>OZ017741.1:35240202-35840202 GCA_963969285.1 Odontomyia ornata
AGGAATAGACTGGCAGCTACAAAATGAGACCAAAATTTTGACAATTGGATAGAAATTGTGGGTACAGCGAACGGTTCAAGCTAAAGATCTACCAAGCCTTTAAATTAAATCGTAAAAATGCCGGACTCACACGTTTAAGGGGAGAAAAAGCCATTTAAAGTTTTGGTGTTTTTTTGCCTATTTCAACCTTCATAAAAAATAGTGTTTTTGAAAATAATATTTCAAATTTGTACTTGTCGTAAAGAATAGACTGGCAGCTACAAAATGAGACCAAAATTTTGACAATCGGATAGAAATTGTGGGCACAGTGAACGGTCAAAGCTAGAGATCTACCAAGCCTTTAAATTAAATCGTAAGAACGCCGAATTCGCACGTTTAAGGGGAGAAAAATCCATTTAAAGTTTTGGTGTTTTTTTGCCTATTCCAACCTTCAGAAAAAATAGTGTTTTTGAAAATAATATTACAAATTTATACTTGTCGTAAAGAATAGACTGGCAGCTACAAAATGAGACCAAAATTTTGACAATCGGATAGAAATTGTGGGCACAGTGAACGGTCAAAGCTAGAAATCTACCAAGCCTTTAAATTAAATCGTAAAAACACCGAATTCGCACGTTTAAGGGGAGGAAAAGCCATTTAAAGTTTTGGTGTTTTTTTGCCTATTTCAACCTTCATAAAAAATAGTGTTTTTGTAAATAATATTACAAATTTGTACTTGTCGTAAAGAATAGACTGGCAGCTACAAAATGAGACCAAAATTTTGACAATCGGATAGAAATTGTGGGGACAGTGAAAGGTCAAAGCTAAAGATCTACCAAGCCTTTAAATTTAATCGTAATAACGCCAAATTCGCACGTTTAAGGGGAGAAAAAGCCATTTAAAATTTTGGTGTTTCTTTGCCTATTTCAACCTTCATAAAAAATAGTGTTTTTGTAAATAATATTACAAATTTGTGTTTGTCGTAAAGAAAAGACTGCCAGCTACAAAATGAGACCAAAATTTTGACAATCGGATAGAAATTGTGGGCACAGTGAACGGTCAAAGCTAGAAATCTACCAAGCCTTTAAATTAAATCGTGAAAACGCCGAATTCGCACGTTTAAGGGGAGAAAAAGCCATTTAAAGTTTTGGTGTTTTTTTGCCTATTTCAATCTTTATAAAAAATAGTGTTTTTGGAAATAATATTACAAATTTTCACTTGTCGTAAAGAATAGACTGGCAGCTACAAAATGAGACCAAAATTTTGACAATCGGATAGAAATTGTGGGCACAGTGAACGGTCAAAGCTAAAGATCGCCCAAGCCTTTAAATTAAATCGTAAAAACACCGAATTCGCACGTTTAAGAGGGGAAAAATCCATTTAAAGTTATGGTGTTTTTTTGCCCAATTCAACCTTCATAAAAAATAGTGTTTTTGAAAATAATATTACAAATTTGTAGTTGTCGTAAAGAATAGACTGGCAGCTACAAAATGAGACCAAAATTTTGACAATCGGATAGAAATTGTGGGCACAGTGAACGGTCAAAGCTAGAAATCTACCAAGCCTTTAAATTAAATCGTAAAAACACCGAATTCGCACGTTTAAGGGGAGGAAAAGCCATTTAAAGTTTTGGTGTTTTTTTGCCTATTTCAACCTTCATAAAAAATAGTGTTTTTGTAAATAATATTACAAATTTGTACTTGTCGTAAAGAATAGACTGGCAGCTACAAAATGAGACCAAAATTTTGACAATCGGATAGAAATTGTGGGGACAGTGAACGGTCAAAGCTAAAGATCTACCAAGCCTTCAAATTTAATCGTAAAAACGCCAAATTCGCACGTTTAAGGGGAGAAAAAGCCATTTAAAGTTTTGGTGTTTCTTTGCCTATTTCAACCTTCATAAAAAATAGTGTTTTTGTAAATAATATTACAAATTTGTGTTTGTCGTAAAGAAAAGACTGCCAGCTACAAAATGAGACCAAAATTTTGACAATCGGATAGAAATTGTGGGCACAGTGAACGGTCAAAGCTAGAAATCTACTAAGCCTTTAAATTAAATCGTGAAAACGCCGAATTCGCACGTTTAAGGGGAGAAAAAGCCATTTAAAGTTTTGGTGTTTTTTTGCCTATTTCAACCTTCATAAAAAATAGTGTTTTTGTAAATAATATTACAAATATATATTTGTCGTTAGGAATAGACTGGCAGCTACAAAATGTGACCAAAATTTTGACAATCGGATAGAAATTGTGGGCACAGCGAACGGTTCAAGCTAAAGATCTACCAAGCCTTTAAATTAAATCGTAGAAACGCCGGACTCGCACGTTTAAGGGGAGAAAAAGCCATTTAAAGTTTTGGTATTTTTTTGCCTATTTCAACCTTCATAAAAAATAGTGTTTTTGAAAATAATATTACAAATTTTGACTTGTTGTAAAGAATAGACTGGCAGCTACAAAATGAGACCAAAATTTTGACAATCGGATAGAAATTGTGGGCACAGTGAACGGTCAAAGCTAGAGATCTACCAAGCCTTTAAATTAAATCGTAAAAACGCCGAATTCGCACGTTTAAGGGGAGAAAAATCCATTTAAAGTTTCAACCTTCATAAAAAATAGTGTTTTTGAAAATAATATTACAAATTTGTACTTGCCGTAAAGAATAGACTGGCAGCTACAAAATGAGACCAAAATTTTGACAATCGGATAGAAATTGTGGGCACAGTGAACGGTCAAAGCTAGAGATCCACCAAGCCTTTAAATTAAGTCGTAAAAACGCCGAATTCGCACGTTTAAGGGGAGAAAAAGCCGTTTAAAGTTTTGGTGTTTTTTGCCTATTTCAACCTTCATAAAAAATAGTGTTTTTGTAAATAATATTACAAATTTGTACTTGTCGTAAAGAATAGACTGGCAGCTACAAAATGAGACCAAAATTTTGACAATCAGACAGAAATTGTGGGCCCAGTGAACAGTCAAAGCTAGAGATCTACCAAGCCTTTAAATTGAATCGTAAAAACGCCGAATTCGCACGTTTAAGGGGAGAAAAAGCCATATAAAATTTTGGTGTTTTTTTGCCTAATTCAACCTTCATAAAAAATAGTGTTTTTGAAAATAATATTACAAATTTGTACTTGTCGTAAAGAATAGACTGGCAGCTACAAAATGAGACCAAAATTTCAACAATCGGATAGAAATTGTGGGCACAGTGAACGGTCAAAGCTACAGATCTACCAAGCCTTTAAATTAAATCGTATAAACGCTGAATTCGCACGTTTAAGGGGAGAAAAAGCCATTTAAAGTTTTGGTGTTTTTAACCTATTTCAACCTTCATAAAAAATAGTGTTTTTGTAAATAATATTACAAATTTGTACTTGTCGTAAAGAATAGACTGGCAGCTACAAAATGAGACCAAAATTTTGACAATCGGATAGAAATTGTGGGCACAGTGAACGGTTTAAGCTAAAGATCTACCAAGCCTTTAAATTAAATCGTAAAAACGCCGAATTCGCACGTTTAAGGGGAGAAAAAGCCATTTAAAGTTTTGGTGTTTTTTTGCCTATTTGAACCTTCATAAAAAATAGTGTTTTTGTTAATAATATTACAAATTTGTACTTGTCGTAAAGAATAGACTGGCAGCTACAAAATGAGACCAAAATTTTGACAATCGGATAGAAATTGTGGGTACAGTGAACGGTCAAAGCTAAAGATCTACCAAGCCTTTAAATTTAATCGTAAAAACGCGGAATTCGCACGTTTAAGGGGAGAAAAAGCCATTTAAAGTTTTGGTGTTTCTTTGCCTATTTCAACCTTCAAAAAAAATAGTGTTTTTGTAAATAATATTACAAATTTGTACTTTTCGTAAAGAATAGACTGGCAACTACAAAATGAGACCAAAATTTTGACAATCGGATAGAAATTGTGGGCACACTGAACGGTCAAAGCTAAAGATCTACCAAGCCTTTAAATTAAATCGTAAAAACGCCGAATTCGCACGTTTAAGGGGAGGAAAAGCCATTTAAAGTTTTGTGTTTTGAATATTTCAACCTTCATAAAAAATAGTGTTTCTGTAAATAATATTACAAATTTGTTTTTGTCGTAAAGAATAGACTGGCAGCTACAAAATGAGACCAAAATTTTGACAATCGGATAGAAATTGTGGGCACAGTGAACGGTCAAAGCTAGAGATCTACCAAGCCTTTAAATTAAATCGTAAAAACGTAGAATTCGCACGTTTAAGGGGGGAAAAAGCCATTTAAAGTTTTGGTGTGTTTTTGCCTATTTCAACCTTCATAAAAAATAGTGTTTTTGAATATACTATGACAAGTTTGTACTTGTCGTAAAGAATAGACTGGCAGCTACAAAATGAGACCAAAATTTTGACAATCGGATAGAAATTGTGGGCACAGTGAACGGTCAAAGCTAGAGATCTACCTAGCCTTTAAATTAAATCGTAAAAACGCCGAATTCGCACGTTTAAGGGGAGAAAA
Organism: Odontomyia ornata; assembly: GCA_963969285.1. Taxonomy (NCBI): domain Eukaryota; kingdom Metazoa; phylum Arthropoda; class Insecta; order Diptera; family Stratiomyidae; genus Odontomyia; species Odontomyia ornata. The sequence goes on from OZ017741.1 coordinate 35,244,663, forward strand.
AGCCATTTAAAGTTTTGGTGTTTTTTTGCCTATTTCAACCTTCATGAAAATAGCGTTTTTAAAAATAATATTACAGATTTGCACTAGTCGTAAAGAATAGACTGGCAGCTACAAAATGAGACCAAAATTTTGACAATCGGATAGAAATTGTGGGCACAGTGAACGGTCAAAGCTAGAGATCTACCAAGCCTTTAAATTAAATCGTAAAAACGCCGAATTCGCACGTTTAAGGGGAGGAAAGGCCATTTAAAGTTTTGGTGTTTTTTGCCTATTTCAACCTTCATAAAAAAAAATGTTTTTGTAAATAATATTACAAATTTGTACTTGTCGTAAAGAATAGACTGGCAGCTACAAAATGAGACCAAAACTTTGACAATCGGTTAGAAATTGTGGGCCCAGTGAACGGTCAAAGCTAGAGATCTACCAAGCCTTTAAATTATATCGTAAAAACGCCGAATTCGCACGTTTAAGGGGAGAAAACGCCATCTAAAGTTTTTGTGTTTTTTTGCCTATTTCAACCTTCATAAAAAATAGTGTTTTTGTAAATAATATTACAAATTTGTACTTGTCGTAAAGAATAGACTGGCAGCTAAAAAATGAGTCCAAAATTTTGACAATCGGATAGAAATTGTGGGCACAGTGAACGGTTTAAGCTAAAGATCTACCAGTCCTTTAAATTAAATCGTAAAAACGCCGAATTCGCACGTTTAAGGGGAGAAAAAGCCATTTAAAGTTTTGGTGTTTTTTTGCCGATTTCAACCTTCATAAAAAATAGTGTTTTTGTAAATAATATTACAAATTTGTACTTGCCGTAAAGAATAGACTGGCAGCTACAAAATGAGACCAAAATTTTGACAATCGGATAGAAATTGTGGGCACAGTAAACGGTCAAAGCTAAAGATCTACCAAGCCTTTAAATTAAATCGTATAAACGCCGAATTCGCACGTTTAAGGAGAGGAAAAGCCATTTAAAGTTTTGGTGTTTCTTTGCCTATTTCAACCTTCATAAAAAATAGTGTTTTTGTCAATAATATGACAAATTTGTACTTGTCGTAAAGAATAGACTGGCAGCTACAAAATGAGACCAAAATTTTGACAATCGGATAGAAATTGTGGGCACAGTGAACGGTCAAAGCTAAAGATCTACCAAACAATTAAATTAAATCGTAAAAACGCCGAATTCGCACGTTTAAGGGGAGAAAAAGCCATTTAAAGTTTTGGTGTTTTTTTGCCTATTTCAACCTTCATAAAAAATAGTGTTTTTGTAAATAATATTACAAATTTTAACTTGTCGTAAAGAATAGACTGGCAGCTATAAAATGAGACCAAAATTTTGACAATCGGATAGAAATTGTGGGCACAGTGAACGGTCAAAGCTAAAGATCTACCAAGCCTTTAAATGAAATCGTAAAAACGCCGAATTTGCACGTTTAAGGGGAGAAAAAGCCATTTAAAGTTTTGGTGTTTTTTTGCCTATTTCAACCTTCATAAAAAATAGTGTTTTTGAAAACAATATTACAAATTTGTACTTGTCGTAAAGAATAGACTGGCAGCTACAAAATGAGACCAAAATTTTGACAATCGGCTAGAAATTGTAGGCACAGTGAACGGTCAACGCTAGAGATCTACCAAGCCTTTAAATTAAATCGTAAAAACGCCGAATTCGCACGTTTAAGGGGAGAAAAAGCCATTTAAAGTTTTCGTGTTTTTTTGCCTATTTCAATCTTTATAAAAAATAGTGTTTTTGGAAATAATATTACAAATTTGCACTTGTCGTAAAGAATAGACTGGCAGCTACAAAATGAGACCAAAATTTTGACAATCGGATAGAAATTGTGGGCACAGTGAACGGTCAAAGCTAAAGATCGCCCAAGCCTTTAAATTAAATCGTAAAAACACCGAATTCGCACGTTTAAGGGGGGAAAAAGCCATTTAAAGTTATGGTGTTTTTTTGCCTATTTCAACCTTCATAAAAAATAGTGTTTTTGAAAATAATATTACAAATTTGTAGTTGTCGTAAAGAATAGACTGTCAGCTACAAAATGAGACCAAAATTTTGACAATCGGATAGAAATTGTGGGCACAGTGAACGGTCAAAGCTAGATCTACCAAGCCTTTAAATTAAATCGTAAAAATGCCGGACTCGCACGTTTAAGGGGAGAAAAAGCCATTTAAAGTTTTGGTGTTTTTTTGCCTATTTCAACCTCCATAAAAAGTAGTGTTTTTGTAAATAATATTACAAATTTTTACTTGTCGTAAAGAATAGACTGGCAGCTACAAAATGAGACCAAAATTTTGACAATCGGATAGAATAGACTGGCAGCTACAAAATGAGACCAAAATTTTGACAATCGGCTAGAAATTGTGGGCACAGTGAACGGTCAAAGCTAGAGATCTACCAAGCCTTTAAATTAAATCTTAAAAACGCCGAATTCACACGTTTAAGGGGAGAAAAAGCCATTTAAAGTTTTGGTGTTTTTTTGCCTATTTCAACCTTCATAAAAAATAGTGTTTTTGTAAATAATATTACAAATATATATTTGTCGTTAAGAATAGACTGGCAGCTACAAAATGAGACCAAAATTTTGACAATCGGATAGAAATTGTGGGCACAGTGAACGGTCAAAGCTAGATCTACCAAGCCTTTAAATTAAATCGTAAAAATGCCGGACTCGCACGTTTAAGGGGAGAAAAAGCCATTTAAAGTTTTGGTGTTTTTTTGCCTATTTCAACCTTCATAAAAAATAGTGTTTTTGAAAATAATATTTCAAATTTGTACTTGTCGTAAAGAATAGACTGGCAGCTACAAAATGAGACCAAAATTTTGACAATCGGATAGAAATTGTGGGCACAGTGAACGGTCAAAGCTAGAGATCTACCAAGCCTTTAAATTAAATCGTAAGAACGCCGAATTCGCACGTTTAAGGGGAGAAAAATCCATTTAAAGTTTTGGTGTTTCTTTTGCCTATTCCAACCTTCAGAAAAAATAGTGTTTTTGAAAATAATATTACAAATTTATACTTGTCGTAAAGAATAGACTGGCAGCTACAAAATGAGACCAAAATTTTGACAATCGGATAGAAATTGTGGGCACAGTGAACGGTCAAAGCTAGAAATCTACCAAGCCTTTAAATTAAATCGTAAAAACACCGAATTCGCACGTTTAAGGGGAGGAAAAGCCATTTAAAGTTTTGGTGTTTTTTTTTTTGCCTATTTCAACCTTCATAAAAAATAGTGTTTTTGTAAATAATATTACAAATTTGTACTTGTCGTAAAGAATAGACTGGCAGCTACAAAATGAGACCAAAATTTTGACAATCGGATAGAAATTGTGGGGACAGTGAACGGTCAAAGCTAAAGATCTACCAAGCCTTTAAATTTAATCGTAAAAACGCCAAATTCGCACGTTTAAGGGGAGAAAAAGCCATTTAAAGTTTTGGTGTTTCTTTGCCTATTTCAACCTTCATAAAAAATAGTGTTTTTGTAAATAATATTACAAATTTGTGTTTGTCGTAAAGAAAAGACTGCCAGCTACAAAATGAGACCAAAATTTTGATAATCGGATAGAAATTGTGGGCACAGTGAACGGTCAAAGCTAGAAATCTACCAAGCCTTTAAATTAAATCGTGAAAACGACGAATTCGCACGTTTAAGGGGAGAAAAAGCCATTTAAAGTTTTGGTGTTTTTTTGCCTATTTCAATCTTTATAAAAAATAGTGTTTTTGGAAATAATATTACAAATTTGCACTTGTCGTAAAGAATAGACTGGCAGCTACAAAATGAGACCAAAATTTTGACAATCGGATAGAAATTGTGGGCACAGTGAACGGTCAAAGCTAAAGATCGCCCAAGCCTTTAAATTAAATCGTAAAAACACCGAATTCGCACGTTTAAGGGGGGAAAAAGCCATTTAAAGTTATGGTGTTTTTTTGCCCAATTCAACCTTCATAAAAAATAGTGTTTTTGAAAATAATATTACAAATTTGTAGTTGTCGTAAAGAATAGACTGGCAGCTACAAAATGAGACCAAAATTTTGACAATCGGATAGAAATTGTGGGCACAGTGAACGGTCAAAGCTAGAGATCTACCAAGCCTTTACATTAAATCGTAAAAACGCCGAACTCGCACGTTTAAGGGGAGAAAAAGCCATTTAAAGTTTTGGTGTTTTTTTGCCTATTTCAACCTCCATAAAAAGTAGTGTTTTTGTAAATAATATTACAAATTTTTACTTGTCGTAAAGAATAGACTGGCAGCTACAAAATGAGACCAAAATTTTGACAATCGGATAGAATAGACTGGCAGCTACAAAATGAGACCAAAATTTTGACAATCGGCTAGAAATTGTGGGCACAGTGAACGGTCAAAGCTAGAGATCTACCAAGCCTTTAAATTAAATCTTAAAAACGCCGAATTCACACGTTTAAGGGGAGAAAAAGCCATTTAAAGTTTTGGTGTTTTTTTGCCTATTTCAACCTTCATAAAAAATAGTGTTTTTGTAAATAATATTACAAATATATATTTGTCGTTAAGAATAGACTGGCAGCTACAAAATGAGACCAAAATTTTGACAATCGGATAGAAATTGTGGGCACATTGAACGGTTCAAGCTAAAAATCTACCAAGCCTTTAAATTAAATCGTAGAAACGCCGGACTCGCACGTTTAAGGGGAGAAAAAGCCATTTAAAGTTTTGGTGTTTTTTTGCCTATTTCAACCTTCATAAAAAATAGTGTTTTTGAAAATAATATTACAAATTTGTACTTGTTGTAAAGAATAGACTGGCAGCTACAAAATGAGACCAAAATTTTGACAATCGGATAGAAATTGTGGGCACAGTGAACGGTCAAAGCTAGAGATCTACCAAGCCTTTAAATTAAATCGTAAAAACGCCGAATTCGCACGTTTAAGGGGAGAAAAATCCATCTAAAGTTTTGGTGTTTTTTTGCCTATTTCAACCTTCATAAAAAATAGTGTTTTTGAAAATAATATTACAAATTTGTACTTGCCGTAAAGAATAGACTGGCAGCTACAAAATGAGACCAAAGTTTTGACAATCGGATAGAAATTGTGGGCACAGTGAACGGTCAAAGCTAGAGATCTACCAAGCCTTTAAGTTGAGTCGTAAAAACGCCGAATTTGCACGTTTAAGGGGAGAAAAAGCCGTTTAAAATTTTGGTGTTTTTTGCCTATTTCAACCTTCATAAAAAATAGTGTTTTTGTAAATAATATTACAAATTTGTACTTGTCGTAAAGAATAGACTGGCAGCTACAAAATGAGACCAAAATTTTGACAATCAGACAGAAATTGTGGGCACAGTGAACAGTCAAAGCTAGAGATCTACCAAGCCTTCAAATTGAATTGTAAAAACGCCGAATTCGCACGTTTAAGGGGAGAAAAAGCCATATAAAATTTTGGTGTTTTTTTGCCTATTTTAACCTTCATAAAAAATAGTGTTTTTGAAAATAATATTACAAATTTGTACTTGTCGTAAAGAATAGACTGGCAGCTACAAAATGAGACCAAAATTTTAACAATCGGATAGAAATTGTGGGCACAGTCAACGGTCAAAGCTAAAGATCTACCAAGCCTTTAAATTAAATCGTATAAACGCCGAGTTCGCACGTTTAAGGGGAGAAAAAGCCATTTAAAGTTTTGGTGTTTTTAACCTATTTCAACCTTCATAAAAAATAGTGCTTTTGTAAATAATATTACAAATTTGTACTTGTCGTAAAGAATAGACTGGCAGCTACAAAATGAGACCAAAATTTTGACAATTGGATAGAAATTGTGGGCACAGTGAACGGTTCAAGCTAAAGATCTACCAAGCCTTTAAATTAAATCGTAAAAACGCCGAATTCGCACGTTTAAGGGGAGAAAAAGCCATTTAAAGTTTTGGTGTTTTTTTGCCTATTTGAACCTTCATAAAAAATAGTGTTTTTGTTAATAATATTACAAATTTGTACTTGTCGTAAAGAATAGACTGGCAGCTACAAAATGAGACCAAAATTTTGACAATCGGATAGAAATTGTGGGGACAGTGAACGGTCAAAGCTAAAGACCTACCAAGCCTTTAAATTTAATCGTAAAAACGCGGAATTCGCACGTTTAAGGGGAGAAAAAGCCATTTAAAGTTTTGGTGTTTCTTTGCCTATTTCAACCTTCAAAAAAAATAGTAATTTTGTAAATAATATTACAAATTTGTACTTTTCGTAAAGAATAGACTGGCAACTACAAAATGAGACCAAAATTTTGACAATCGGATAGAAATTGTGGGCACACTGAACGGTCAAAGCTAAAGATCTACCAAGCCTTTGAATTAAATCGTAAAAACGCCGAATTCGCACGTTTAAGGGGAGGAAAAGCCATTTAAAGTTTTGGTGTTTTTTGCATATTTCAACCTTCATAAAAAATAGTGTTTCTGTAAATAATATTACAAATTTGTACTTGTCGTAAAGAATAGACTGGAAGCTACAAAATGAGACCAAAATTTTGACAATCGGATAGAATAGACTGGCAGCTACAAAATGAGACCAAAATTTTGACAATCGGCTAGAAATTGTGGGCACAGTGAACGGTCAAAGCTAGAGATCTACCAAGCCTTTAAATTAAATCTTAAAAACGCCGAATTCACACGTTTAAGGGGAGAAAAAGCCATTTAAAGTTTTGGTGTTTTTTTGCCTATTTCAACCTTCATAAAAAATAGTGTTTTTGTAAATAATATTACAAATATATATTTGTCGTTAAGAATAGACTGGCAGCTACAAAATGAGACCAAAATTTTGACAATCGGATAGAAATTGTGGGCACATTGAACGGTTCAAGCTAAAAATCTACCAAGCCTTTAAATTAAATCGTAGAAACGCCGGACTCGCACGTTTAAGGGGAGAAAAAGCCATTTAAAGTTTTGGTGTTTTTTTGCCTATTTCAACCTTCATAAAAAATAGTGTTTTTGAAAATAATATTACAAATTTGTACTTGTTGTAAAGAATAGACTGGCAGCTACAAAATGAGACCAAAATTTTGACAATCGGATAGAAATTGTGGGCACAGTGAACGGTCAAAGCTAGAGATCTACCAAGCCTTTAAATTAAATCGTAAAAACGCCGAATTCGCACGTTTAAGGGGAGAAAAATCCATCTAAAGTTTTGGTGTTTTTTTGCCTATTTCAACCTTCATAAAAAATAGTGTTTTTGAAAATAATATTACAAATTTGTACTTGCCGTAAAGAATAGACTGGCAGCTACAAAATGAGACCAAAGTTTTGACAATCGGATAGAAATTGTGGGCACAGTGAACGGTCAAAGCTAGAGATCTACCAAGCCTTTAAGTTGAGTCGTAAAAACGCCGAATTTGCACGTTTAAGGGGAGAAAAAGCCGTTTAAAATTTTGGTGTTTTTTGCCTATTTCAACCTTCATAAAAAATAGTGTTTTTGTAAATAATATTACAAATTTGTACTTGTCGTAAAGAATAGACTGGCAGCTACAAAATGAGACCAAAATTTTGACAATCAGACAGAAATTGTGGGCACAGTGAACAGTCAAAGCTAGAGATCTACCAAGCCTTCAAATTGAATTGTAAAAACGCCGAATTCGCACGTTTAAGGGGAGAAAAAGCCATATAAAATTTTGGTGTTTTTTTGCCTATTTTAACCTTCATAAAAAATAGTGTTTTTGAAAATAATATTACAAATTTGTACTTGTCGTAAAGAATAGACTGGCAGCTACAAAATGAGACCAAAATTTTAACAATCGGATAGAAATTGTGGGCACAGTCAACGGTCAAAGCTAAAGATCTACCAAGCCTTTAAATTAAATCGTATAAACGCCGAGTTCGCACGTTTAAGGGGAGAAAAAGCCATTTAAAGTTTTGGTGTTTTTAACCTATTTCAACCTTCATAAAAAATAGTGCTTTTGTAAATAATATTACAAATTTGTACTTGTCGTAAAGAATAGACTGGCAGCTACAAAATGAGACCAAAATTTTGACAATTGGATAGAAATTGTGGGCACAGTGAACGGTTCAAGCTAAAGATCTACCAAGCCTTTAAATTAAATCGTAAAAACGCCGAATTCGCACGTTTAAGGGGAGAAAAAGCCATTTAAAGTTTTGGTGTTTTTTTGCCTATTTGAACCTTCATAAAAAATAGTGTTTTTGTTAATAATATTACAAATTTGTACTTGTCGTAAAGAATAGACTGGCAGCTACAAAATGAGACCAAAATTTTGACAATCGGATAGAAATTGTGGGGACAGTGAACGGTCAAAGCTAAAGACCTACCAAGCCTTTAAATTTAATCGTAAAAACGCGGAATTCGCACGTTTAAGGGGAGAAAAAGCCATTTAAAGTTTTTGTGTTTCTTTGCCTATTTCAACCTTCAAAAAAAATAGTAATTTTGTAAATAATATTACAAATTTGTACTTTTCGTAAAGAATAGACTGGCAACTACAAAATGAGACCAAAATTTTGACAATCGGATAGAAATTGTGGGCACACTGAACGGTCAAAGCTAAAGATCTACCAAGCCTTTAAATTAAATCGTAAAAACGCCGAATTCGCACGTTTAAGGGGAGGAAAAGCCATTTAAAGTTTTGGTGTTTTTTGCATATTTCAACCTTCATAAAAAATAGTGTTTCTGTAAATAATATTACAAATTTGTACTTGTCGTAAAGAATAGACTGGAAGCTACAAAATGAGACCAAAATTTTGACAATCGGATAGAAATTGTGGGCACAGTGAACGGTCAAAGCTAGAGATCTACCAAGCCTTTAAATTAAATCGTAAAAACGCCGAATTCGCACGTTTAAGGGGAGAAAAAGCCATTTAAAGTTTTGGTGTTTTTTTGCCTATTTCAACCTTCATGAAAATAGCGTTTTTGAAAATAATATTACAGATTTGCACTAGTCGTAAAGAATAGACTGGCAGCAACAAAATGAAACCAAAATTTTGACAATCGGATAGAAATTGTGGGCACAGTGAACGGTCAAAGCTAGAGATCTACCAAGCCTTTAAATTAAATCGTAAAAACGCCAAATTTGCACGTTTAAGGGGAGAAAAAGCCATTTAAAGTATTGGTGTTTTCTTGCCTTTTTCAACCTCCATAAAAAATAGTGTTTTTGAAAATAATATTACAAATTTGTACCTGTCGTAAAGAATAGACTGGCAGCTACAAAATGAGACTAAAATTTCGATAATCGGATAGAAATTGTGGGCACAGTGAACGGTCAAAGCTAGAGATCTACCAAGCCTTTAAATGAAATCGTCAAAACGCCGAATTCGCACGTTTAAGGGGAGAAAAAGCCATTTAAAGTTTTGGTGTTTTTTTGCCTATTTCAACCTCCATAAAAAAAGTGTTTTTGTAAATAATATTACAAATTTGTACTTGTCGTAAAGAATAGACTGGCAGCTACAAAATGAGACTAAAATTTTGACATTCGGATAGAAATTGTGGGCACAGTGAACTGTCAAAGCTTGAGATCTACCAAACCTTTAAATTATATCGTAAAAACGCCGAATTCGCACGTTTAAGGGGAGAAAACCCCATCTAAAGTTTTGGTGTTTTTTTGCCTATTTCAACCTTCATAAAAAAAAATAATGTTTTTGTAAATAATATTACAAATTTGTACTTGTCGTAAAGAATAGACTGGCAGCTAAAAAATGAGTCCAAAATTTTGACAATCGGATAGAAATTGTGGGCACAGTGAACGGTTTAAGCTAAAGATCTACCAAGCCTTTAAATTAAATCGTAAAAACGCCGAATTCGCACGTTTAAGGGGAGAAAAAGCCATTTAAAGTTTTGGTGTTTTTTTGCCGATTTCAACCTTCATAAAAAATAGTGTTTTTGAAAATAATATTACAAATTTGTACTTGCCGTAAAGAATAGACTGGCAGCTACTAAATGAGACCAAAATTTTGACAATCGGATAGAAATTGTGGGCACAGTAAACGGTCAAAGCTAAAGATCTACCAAGCCTTTAAATTAAATCGTATAAACGCCGAATTCGCACGTTTAAGGAGAGGAAAAGCCATTTAAAGTTTTGGTGTTTCTTTGCCTATTTCAACCTTCATAATAAATAGTGTTTTTGTCAATAATATTACAAATTTGTACTTGTCGTAAAGAATAGACTGGCAGCTACAAAATGAGACCAACATTTTGACAATCGGATAGAAATTGTGGGCACAGTGAACGGTCAAAACTAAAGATCTACCAAGCCTTTAAATGAAATCGTAAAAACGCCGAATTCGCACGTTTAAGGGGAGAAAAAGCCATTTAAAGTTTTGGTGTTTTTTTGCCTATTTCAACCTTCATAAAAAATAGTGTTTTTGTAAATAATATGACAAATTTGTACTTGTCGTAAAGAATAGACTGGCAGCTACAAAATGAGACCAAAATTTTGACAATCGGATAGAAATTGTGGGCACAGTGAACGGTCAAAGCTAAAGATCTACCAAGCCTTTAAATGAAATCGTAAAAACGCCGAATTCGCACGTTTAAGGGGAGAAAAAGCCATTTAAAGTTTTGGTGTTTCTTTGCCTATTTCAACCTTCATAAAAAATAGTGTTTTTGTCAATAATATTACAAATTTGTACTTGTCGTAAAGAATAGACTGGCAGCTACAAAATGAGACCAACATTTTGACAATCGGATAGAAATTGTGGGCACAGTGAACGGTCAAAACTAAAGATCTACCAAGCCTTTAAATGAAATCGTAAAAACGCCGAATTCGCACGTTTAAGGGGAGAAAAAGCCATTTAAAGTTTTGGTGTTTTTTTGCCTATTTCAACCTTCATAAAAAATAGTGTTTTTGTAAATAATATGACAAATTTGTACTTGTCGTAAAGAATAGACTGGCAGCTACAAAATGAGACCAAAATTTTGACAATCGGATAGAAATTGTGGGCACAGTGAACGGTCAAAGCTAAAGATCTACCAAGCCTTTAAATGAAATCGTAAAAACGCCGAATTCGCACGTTTAAGGGGAGAAAAAGCCATTTAAAGTTTTGGTGTTTTTTTGCCTATTTCAACCTTCATAAAAAATAGTGTTTTTGAAAACAATATTACAAATTTGTACTTGTCGTAAAGAATAGACTGGCAGCTACAAAATGAGACCAAAATTTTGACAATCGGCTAGAAATTGTAGGCACAGTGAACGGTCAACGCTAGAGATCTACCAAGCCTTTAAATTAAATCGTAAAAACGCCGAATTCGCACGTTTAAGGGGAGAAAAAGCCATTTAAAGTTTTCGTGTTTTTTTGCCTATTTCAACCTTCATAAAAAATAGTGTTTTTGTAAATAATATTACAGATTTGTACTTGTCGTAAAGAATAGACTGGCAGCTACAAAATGAGACTAAAATTTTGACAATCGGATAGAAATTGTGGGCACAGTGAACGGCCAAAGCTGGAGATCTACCAAGCCTTTAAATTAAATCGTAAAAACGCCGAATTCGCACGTTTAAGGGGAGAAAAAGCCATTTAAAATTTTTGTGTTTTTTTGCCTATTTCAACCTTCATAAAAAATAGTGTTTTTGAAAATAATATTACAAATTTGTATTTGTCGTAAAGAATAGACTGGCAGCTACAAAATGAGACCAAAATTTTGACAATCGGATAGAAATTGTGGGCACAGTGAACGGTCAAAGCTAAAGATCTACCAAGACTTTAAATTAAATCGTAAAAACGCCGAATTCGCACGTTTAAGGGGAGGAAAAGCCATTTAAAGTTTTGTTGTGTTTTCGCCCATTTCAACCTTCATAGAAAAAAGTGTTTTTGAAAATAATATTACAAATTTGTACTTGTCGTAAAGAATAGACTGGCAGCTACAAAATGAGACCAAAATTTTGACAGTCGGATAGAAATTGTGGGCACAGTGAACGGTCAAAGCTAGAGATTTACCAAGCCTTTAAATTAAATCGTAATAACGTCAAATTCGCACGTTTAAGGGGAGAAAAAGCCATTTCAAGTTTTGGTGTTTTTTTGCCTACTTCAACCTTCATAAAAAATAGTGTTTTTGTAAATAATATGACAAATTTGCACCTGTCGTAAAGAATAGACTGGCAGCTACAAAATGAGACCAAAATTTTGAATATCGGATAGAAATTGTGGGCACAGTGAACGGTCAAAGCTAGAGATCTACCAAGCCTTTAAATTAAATCGTAAAAACGCCGAATTCGCACGTTTAAGGGGAGAAAAAGCCATTTAAAGTTTTGGTGTTTTTTTGCCTATTTCAACCTTCATAAAAAAATTTGTGTTTTTGAAAATAATATTACAAATTTGTACTTGTTGTAAAGAATAGACTGGCAGCTACAAAATGAGAACAAAATTTTGAAAATCGGATAGAAATTCTGGGCACAGTGAACGGTCAAAGCTAAAGATCTACAAAGCCTTTAAATTAAATCGTAAAATCGCCGAATTCACACGTTTAAGGGGAGAAAAAGCCATTTAAAGTTTTGGTGTTTTTTTGCCTATTTCAACCTTCATAAAAAATAGTGTTTTTGTAAATAATATTACAATTTTATACTTGTCGTAAAGAGTAGACTGGCAGCTACAAAATGAGACCAAAATTTTGACAATCGGATAGAAATTGTGGGCACAGTGAACGGTCAAAGCTAAAATCTACCAAGCCTTTAAATGAAATCGTAAAAACGCCGAATTCGCACGTTTAAGGGGAGAAAAAGCCATTTAAAGTTTTGGTGTTTTTTTGCCTATTTCAACCTTCATAAAAAATAGTGTTTTTGTGAATAATATTACAAATTTATACTTGTCGTAAAGAATAGACTGGCAGCTACAAAATGAGACCAAAATTTTGACAATCAGATAGAAACTGTGGGCACAGTGAACGGTCAAAGCTAGAGATCTACCAAGCCTTTAAATTAAATCGTGAAAACGCTGAACTCGCACGTTTAAGGGGAGAAAAAGCCATTTAAAGTTTTGGTGTATTTTTGCCTATTTCAACCTTCATAAAAAATAGTGTTTTTGTAAATAATATTACGAATTTGTACTTGTCGTAAAGAATAGACTGGCAGCTACAAAATGAGACCAAAATTTTGACAATCGGATAGAAATTGTGGGCACAGTGAACGGTTAAAGCTAAGGATCTACCGAGCCTTTAAATTAAATCGTAAAAACGCCGAATTCGCACGTTTAAGGGGAGGAAAAGCCATTTAAAGTTTTGTTGTGTTTTCGCCCATTTCAACCTTCATAGAAAAAAGTGTTTTTGAAAATAATATTACAAATTTGTACTTGTCGTAAAGAATAGACTGGCAGCTACAAAATGAGACCAAAATTTTGACAGTCGGATAGAAATTGTGGGCACAGTGAACGGTCAAAGCTAGAGATCTACCAAGCCTTTAAATTAAATCGTAATAACGTCAAATTCGCACGTTTAAGGGGAGAAAAAGCCATTTCAAGTTTTGGTGTTTTTTTGCCTACTTCAACCTTCATAAAAAATAGTGTTTTTGTAAATAATATGACAAATTTATACCTGTCGTAAAGAATAGACTGGCAGCTACAAAATGAGACCAAAATTTTGACAATCGGATAGAAATTGTGGACACAGTGTACGGTCAAAGCTACAGATCAACCAAGCCTTTAAATTAAATCGTAAAAACGCCGAATTCGCACGTTTAAGGGGAGAAAAAGCCATTTATGTTTTGGTGTTTTTTTGCCTATTTCAACCTTCATAAAAAATGGTGTTTTTGAAAATAATATTATAAATTTGTACTTGTCGTAAAGAATAGACTGGCAGCTACAAAATGAGACCAAAATTTTGACAATCGGATAGAAATTGTGGGCACAGTGAACGGTCAAAGCTAGAGATCTACCAAGCCTTTAAATGAAATCGTAAAAACGCCGAATTCGCACGTTTAAGGAAAGAAAAAGCCATTTAAAGTTTTGGTGTTTTTTTGCCTATTTCAACCTTCATAAAAAATAGTGTTTTTGTAAATAATATTACCAATTTATACTTGTCGTAAAGAATAGACTGGCCGCTACAAAATGAGACCAAAATTTTGAATATCGGATAGAAATTGTGGGCACAGTGAACGGTCAAAGCTAGAGATCTACCAAGCCTTTAAATTAAATCGTAAAAACGCCGAATTCACACGTTTAAGGGGGTAAAAAGCCATTTAAAGTTTTGGTGTTTTTTTGCCTATTTCAACCTTCATAAAAAAATTTGTGTTTTTGAAAATAATATTACAAATTTGTACTTGTTGTAAAGAATAGACTGGCAGCTACAAAATGAGAACAAAATTTTGAAAATCGGATAGAAATTCTGGGCACAGTGAACGGTCAAAGCTAAAGATCTACAAAGCCTTTAAATTAAATCGTAAAATCGCCGAATTCACACGTTTAAGGGGAGAAAAAGCCATTTAAAGTTTTGGTGTTTTTTTGCCTATTTCAACCTTCATAAAAAATAGTGTTTTTGTAAATAATATTACAATTTTATACTTGTCGTAAAGAGTAGACTGGCAGCTACAAAATGAGACCAAAATTTTGACAATCGGATAGAAATTGTGGGCACAGTGAACGGTCAAAGCTAAAATCTACCAAGCCTTTAAATGAAATCGTAAAAACGCCGAATTCGCACGTTTAAGGGGAGAAAAAGCCATTTAAAGTTTTGGTGTTTTTTTGCCTATTTCAACCTTCATAAAAAATAGTGTTTTTGTGAATAATATTACAAATTTATACTTGTCGTAAAGAATAGACTGGCAGCTACAAAATGAGACCAAAATTTTGACAATCAGATAGAAACTGTGGGCACAGTGAACGGTCAAAGCTAGAGATCTACCAAGCCTTTAAATTAAATCGTGAAAACGCCGAACTCGCACGTTTAAGGGGAGGAAAAGCCATTTAAAGTTTTGTTGTGTTTTCGCCCATTTCAACCTTCATAGAAAAAAGTGTTTTTGAAAATAATATTACAAATTTGTACTTGTCGTAAAGAATAGACTGGCAGCTACAAAATGAGACCAAAATTTTGACAGTCGGATAGAAATTGTGGGCACAGTGATTGATCAAAGCTAGAGATCTACCAAGCCTTTAAATTAAATCGTAGAAACGCCGAATTCGCACGTTTAAGGGGAGAAAAAGCCATTTAAAGTTTTGGTGTTTTTTTGCCTATTTCAACCTTTATAAAAAATAGTGTTTTTGTAAACAATATTACAAATTTGTACTTGTCGTAAAAAATAGACTGGCAGCTACAAACTGAGACCAAAATTTTGACAATCGGATAGAAATTGTGGGGACAGTGAACGGTCAAAGCGAGAGATCTACCAAGCCTTTAAATTTAATCGTAAAAACGCCAAATTCGCACGTTTAAGGGGAGAAAAAGCCATTTAAAGTTTTGGTGTTTTTTTGCCTATTTCAACCTTCATAAAAAATAGTGTTTTTGTAAATAATATTACAAATTTGTTCTTTTTGTAAAGAATAGACTAGCAGCTACAAAATGAGACCAAAATTTTGACAATCGGATAGAAATTGTGGGCACAGTGAACGGCCAAAGCTAGAGATCTACCAAGCCTTTAAATTAAATCGTAAAAACGCCGAATTCAGACGTTTAAGGGGAGAAAAAGCCATTTAAAGTTTTGGTGTTTTTTGCCTGTTTCAACCTTCATAAAAAATAGTGTTTATGTAAATAATATTACAAATTTGTACTTGTTGTAAAGAATAGACTGGCAGCTACTAAATGAGACCAAAATTTTGACAATCGGATAGAAATTGTGGCCACAGTGAACGGTCAAAGCTAGAGATCTACCAAGCCTTTAAATTAAATCGTAAAAACGCCGAATTCGCACGTTTAAGGGGAGAAAAAGCCATTTAAAGTTTTGGTGTTTTTTTGCCTATTTCAACCTTCATAAAAAAAAGTGTTTTTGAAAATAATATTACAGATTTGTACTTGTCGTAAAGAATAGACTGGCAGCTACAAAATGAGACCAAAATTTTGACAATCGGATAGAAATTGTGGGCACAGTGAACGGTCAAAGCTAGAGATCTACCAAGCCTTTAAATTAAATCGTAAAAACGCCGAATTCGCACGTTTAAGGGGAGAAAAAGCCATTTAAAGTTTTGGTGTTTTTTTGCCTATTTCAACCTTCATAAAAAATAGTGTTTTTGAAAATAATATTACAAATTTGTACTTGTCGTAAAGAATAGACTGGCAGCTACAAAATGAGACCAAAATTTTGACAATCGGATAGAAATTGCGGGCACAGTGAACGGTCAATGCTAGAGATCTACCAAGCCTTTAAATTAAATCGTAAAAACGCCGAATTCGCACGTTTAAGGGGAGAAAAAGCCATTTAAAGTTTTGGTGTTTTTTGCCTGTTTCAACCTTCATAAAAAATAGTGTTTTTGTAAATAATATCACAAATTTGTACTTGTCGTCAAGAATGGACTGGCAGCTACAAAATGAGACCAAAATTTTGACAATCGGATGGAAATTGTGGGCACAGTGAACGGTCAAAGCTAGAGATCTACCAAGCCTTTAAATTAAATCGTAAAAACGCCGAATTCGCACGTTTAAGGGAAGAAAAAGCCATTTAAAGTTTTGGTGTTTTTTTGCCTATTTCAACCTTCATAAAAAATAGTGTTTTTCAAAATAATATTACAAATTTGTACTTGTCGTAAAGAATAGACTAGCAGCTAAAAAATGAGACCAAAATTTTGACAATTGGATAGAAATTGTGGGCACAGTGAACGGCCAAAGCTAGAGATCTACCAAGCCTTTAAATTAAATCGTAAAAACGCCGAATTCGCACGCTTAAGGGGAGAAAAAGCCATTTAAAGTTTTGGTGTTTTTTTGTCTATTTCAACCTTCATAAAAAATAGTGTTTTTGAAAATAATATTACAAATTTGTACTTGTCGTCAAGAATAGACTGCCAGCTACAAAATGAGACCAGAATTTTGACAAGCGGATAGAAATTGTGGGCACAGTGAACGGTCAAGGCTAGAGATCTACCAAGCCTTTAAATTAAATCGTAAAAACGCGTAATTCACACGTTTAAGGGGAGAAAAAGCCATTTAAAGTTTTGGTGTTTTTTTGCCTATTTCAACCTTCATAAAAAATAGTGTTTTTGAAAATAATATTACAAATTTGTACTTGTCGTAAAGAATAGACTGGCAGCTACAAAATGAGACCAAAATTTTGACAATCGGATAGAAATTGTGGGCACAGTGAACGGTCAATGCTAGAGATCTACCAAGCCTTTAAATTAAACCTTAAAAACGCCGAATTCGCACGTTTAAGGGGAGAAAAAGCCATTTAAAGTTTTGGTGTTTTTTGCCTGTTTCAACCTTCATAAAAAATAGTGTTTTTGTAAATAATATCACAAATTTGTACTTGTCGTAAAGAATAGGCTGGCAGCTACAAAATGAGACCAAAATTTTGACAATCGGATAGAAATTGTGGGCACAGTGAACGGTCAAAGCTAGAGATCTACCAAGCCTTTAAATTAAATCGTAAAAACGCCGTTTAAGGGGAGAAAAAGCCATTTAAAGTTTTGGTGTTTTTTGCCTATTTCAACCTTCATAAAAAATAGTGTTTTTGTAAATAATATTACAAATTTGAACTTGTTGTTAAGAATAGACTAGCAGCTACAAAATGAGACCAAAATTTTGACAATCGGATAGAAATTGTGGGCACAGTGAACGGTCAGCTACAAAATGAGACCAAAATTTTGACAATCGGATAGAAATTGTGGGCATAGTGAACGGTCAAAGCTAGAGATCTACCAAGCCTTTAAAGTAAATCGTAAAAACGCCGAATTCGCACGTTTAAGGGGAGAAAAAGCCATTTAAAGTTCTGGTGTTTTTTTGCCTATTTCAACCTTCATAAAAAATAGTGTTTTTGTAAATAATATTACAAATTTGTACTTATTGTAAAGAATAGACTAGCAGCTACAAAATGAGACCAAAATTTTGACAATCGGATAGAAATTGTGTGCACAGTGAACGGTCAAAGCTAGAGATCTACCAAGCCTTTAAATTAAATCGTAAAAACGCCGAATTCAGACGTTTAAGGGGAGGAAAAGCCATTTAAAGTTTTGGTGTTTTTTGCCTGTTTCAACCTCCATAAAAAATAGTGTTTTTGTAAATAATATTACAAATTTGTACTTGTCGTAAAGAATAGACTGGCAGCTACTAAATGAGACAAAAATTTTGACAATCGGATAGAAATTGTGGGCACAGTGAACGGTCAAAGCTAAAGATCTACCAAGCCTTTAAATTAAATCGTAAAAACGCCGAATTCGCACGTTTAAGGGGAGAAAAAGCCATTTAAAGTTTTGGCGTTTTTTTGCCTATTTCAACCTTCATAAAAAATAGTGTTTTTGTTAATAATATTACAAATTTGTACTTGTCGTAAAGAATAGACTGGCAGCTACAAAATGAGACCAACATTTTGACAATCGGATAGAAATTGTGGGCACAGTGAACGGTCAAAGTTACAGATCTACCAAGCCTTTAAATTAAATCGTAAAAACGCCGAATTCGCAGGTTTAAGGGGAGAAAAAGCAATTAAAAGTTTTGGTGTTTTTTGCCTATTTCAACCTTCATAAAAAATAGTGTTTTTGAAAATAATATTACAAATTTGTACTTGTTGTAAAGAAAAGACTGGCAGCTACAAAATGAGATCAAAATTTTGACAATCGGATAGAAATTGTGGGAACAGTGAACGGTCAATGCCAGAGATCTACCAAGCCTTTAAATTAAATCGTAAAAACGCCGAATTCGCACGTTTAAGGGGGAGAAAAAGCCATTTAAAGTTTTGGTGTTTTTTTGCCTATTTCAACCTTCATAAAAAATAGTGTTTTTGTTAATAATATTACAAATTTGTACTTGTCGTAAAGAATAGACTGGCAGCTACAAAATGAGACCAAAATTTTGACAATCGGATAGAAATTGTGGGCACAGTGAACGGTCAAAGTTACAGATATACCAAGCCTTTAAATTAAATCGTAAAAACGCCGAATTCGCACGTTTAAGGGGAGAAAAAGCCATTTAAAGTTTTGGTGTTATTTGCCTATTTCAACCTTCATAAAAAATAGTGTTTTTGAAAATAATATTACAAATTTGTATTTGTTCTAAATACTAGACTGGCAGCTACAAAATGAAACCAAAATTTTGACAATCGGATAGAAATTCTGGGCACAGTGAACGGTCAAAGCTAGAGATCTACCAAGCCTTTAAATTAAATCGCAAAAACTCCGAATCCGCACGTTTAAGGGGAGAAAGAGCCATTTAAAGTTTTGGTGTTTTTTTGCCTATTTCAACCTTCATAAAAAATAGTGTTTTTGAAAATAATATTACAAATTTGTACTTGTCGTAAAGAATAGTTTGGCAGCTACAAAATGAGACCAAAATTTTGACAATCGGATAGAAATTGTGGGCATAGTGAACGGTCAAAGCTAGAGATCTACCAAGCCTTTAAATTGAATCTTAAAAACGCCGAATTCGCACATTTAAGGGGAGAAAAAGCCATTTAAAGTTTTGGTGTTTTCTCGCCTATTTCAACCTTCATAAAAAATAGTGTTTTTGAAAATAATATTACAAATTTGTACTTGTCGCAAAGAATAGACTGGCAGCTACTAAATTAGACCAAAATTTTGACAATCGGATAGAAATTGTGGGCACAGTGAACGGTCAAAGCTAGAGATCTACCAAGCCTTTAAATTAAATCGTAAAAACGCCGAATTCGCACGTTTAAGGGGAGAAAAAGCCATTTAAAGTTTTGATGTTTTCTTGCCTATTTCAACCTTCATAAAAAATAGTGTTTTTGAAAATAATATTACAAATTTGTATTTGGCGCAAAGAATAGACTGGCAGCTACAAAATGAGACCAAAATTTTGACAATCGGATAGAAATTGTGGGCACAGTGAACGGTCGAAGCTAGAGATCTACCAAGCCTCTAAATTAAATCGTAAAAACGCCGAATTCGCACGTTTAAGGGGAGAAAAAGCCATTTAAAGTTTTGGTGTTTTTTGCCTATTTCAACCTTCATAAAAAATAGTGTTTTTGAAAATAATATTACAAATTTGTATTTGTTGTAAAGAATAGACTGGCAGCTACAAAATGAGACCAAAATTTTGACAATCGGATAGAAATGGTGGGCACAGTGAACGGTCAAAGCTAGAGATCTACCAAGCCTTTAAATTAAATCGCAAAAACGCCGAATCCGCACGTTTAAGGGGAGAAAAAGCCATTTAAAGTTTTGGTGTTTTTTTGCCTATTTCAACCTTCATAAAAAATAGTGTTTTTGTAAATAATATTACAAATTTGTACTTGTCGTAAAGAATAGACTGGCAGCTACAAAATGAGACCAAAATTTTGACAATCGGATAGAACTTGTGGGCACAGTGAACGGTCAAAGCTAGAGATCTACCAAGCCTTTAAATTAAATCGTAAAAACGCCGAACTCGCACGTTTAAGTGGAGAAAAAGCCATTTAAAGTTATGGTGTTTTTTTGCCTATTTCAACCTTCATAAAAAATAGTGTTTTTGAAAACAATATTACAAATTTGTACTTGTCGTAAAGAATAGACTGGCAGCTACAAAATGAGACCAAAATGTTGACAATCGGATAGAAATTGTGGGCACAGTGAACGGTCAAAGCTAGAGATCTACCAAGCCTTTAAATTAAATCGTAAAAACGCCGAATTCGCACGTTTAAGGGGAGAAAAAGCCATTTAAAGTTTGGGTGTTTTTTTGCCTATTTCAACCTTCATAAAAAAAAGTTTTTGTAAATAATATCACAAATTTGTACTTGTTGTAAAGAATAGACTGGCAGCTACAAAATGAGACCAAAATTTTGACAATCGGATAGAAATTGTGGGCACAGTGAACGGTCAAAGCTAGAGATCTACCAAGCCTTTAAATTAAATCGTAAAAATGCCGAATTCGCACGTTTAAGGGGAGAAAAAGCCATTTAAAGTTTTGGTGGTTTTGCCTATTTCAACCTTCATAAAAAATAGTGTTTTTGAAAATAATATTACAAATTTGTACTTGTCGTAAAGAATAGACTAGCAGCTACAAATTGAGACTAAAATTTTGCCAATCGGATAGAAATTGTGGGCACAGTGAACGGTCAAAGCTAGAGATCTACCAAGCCTTTAAATTAAATCGTAAAAATGCCGAATTCGCACGTTTAAGGGGAGAAAAAGCCATTTAAAGTTTTGGTGGTTTTGCCTATTTCAACCTTCATAAAAAATAGTGTTTTTGAAAATAATATTACAAATTTGTACTTGTCGTAAAGAATAGACTAGCAGCTACAAATTGAGACTAAAATTTTGCCAATCGGATAGAAATTGTGGGCACAGTGAACGGTCAAAGCTACAGATCTACCAAGCCTTTAAATTAAATCGCAAAAACGCCGAATTCGCACGTTTAAGGGGAGAAAAAGCCATTTAAAGTTTTGATGTTTTTTGCCTTTTACAACCTTCATAAAAAGTAGTGTTTTTGAAAATAATATTACAAATTTGTACTTGTTGTAAAGAATAGACTGCCAGCTACAAGATGGAACCAAAATTTTGACAATCGGATAAAAATTGTGGGCACAGTGAACGGTCAATGCTAGAGATCTACCAAGCCTTTAAATTAAATCGTAAAAACGCCGAATTCGCACGTTTAAGGGGAGAAAAAGCCATTTAAAGTTTTGGTGTTTTTTTGCCTATTTCAACCTTCATAAAAAATAGTGATTTTGAAAATAATTTTACAAATTCGTACTTGTTGTGAAGAATAGACTGGCAGCTACAAAATGATACCAAAATTTTGACAATCGGATAGAAATTGTGGGCACAGTGAACGGTCAAAGCTAGAGATCTACCAAGCCTTAGAATTAAATCGTAAAAACGCCGAATTCGTACGTTTAAGGGGAGAAAAAGCCATTTAAAGTTTTGGTGTTTTTTTGCCTATTTCAACCTTCATAAAAAATAGTGTTTTTGAAAATAATAATATTACAAATTTGTACTTGTCGTAAAGAATAGACTGGCAGCTACAAAATGAGACCAAAATTTTGACACTCGGATAGAAACTGTGGGCACAGTGAACGGTCAAAGCTAGAGATCTACCAAGCCTTTAAATTAAATCGTAAAAACGCCGAATTCGCACGTTTAAGTGGAGAAAAAGCCATTTAAAGTTTTGGTGTTTTTTTGCCTATATCAACCTTCATAAAAAAATAGTGTTTTTGTAAATAATATTACAAATTTAAACTTGTCGTAAAGAATAGACTGGCAGCTACAAAATGAGACCAAAATTTTGACAATCGGATAGAAATTGTGGGCACAGTGAACGGTCAAAGCTAGAGATCTACCAAGCCTTTAAATTAAATCGTAAAAACGCCGAATTCGCACGTTTAAGGGGAGAAAAAGCCATTTAAAGTTTTGGTGTGTTTTTGCCTATTTCAACCTTCATAAAAAATAGTATTTTTGTAAATACTATTACAAATTTGTACTTTTCGTGAAGAATAGACTGGCAGCTACAAAATGAGACCAAAATTTTGACAATCGGATAGAAATTGTGGGCACAGTGAACGGTCAAAGCTAGAGATCTACCAAGCTTTTAAATTGAATCGTAAAAACGCCGAATTCGCACGTTTAAGGGGAGAAAAAGCCATTTAAAGTTTTGGTGTTTTTTTTCCTATTTCAACCTTCATAAAAAATAGTGTTTTTGAAAATAATATTACAAATTTGTACTTGTCGTAAAGAATAGACTGGCAGCTACAAAATTAGACCAAAATTTTGACAATCGGATAGAAATTGTGGGCACAGTGAACGGTCAAAGCTAGAGATCTACCAAGGCTTTAAATTAAATCGTAAAAACGCCGAATTTGCACGTTTAGTGGGAGAAAAAACCATTTAAAGTTTTGGTGTTTTCTTGCCTTTTTCAACCTTCGTAAAAAATAGTGTTTTTGAAAATAATATTACAAATTTGTACTTGTCGTAAAGAATAGACTGGCAGCTACAAATTGAGACTAAAATTTTGACAATCGGATAGAAATTGTGGGCACAGTGAACGGTCAAAGCTACAGATCTACCAAGCCTTTAAATTAAATCGCAAAAACGCCGAATTCGCACGTTTAAGGGGAGAAAAAGCCATTTAAAGTTTTGATGTTTTTCGCCTTTTACAACCTTCATAAAAAGTAGTGTTTTTGAAAATAATATTACAAATTTGTACTTGTTGTAAAGAATAGACTGCCAGCTACAAGATGGAACCAAAATTTTGACAATCGGATAAAAATTGTGGGCACAGTGAACGGTCAATGCTAGAGATCTACCAAGCCTTTAAATTAAATCGTAAAAACGCCGAATTCGCACGTTTAAGGGGAGAAAAAGCCATTTAAAGTTTTGGTGTTTTTTTGCCTATTTCAACCTTCATAAAAAATAGTGATTTTGTAAATAATATTACAAATTCGTACTTGTTGTGAAGAATAGACTGGCAGCTACAAAATGATACCAAAATTTTGACAATCGGATAGAAATTGTGGGCACAGTGAACGGTCAAAGCTAGAGATCTACCAAGCCTTAGAATTAAATCGTAAAAATGCCGAATTCGCACGTTTAAGGGGAGAAAAAGCCATTTAAAGTTTTGGTGTTTTTTTGCCTATTTCAACCTTCATAAAAAATAGTGTTTTTGTAAATAATATTACAAATTTGTACTTGTCTTAAAGAATAGACTGGCAGCTACAAAATGAGACCAAAATTTTGACAATCGGATAGAAACTGTGGGCACAGTGAACGGTCAAAGCTAGAGATCTACCAAGCCTTTAAATTAAATCGTAAAAACGCCGGATTCGCACGTTTAAGTGGAGAAAAAGCCATTTAAAGTTTTGGTGTTTTTTTGCCTATTTCAACCTTCATAAAAAATAGTGTTTTTGTAAATAATATTACGAATTTGTACTTGTCGTAAAGAATAGACTAGCAGCTACAAAATGAGACCAAAATTTTGACAATCGGATAGAAATTGTGGGCACAGTGAACGGTCAAAGCTAGAGATTTACCAAGCCTTTAAATTAAATCGTAAAAACGCCGAATTCGCACGTTTAAGGGGAGAAAAAGCCATTTAAAGTTTTGGTGTGTTTTTGCCTATTTCAACCTTCATAAAAAATAGTATTTTTGTAAATAATATTACAAATTTGTACTTGTCGTGAAGAATAGACTGGCAGCTACAAAATGAGACCAAAATTTTGACAATCGGATAGAAATTGTGGGCACAGTGAACGGTCAAAGCTAGAGATCTACCAAACCTTTAAATTAAATCGTAAAAACGCCGAATTCGTACGTTTAAGGGGAGAAAAAGCCATTTAAAGTTTTGGTGTTTTTTTGCCTATTTCAACCTTCATAAAAAATATTGTTTTTGAAAATAATATTACAAATTTGTACTTGTCGTAAAGAATAGACTGGCAGCTACAAAATGAGACCAAAATTTTGACAATCGCAAAGAAATTGTGGGCACAGTGAACGGTCAAAGCTAGAGATCTACCAAGCCTTTAAATTAAATCGTAAAAACGCCGAATTCGCACGTTTAAGGGGAGAAAAAGCCATTTAAAGTTTTGGTGTTTTTTTGCCTATTTCAACCTTCATAAAAAATATTGTTTTTGAAAATAATATTACAAATTTGTACTTGTCGTAAAGAATAGACTGGCAGCTACAAAATGAGACCAAAATTTTGACAATCGGATAGAAATTGTGGGAACAGTGAACGGTCAAAGCTAGAGATCTACCAAGCCTTTAAATTAAATCGTAAAAACGCCGAATTCGCTCGTTTAAGGGGAGAAAAAGCCATTTAAAGTTTTGGTGTTTTTTTGCCTATTTCAACCTTCATAAAAAATAGTGTTTTTGTAAATAATATTACAAATTTGTATCTGTCGTAAAGTATAGACTGGCAGCTACAAAATGAGACCAAAGTTTTGACAATCGGATAGAAATTCTGGGCACAGTGAACGGTCAAAGCTAGAGATCTACCAAGCTTTTAAATTGAATCGTAAAAACGCCGAATTCGCACGTTTAAGGGGAGAAAAAGCCATTTAAAGTTTTGGTGTTTTTTTTCCTATTTCAACCTTCATCAAAAATAGTGTTTTTGAAAATAATATTACAAATTTGTACTTATCGTAAAGAATAGACTGGCAACTACAAAATGAGACCAAAATTTTGACAATCGGATAGAAATTGTGGGCACAGTGAACGGTCAAAGCTAAAGATCTACCAAGCCTTCAAATTAAATCGTAAAACCGCCGAATTCATACATTTTAGGGAGAAAAAGCCATTTAAAGTTTTGGTGTTTTTTTGCCTATTTCAACCTTCATAAAAAATAGTATTTTTGTAAATAATATTACAAATTTGTTTTTGTTGTAAAGAATAGACTGGCAGCTACAAGATGGAACCAAAATTTTGACAATCGGATAGAAATTGTGGGCACAGTGAACGGTCAAAGCTAGAGATCTACCAAGCCTTTAAATTAAATCGTAAAAACGCCAAATTCGCACGTTTAAGGGGAGAAAAAAATTTTGGTGTTTTTTGCCTGTTTCAACCTTCATAAAAAATAGTGTTTTTGTAAATAATATTACAAATTTGTACTTGTCGTGAAGAATAGACTGGCAGCTACAAAATGAGACCAAAATTTTGACAATCGGATAGAAATTGTGGGCACAGTGAACGGTCAAAGCTAGAGATCCACCAAGCCTTTAAATTAAATCGTAAAAATGCCGAATTCGCACGTTTAAGGGGAGAAAAAGCCATTTAAAGTTTTGGTGTTTTTTTGCCTATTTCAACCTTCATAAAAAATAGTGTTTTTGAAAATAATATTACAAATTTGTACTTGTCGTAAAAAATAGACTGGCAGCTACAAAATTAGACTAAAATTTTGACAATCGGATAGAAATTGTGGGCACAGTGAACGGTCAAAGCTAGAGATCTACCAAGCCTTTAAATTAAATCGTAAAAACGCCGAATTTGCACGTTTAAGGGGAGAAAAAGCCATTTAAAGTTTTGGTGTTTTCTTGCCTATTTCAACCTTCATAAAAAATAGTGTTTTTGAAAATAATATTAGAAATATGTACTTGTCGTAAAGAATAGACTGGCAGCTACAAAATGAGACTAAAATTCTGACAATCGGATAGAAATTGTGGGCACAGTGAACGGTCAAAACTACAGATCTACCAAGCCTTTAAATTAAATCGTAAAAACGCCGAATTCGCACGTTTAAGGGGAGAAAAAGCCATTTAAAGTTTTGATGTTTTTTGCCTATTTCAACCTTCATAAAAAGTAGTGTTTTTGAAAATAATATTACAAATTTGTACTTGTTGTAAAGAATAGACTGGCAGCTACAAAATGGAACCAAAATTTTGACAATCGGATGGAAATTGTGGGCACAGTGAACGGTCAATGCTAGAGATCTACCAAACCTTTAAAGTAAATCGTAAAAACGCCGAATTCGCACGTTTAAGGGGAGAAAAAGCCATTTAAAGTTTTGGTGTTTTTTTGCCTATTTAAACCTTCATAAAAAATAGTGTTTTTGAAAATAATATTTTAAATTTGTACTTGTTGTAAAGAATAGACTGGCAGCTACAAAATGAGACCAAAATTTTGACAATCGGATAGAAATTGTGGGCACAGTGAACGGTCAAAGCTAGAGATCTACCAAGCCTTTAAATTAAATCCTTAAAAACGCCGAATTCGCACGTTTAAGGGGAGAAAAAGCCATTTAAAGTTTTGGTGTTTTTTTGCCTATTTCAACCTTCATAAAAAATAGTGTTTTTGAAAATAATATTACAAATTTGTACTTGTCGTAAAGAATAGACTGGCAGCTACAAAATGAGACCAAAATTTTGACAATCGGATAGAAATTGTGGGCACAGTGAACGGTCAAAGCTAGAGATCTACCAAGCCTTTAAATTAAATCGTAAAAACGCCGAATTCGCACGTTTAAGGGGAGAAAAAGCCATTTAAAGTTTTGGTGTTTTTTTGCCTATTTCAACCTTCATAAAAAATAGTGTTTTTGTAAATAATATTACTAATTTGTACTAATCGTAAAGAATAGACTGGCAGCTACAAAATGAGACCAAAATTTTGACAATCGGATAGAAATTGTGGGCACAGTGAACGGTCAAAGCTAGAGATCTACCAAGCCTTTAAATTAAATCGTAAAAACGCCGAATTCGCACGTTTAAGGGGAGAAAAAGCCATTTAAAGTTTTGGTGTTTTTTTGCCTATTTCAACCTTCATAAAAAATAGTGTTTTTGAAAATAATATTACAAATTTGTACTTGTCGTAAAGAATAGACTGGCAGCTACAAAATGAGACCAAAATTTTGACAATCGGATAGAAATTGTGGGCACAGTGAACGGTCAAAGCTAGAGATCTACCAAGCCTTTAAATTAAATCGTAAAAACGCCGAATTCGCACGTTTAAGGGGAGAAAAAGCCATTTAAAGTTTTGGTGTTTTTTTGCCTATTTCAACCTTCATAAAAAATAGTGTTTTTGTAAATAATATTACTAATTTGTACTAATCGTAAAGAATAGACTGGCAGCTACAAAATGAGACCAAAATTTTGACAATCGGATAGAAATTGTGGGCACAGTGAACGGTCAAAGCTAGAGATCTACCAAGCCTTTAAATTAAATCCTTAAAAACGCCGAATTCGCACGTTTAAGGGGAGAAAAAGCCATTTAAAGTTTTGGTGTTTTTTTGCCTATTTCAACCTTCATAAAAAATAGTGTTTTTGAAAATAATATTACAAATTTGTACTTGTCGTAAAGAATAGACTGGCAGCTACAAAATGAGACCAAAATTTTGACAATCGGATAGAAATTGTGGGCACAGTGAACGGTCAAAGCTAGAGATCTACCAAGCCTTTAAATTAAATCGTAAAAACGCCGAATTCGCACGTTTAAGGGGAGAAAAAGCCATTTAAAGTTTTGGTGTTTTTTTGCCTATTTCAACCTTCATAAAAAATAGTGTTTTTGTAAATAATATTACTAATTTGTACTAATCGTAAAGAATAGACTGGCAGCTACAAAATGAGACCAAAATTTTGACAATCGGATAGAAATTGTGGGCACAGTGAACGGTCAAAGCTAGAGATCTACCAAGCCTTTAAATTAAATCGTAAAAACGCCGAATTCGCACGTTTAAGGGGAGAAAAAGCCATTTAAAGTTTTGGTGTTTTTTTGCCTATTTCAACCTTCATAAAAAATAGTGTTTTTGTAAATAATATTACAAATTTGTATTTGTCGTAAAGAAGAGACTGGCAGCTACAAAATGAGACCAAAATTTTGACAATCGGATAGAAATTGTGGGCACAGTGAACGGTCAAAGCTAGAGATCTACCAAGCCTTTAAATTAAATCGTAAAAACGCCGAATTCGCACGTTTAAGGGGAGAAAAAGCCATTTAAAGTTTTGGTGTTTTTTTGCCTATTTCAACCTTCATAAAAAATAGTGTTTTTGTAAATAATATTACAAATTTGTATTTGTCGTAAAGAAGAGACTGGCAGCTACAAAATGAGACCAAAATTTTGACAATCGGATAGAAATTGTGGGCACAGTGAACGGTCAAAGCTAGAGATCTACCAAGCCTTTAAATTAAATCGTAAAAATGCCGAATTCGCACGTTTAAGGGGAGAAAAAGCCATTTAAAGTTTTGGTGTTTTTTTGCCTATTTCAACCTTCATAAAAAATAGTGTTTTTGTAAATAATATTACAAATTTGTACTTGTCGTAAAGAATAGACTGGCAGCTAGAAAATGAGACCAAAGCTTTGACAATCGGATAGAAATTGTGGGCACAGTGAACGGTCAAAGCTAAAGATCTACCAAGCCTTTAAATTAAATCGTAAAAACGCCGAATTCGCACGTTTAAGGGGAGAAAAAGCCATATAAAGTTTTGGTGTTTTTTTGCCTATTTCAACCTTCATAAAAAATAGTGTTTTTGTAAATAATATTACGAATTTGTACTTGTCGTAAAGAATAGACTGGCAGCTACAAAATGAGACCAAAATTTTGACAATCGGATAGAAATTGTGGGCACAGTGAACGGTCAAAGCTAGAGATCTACCAAGCCTTTAAATTAAATCGTAAAAACGCCGAATTCGCACGTTTAAGGGGAGAAAAAGCCATTTAAAGCTTTGGTGTTTTTTTGCCTATTTCAACCTTCATAAAAAATAGTGTTTTTGTAAATAATATTACAAATTTGTACTTGTCGTAAAGAATAGACTATTAGCTACAAAATGAGACCAAAATTTTGACAATCGGATAGAAGTTGTGGGAACAGTGAACGGTCAAAGCTAGAGATCTACCAAGCCTATAAATTAAATCGTAAAAACGCCGAATTCGCTCGTTTAAGGGGAGAAAAAGCCATTTAAAGTTTTGGTGTTTTTTTGCCTATTTCAACCTTCATAAAAAATAGTATTTTTGTAAATAATATTACAAATTTGTTTTTGTTGTAAAGAATAGACTGGCAGCTACAAGATGGAACCAAAATTTTGACAATCGGATAGAAATTGTGGGCACAGTGAACGGTCAATGCTAGAGATCTACCAAGCCTTTAAATTAAATCGTAAAATCGCCAAATTCGCACGTTTAAGGGGAGAAAAAACCATTTAAAGTTTTGATGTTTTCTTGCCTATTTCAGCCTTCATAAAAAATAGTGTTTTTGAAAATAATATTAGAAATTTGTACTTGTCGTAAAGAATAGACTGGCAGCTACAAAATGAGACCAAAATTTTGACAATACGATAGAAATTGTGGGCACAGTGAACGGTCAAAGCTACAGATCTACCAAGCCTTTAAATTAAATCGTAAAAACGCCGAATTCGCACGTTTAAGGGGAGAAAAAGCCATTTAAAGTTTTGATGTTTTTTGCCTATTTCAACCTTCATAAAAAGTAGTGTTTTTGAAAATAATATTACAAATTTGTACTTGTCATAAAGAATAGACTGGCAGCTACAAAATGGAACCAAAATTTTGACAATCGGATAGAAATTGTGGGCACAGTGAACGGTCAATGCTAGAGTTCTACCAAGCCTTTAAAGTAAATCGTAAAAACGCCGAATTCGCACGTTTAAGAGGAGAAAAAGCCATTTAAAGTTTTGGTGTTTTTTTTGCCTATTTCAACCTTCATAAAAAATAGTGTTTTTGTAAACAATATTAAATTTGTTTTTGTTGCAAAGAATAGACTGGCAGCTACAAAATGAGACCAAAATTTTGACAATCGGATAGAAATTGTGGGCACAGTGAACGGTCAAAGCTAGAGATCTACCAAGCCTTTAAATTAAATCGTAAAACGCCGAATTCGCACGTTTAAGGGGAGAAAAAGCCATTTAAAGTTTTGGTGTTTTTTTGCCTATTTCAACCTTCATAAAAAATAGTGTTTTTGAAAATAATATTACAAATTTGTATTTGTCGTAAAGAATAGACTGGCAGCTACAAAACGAGACCAAAATTTTGAAAATCGGATAGAAATTGTGGGCACAGTGAACGGTCAGAGCTAGAGATCTACCAAGCCTTTAAATTAAATCTTAAAAACGCACGTTTAAGGGGAGAAAAAGCCATTTGAAGTTTTGGTGTTTTTTTGCCTATTTCAACCTTCATAAAAAAAAAGAGTTTTTGTAAATAATATTACAAATTTGTATTTGTCGTAAAGAATAGACTGGCAGCTACAATAGAAATTTTGGGCACAGTGAACGGTCAAAGCTAGAGAAAAAGCCATTTCAAGTTTTGGTGTTTTTCGCCTATTTCAACCTTCATGAAAAATAGTATTTTTGTAAATAATATTAAAAATTTGTACTTGTCGTAAAGAATAGACTGGCAGCTACAAAATGAATTCAAAATTTTGACAATCGGATAGAAATTGTGGGCACAGTGAACGGTTAAAGCTAGAGATCTACCAAGCCTTTAAATTAAATCGTAAAATCGCCAAATTCGCACGTTTAAGGGGAGAAAAAGCCATTGAAAGTTTTGGTGTGTTTTTGCCTTTTTCAAACTTCATAAAAAATAGTATTTTTGTAAATAATATTACAAATTTGTACTTGTCGTGAAGAATAGACTGGCAGCTACAAAATGAGACCAAAATTTTGACAATCGGATAGAAATTGTGGGCACAGTGAACGGTCAAAGCTAGAGATCTACCAAACCTTTAAATTAAATCGTAAAAAGGCCGAATCCGTATGTTTAAGGGGAGAAAAAGCCATTTAAAGTTTTGGTATTTTTTTGCCTATTTCAACCTTCATAAAAAATAGTGTTTTTGAAAATAATATTACAAATTATTACTTGTCGTAAAGAATAGACTGGCAGCTACAAAATGAGACCAAAATTTTGACAATTGGATAGAAATTGTGGGCACAGTGAACGGTCAAAGCTAGAGATCTACCAAGCCTTTAAATTAAATCGTAAAAACGCCGAATTCGCACGTTTAAGGGGAGAAAAAGCCATTTAAAGTTTTGGTGTTTTTTGCCTATTTCAACCTTCAAAAAAAATAGTGTTTTTGAAAATAATATTACAAGTTTGTACTTGTCGTAAAGAATAGACAGGCAGCTACAAAATGAGACCAAAATTTTGACAATCGGATAGAAATTGTGGGCACAGTGAACGGTCAAAGCTAGAGATCTACCAAGCCTTTAAATTAAATCGTAAAAACGCCGAATTCGCACGTTTAAGGGGAGAAAAACCATTTAAAGTTTTGGTGTTTTTTTGCCTATTTCAACCTTCAAAAAAGATAGTGTTTTTGTAAATAATATTACAAATTTGTATTTGTCGTAAAGAATTGACTGGCAGCTACAAAATGAGACCAAAATTTTGACAATCGGATAGAAATTGTGGGCACAGTGAACGGCCAAAGCTAGAGATCTACCAAGCCTTTAAATTAAATCGTAAAAACGCCGAATTCGCACGTTTAAGGGGAGAAAAAGTCATTCAAAGTTTTGCTGTTTTTTTGCCTATTTCAACCTTCATAAAAAATAGTGTTTTTGTAAATAATATTACAAATTTGTACTTGTCGTTAAGAATAGACTGGCAGCTACAAAATGAGACCAAACTTTTGACAATCGGATAGAAATTGTGGGCACAGTGAACGGTCAAAGCTAGAGATCTTCCAAGCCTTTAAATTAAATCGTGAAAACGCCGAATTCGCACGTTTAAGGGGAGAAAAAGCCATTGACAATCGGATAGAAATTGTGGGCACAGTGAACGGTCAAAGCTACAGATCTACCAAGCCTTTAAATTGAATCGTAAAAACGCCGAATTCGCTCGTTTAAGGGGAGAAAAAGCCATTTAAAGTTTTGGTGTTTTTTTGCCTATTTCAACCTTCATAAAAAATAGTGTTTTTGTAAATAATATTACAAATTTGTACTTGTCGTAAAGAATAGACTGGCAGCTACAAAATGAGACCAAAATTTTGACAATCGGATAGAAATTGTGGGCACAGTGAACGGTCAAAAGCTAGAGATCTACCAAGCCTTTAAATTAAATCGCAAAAACGCCGAATTCGCACGTTTAAGGGGAGAAAAAGCCATTTAAAATTGTTGTGTTTTTTGCCTATTTCAACCTTCATAAAAAATAGTGTTTTTGTAAATAATATTACAAATTTGTACTTGTCGTAAAGAATAGACTGGCAGCTACAAAATGAGACCAAAGTTTTGACAATCGGATAGAAATTGTGGGCACAGTGAACGGTTAAAGCTAGAGATCTACCAAGCCTTTAAATTAAATCGTAAAACCGCCGAATTCATACATTTTAGGGGAGAAAAGGCCATTTAAAGTTTTGGTGTTTTTTTGCCTATTTCAACCTTCATAAAAAATAGTATTTTTGTAAATAATATTACAAATTTGCTTTTGTCGTGAAGAATAGACTAGCAGCTACAAAATGAGACCAAAATTTTGACAATCGGATAGAAATTGTGGGCACAGTGAACGGTCAAAGCTAGAGATCTACCAAGCCTTTAAATTAAATCGTAAAAACGCCGAATTCGCACGTTTAAGGGGAGAAAAAGCCATTTAAAGTTTTGGTGTTTTTTTGCCTATTTCAACCTTCATAAAAAATAGTGTTTTTGTATATAATATAACAAATTTGTACTTGTCGTAAAGAATAGACTGGCAGCTACAAAATGAGACCAAAATTTTGACAATAGGATAGAAATTGTGGGCACAGTGAACGGTCAAAGCTAGAGATCTACCAAGCCTTTAAATTAAATCGTAAAAACGCCGAGTTCACACGTTTAAGGGGAGAAAAAGCCATTTAAAATTTTGGTGTTTTTTTGCCTATTTCAACCTTCATAAAAAATAGTGTTTTTGTAAAAATATTACAAATTTGTACTTGTTGTGAAGAATAGACCGGCAGCTACAAAATGAGACCAAAATTTTGACAATCGGATAGAAATTGTGGGCACAGTGAACGGTCAAAGCTAAAGATCTACCAAGCCTTTAAATTAAATCGTAAAAACGCCGAATTCGCACGTTTAAGGGGAGAAAAAGTCATTTAAAGTTTTGGTGTTTTTTTGCCTATTTCAACCTTCATAAAGAATAGTGTTTTTGAAAATAATATTACAAATTTGTACTTGTCGTAAAGAATAGACTGGCAGCTACAAAATGAGACCAACATTTTGACAATCGGATAGAAATTGTGGGCACAGTGAACGGTCAAAGCTAGAGATCTACCAAGCCTTTAAATTAAATCGTAAAAACGCCGAATTCGCACGTTTAAGGGGAGAAAAAGCCATTTAAAGTTTTGGTGTTTTTTTGCCTATTTCAACCTTTATAAAAAGTAGTGTTTTTGAAAACAATAATATTACAAATTTGTACTTGTCGTAAAGAATAGACTGGCAGCTACAAAATGAGACCAAAATTTTGACAATCGGATAGAAACTGTGGGCACAGTGAACGGTCAAAGCCAGAGATCTACCAAGCCTTTAAATTAAATCGTAAAAACGCCGAATCCACACGTTTAAGGGGAGAAAAAGCCATTTAAAGTTTTGGTGTTTTTTTGCCTATTTCACTCTTCATAAAAAATAGTGTTTTTGTAAATAATATTACAAATTTGTATTTGTTGTAAAGAATGGACTGGCAGCTACAAAATGAGACCAAAATTTTGACAATCGGATAGAAATTGTGAGCACAGTGAACGGTCAATGCTAGAGATCTACCAAGCCTTTAAATTAAATCGTAAAAACGCCGAATTCGCACGTTTAAGGGGAGAAAAAGCCATTTAAAGTTTTGGTGTTTTTTTGCCTATTTCAACCTTCATAAAAAATAGTGTTTTTGTAAATAATATTACAAATTTGTACTTGTCGTAAAGAATAGACTGGCAGCTACAAAATGAGTCCAAAATTTTGACAATCGGATAGAAATTGTGGGCACAGTGAACGGTCAAAGCTAGAGATCTACCAAGCCTTTAAATTAAATCGTAAAAACGCCGAATTCGCACGTTTAAGGGGAGAAAAAGCCATTTAAAGTTTTGGTGTTTTTTTGCCTATTTCAACCTTCATAAAAAATAGTGTTTGTGTAAATAATATGACAAATTTATACTTGTCGTAAAGAATAGACTTGCAGCTACAAAATGAGACCAAAATTTTGACAATCGGATAGAAATTGTGGGCACAGTGAACGGTTAAAGCTAGAGATCTACCAAGCCTTTAAATTAAATCGTATAATCGCCGAATTCGCACGGTTAAGGGGAGAAAAAGCCATTTAAAGTTTCGGTGTGTTTTTGCCTATTTCAACCTTCATAAAAAATAGTGTTTTTGTAAATAATATTACAAATTTGTACCTGTCGTGAAGAATAGACTGGCAGCTACAAAATGAGACCAAAATTTTGACAATCGGATAGAAATTGTGGGCACAGTGAACGGTCAAAGCTAGAGATCTACCAAGCCTTTAAATTAAATCGTAAAAACGCCGAATTCGTAGGTTTAAGGGGAGAAAAAGCCATTTCAAGTTTTGGTGTTTTTTTGCCTATTTCAACCTTCATAAAAAATAGTGTTTTTGTAAATAATATTACGAATTTGTACTTGTCGTAAAGAATAGACTGGCAGCTACAAAATGCGACCAAAATTTTGACAATCGGATAGAAATTGTGGGCACAGTGAACGGTTAAAGCTAGAGATCTACGAAGCCTTTAAATTAAATCGTATAATCGCCGAATTCGCACGTTTAAGGGGAGAAAAAGCCATTTAAAATTACGGTGTGTTTTTGCCTATTTCAACCTTCATAAAAAAAAGAATTTTTGTAAATAATATTACAAATTTGTACTTGTCGTGAAGAATAGACTGGCAGCTACAAAATGAGACCAAAATTTTGACAATCGGATAGAAATTGTGGGCACAGTGAACGGTCAAAGCTAGAGATCTACCAAACCTTTAAATTGAATCGTAAAAGTGCCGAATTCGTAGGTTTAAGGGGAGAAAAAGCCATCTCAAGTTTTGGTGTTTTTTTGCCTATTTCAACCTTCATAAAAAATAGTGTTTTTGTAAATAATATTACAAATTTGTACTTGTCGTAAAGAATAGACTGGCAGCTACAAAATGCGACCAAAATTTTGACAATCGGATAGAAATTGTCGGAACAGTGAAGGGTCAAAACTAGAGATCTACGAAGAATTTAAATAAAATCGTAAAAACGCCGAATTCGCACGTTTAAGGGGAGAAAAAGCCATTTAAAGTTTTGGTGTTGTTTTTTCCTATTTTAGCCTTCATAAAAAAAGTGTTTGTGTCAATAATGTTACGTAATTGTTTTTTTCGTTAAGAATAGACTGGCAACTACAAAATGAGACCAAAATTTTGACAATCGGATAGAAATTGTCGGCACAGTGAACGGTCAAAGCTAGAGATCTACCAAGCCTTTAAATTAAATCGTTAAAACGCCGAATTCGCACGTTTGAGTGGAGAAAAAGCCATTTAAAGTTTTGGTTTTTTTTTTTCCTATTTCAACCTTCATAAAAAATAGTGTATTTGTAAATAATATTACAAATTTGTACTTGTCGTAAAGAATAGACTGGCAGCTACAAAATGAGACCAACATTTTGACAATCGGATAGAAATTGTGGGCACAGTGAACGGTCAAAGTTAGATATCTACCAAACCTCTAAATTATATCGTAAAAACGCCGAATTCGCACGTTTTAGGGGAGAAAAAGCCATTTAAAGTTTTGGTGTTTTTTTGCCTATTTAAACCTTCATAAAAAATAGTGTATTTATTGATATTGTTACAAATTTGTACTTGTCGTGAAGAATAGACTGGCAGCTACAAAATGAGACCAAAGTTTTGACAATCGGATAGAAATTGTGGGCACAGTGAAGGCTCAAAGCCAGAGATCTACCAAGCCTTTAAATTGAATTGTGAAAACGCTGGATTCGCACGTTTTGAGGGGAGACAAGGACATTTCAAGTTTTGGTGTTTGCTTTCCTATTTCAACCTCCACAAAAAAAGTGTATTTGTTAATAATGTTACAATCTTGTACTTGTCGTAATGATTAGACTGGCAGCTACAAAATGAGACCAAAATATTGACAATCGGATAGAAATTGTGGGCACAGTGAACGGCCAAAGCTAGAGATCTACCAAGCCTTTAAATTAAATCGTAAAAGCGCCGAATTCGCACGTTTAAGGGGAGAAAAAGCCATTTAAAGTTTTGGTTTTTTTTTTCCTATCTCAACTTTCATATAAAGTAGTGTATTTGTATATAATATTACAAATTTGTACTTGTCGTTAAGAATAGACTGGCAGCTACAAAATGAGACCAAAATTTTGACAATCGGATAGAAATTGTGGGCACAGTGAACGGTCGAAGCTAGAGATCTACCAAGCCTTTAAATGAAATCGTAAAAACGCCGAATTCGCACGTTTAAGGGGAGAAAAAGCCATTTAAAGTTTCGGTGTGTTTTTGCCTATTTCAACCTTCATAAAAAATAGTATTTTTGTAAATAATATTACAAATTTGTACTTGTCGTGAAGAATAGACTGGCAGCTACAAAATGAGACCAAAATTTTGACAATCGGATAGAAATTGTGGGCACAGTGAACGGTCAAAGCTAGAGATCTACCAAGCCTTTAAATTAAATCGTAAAAACGCCGAATTCGTAGGTTTAAGGGGAGAAAAAGCCATTTCAAGTTTTGGTGTTTTTTTGCCTATTTCAACCTTCATAAAAAATAGTGTTTTTGTAAATAATATTACGAATTGGTACTTGTCGTAAAGAATAGACTGGCAGCTACAAAATGCGACCAAAATTTTGACAATCGGATAGAAATTGTGGGCACAGTGAACGGTTAAAGCTAGAGATCTACCAAGCCTTTAAATTAAATCGTATAATCGCCGAATTCGCACGTTTAAGGGGAGAAAAAGCCATTGAAAATTTCGGTGTGTTTTTGCCTATTTCAACCTTCATAAAAAAAAGTATTTTTGTAAATAATATTACAAATTTGTACTTGTCGTGAAGAATAGACTGGCAGCTACAAAATGAGACCAAAATTTTGACAATCGGATAGAAATTGTGGGCACAGTGAACGGTCAAAGCTAGAGATCTACCAAACCTTTAAATTGAATCGTAAAAATGCCGAATTCGTAGGTTTAAGGGGAGAAAAAGCCATCTCAAGTTTTGGTGTTTTTTTGCCTATTTCAACCTTCATAAAAAATAGTGTTTTTGTAAATAATATTACAAATTTGTACTTGTCGTAAAGAATAGACTGGCAGCTACAAAATGCGACCAAAATTTTGACAATCGGATAGAAATTGTCGGAACAGTGAAGGGTCAAAACTAGAGATCTACGAAGAATTTAAATAAAATCGTAAAAACGCCGAATTCGCACGTTTAAGGGGGGAAAAAGCCATTTAAAGTTTTGTTATTGTTTTTTCCTATTTTAGCCTTCATAAAAAAAGTGTTTGTGTCAATAATGTTACGTAATTGTTTTTTTCGTTAAGAATAGACTGGCAACTACAAAATGAGACCAAAATTTTGACAATCGGAAAGAAATTGTCGGCACAGTGAACGGTCAAAGCTAGAGATCTACCAAGCCTTTAAATTAAATCGTTAAAACGCCGAATTCGCACGTTTGAGTGGAGAAAAAGCCATTTAAGGTTTTGGTATTTTTTTTTCCTATTTCAACCTTCATAAAAAATAGTGTTTTTGTAAATAATATTACAAATTTGTACTTGTCGTAAAGAATAGACTGGCAGCTACAAAATGAGACCAACATTTTGACAATCGGATAGAAATTGTGGGCACAGTGAACGGTCAAAATTAGATATCTACCAAACCTCTAAATTATATCGTAAAAACGCCGAATTCGCACGTTTTAGGGGAGAAAAAGCCATTTAAAGTTTTGGTGTTTTTTTGCCTATTTAAACCTTCATAAAAAATAGTGTATTTATTGATATTGTTACAAATTTGTACTTGTCGTGAAGAATAGACTGGCAGCTACAAAATGAGACCAAAGTTTTGACAATCGGATAGAAATTGTGGGCACAGTGAAGGCTCAAAGCCAGAGATCTACCAAGCCTTTAAATTGAATTGTGAAAACGCTGGATTCGCACGTTTTGAGGGGAGACAAGGACATTTCAAGTTTTGGTGTTTGCTTTCCTATTTCAACCTCCACAAAAAAAGTGTATTTGTCAATAATGTTACAACATTGTACTTGTCGTAATGATTAGACTGGCAGCTACAAAATGAGACCAAAATATTGACAATCGGATAGAAATTGTGGGCACAGTGAACGGTCAAAGCTAGAGATCTACCAAGCCTATAAATTAAATCGTAAAAACGCCGAATTCGCACGTTTAAGGGGAGAAAAAGCCATTTAAAAATTTGGTTTTTTTTTTCCTATCTCAACTTTCATATATAGTAGTGTATTTGTATATAATATTACAAATTTGTACTTGTCGTTAAGAATAGACTGGCAGCTACAAAATGAGACCAAAATTTTGACAATCGGATAGAAATTGTGGGCACAGTGAACGGTCAAAGCTAGAGATCTACCAAGCCTTTAAATGAAATCGTAAAAACGCCGAATTCGCACGTTTAAGGGGAGAAAAAGCCATTTAAAATTTTGGTGTTTTTTTGCCTATTTTAACCTTCATAAAAAATAGTGTTTTTGTAAAAATATTACAAATTTGTACTTGTTGTGAAGAATAGACTGGCAGCTACAAAATGAGACCAAAATTTTGACAATCGGATAGAAATTGTGGGCACAGTGAACGGTCAAAGCTAAAGATCTACCAAGCCTTTAAATTAAATCGTAAAAACGCCGAATCCGCACGTTTAAGGGGAGAAAAAGCCATTTAAAGTTTTGGTGTTTCTTTGCCTATTTCAACCTTCATAAAAAATAGTGTTTTTGTGAATAATATTACAAATTTGTACTTGTCGTAAAGAATAGACTTGCAGCTACAAAATGAGACCAACATTTTGACAATCGGATAGAAATTGTGGGCACAGTAAACGGTCAAAGCTAGAGATCTACCAAGCCTTTAAATTAAATCGTAAAAACGCCGAATTCGCACGTTTAAGGGGAGAAAAAGCCATTTAAAGTTTTGGTGTTTTTTTGCCTATTTCAACCTTTACAAAAAATAGTGTTTTTGAAAACAATATTACAAATTTGTACTTGTCGTAAAGAATAGACTGGCAGCTACAAAATGAGACCAAAATTTTGACAATCGGATAGAAATTGTGGGCACAGTGAACGGTCAAAGCTAGAGATCTACCAAGCCTTTAAATTAAATCGTAAAAACGCCGAATTTGCACGTTTAAGGGGAGAAAAAGCCATTTAAAGTTTTGGTGTTTTTTTGCCTATTTAAACCTGCATAAAAAATTGTGTATTTGTTGATATTGTTACAAATTTGTACTTGTCGTGAAGAATAGACTGGCAGCTAAAAAATGAGACCAACATTTTGACAATCGGATAGAAATTGTGGGCACAGTGAACGGTCAAAGCTAGAGATCTACCAAGCCTTTAAATTAAATCGTGAAAACGCCGAATTCGCACGTTTAAGGGGAGAAAAAGCCATTTAAAGTTTTGGTGTTTTTTTGCCTATTTCAACCTTCATAAAAATAGTGTTTTTGTAAATAATATTACAAATTTGTACTTGTCGTAAAGAATAGACTGGCAGCTACAAAATGAGACCAAACTTTTGACAATCGGATAGAAATTGTGGGCACAGTGAACGGTTAAAGCTAGAGATCTACCAAGCCTTTAAATTAAATCGTATAACCGCCGAATTCATACATTTTAGGGGAGAAAAAGCCATTTAAAGTTTTGGTGTTTTTTTGCCTATTTCAACCTTCATAAAAAATAGTATTTTTGTAAATAATATTACAAATTTGTACTTGTCGTGAAGAATAGACTAGCGGCTACAAAGTGAGACCAAAATTTTGACAATCGGATAGAAATTGTGGGCACAGTGAACGGTCAAAGCTAGAGATCTACCAAACCTTTAAATTAAATCGTAAAAACGCCGAATTTGTACGTTTAAGGGGAGAAAAAGCCATTAAATGTTTGGGTGTTTTTTTGCCTATTTCAACCTTCATAAAAAAAAAGTGTTTTTGAAAATAATATGACAAATTTGTACTTGTCGTTAAGAATAGACTGGCAGCTACAAAATGAGACCAAAATTTCGACAAGCGGATAGAAATTGTGGGCACAGTGAAGGGTCAAAGCTAGAGATCTACCAAGCCTTTAAATTGAATCGTAAAAACGCTGGATTCGCACGTTTTGAGGGGAGACAAGGACATTTCAAGTTTTTGTGTTTGCTTTCCTATTTCAACCTCCACAAAAAAAGTGTATTTGTTAATAATGTTACAATCTTGTACTTGTCGTAAAGAATAGACTGGCAGCTACAAAATGCGACCAAAATATTGACAATCGGATAGAAATTGTGGGCACAGTGAACGGTCAAAGCTAGAGATC
This sequence comes from Odontomyia ornata, assembly GCA_963969285.1. Taxonomy (NCBI): domain Eukaryota; kingdom Metazoa; phylum Arthropoda; class Insecta; order Diptera; family Stratiomyidae; genus Odontomyia; species Odontomyia ornata. The sequence goes on from OZ017741.1 coordinate 35,285,526, forward strand.
TACCAAGCCTTTAAATTAAATCGCAAAAAGGCCGAATTCGCACGTTTAAGTGGAGAAAAATCCATTTAAAATTTCGATGTTGTTTGCCTATTTCAACCTTCATAAAAAATAGTGTTTTTGTCAATATATTACAAACTTGTACTTGTCGTAAAGAATGGACTGGCAGCTACAAAATGAGACCAAAATTTTGACAATCGGATAGAAATTGTGGCCACAGTGAACGGTCAAAGCTAGAGATCTACCAAGCCTTTAAATTAAATCGTAAAAACGCCGAATTCGCACGTTTAAGGGGAGAAAACGCCATTTCAAGTTTTGGTGTTTTTGCCTATTTCAACCTTCATAAAAAATAGTGTTTTTGAAAACAATATTACAAATTTGTACTTGTCGTAAAGAATAGACTGGCAGCTACAAAATGAGACCAAAATTTTGACAATCGGATAGAAATTGTGGGCACAGTGAACGGTCAAAGCTAGAGATCTACCAAGCCTTTAAATTAAATCGCAAAAACGCCGAATTCGCACGTTTAAGTGGGGAAAAATCCATTTAAAATTTTGGTGTTTTTTTGCCTATTTCAACCTTCATAAAAAATAGTGTTTTTGTCAATATATTACAAATTTGTACTTGTCGTAAAGAATAGACTGGCAGCTACAAAATGAGACCAAAATTTTGACAATCGGATAGAAATTGTTGGCACAGTGAACGGTCAAAGCTAGAGATCTACCAAGCCTTTAAATTAAATCGTAAAAACGCCGAATTCACACGTTTAAGGGGAGAAAAAGCCATTTAAAGTTTTGGTGTTTTTTTGCCTATTTCAACCTTCATAAAAAAAAGTGTTTTTGTAGATAATATTACAAATTTGTACTTGTCGTAAAGAATAGATTGGCAGCTACAAAATGAGACCAAAATTTTGACAATCGGATAGAAATTGTGGGCACAGTGAACGGTCAAAGCGAGAGATCTACCAAGCCTTTAAATTAAATCGTAAAAACGCCGAATTCGCACGTTTAAGGGGAGAAAAAGCCATTTAAAGTTTTGGTGTTTTTTTGCCTATTTCAACCTTCATAAAAAATAGTGTTTTTGTAAAAATATTACAAATTTGTACTTGTCGTAAAGAATAGACTGGCAGCTACAAAATGAGACCAAAATTTTGACAATCGGATAGAAATTGTGGGCACAGTGAACGGTCAAAGCTAAAGATCTACCAAGCCTTTAAATTAAATCGTAAAAACGCCGAATTCGCACGTTTAAGGGGAGAAAAAGCCATTTCAAGTTTTGGTGTTTTTTTGCCTATTTCAACCTTCATAAAAAAAAGTGTTTTTGAAAATAATATGACAAATTTGTACTTGTCGTAAAGAATAGACTGGTAGCTACAAAATGAGTCCAAAATTTTGCCAATCGGATAGAAATTGTGGGCACAGTGAACGGTTAAAGCTAGAGATCTACCAAGCCTTTAAATTAAATCGTATAATCGCCGAATTCGCACGTTTAAGGGGAGAAAAAGCCATTTAAAGTTTCGGTGTGTTTTGCCTATTTCAACCTTCATAAAAAATAGTATTTTTGTAAATAATATTACAAATCTGTACTTGTCGTGAAGAATAGACTGGCAGCTACAAAATGAGACCAAAATTTTGACAATCGGATAGAAATTGTGGGCACAGTGAACGGTCAAAGCTAGAGATCTACCAAACCTTTAAATTGAATCGTAAAAATGCCGAATTCGTAGGTTTAAGGGGAGAAAAAGCCATTTAAAGTTTTGGTGTTTTTTTGCCTATTTCAACCTTCATAAAAAATAGTGTTTTTGTAAATAATATTACGAATTTGTACTTGTCGTAAAGAATAGACTGGCAGCTACAAAATGCGACCAAAATTTTGACAATCGGATAGAAATTGTCGGAACAGTGAAGGGTCAAAACTAGAGATCTACGAAGAATTTAAATAAAATCGTAAAAACGCCGAATTCGCACGTTTAAGGGGAGAAAAAGCCATTTAAAGTTTTGGTGTTGTTTTTTCCTATTTCAGCCTTCATAAAAAAAGTGTTTGTGTCAATAATGTTACATAATTGTTTTTTTCGTTAAGAATAGACTGGCAGCTACAAAATGAGACCAAAATTTTGACAATAGGATAGAAATTGTCGGCACAGTGAACGGTCAAAGCTAGAGATCTACCAAGCCTTTAAATTAAATCGTAAAAACGCCGAATTCGCACGTTTGAGTGGAGAAAAAGCCATTTAAAGTTTTGGTATTTTTTTTTCCTATTTCAACCTTCATAAAAAATAGTGTATTTGTAAATAATATTACAAATTTGTACTTGTCGTAAAGAATAGACTGGAAGCTACAAAATGAGACCAACATTTTGACAATCGGATAGAAATTGTGGGCACAGTGAACGGTCAAAATTAGATATCTACGAATTCGCACGTTCAAGGGGAGAAAAAGCCATTTAAAGTTTTGGTGTTTTTTTGCCCATTTCAACCTTTATAAAAAATAGTGTTTTTGAAAACAATATTACAAATTTGTACTTGTCGTAAAGAATAGACTGGCAGCTACAAAATGAGACCAAAATTTTGACAATCGGATAGAAATTGTGGGCACAGTGAACGGTCAAAGCTAGATATCTACCAAGCGTTTAAATTAAATCGTAAAAACGCCGAATTCGCACGTTTAAGGGGAAAAAAAGCCATTTAAAGTTTTGGTGTTTTTTTGCCTATTTCAACCTTCATAAAAAATAGTGTTTTTGTAAATAATATTACAAGTTTGTATTTGTTGTAAAGAATAGACTGGCAGCTACAACATGAGACCAAAATTTTGACAATCGGATAGAAATTGTGAGCACAGTGAACGGTCAATGCTAGAGATCTACCAAGCCTCTAAATTAAATCGTAAAAACGCCGAATTCGCACGTTTAAGGGGAGAAAAAGCCATTTAAAGTTTTTGTGTTTTTTTGCCTATTTCAACCTTCATAAAAAAAGTGTTTTTGTAAATAATATTACAAATTTGTACTTGTCGTAAAGAATAGACAGGCAGCTACAAAATGAGACCAAAATTTTGACAATCGGATAAAAATTGTGGGCACAGTGAAGGGTCAAAGCTAGAGATCTACCAAGCCTTTAAATTGAATCGTAAAAACGCTGGACTCGCACGTTTTGAGGGGAGACAAGGACATTTCAAGTTTTGGTGTTTGCTTTCCTATTTCAACCTCCACAAAAAAAGTGTATTTGTTAATAATGTTACAATCTTGTACTTGTCGTAAAGAATAGACTGGCAGCTACAAAATGTGACCAAAATATTGACAATCGGATAGAAATTGTGGGCACAGTGAACGGTCAAAGCTAGAGATCTACCAAGCCTTTAAATTAAATCGTAACAACGCCGAATTCGCACGTTTAAGGGGAGAAAAAGCCATTTAAAATTTTGGTGTTTTTTGCCTATTTCAACGTTCATAAAACAAGTGTTTTTGTCAATAATGTTACATATTTGTACTTGCCGTAAAGAATAGACTGGCAGCTAAAAAATGAGTTAAAAATTTTTACAATCGGATAGAAATTGTGAGCACAGTGAACGGTCAAAGCTAGAGATCTACCAAGCCTTTAAATTAAATCGTAAAAACGCCGAATTTGCACGTTTAATGGGAGAAAAAGCTATTTAAAGTTTTGGTGTTTTTTGCTATTTCAACTTACTTAAAAAAAAGTGTATTTGTAAATAATATTACAAATTTGTACTTGTCGTAAAGAGTAGACTGGCAGCTACAACATGAGAACAAAATTTTGACAATCGGATAGAAATTGTAAGCACAGTGAACGATGCAGGGTAGAGATATGCCAAGCCTTTAAATTGAATCGTAAAAACATCGAATTCCAACGTTTAAGGGGGAAAAAAAGCCATTTAAAGTTTTGGTGTTTTTTTCCTATTTCAACCTTCATAAAAAATAGTTAATTTGAAAATATTATTACAAATTTGCACTTGTCGTAAAGAATAGACTGGCAGCTACAAAATTAGACCAACATTTTGACAATCGGATAGAAATTGTGGGCACAGTGAACGGTCAAAGCTAGAGATCTACCAAGCCTTTAAATTAAATCGTAAAATCGCCGAATTCACACGTTTAAGGGGAGAAAAAGCCATTTAAAGTTTAGGTGTTTTTTTTTCCCATTTTAACCTTCATAAAAAAAGTGTTTGTGTCAATAATGTTACATTGTTTTTTTCGTAAAGAATAGACTGGCAGCTACAAAATGAGACCAAAATTTTGACAATCGGATAGAAATTGTCGGCGCAGTGAACGGTCAAAGCTAGAGATCTACCAAGTCTTTCAATTAAATCGTAAAAACGCCGAATTTGCAGGTTTGAGTGGAGAAAAAGCCATTTAAAGTTTTGGTATTTTTTTTCCTATTTCAACCTTCATAAAAAATAGTGTGTTTGTTAATAATATTACAAATTTGTACTTGTCGTAAAGAATAGACTGGCAAATACAAAATGAGACCAACATTTTGACAATCGGATAGAAATTGTGGGCACAGTGAACGGTCAAAGCTAGAGATCTACCAAACCTCTAAATTATATCGTAAAAACGCTGAATTTGCACGTTTCAGGGGAGAAAAAGCCATTTAAAATTTTGGTGTTTTTTTTCCTATTTCAACCTTCATAAAAAATAGAGTATTTGTAAATAAAATTACAAATTTGTATTTGTCGTGAAGAATAGACTGGCAGCTTACAAAATTGAACCAAAGTTTTGACAATCAGATAGAAATTGTGGGCACAGTGAACGGTCAAAGCTAGAGATCTACCAAGCCTTTAAATTAAATAGTGTAATAGCCGAGTTCACACGTTTAAGGAAGAAAAAGCCATTTAAAGTTTTGGTGTTTTTTTTCCTATTCCAACCTGTATAAAAAATAGTGTATTTGTAAATAATGTAACGAATTTGTACTTCTCGTAAAGAAAAGACTGGCAGCTACAAAATGAGACCAAAGTTTTGAAAATCGGATAGAAATTGTGGGCAAAGTGAACGGTCAAAGCTAGAGATCTACCAAGCCCTTAAATTGAATCGTAAAAACGCCGCGTTCGCACGTTTTGAGAGGAGACAAGGCCATTTCAAGTTTTGGTGTTTGCGTTCCTATTCCAACCTCCACAAAAAAAGTGTATTTGTTAATAATGTTACAATCTTGTACTTGTCGTAAAGAATAGACTGGCAGCTACAAAATGAGACCAAAATATTGACAATCGGATAGAAATTGTGGGCACAGTGAACGGTCAAAGCTAGAGATCTTTCAAGCCTTTAAATTAAATCGAAAAAACGCCAAGTTCGCACGTTTAAGGGGAGAAAAAGCCATTTAAAGTTTTGGTGTTTTTTCCTATTTCAACCTTCATTAAGAAAAATGTATTTGTCAATGATGTTACAAATTTGTACTTGCCGTAAAGAATAGACTGGCAGCCACAAAATGTGACCAAACTTTTGACAATCGGATAGAAATTGTGGGCACAGTGAACGGTCAAAGCTAGAGACCTATCAAGCCTTTAAATTAAATCGCAAAAATGATGAATTAGTTCGTTTAAGGGGAGAAAAAGCCATTTAAAGTTTTGGTGTTTTTTGCCTATTTCAAACTTCATAAAAAATAGTATATTTTGAAAGAATGCTACAAATTGTACTTGTCGTAAAGAAAAGACTGCGAGCTACAAAATGAGACCAAACTTTCGACAATCGGATAGAAATTGTGGGCACAGTGAACGGTCAAAGCTAGATATCTACCAAGCCTTTAAATTAAATCGTAAAAACGCCGAATTTGCACGTTTAAGGGGAGAAAAAGCCATTTAAAGCTTTCGTGTTTTTTTTTCCGCTTTCAACCTTCATAAGAAATAGTGTATTCGTAAATAATATTACAAATTTGCACAGATCGGTCAAAGCTAGAGATCTACCAAGCCTTTAAATTGAACCTTAAAAACGTTGAATTCGCACGTTGAAGAGGAGAAAAAGCCATTTAAAGTTTCGGTTTTATTTTTTCCTATTTCAACCTTCATAAAAAATAGTGTATTTGTTAATATTGTTACGAATTTGTATTTGTCGTAAAAATAGACTGGCAGCTACAAAATGAGACCAAAATTTTTACAATCGGATAGAAATTGTGGGCACAGTGAACGGTCAAAGCTAGAGGCCTATCAAGCCTTTAAATTAAATCGCAAAAATGATGAATTAGTACGTTTAAGGGGAGAAAAAGCCATTTAAAGTTTTGGTGTTTTTTGCCTATTTCAAACTTCATAAAAAATAGTATATATTGAAAGAATGCTACAAATTGTGCTTGTCGTAAAGAATAGACTGCGAGCTACAAAATGAGATCAAAATTTCGACAATCGGATAGAAATTGTGGGCACAGTGAACGGTCAAAGCTAGAGATCTACCAAGCCTTTAAATTAAATCGTAAAAACGCCGAATTCCCACGTTTAAGGGGAGAAAAAGCCATTTAAAGTTTTGGTTTTTTTTTTCTATCTCAACTTTCATAAAAAGTAGTGTATTTGTATATAATATTACAAATTTGTACTTGTCGTAAAGAATAGACTGGCAGCTACAAAATGAGCGCAAACTTTTGACAATCGGATAGAAATTGTGGGCACAGTGAACGGTCAAAGCTAGAGACCTATCAAGCACTTAAATTTAATCGCAAAAATGATGAATTCGTACGTTTAAGGGGAGAAAAAGCCATTTAAAGTTTTGGTGTTTTTTGCCTATTTCAAACTTCATAAAAAATACTATATTTTGAAAGAATGCTACAAATTGTACTTGTCGTAAAGAATAGACTGCGAGCTACAAAATGAGACCAAAATTTCGACAATCGGATAGAAATTGTGGGCACAGTGAACGGTCAAAGCTAGAGATCTACCAAGCCTTTAAATTAAATCATAAAAACGCCGAATTCGCACGTTTAAGGGAGAAAAAGTCAATCAAAGTTTTGGTTTTTTTTTCCTATTTCAACTTTCATAAAAAGTGATGTATTTGTTTTTAATATTACAAATTTGTATTTGTCGTAAAGAATAGATTGGCAGCTACAAAATGAGACCAAACTTTTGACAATCGGATAGAAATTGTGGGCACAGTGAACGGTCAAAGCTAGAGACCTATCAAGCCTTTAAATTAAATCGCAAAAATGATGAATTAGTACGTTTAAGGGGAGAAAAAGCCATTTAAAGTTTTGGTGTTTTTTTGCCTATTTCAAACTTAATAAAAAATAGTTTATTTTGAAAGAATGCTACAAATTGAACTTGTCGTAAAGAAAAGACTGCGAGCTACAAAATGAGACCAAAATTTCGACAATCGGATAGAAATTGTGAGCACAGTGAACGGTCAAAGCTAGAGATCTACCAAGCCTTTAAATTAAATCGTAAAAACGCCGAATTCGCACGTTTAAGGGGAGAAAAAGCCATTTAAAGTTTTGGTTTTTTTTTTCCTTTCTCAACTTACATAAAAAGTAGTGTATTTGTATATAATATTACAAATTTATACTTGTCGTAAAGAATAGACTGGCAGCTACAAAATGAGACCAAAATTTTGAAAATCGGATAGAAATTGTGGGCACAGTGAACGGTCAAAGCTAGAGATCTATCAAGCCTTTAAATTAAATCGTAAAAATCATGAATTCACACGTTTAAGGGGAGAAAAAGCCATTTAAAGCTTTGGCGTTTTTTGCCTTTTTCAACCTTCATAAAAAATAGTGTATTGGTAAAGAATATTTTAAATTTGTACTTGTTGTAAAGAATAGACTGGCAGCTACAAAATGAGAGCAAACTTTTGACAATCGGATAGAAATTGTGGGCACAGTGAACGGTCAAAGCTAGAGATCTACCAAGCCTTTAAATTAAATCATAAAAACGTCGGATTCGCACGTTTAAGGGGAGAAAAGGCCATTTGAAGTTTTGGTGTTTTTTTTCCTATTTCAACCTTCAGAAAAAATAGTGTGTTTGTTAATAATGTTACAAATTTGTACTAGTCATAAAGAATAGACTGGCAGCTACAAAATGAAACCAAAATTTTGACAATCGGATAGAAATTGTGGGCACAGTGAACGGTCAAAACTAGAGATCTACCAAGCCTTTAAATTAAATCGTTAAAAACGCCGGATTCGCACGTTCAAGGGGAGAAAAGGCCATATGAAGTTTTGGTGTTTTTTTGCCTATTTCAACCTTCATAAAAAATAGTGTGTTTGTTGATATTGTTACAAATTTAAACTTGTCGTGAAGAATAGACTGGCACCTACAAAATGAGACCAAAATTTTGACAATCGGATAGAAATTGTGGGCACAGTGAACGGTCAAAGCTAAAGATCTACCAAGCCTTTAAATTAAATCATAAAAACGCCGAATTCGCACGTTTAAGGGGAGAAAAGGCCATTTAAAGTTTTTGTGTTTTTTTTTCGTGTTTCAACCTTCATAAAAAATCGTGTATTTGTTGACATTGTTACAAATTTGTACTTGTCGTGAAGAATAGACTGGCAGCTACGAAATGAGAACAACATTTTGACAATCGGATAGAAATCGTGGGCACATTGAACGGCCAAGCTAGAGATCTACCAAGCCTTTAAATTAAATCGTTAAAAACGCCGAGTTCGCACGTTTAAGGGGAGAACAAGCCATTTAAAGTTTTGGTGTTTTTTTTCCTATTTCAACCTTCATAAAAAATAGAGTATTTGTAAATAATATTACAAATTTGTTCTTGTCGTAAAAAATAAACTGGCAGCTTACAAAATGAGACCAAAATTTTGACAATCGGATAGAAATTGTGGGCACAGTGAACGGTCAAAGCTAGAGATCTACCAAGCCTTAAATTAAATCGTGATAAGCCGATTTCGTACGTTTCAGGGGAGAAAAAGCCATTTAAAGTTTTGGTGTTTTTTTTTCCTATTCCAACCTGTATAAAAAATAGTGTAGTTGTAAATAATGTAACGAATTTGTACTTCTCCTAAAGAATAGACTGGCAGCTACAAAATGAGACCAAAGCTTTCACAATCTGATAGAAATCGTGACCACAGTGAACGGTCAAAGCTAAAGATCTACCAAACCTTTAAATTATATCGTAAAAACGCCGAATTCACACGTCTAAGGGGAGAAAAAACCATTTAAAGTTTTGGTGTTTTTTTTCCTATTTCAACCTTCATAAAAAATAGTGTGTTTGTTAATAATGTTATAAATTTGTTTTTGTCGTAAAGAATAGACTAGCAGCTACAAAATGAGACCAAAATTTTGACAATCGGATAGAAATTGTGGGCACAGTGAACGGTCAAAGCTAGAGATCTATCAAGCCTTCAAATTAAATCGTAAAAGCGCCGAATTCGCACGTTTAAGGGGAGAAAAAGCCATTTAAAGTTTTGGCGTTTTTCCTATTTCAACCTTCATAAAAAATAGTGTGTCTGTAAAGAATATTACAACTTTGTACTTGTTGTAAAGAATAGACTGGCAGCTACAAAATGAGAGCAAACTTTTGACAATTGGATAGAAATTGTGGGCATAGTGAACGGTCAAAGCTAGAGATCTACCGAGCCTTTAAATTAAATCGTAAAATCATCGGATTCGCACGTTTAAGGGGAGAAAAGGCCATTTAAAGTTTTGGTGTTTTTTTTCCTATTTCAACCTTCATAAAAAATAGTGTGTTTGTAAATAATGTTACAAATTTGTACTTGTTGTAAGGTATAGACTTGCAGCTACAAAATGAGACCAAAATTTTGACAATCGGATAGAAATTGTGAGCACAGTGAACGGTTGCAGCTAGAGATCTACCAAACCTTCAAATTATATCGTAAAAATGCCGAATTCGCACGTTTAAGGGGAGAATAAGCAATTTAAAGTTTTGGTGTTTTTTTCCTATTTCAACCTTCATAAAAAATAGTGTATTTGTAAATAATATTACAAATTTGTACTTGTCGTGAAGAATAGACTGGCAGCTACAAAATGAGACCAAAATTTTGACAATCGGATAGAAATTGTGGGCACAGTGAACGGTCAAAGCTGAAAATCTACCAAGCCTTTAAATTAAATTGTTGAAAACGCCGAATTCGCACGTTTAAGGGCAGAAAAGGCCATTTAAAGTTTTGGTGTTTTTTTTTTCCTATTTCAACCTTCATAAAAAATAGTGTGTTTTTTAATAATGTCACAAATTTCTACTTTTCGTGAAGAATAGACTGGCAGCTACAAAATGAGACCAAAATTTTGACAATCTGATAGAAATCGTGAGCACAGTGAACGGTCAAAGCTAGAGATCTACCAAATCTTTAAATTAGATCGTAAAAACGCCGAATCCGCACGTTTAAGGGGAGAAAAAGCCATTTAAAGTTTGTCTTTTACCTATTTCAACCTTCATAAAAAATAGTGTATTTGTTGACATTGTTACAAATGTGAACTTGTCGTGAAGAATAGACTGGCAGCTACGAAATGAGAACAACATTTTGACAATCGGATAGAAATTGTAGGCACAGTGAACGGTCAAAGCTAGAGATCTACCAAGCCTGTAAATTGAATCGTAAAAACGCCGAATTCGCACGTTTTGAAGGGAGACAAGGCCATTTCAAGTTTTGGTGTTTGTTTTCCTATTTCAATCTCCACAAAAAAAGTGTATTTGTTAACAATGTTACAATCTTGTACTTGTCGTAAAGAATAGACTGGCAGCTACAAAATGAGACCAAAATTTTGACAATCGGATAGAAATTGTGGGTACAGTGAACGGTCAAAGCTAGAGATCTACCAAGCCTTTAAATTAAATCGTTAAAACGCCGAGTTCGCACGTTTAAGGGGAGAAAAAGCCATTTAAAGTTTTGGTGTTTTTTCCTATTTCAACCTTCATTAAGAAAAATGTTTTTGCAAATAATGTTACAAATTTGTACTTGCCGTAAAGAATAGACTGGCAGCTACAAAATGAGAGCAAACTTTTGACAATCGGATAGAAATTGTGGGCACAGTGAACGGTCAAAGCTAGAGATCTACCAAGCCTTTAAATTAAATCGCTAAAAACGCCGAATTCGCACGTTTAAGTGGAGAACAGGCCATTTTAAGTTTTGGTGTTTTTTTTTTGCCTATTTCAACCTTCATAAAAAATAGTGTGTTTGTTGATATTGTTACAAATTTGTACTTGTCGTAAAGAATAGACTGGCAGCTACAAAATGAGACCAAAATTTTGACAATCGGATAGAAATTGTGGGCACAGTGAACGGTCAAAGCTAAGGATCTACCAAGCCGTTAAATTAAATCGTTAAGAACGCCGAATTCGCACGTTTAAGGGGAGAAAAAGCCATTTAAAGTTTTGTTGTGTTTTTTTCCTAATTCAACCTTCATAAGAAATAGTGTGTTTGTTAATAATGTCACAAATTTCTACTTTTCGTGAAGAATAGACTGGCAGCTACAAAATGAGACCAAAATTTTTACAATCTGATAGAAATGGTGAGCACAGTGAACGGTCAAAGCTGGAGATCTACCAAACCTTTAAATTATATCGTAAAAACGCCGAATTCGCACGTTTAAGGGGAGAAAAAGCCAGTTAAAGTTTTGGTGTTTTTTTGCCTATTTCAACCTTCATAAAAAATAGTGTATTTGTTGACATTGTTACAAATTTGTACTTGTCGTAAAGAATAGACTAGCAGCTACAAAATGAGACCAACATTTTGACAATCGGATAGAAATTGTGGGCACAGTGAACGGTCAAAGCTAGAGATCTTCCAAGTCTTTAAATTAAATCGTTAAAAACGCCGAATCCGCACGTTTAAAGGGAGAAAAGGCCATATAAAGTTTTGGTGTTTTTTTTTCCTATTTCAACCTTCATAAAAAATAGTGTGTTTGTTAATAATGTTACAAATTTGTACTTGTCGTAAAGAATAGACTGGCAGCTACAAAATGAGACCAAAATTTTGACAATCTGATAGAAATTCTGAGCACAGTGAACGGTCAAAGCTAGAGATCTACCAAGCCTTTAAATTAAATCGTAAAAACGCCGAATTCGCACGTTTAAATGGAGAAAAAGCCATATAAAGTTTTGGTGTTTTTTTTGCCTATTTCAACCTTCATAAAAAATAGTGTTTTTGTAAATAATGTTACAAATTTGTACTTGTCGTTAAGAATAGACTGGCAGCTACAAAATGAGACCAAAATTTTGACAATCGGATAGAAATTGTGGGCACAGTGAACGGTCAAAGCTAGAGATCTACCAAACCTTTAACTTATATCGTAAAAACGCCGAATTCGCACGTTTAAGGGGAGAAAAAGCCATTTAAAGTTTTGATGTTTTTTTCCTATTTCAACCTTCACAAAAAAAGTGTATTTATTAATAATGTTACAATCTTGTACTTGTCGTACAGAATAGACTGGCAGCTACAAAATGAGACCAACATTTTGACAATCGGATAGAAATTGTGGGCACAGTGAACGGTCAAAGCTAGAGATCTACCAAGCCTTTAAATTAAATCGTAAAAACGCCGAATTCGCACGTTTAAGGGGAGAAAAAACCATTTAAAGTTTTTGTGTTTTTTCCTATTTCAACCTTCATTCAGAAAAATGCATTTGTCAATAATGTTACAAATTTGTACTTGGCGTAAAGAATAGACTGGCAGCTACAAAATGAGACCAAAATTTTGACAATCGGATAGAAATTGTGGGCACAGTGAACGGTCAAAGCTAGAGATCTACCAAGCCTTTAAATTAAATCGTAAAAACGCCGAATTTGCACGTTTAAGGGGAGAAAAAGCCATTTAAAGCTTTCGTGTTTTTTTCCGCTTTCAACCTTCATAAGAAATAGTGTATTTGTAAATAATATTACAAATTTGCACTGATCGGTCAAAGCTTGAGATATACCAAGCCTTTAAATTGAATCGTAAAAACGTTGAATTCGCACGTTGAAGGGGAGAAAAAGCCATTTAAAGTTTCGGTGTTTTTTTTCCTATTCCATCCTTCATAAAAAAAAAATGTGTTTTTGTTAATATTGTTACAAATTTGTACTTGTCGTAAAGAATAGACTGGCAGCTACAAAATGAGACCAAAGATTTGACAATCGGATAAAAATTGTGGGCACAGTGAACGGTCAAAGCTAGAGACCTACCAAGCCTTTACGTTAAATCCTAAAAACGCCGAATTCGCACGTTTAAGGGGAGAAAAAGCCATTTAAAATTTTGGTTATTTTTTTCTTATTTCAACTTTCATAAAAAGTAGTGTATTTGTATATAATATTACAAATTTGTACTTGTCGTAAAGAATAGACTGGCATCTACCAAATGAGAGCAAACTTTTGACAATCGGATAGAAATTGTGGGCACAGTGAACGGTCAAAGCTAGAGATCTATAAAGCCTTTAAATTAAATCGCAAATATGATGAATTAGCACGTTTAAGGGGGAGAAAAAGCCATCTAAAGTTTTGGTGTTTTTTTGCCTATTTACACCTTCATAAAAAAAAGTGTTTTTGAAAATAATATTACAAATTTGTACTTGTCATAAAGAATAGACTGGCAGCTACAAAATGAGACCAAAGTTTTGACAATCGGATAGAAATTGTGGGCACAGTGAACGATCAAAGCTGGAGATCTACCAAGCCTTGAAATTAAATTGTAAAAACGCCGAGTTTGCACGCTTAAGTGGAGAAAAACGATTTTAAATTTTTGTGTTTTTTTGCCTATTTCAACCTTCATTAAAAAATAGTGTATTTGTAAATAATATTACAAATTTGTACTTGTCGTAAAGAATAGACTGGCAGCTACAAAATGAGACTAAAGTTTTGACAATCAGATAGAAATTGTGGGCACAGTGAACGGTCAAAGCTAGAGATCTAACAAGCCTTTAAATTAAATCGTAAAAACGCCGAATTTGCACGTCAAATACAGAAAAGCGAATTAAAGTATTGGTCTCTTTTTTCCTATTTCGACCTTCATAAGAAATAGTGTACTCTGAAATAATATCACAAATTTGTACTAGTCGTCAAGAATAGACTGGCAGTTACGAAACGAGATCAAAATTTTGACAACCGGATAGAAATTGTGGGCACAGTGAACGGTCAAAGCTAGAGACCTACCAAGCCTTTAAATTAAATCGTGAAAAAGCCGAGTTCGCACGTTTAAGGGGAGAAAAAGGCATTTAAAGTTTTGGTGTTTTTTTGCCTATTTCATCCTTCAAAAAAAATAGTGTCTTTGTAAATAATATTACAAATTTGTACTTGTCGTGAAGAATAGAATGGCAGCTAAAATTGAGACCAAAATTTTGACAATCGGATAGAAATTTTGGGCGCAATGAACGGTCAAAGCTAGAGATCTACCAAGCCTTTAAATTAAATCGTAAAAACGCCGAATCTGCACGTTTAAGGGGAGCAAAAGCCATCGAAATTGTCGGTGTTTTTATTCTATTTTAATTTTCATAAAAAAAAGTGTATTTGTTAATAATATTACAAATTTGTACTTGTCGTAAAGAATAGCCTGGCAGCTACAAAATGAGATCGAAATTTTGTCAACCAGATTGAAATTGTGGGCTTAGTGAACGGTCAAATCTAGAGATCTTCCAAGCCCTTTAACTTAAATCGTAAAAACGCCGAATGCATACGTTTAAGGGGAGAAAAGCCATTTAAAGTTTTGGTGTTTTTTTGCCTATTTCAACCTTCATAAAAAAAAGTGCATTTGTAAATAAAGTTACAAATTTGTACTTGTCGTCAAGTATAGACTGGCAGCTATAAAATGAGTTCAAAATTTTGACAATCGAATAGAAATTGTGGGCACAGTGAGCGGTCAAAGCTAGAGATCTGCCAAGCCTTTAAATAAAATCGTAAAAACGCCGAATTCGCACGTTTAAGGGGAGGAAAAGTGATTTAAAGTTTTCTGGGTTTTTTTCCTATTTAAACCTGCAACCTGTGTATTTGTAAATAATATTACAAATTTGTACTTGTCGTCAAAAATAGACTGGCAGCTACAAAATGCGACCGAAATTTCGACAATTGGAAAGAAATTGTGGGCACAGTGGACGGTCAAAACTGGAGATCTACCAAGCCTTTAAATTAAATCGTCAAAACTCCTAATTTGCACGTTTAAGGGGAGAAAAAGCGATTTGAAATTTTTGTGTTTTTTTTTTCTATTTCAACCTTCATAAGAAATAGTGTATTAGTAAGTTATATTCTATATTGGCCTTGTCATGAAGAATAGACTGGCAGCTACAAAAGGAGACCAAAATTTTGACAATTGGATAGAAATTGTGGGCACAGTGAACGGTCAAAGCTAGAGATCTACTCAGCCTTTAAATTTAATCGTGAAAACGCCGAGTTCACCCGATTAAGGGGAGAAAAAGCCATTTAAAGTTTTGGGGGTTTTCCCCTATTTCAACCTTCATAAAGAATAGTGTATTTGTAAATAATATTACAAGTTTGTACTTCTCATAAAGAATAGACTGGCAGCTACAAAATGAGGCCCAAATTTTGACAATTGGATAGAAATTGTAAGTACAGTGAACCGTCAAAGCTAGAGATCTGCCATGCCTTTAAATTAAATCGTGAAAAAGTCGATTTCGCACGTTTAAGGGGAAAAAAGCGATTTAAAATTTTGGAGGATTTTCCCTTTTTCAACCTTCCTACAAAAAAGTCTGTTTGTAAGTAATATCATAATTTTGTACATGTCGTCAGGAAGAGACTAGCAGCCACAAAATCAGACCAAAGTTTTGACAATCGGATAGAAATTGTGGGTACAGTGAATGCTCAAAGCTAGAGATCTGCCAGGGAATTCACACATTAGAGAGGAGAAAAAGCAACTTATAGTTTTAGGGGGATGTATTCCTTTTTTAACCTTCATTAAGAGTAGTATATTAGTAAATAATATTACAAATTTGTACTTGTCGTAAAGAGTACACTGAGATTTGCCAAGGCCTTATATTAAATCGTTAAAAATTCGGAGTTCACACGTTTAATGGTGGATAAACAATTTGAAGTTTAAGGGAGTTTAGTCCTATTTTAACCATCATAAAAAATAGTATGGTTGAGAATAATACTTTAAATTGGTATTTATCGTTTAGAATAAACTGGCAGCTACAAAATGAGGCCAAAATTTTGACAATCGGAGAGAAATTGTGGACACAGTGAACGGTCAAAGCTAGAGATCTACCAAGCCTTTAAATTAAATCGTAAAGACGCCGAATTCATACGTTTAAAGGGAGAAAAGCGATTGAAAGTCTTGGTGTCTTTTTTCCTACTTTGACCTACATAAAAAAGAGTTTATTTGTAAATAATATTACAAATTTGTACTTGTCGTAAAGAATAGACTAGCAGCTACAAACCGAGATCAAAATTTTGACAATCGGATAGAAATTGTGGGTACGTTGAATGATCAAAGCTAGAGATCTACCAAGCCTTTAAATTAAATCGTGAAAACGTGGAATTCGCATGTTTAAGGGGAGAAAAGCAATTAAAATTTTTGGGGCTTTAGTCCTATTTCAACCTTCATAAAAAATACTGTATTTGTAAATAATATTACAAATTTATACTTGTCGTAAAGAATACACTGGCAGCTACAAAATTTTGACAATCGGATAGAAATTGTGGGTATTTATTTTTGTGGTAGGCAGGTGAATGCTTTTTATGCGCAGAGTTCGGGACGACTATGCGCGACTGTACTAGCCACTAAACACCCCCCTGTTAACCTAAGAACCCAGCCTGGAACCGTGTGACACATTAGATCGGGCCAGGTTTCGTTTTGTTATGCCGTGGGGCGCCTTCAAGCTGGGGAGCCCTTTTCCTAGCGGGAGGGGAGAAGTGAAAAGGAAATGCCAGAAGAGCGATCCCCCAGCCCCAGCGCCCCCAGCTGCTGTGAGTCCTTTGTATGTTTTAGGACTGCCCGAGCATAATGTGCCACCTGGCTCCATTTGTCAACCGATTCGAGCATCACCGCAACTATATTATCCGGGGTGAGCTCTCCCGTCTCCCTGTAGAGTTCTCTTCGCAGCCTGACCCATTTGGTTAAGGCAAAAAATGTCTCACAGGCATTGGCCTCCTCTCCTGGGCAACACCGACAATCGGGGGACCGTAACTCACCGATCTTATCCAGGTTAGACTGAAAACGCCCATGCCCGCTTAAAAGCTGTCTCACCATGCCTTCGATTTAGCCACGGTCTCACATCCGGGATGAGGCGCGCAGTCCACCTTCCCTTCGTCTAATTCACCCAAGACTGGTGCCAATCGTTGAGCGAGCGCTGTCTCTCCTCGCAGACAACCATCTTCCTCGCATTCTCGTTTTGGCGCAGGTAAATAGCGCAGCGCTCTCTAGCAAGGAGGGCGACAGGTATCACGCCAGCAATAACGCTCACCACCGAGTCAGAGACTGTTGGATACGAAGATACAATTCTCAGGGCTCCTCTTCTCTGTACCTGTGCCAAACGTTTTCGGTATACCTCCTTGCTGAGAGCGTTCCTCCATACCTCTGCTCCGTACAGTAGCACCAACCCTACAGCACTCTTCTTGATGGGCTGGGTCCTCCTACGTTGGCCATAAGTCGACTCAGAGCCGATATTCCCGAAGCAGCCTTCTCAGCCGTTGTCCTGATTTCCTCAGGGAAACTCATCTTCGAGTCGATCAGTAGCCCTAGGTACTTCACCGATGGCTTCGATTCGATACATAAGTCACTAATTCTCATTATCCTTACTCAAAGGATTCTCTTTTTTGTCAAGATGACCACTCCGGTTGTCTCCAGTGCTGAACTGAGCCCGCGAGCAGTCATCCAGTCCCTCACTCGGCGCATTAGCATACCTAGCCTAAGTTGCACTTGCTCAACGGTGCGTCCGGTGACCAGAGCCGCAACATCATCCGCATAGCCGACCAAGCGCGACTCATCTCGCATTTCAAGTCTCAGTAGCCTATCGTAAGACACGTTCCACAGGTCCGGACCAAGGATAGATCTCTAGGCAACACCCGATGTAATTTCCATCCTTCGTTGGCCCTGTGTCATGTCATAGAGTAGGCTTCGGTCCTTAAGGTAGTTCCCCAAAAGCCGCATTAGATATTCTGGAACTTGAAAAGAGTTTTTCAGCGTATCCAGAATATCCACCCATCTAGCAGAGTTGAAGGCATTCCTGACGTCGAGTGTCACCAACAGGACGATCCGTCGCTTGGTGCGACTATGTGCCTCTGCCTTTTGGACCGCGTTCACCACCTCTGCAATCGCATCAATGGTAGAACGTCCTGCTCTAAAGCCATACTGCCAAGGAGATAGGTCACCAGCCGCACGAATCTCGTCAGTGAGTCTTCCCTTGATGAGTTTTTCTAGCACTTTCCCAGCCGTGTCTAGCATGCATAACGGGCGGTATGCAGACGGCAATTCGGGATTTTCTTTCCCCTTGCTGATCAGCACGAGCCTCGCGACCTTACATTGTACCGGGAAAACCCTGTTCCGTAGGCAAGCGTTGAATGTTCTGAGCAGCAAGTCAGGACAATGGTGATAGACGAGCTGCAACACCTCAGCCGGAACACTTTCTGGACCTGGAGCCTTCTTCATTTTCAATAAGAGGACTGCCTCCTCCAGTTCCAGCTGCGTGAAGAGTGGGCATTCGACGGTTGTTACACCATGGACAGCGTCAACACGGACGGGATGGGTGGGGAAGAGTCCCCACACTATCACGTCCATCTTTTCCGCGTCATGTATACAAGGCTTACGTAGGGCACCAAGCTTCCGCATGACCAGCTTGTAGCCAAGGCCCCACGGATCCTTGTTCACATCATCCACTAGGTTTTGCCAGCAGCGAGCCTTGCTACTGTTGTTCAGTTTGCGAAGGCATTTCCTGGCTGACTTATATGCTGCTACCCATTTGCATGCCTCGTCACCATTCCGCACCCGTTGAGCCTCACGTCGAAGCTTGGGACACTCCCTTTGCTTTTCAGCGATTTCAGTTGACCACCAGTACACTGGGGGCTTGCTGTGCCGGGGTCTTCCACGGGGCATAGAAGCGCAGCAAGCAGTCGTAATGATGCTTAAAGTAGAGTTCACCACGTCTTGAGCTGCCTGTTCTTCCGTCCCCTCCGAAGCTCCCTGCAGCGGCTCACCTACTGTGAGCACCTCGACGAACCTCTCGACGTCCATCCTTCCGATGTTCCATCCAGTTGTACAAGGCCAAGAGCACGGACGTTGGGAGACAGCATCACTGATCTCAAGCAGAATGCACTGATGATCACTGGCTGAGTAGTCCTGTAATACTTTTCAGCTGTGTATCCTTCGTACTAAGGACTCCGAGGCGAATGTCACGTCCGGTATGGTTCCCTCACAGCCAATACGGCGGAAAGTCGGCGTATTTCCGGAGTTTAGTACGACAAGGGCCATCCTGGCCGCCATTCCCAGGATTCGTTTTGCCCGCGGATCCATCTGAGGCATGCCCTTTACGATTGCTTTAGCGTTGAAGACTCCCCCAACGAGCATTTTACCCTCTGCGCTCGAAACAGCGCCCTCCAAAGCATTAGGCTTGGCTTGGGAAGATGATATTGATTCGTTAGGCGTTAGCTACACACTAAAGAAGGTGTTCCCTGCGCACCATACCCACACGAAACCATCCCCCCATTCACAACTCTCCGCTTGAAAGTCACTGTTCCGAACCCAGATGGCAGCAGTACCAGTTTCACCAGAATACCATAATGCAGGACTTTTATTATGGTGTTGCTCACTCAGCAGCAAGAAGTCGGCTTTCATGTCCCTCGCAAACTGCTCAAGCAGATTTTGGGCGGTTGAACTGCGGTGTAGGTTTAGCTGCAAGATGCGGGTCATCGAAGCTCTAATTTTGCCTTGGCTAGGGCTTCCTGGAGCACCCGGCATTTTCCTGATCCCAAGGTGTGTCCAAAATCGGGTTTTGGATCAGCATCCTTGCAAAGACTACAGTTTGCCTCCTTCGTACACTCTTTTCTTTTATGTCCCATTTCACCACATTTGTAACATAGGGAACTCCTATCGGGTCCTTTGCATACTTGCGTGGTGTGACCATAACCAAGGCATTTGAAACATTGAAGAGGCATTGCTCTTCGCCGTATCCTACAGACAACCCACCCTATTCGTACTTTGCCCTTGTTCAGGAATTGTTCGGCGTCCTTTTCGGTCAAGTCAACTATGGCCATACGTTGTCCCCTGTTGTTTTCTGGTGTCAGTCTTGCTTTGATCCTTCCCATGCTAGGGAACTCCCTTTTGATGGCCTCTACTACCTCGGCCAGATCCGTCACGCAGTCAATGTCTCGTATTTTGATCGATGCCATCGGCTCGAGTGGGGCTATAGTTGCGCTTTGCCGAGGACTTTCTTTGATGCGTCACAGAACTCTTCTTTATTGCCGGCCTCTGTTCCGAATTTGACCAGTATGTAGCCCGACCGCGTTGGTCGTACTACTTTAATGGTAGTATTGGTGTCTTCGAGCCTTACGTTTCCCCTGATGTCCCGCAGTACCTCCGCGTAGGATCGGCCATCTTGGAGCTTTACGAGCAGTGCTTGCTGCCAGGGTCTTTGTTGCAGCAGTGACAATCGAATTTTTGGTGCTCTTTCTATTATCTTCTTCCGAGGCTCGAACACCTGAAGTGTCCTGCAGAGTTTCCCGCTTTTCCTTAATAGGACGCTCTGGTGTTCGCATCATTTTTTTGCTGCGCCCGAACACCGCAGGAATCTCAGTCTGAACCAGACTGTCTGCTATTCTCTGTTTTTCATCTGCCTTAACTGTCATTATGTTATTCTTCACTTTTGTCGTGGTAAGTACCGCTTTCGATGTACTATTAACATCGTGGCTGCAACCGCTGGTTGCGTCGTCGTTATTATTTTTTGTTTCTTTTTTTGGATGTTTTTGGTCTTTTGATTTTGTTTGCTCCAGTTTTGTTGGGTCCCCCCTCGGAGCCGCTGTCTCCGTTCGTGTGTGTAGTCACCTTTTTGGTCCCATGGTTATCTTTGCAGAGCAGGGAGGCCATGCGAGGGTTGGCACAAGCCCTTTTGGAGACAAGTGCTCAGAGCCAGACCAGCGCTAATCGGGAGTCCGTCTCAACTGAACCTACACCACCAACCCAATGGTGCGAGCTTCGAACGTACTCCGAGGCCTGCCCAGGTTCAACCGGGACAGAGACGGTATGATAGTTGAATTGAAGCCGTTCACACCCGAGTTTCACCTCGGTGCTACTGTGCAAAGCAACTAGGGCCAAACCATCACATCTGCCAGCCCAAAGCGTCAATTCCAATTCGTTTTCCAAGGCGTAGTCCAGATCCAATAAGAGTCGTTACCTGTCATCACAGGAGTGAACCTCACGGCACCCCCCATATCCTCAAAACATGAGATCTGCCAAGCCTTTAAATTAAATCGTAAGAACGCGGAGTTCGCACGTTTAAGGAGAGAAAAAGCAATGTAAAATGTTGAAGGGTCTTAGTCCTATTTTCACCTTCTTAAAAAATGGTGTATTTGTAAACAATATGACAAATTTGTACTCGTCGTTAAGAATATACTGGCAGCTACAAAATGAGACCAAGATTTTGACAATCGGATAGTAATTGTGGGTACAGTGAATGACCAAAGATAAAGGTCTGCCAGACCTTTAAATTAAATCATAAAAACGCGGAATTCGAAAGTTTAAGAGAAGGAAAAGCGATTTAAAGTTTTGGGGGGGCTTAGTTCTATTTTAAGTGAATGATCAAATCTAGAGATCTGCCAATCCTTAAAATTAAATCGTAAGAACGTGGAATTCACACGTTTAAGGGGAGGACAAGCGATTTAAAGTTTTGGGAGGGTTGAGTCCTACTTTAACCTGCATAAAAAATAGTGTACTTGGAAATAATATTAAAAATTTGTACTTGTCGTAAAGAATACACTACAAAATGAGACTAAAATTTTGACAATCTGATGGAAATTGTGGGCACAGTGAACGGTCAAAGCTAGAGATCTGCCAAGCCTTTAAATAAAATCGTAAGAACGCGGAATTTGCACGTTTAAGTGGGAAAAGCGATTTAAAGTTTTGGGGGGTTACACATGGAAAATTGGGATTTTTTGCGCTGCCAACCACTAACACTATCCTTAAACTTTTCCAAGGTACCACAAATTTATAATTTTTGGAAAATTCAGATATTGATTCATCTATTAAGACTAAGATATTGCAAATCGGTTGGAAATTAAATTCGAAGTTTCAAAACAAAGAAGTGTCAGTTTCAGCTCTTTGAATTTCTTGGCTATAGTGAAGTTATAAATCTGTCATAAATTATAATCAGCTGTGTGAAATAAGTGAAGTGGTTACTAGTGTTGCTCTATCAAGTTTTCGAGATAAGTAGCGATCTTTCAAGTCATCAATTTCATTGATTCAATTTTTACTTAGGCGAACGAAAATTAACGGAACCGGGAATTCTTGCTTTGGTCTAGGAGTGAGATTCTCGTGTAGCTAAATTTATTCGAAACAATTTTTGAATTTAATTTTAAATTTTTATATTTTGATATTTTAAATTTTTTTTTTTTTGCAAGTACGGATTTCTACGTTTTTTTCAGTAACTATATTAAATAAATCAAGGATAATAAAAATTTTTATAAAAAGCAAGTAATTAAAAAAGTTAAAAAAATATAATGGCTACTAAACCAGATAAGTGTGGGAAGTGTAGGAAACCCGTGGAGGATATCCACTCGGCTATGGGGTGTGATGGCTTCTGCCTCAAGTGGTTTCATTTGAGGTGTATCAAAATGTCGGAGGAGAGATATCGGGCTATTATGGACATCACCGAAGATGTGATTTGGATATGTGCCGGATGTAGAGCTCAGCACCGTAAATCTAAAGAAGACCAACTCTTCCAACAAATGAAAAATTTGCAAAGCCAAGTCGAAGAGATGAGCTCAAATGTCATCTTATTAATCGATAAATCTACGTCTGCGAGCAAGCCCTCGTATGCCCATATTATTAAAAATTCTACTTCTCCTCCATCAGTGCACCAATCTAATACAATATCGCAAAAAGGGATTATAATTAAGCCTAGAAATCACTCTTCATCAGAAAAAACACTGATGGATTTTAAGTCGAGGATCAGGCCATCAAAATGTAAAATTCCTCTACAGCTAATGAGGCCTATTCGTAATGGTGGGGCGATAATCAAAACATCGACAAATGAAAATACTACTTCGCTTCTTAATATAGCAATGGATGCAATGAAAGAAGAGTATGATGTTGCTGAGACCAGATTGCGACAGCCTAGACTTGTCATCAATGGACTAGAAAAACAATACGCAAATACTGAATTAAGAAATGAGATCCAGGCATTAAATTCCAATATAGAGGAGCGTGATTCTATGGAACTTGTACATGCTAGGCGAACGAGAAATGGAAGGTGGTTGCACATCATCCAGGGAAACGGGAGCATGTATAAGAGGCTTGCGAATAGATACATTAATATAGATTATGGATCGTATTTTGTGGAGGACTTCAACGTAACGAGGTGTTATAAGTGTCAAAAATACAACCACAAAACATCAAAATGTGAAGGGGAGCAAATATGTGTAAAATGTGGAGGAAAGCATGACCTAAAGGACTGCAAAAGCACGATTGAGAAGTGCTCGAACTGTATTGGTAACAATAACAATTCTGATCATTCTCACAGAGCTGACTCTGTAGAGTGTCCGGAGTTTCAACG
Source organism: Odontomyia ornata (assembly GCA_963969285.1). Lineage (NCBI taxonomy): Eukaryota > Metazoa > Arthropoda > Insecta > Diptera > Stratiomyidae > Odontomyia > Odontomyia ornata. The sequence continues at coordinate 35,309,099 of OZ017741.1, forward strand.
CAGATTATTGATCGCCAGGAGGAGCACCGACTACAACTTTGATGATTGCTAATCTTTCTAATCAATCAAGTGGAACAAATTTAACACTTATGTATGCTAATATAAGAAGCTTAAGACATAAGCTAAGTGATATTCAGATTTACCTGCAGCAAAATCCTGACATAGATTTGATTATTCTAAATGAAATCTGGATTTACCCAGAAGAAGCACGGTTTTACAATATTGAAGGATATAATGCGGTATTCTCCTGCAGACCTGGAAGAGGTAGAGGTACACTAATGTACGTAAAAAATACAATCAATTTCATTACGAAGAGAGTGACGCCTGATAAGTATAACGTTATAATAATTGAAGTACGCCATGCAGGTAAAAAAATAAAATTAGGGACGTACTACAATCCCAATCGTATGAATACTAGATACATTATTTTCAACTGAAAAAAATTTAATCACAGAAGCGGACACAAACATTGATGTGCTAACAGAATCACCAGAAACACGGATTTATAAAGATACGCTAGAAACGAATGGAACGGTAATCATTAACAACAACCAAATTACTCGCCCAGTGTCAAATACCTGTCTGGATCATATAGTAACCAATGATTTAAAAGTCGCTGAAAGCATGACATACATATTTGAGGACTGGCCGGAACTGGATCATCGTGTGATAAAAATTGCTATTCAAGACCAAACCCTGAACAAACAGAAGCCGACCTACAAAACGTTCAGATTTCTAGACAGGGAGCTCTTTAAATCAAACATACGAAAGTTACTGGAAAAGCGGAAACCAAATAGTATTATTGAACTCAAAAATATCATCATATCTGCTAAGCAAAGTTCTACAATTGAGAAAAAAATCAGGTGCCGACAAGGGACTTGGATAACGAAAAAAGTAATTGATGCAAGTATTAAAAAAAGGTAGGCATACATGGACTACAGGAAGAACAGTGGAAACCGGGCTTTCAAGTTTGTGTATATGCAAGCGAAAAAAGAATCGAAACGACTGGTGAAAGAGGCTAAATTCTTATATTTCTCAAGAAGAATGGAAACAGCGGCTGACAACTCCCGCGAAATATGGAAAATAATAAATGAGGTAAAGGATAACTCTTCAACCCAGGGTATACCACAAAACTTTCAACTGAATCCTGATGGGCCCTCTAACACATCGTGTCCATGTGACGCGGCGAACTCATTGAATAACTTTTTTTCAACAATTGGTGGAAGAATCGCTAAAGAAATCGTTGCCAGTTCAGCAGGCAATGTAAATAATACAAATATCGCAATAAATTCCATCTTTCAGGTTCATCAAACAAATAAAAGGGAAGTCTTAAATGTAATCAATGAATTGAAAAAGAACACGGCGCCAGGCATTGATAGCATCACGATGAATGAGATTAGTATAATAAAGGAGGAAATAGCCCAGATTATAGCAAATTTTATAAACGTGCATATTAGGAATGGAACTTTCCCGGAAGAAGAAAAATTTGCAAAAATAGTTCATATATTTAAGGGTGGTGATCATCTTGACCCGAATAACTATCGCCCGATTGCGCTGCTGACGGGATTTAGTAAGATATTTGAAAAACAATCGACTAACATCATGCTTAGTTGAAAACTCTATCATAAGCCAACATCAGTTTGGTTTTCAAAAGGACAAGAGTACTTTGGATGCCCTACATTCTGTCACACGTTTCATCAATCTAGGACTTGACAGAGGTGATTATGTCATCGCAATTTTTGTGGATTTGAAAAAAGCATTTGATACAGTTGATCATGATCTCTTGCTTCGTAAACTTGAATCGTATGGTATTCAGGGTAGTCCTAAGCAGTTGTTTAAGAGTTACTTGGAGGGAAGATCGCAGAGAACTTTAATCAACAATGTCCTGAGCGACCATACACCTACGGAAACAGGAGTTCCCCAAGGCTCAATACTAGGCCCAACTTTGTTCGTGCTATACACAAATAATCTAAATACATTTGGGCTGACGGGATATCACACATTATATGCTGATGACACAGTTGTACTTTATTCAGGACGAGACAAAACTGCCATTGAGAACACTATCAATGACGATCTAGGAAAATTCCATCAGTGGTTAATTGAAAACAAACTAGTATCGAACACATCAAAGACAAAATATATTGTTTTTAAGCAAAAGAACATAGGAGACATAGATGTCGAACTAAATATTAACGGCGGAAAATTGCAAAGAGTGCTAGAAATGAAATATCTTGGCCTTATCATAGACCGTCGTATGACCTGGCTACCACACATAAATAGCTTAAGAAGGCAATGAGCCCCAATAATAGGATTGTTGAGAAGATCTGAGGATTTTCCAATGCACATCAAGAAACTTGTTCTAAATGCGTTTGTCCTGGCGAAATTGCATTATGGAGTACTTATTCGGAGTCAATCAGCGAAGCAACATTTAAACAGTATATCCAGGCTGCTGACCAAAGCGTATAAAAACATTCTGAAGCTGCCAATGCTTACTCAAACTAGTTTGGTTTACCAATTGGCTAAATCATTAACCTTAAGTCAAATTATTATTATGGAGAAAGCGAAGTTTATCTACAGAAATTTAAAAACTAATGGATCGGAACGAGCGCCATTAATTAAGGTATCACAGATCAACCCATATAATGCGAGGAATGCAAATCAATTCGTAATACCTTTTGCCAGAACGGATCGACTAAAGAACGATGCAACGAATGATGCTCTACGTATATATAACAATCTACCAGAAATTGTTAAGGAAGCAAACTCACTTTTGGTATTTAAGAAAAGACTAAGGGAGCATTTAATGAGCACTGATTGAAGCGTGGACCTGTAATTCTGCTTTTATGAGCCCAGTATCTTAGGGCGTTCTTTTTGACCCTATCGGCGTGATACTGAAGTGACAGTTACTCAGAGTTTTTTTTGAATGCGTCGTATGATATTGAATTTTTTTTATCTCTGAGAGCTGATCATGATTTTTTGGACTAGATGTTCACGAAAAGGACTAGATCACATTATATTGTGTGCCCCCTTATACCGATGTGTTAAACATTGTCTGGGTGGCACAAAGGACCAAGCGACGTAATGTGAATGCAGATCGCACGAGCGTTGTGCGACAAAGAAAGAGTGATGGAGAGAGTGGTAGGGAATGGAGATAATTAAAAAAAAAAATTGTAGCCACAGTATTGCCATAAAGGGAAAAAGTTCCCAAAACCTGCCCCCCAAAATAACACTTTCTTGCTTATTAGACCACTTGGAAGAATAACTTTTATTTTAGTTTGACCGTTTACGCTCATGTATTGATTTTAATTACTTGAAAACATTTTCTATTATACACGTGGCTTTTTATACCGACAAGTCTGTTTTTTCGCTGTATTCCTATTTGAACCCGCATAAATTTTAATGTTTTCGTGAATAATGCTACAGATTTGTATTTATCGTGAAGAATACACTGGCAGCTACAAAATGAGACCAAAATATTGACAATCGGGTAGATATCGTCTATACTTACTTTCAGCTGCACGAATGAAGATTTTTCCATTTTAAATTTCTTCCAAAAGGCCCTCAAGAGTTTCTGGCTGATAGTTTTTATACGACCTTGTCTCAGGGTTTTGAACGTACTGGTGGGGCATACTGTAACTGACTGAAATAGGTACTAAAACAAAAGTGCTTCATTTATCACGGATCAATTAAATGCGACTCAACCACGCTAACTTGCTGGGACAAAGTCACCTCAAGATTTTACTTAGACGTATAGGCATAGACGACTGTACCTCTTAAGTCGGTTCATTGAGAGTTTAAATACCTTATTTCAACAGTCTACTTTATTAATCATTGAAATAACATACTTGCAAATCCCAGTTTTCAACCGATTTTCGTCACCAACCCTTACTTTACAGGAAATGACACTTCACAAGAAAATACAGCAACTGCCAACACGAGTGTTCTGATCGGTAAGTTTCGTTCCACTAATTTTAGTTCTGGTTTGTTATTGCATTGCTATATATGTATACTGTTCAGGAAAAATATAGTGTGGATGGCACGTGAGTAAAGTGCGCCAAGTCGAAATTTATGAAAAAGTACCGGTGGTACAATTTTACACATTGAAGCACAATTTCACCCCAGTTTACGGTACTTTGTAATAATACATTCATTATAGGGCTTCGCTGCTACAAAGAAATAACAACAGTTTTGACTTTTTTGGAAAAGAATGCAAAAGATTATTTGGAGTAAGTTGATAGTTGAGAATTGATAAAATGCCCCTTACAAAGGACTAATAGTAATGTTTTTCTTGCTTTTCTTCTGAATCCAATTTTCTATTCTATCCTCAATTTAGCTTTCTAATTGTCATAGATCCCTTTTAATTTATGCATTATCTAATGTTTCCCCTCAATTTCTAGCCTAAATTGTAACAATTGAATGTAAATCACTTGCTTATTTGTATACGCCTCACGAAACACGAAAACATAATTTAATTCAGCTTACACCAACTGACAGCTATTGTGACAATCTGTGACTAATTTTGTTACAGTTGATTCACACCTAAATTCATTTGAAATTCACAAGGATATCATCCCCAAACCCAAACGAACATTCAACATCCAAACGTTTCACCCCTGGCCAATACAAACCAAGAAGGACAATTGAAATAATGGTACTTGGAGTCATCTTAGGACTATTTTACGTACGTTTAAATTGTATAAAGTGGCATATGTAGCTATATTTAAGTATATACCTGTATATGATCAGATTTACAATACTACCTTCTACCTTACTCCTTGAAAAGACTTGGTATTATCGAGGAAACGTATGTAATAGAAAACGACTTGAAATTCAGTTTCATTACCATTTGGGAGCTATAAACGTTGCCACTCAAGTGGACAATGAAATTGCCACATTGAGTGCGTGTCCTTTTATTGGTTTAGGGGGATATGCCCACTCCCTTCCACATTTCACATCATCGTCTACCATCATGAAAATTGTCGTCGTACACACACGTCCTGAAAACTACAATACACGCATTCTGGTCACGTTAAGTTCTCTGACCAACTGGCAGGTTTAAGGACATCACCGATTAATTTGGTATTCAGACAAATCCTAAGGATACACATACGGGGATGTGGATGTGTTTTGTTTTGTGTAATTTTGTCACTTTCTTTTGGGAGAACAGATCGCCCCTCGATTGGTTGGGGTAGTATTAACGTCTGGAAAAAGAGATTGGGAGGACTAGAAAAGGCCGGTGTTTTTTTTTCTGTAATGCTTTAGCTGAATTTAAATCATACAGCGAAGATGCAAGAGATTAGAAAAGCTGAGCTCACCTTTGTTCTTACTTAGTGACATGTCAAATTAATCGCACAAAATACTTTCGTAATCAATTTTATTTACATGTTTGGTAGCTTAAAATCAATTACATCCTTCAAAATAAAATAACAGACACTAAGTAACATGAATTAGAACGAAAAAAAGCTGTAACAAATTTTTAATGGCGTGTTTCGGTTGGAGACCTTAGAGTGTCGGCCAACACGTGAAGATGGGGTAGGCTGGTGCCACTCGTCAACATGTTAAGTGTCCTCCAGGAGCCAATTGACGAACTTTGAGCACCCTGGAACAATTGACGCCAATTTCGGTTATCATGAGTCAAACTTTTTTTGTTTTTATACAGGGCCTGTAAAATAAGTAACCGGACTGAGCCTGCCCCACGCCGTCAAAGCGTCTGCTAACCGGTATCTGGTGCTGTAGTGGTTGTGGGGGTCTAGGTAGAGAGGACCGGGCTGCAGCGCTTGGAGAGATAGCATCTAGCGAGAGCGGAGTGCGTGTTCAGTTCCGTCGTCGGAGTGAAAATGGAGCGTACGATCGAGCAAGGTGTTAGCATCTAATTTTGTGTCAAACTTAAGAAAACGGCCACGGAAACTCTTCAAATGATTCAAGAGGCTTACGGTGAGGATGCTCTGTCCAGAACTCAAGTGTTTCAGTGGCACAGAAATTTTCGGGAGGGCCGCGATGACGTCCATGACGAACAGCGCGTTGGTCCTCCATCAACGAGTTACACAGAGTCTGAGCATTCGGGCTATCGCAGATGAGGTTGTAATTGATAAGATGACCGTTTACACATTATTAAGAACAATCTGGGCATGAGGAAGATCTGCACGAAGCTGGTACCCAAACACCTGACTGACGAGCAAAAGGAGCGTCGTATTGCTGTCGCTTCGGAAATCCTTAATCGACTGCAAACCGAACCAGAGTTCTTACAACCCAGATATGGCACCAGCAGACTTCTTTCTGTTCCCCAAAATCAAGAGACACCTTAAAGGGACGCAGTTCGGGACTCTGGAAAACGTTTAACGTGCTACGACGAGGGCTCTAGACAGCATCGAGGTTGCCGACTTCTAGGGAGCGTTCGGGGATTGGAAAATCCAGTATCAGCATGTGATTGACTTCAATGGGAACTACTTTGAAGATTTCTAAAGGAAAATTGTGCATATTTTGCCAATAAAAAATTTCCTGAGATCAGTCCGGTTACTTATTATGCAGACCCTGTATCTTATAGTGTATAGGTAAAGTTCCAATGTCCGCGAAGGACTGCAGCGATGGTCTGCTGCCTCGGCAGAAGAAGGTGTTGGTATCTGCCGAGAATGCCCTTAACTGGGGACGCGTAAATGCGCTGGCAGGCTAGCATTGCGGTGTCGTGGGGTGGGTTTATTCCCCCAGCACAAGGACCCACTACAAAGAATTTCATACTCACGAATTTCTTGTGGTCAAACATAAACAAGGCGACCGAAGTCGCAAAAAGTGTAGGTAACTACACAAGGAACAACTGGCTTGTTCGTGGAACAAGAGTAACAAGTAAAAAGAAGTGGAAGCAGGGTGACCTCGTCCTTACCCGGAGAGGCTCATGGCCCACAAATGAGAGAAGGGCAACCGGGGGGTGATGGAGCCCCTGCGCACCCACCCAGCCGGATTAAAATCCATATTTGTTGCAGTGGCCAGGTATTCCTCTTCTGAGTGGAAAAGTAATACAACTTAACTTGCATAAGCTTTCCCATCAGAAGAGAAGTACCCCGGTAACCAATTTATGCCACAGAATTATGCAATTCGATTACATAACGCTATGCCATAAAGAGGCACTCTGCTTGGGCCACTCAACCCGTGAAGTCTGCTGAAACAAAGAAGGATTATCACGTACCCGGCGGTTGGCTTATTTTTTTAGGGGGCATCCTGCCACCGTACCGGGTCCTTTACCCGGTCAGAATTATGAGAAAGGAAAGACCGAATTAATAATTTAACTTTCCATTTTTTTATTCCTTTCCGCTCTTACAAAAGTACTATTTCAACTGCACTTTAAAAAAATATTTCAAAAAAAGAATTTCTTCCGTAACTAGCACTTCTTTCAAATACAATAAACGTATGTTATTTTGAATTTGGATTGCTTAAATACAACGATTAGAGATTAAAGATCAACTTCTCTCGCATTTCTTGTTCTGAATGTACTCATATGTATTAAAACCCAAGTCTCTTCTCTCTTGGATGTAAAACGATTATACTCGTATGTTAAATATTGATTTCTATTCACATCAAATGCAAATGTTATATGCCAATATCAGCTTGCTAAATGCGTATGCGATCTTGCTCTAGCGTTTCGTATGTTATTGTTATACATTAAATATTGGATGCATAAAAATCTGATCGCTATTTAATGTCAGAGGAATTCAATGTTTTTTTTTTTGCTTTTTTTCAAATTTAGATATTTCTTAATTTATTTCGAAGTTTCGTAGAACATTTTTTTGCGAAAGAGTAGAATTTACATAAATATTTTGTAATTAATTTAAATAATTTAAGTATAAATATTGTTCTAAAATTTTTCTTTTTAAAAATGAAAAAAACATGCAGAAAAAATTCGAAAACAAAAGGGTACTCACCCGCATGGTCCTCCGAGCGCTCGACGACGATGCAGGTATCCTTTACAATTCCAAATCATTTGAATGATGGCGATGACGGTTTGGGCAATTATTAAATCCTATGTAGTTTTGCTTAAGTGTAAATAACTTCATAAAGTACAAATATAAAATTTCCTTTCGACAAATTAAAGCTCCTTTTTACACGAAAATTGCACAATGCTTTCAAACGTCTTGAATAACGACCGTTTACGTATGATTAGGACAAGTTAGTTACAATGTTCTACGTGAATTAGAATTAAGGTTGATTGAAAGATATCTGTTTACTGTTTCGAACTCCGCTTTGCACCGATTTGGTTTCCGATAGTGATTTGCTTCCGAGATTTGCATGAATTTGCCTCAGTGCTTTTTCCGATTGTCGAGGGATAAAGGATGATACGAAAGATACATAGGCGGATAGATTCGCGCTTCCAAATTAGATATCTCGCACTTTGCTGCTCACACGGAAAAGTGATTTTCGTCGATGGGAAATTGAAAGGGAACGAAAGAAAATTTATCGTGAGATAAACGGAGCGAACTATGTTTATGCACCAAATTCACTGTTATTTACGTTACAATTGCGAGTGCTGCGGTACTGAAATTTGCGATCGAGTTCTAAATTTTGTTGTTGCTAACAAATTTAAAGGAATTTCCACAATCACGGTTTGTAATATCTTAATTCTTCACGCCATTTGATTTCCAGTTGGGAAGTTGTAATTGTAACCACAGCAAATTCTCCACTTCCCGATCACTCTATGATTCGCAACGTATTCATGAACCAAAAACGACTGAACTTTACAAATAATTTTTCAACACAACTGTAATGATTTCACGTCAATATTTTTCTTCACTTTTCTCTCAACTAACGGGTTTTCACCAAATGTATCGCAATTAATGCATAAAATATTTTCCCTCGCAGGATAGGGACAAACTACCGTTAATTTTTCTTACGCTGAACTACTTTCTAATTAAAACTTTTAAAACCAAAGAGAATTTAACGGCGCAGGATCCTCGAAGAGGCACTTCAACAGTTGCGAATATTTTCCACTCAAAACCTTTTCCATTTTTACAAGCTTTGTGGTGATAGAAAGTACAATAGCAAGAAATAGCTCGTCACTATAATTTTCCACGAAACCGCTTATCAATTTCACTTTATGGCGGTTTCTCGCAGACTCCCCTTTTCTACGTGGCGTCCGCGCTGTGTGGCAGTTTCTAGCAGACTCCCTTAAATCTCCCGGCAACAGCACCAGCAACAACAACCGGTCCTACTCCCGCTACCGCCACTCATACCTCATCGACACTATTCGTGTTACATCTCATCCGATGTGAACAATCGTACACCATCTCATTTTTCTCGTTCAATGAAATGAAGTCGCACAACAGGCTGTTGGGCGGATCGCACTGCATCTTTGTGATGAGGTCTGCATAGTAAAGTGGAAGAGATAAAAAGCAAGATCACCTTCACCTTCTCGCACTCTGTGATTCCGAAATGCGCTGCTGACTCGTACCGCAACTAGCGGAGATCTTTGTAGCAATCTGGCCCGTTGGTTCCCAGAACGCGGTCGCGCATAAGATGCACCGCTGCTCGCGTTCCTGTTTTGTTACTTCACTCGGCTAATGCCCGATCGGGTTGACCGTCGGTCCATGTGCGGTGCCGTTGATTGGTGGATGAGAATCTCCCAACGGATTATAGCATGAAAAAAATTCGAATAAAAAATACTTGGAACGCAGCGAGCAATGAAATGTGTGGCCACAAACGAGCAGAGGAAGCAGAAGAAAGAATCTGGTGCTTTTGTTGTCGCGGGAACGGTGGGTCTGGTGGAAGCAATGCATCTGTGGGGTCTGGGCGTATAATTCATATATGAAGGTCACACGCCAAGTCCGCGCTTGCGATCGGGCAGCGGATTACTTCAATCTTGAAACTAATTTTCTTTATCGAGATAAGTTCAGACACTCACAAATCTGTCTTTCCTACTCACTTCAAATTACGATTGCTATAACTCAACTGAAGATAATTTATATAGCAATTCCCTCCAAGCTTCAAAGATTCTTAGCACTCATGATTCTGTTACAGACTACTATAGACACGCAAACATTACTTTATTTCGTGAAAGTGAGTATCTGGAGATCATCCGCTCTACAGCCTCGCCTCAGGAACGACCGGCGAACCCACGAAGATGAGTCATGGGACGCCATGTGCTTGCTTCTTTCACCCATGGAGTCACCTGCCCAATTAAAGAGCGAACCTACTTCCTACAAACATGACATACAAAAAATTCGTTTCCCACTTGTTTTCTATTTTGTCACTCGCCATGCACTTCGTGGCCATTTTTTCGTTCTTCTCACAAATTTTCAATATTTCACTCGCACGAATTTCAATTTCGCAAATAAAATCAAATTTGATGTCTTAAATCCGTTTTACAAATGCATTATAATTTCTCAGAATTAATTCCACAGTTTTAGTGCTCAAAATCTAATCACTGAGTTATTTAACTCTAGACCACATAGACCAGAAAATTCAAGCAATTTCGAAACAAAACTAAATGTACTACTTGGCTCACCTAACCTTCTCCTAATCCTACACGTAATTGTTAGGCGTGGTCGTGATGGATCAATCTCTATGAAATTAGAAATTTACTTTTCACTGCTCCTGTAAAATGTGTGGGGGCAAAAATAGTTATTTTGTCTTCCCTTCCTCTTCTTGTCTTTTGCACATATGTATCTCGTAAGTCTCCTTTTAGGTCTACAATATCTTCCTCACCGAAATATCTAGTATTTTCTTATCGCGCTTTTCAAATTGTCACCTTATTTTATGTAGAGTTCTGATTCATCTCGAATTTTTTCTTTTATGTCCATGTGTTCCCTGGCTCAATTTAATAAATTTCTTAATATTAATAATCATATCCTTGCCTTATTCTTTTGTAGTATGGAGCAATCGTCTCCTGACCCCATCATCCAACCTCACGCTTTGAAATTTCCTGTACTGCTTCTGTCCATTATCATTGGAAAGAGCATTAGCGCTATAGCTTCTGTAAAACTAATTATGACCCACTTTCTGAAACAATTCGCTCTGTTGATTGGTCCTCCTTTTTGCGCGGCCTTGACTCAGATACTTGTTGCAACAATTTCTATGACTTCTTACACGCTACTTTTTCCAACTCGACTCCACTTGTCAGTATAAGGAACTCTTCTGACTGTCTTTGGTTAACTCTCCATGTGAGACGAGCCTTGAAAGCTAAAGATCAAGCTCGTCAACGTTTTTCACGTGACAGATCCGCTGAGTCACGTACAGTTTTCTGTTATCTGAGGTCGAAAAAGATGCAGATCGCTAAAGCTTCTTATTTTCATAGTATTGAAGGCTCTTTAAACTTAAATCATTCAAAATTATTTTGGAAATATATACACTCTCTTAAATCCTCTTCCAAATTCCCATCCTCACTTCATTTGAATGGCTGCTTAGCAACTTCACCTGTTGAAATTTATGAACTTTTTAGAACTCAGTTTTCTTCCATTCTAAATGCTACCCCCAGCAACAGCCTTTTGTTCCCAATCATACACACGCCATCTTCATTTCCTTTTACTTGCTATCCAAAAGATGTTATGAAGCTTATTTTAGAACTTGATGACTCTGTTAGTTCAGGTCCCGATGGTATTCCTAGTCATTTTGTGAAATCATTAACTACTTATATTTGTGTTCCCCTTTCATTTCTCTTCAACTCTAGCTTATCTTCAGGCTCTTTTTCTTCGAGCTGGAAAAGATGCTACGTTACTCCTATTTTTAAAACAGATAGCACCTCAGGCGTTGCCAATTATCGGCCTATCTCCTTATTACAGTGTTTCTCCGAGCTACTGGAGAAAATCGTCTACTTGCACCTTTTTTCACTTACTCATGGTTTGCTCGTTCTTGAACAAGATGGTTTTATCAAAGGGCGATCTACCTTAACGAATTCGTTAGAATTCATGACCGTTGCTTCAAAAGCCATGGAGGACCGTTTACAAGTCGAAACCTTGTATTTGGATTTCTCTAAAGCCTTTGACTCAGTAAATGACAATATTTTGTTTAGCAAACTTAAATTTCTTAACGCGCCTAACTATTTGCTCTACTGGCTATCCTCTTACTTATCCAATCGTGTCAGTCAGGTATCTATTAAAGCTATCTTTCTACCCCCTTCCGTCTGTCTTCAGGTGCTCCACAAGGATCCATTCTTGGCTCACTATTGTTTACTCTGTTTATAAATGCCTTACCATCCACTGTCATCAATTCCTCCTGCCTTCTTTATGCAGATGACGTCAAAGTTTTCAAAGTAGTGTCGTCAATTGATGACTGTGCCTTGCTACAAATAGATTCGAATGCCATTTAATTTTGGAGTTCTTATAACCAACATACACTAAATGTTTCTAAGTGAATTCATCTTTCATGTTCTAATAACCCTTGCCCTATTAGCTTTCAATTTACTTTAAATAGTTCGTACCTATGTACAGTGACACACTTCAGGGACTTGAGTGTCACATTCGACTCTAAATTAAAGTTTGGCGTGCATATTACTTCTGAATCCTCCCGCATTTCCGGCTTGATTTTAAGAAATTCCTATATTTTTTCGATCCTTTGTCGTGTGTTAAATTATATTCTAGTTTGGCTCGCCCCATCCTCGAGTACTATTTGCCAGTTTCGTCACCTCATTTGAAGTGTTTGAAGTTCACGCTAGAAGCTGTACCATAAAGATTTACAGGATTGTCTTCTTGAAATTCCAGATTCCCTACATTTTTTATGAATCACGCTATCCCTCCTAAATGTTCCTTCGCTAGAAATGCGTCGACTCTACTTTGATAAATTTTTCCTTTACAGGTTTTGCCGTGGTTTGCTCTATACTCGCCTAGTCAACCAGGTTCCAGTGAGGCGCGTTATACGTTCTACAAGACCGTCGAATATCTTTGATGTTCCATTCACACGTAGTTTGGTGTATTTTCACTCTCCTATGCTCAGATTACCTCGTAACCATGATGACCTTCAGCTTGAACCCTTCCCCCTCTTATATTTAGTTTATAAAAGATTTGTCAGTTTTCTTCGCTTTTGCACTTTTTATTACCTTTATCTTATTATTTGCATGCTTTGCTATTACTCAATTTTTTTTTTGCTGGGCTATTTTTTGATCTATTTGGTAATTGGATTATTTTCTGTTAAATAGAAACAAGTAAATAAACCGTTGGGGCACGCTTGGTGTCGCTGCCCAAAGTTGAATTCACAGAAGATTACTCTAATCTGCCAACAATCAAAGGCACCAAAATCCCATTGCAAAACTTCCAGAATACCACGTTTGATGTTGCTTCTAACTCAGAGCGAATACTTCTCCCCACAATTCTACTTTACAAAAAAATATTCTCGCGCGATAAGACTCTACCTTCCGCAGCACTTGTATTCACATAAAAGAAAAGAGGCCAAGCGCATCAAATCTTGTCTTTATACAAGTCTATCAACCATCTCTAACAGCTCGAATTCCTTTTGCTAATTTTTCTGCAGTCAATGAACTTTTCTCCAACCAATACTTGCTCTTAAAACTTTCCAGTTTTATTTGGATCGCTCCATTTCACATTCCGTCACGTTTCATTGTCATTCGGTCCACGACGTTCCATTGAAATCATTGGGGGTTAAATAGTTCAAAACTGTCACGTTGTTTGTTTATGTAATTTAAAATGGCCACCACGTGAGCTAAAATGATGTATTTTCGCGAGAAAATAGTGAATATTAAAATGTTATGACCTAGGCTGCCATTGTCGGTCCACGAGTGATTACTAGCACTGCAATCATGGTTAGTAAATTCCATGTATCCCAATATCTCAATAATAACAATTTCGCCCCTTCGCCCTGACCGGTGAACTAATCGCACCTGTCCCTGTGCTTAGAAATACTCGTCAGAAGTAAGTTGCCTATAAGCTATGCGTGGCTTGAACGCAGGGGGCTCCTGTGTAGTAATTGAGCAGTTGCCTAGGCAAACTGCTCGAAAAACACCATTCTACTTGATCCAATTTTAATTGCAAATTTGAAAATAAACATATTTTAATTTACAATTAAAATTCGATCACGGCAACCCCTTCGCAACGCAAACACGAATTGTGTTGTCCCGCAAGGGAAACAATAGTTGACGGCATAAGAGGGCTCGCCAAGAAACCACCGTTGTGACACGGGGAGTCTGATGGTGATCGGGAAACGAAGAGGACGTCGCAAATGATTGAAGGCACCGCGCTTTTCGCATAAAGTAAAAATAAAAAATAACAATAAAGAAAGCTCATAAATTAAATGGGAAAGAAAACTTACGTGAGGAATCGCATTGAAAAGGTCGAGCGGAATTGCTGTCATGTTAGAAGTTTCAGATCTGAAACTTGTCAAGTGAAGAGAGTACTTGGCGTTTCTTTGCATTTTTTATGAATTGCTGCATCGTAGTGCGTCCCATTAGCAATTTCTCAAACTAGTATTTGTGCTGTTTTTTCAAGATAATTAAATTCAACCTTCAAACCAAAGTGGCATGATACAATAGCACCGTGCGATGATCATTCTTGGCAAGTTAACTGTTCATCATTCGTGGGAGGGTCAATTTGTGGCGAGGAAAAATTCCTATCTTTAGCGGCCCATTTTCTCACATCCACGCAAATCGCGCCCTTCCTTTGAATCAAATCGAAGTGGAAAACATTTATAAATAAGTAAAGTTCCCCTAAATTTTATCTGTGAAATTAGACCGTGTAAAGTGGAAATTTTTCGGTCTAGTGTAATAAATACGCTTTCCGCAAAAAAGGCTAACACCTTTAAACGATCGCGGCGAAAGAGCAAAAGGGGCATAAAGCCGGGGTTTGAAAAGTGTCGTGTGCGTTTTTTGCTTCAAAGAAAAATGTTTTATATTGTGTTTTCCCAAAACTGGGATTTTTTTTGCGGAACGTACTGTAGAAATTGTGGCTTTAAGAAGAGTCCAGGCAAATATTTTTTTATGTGGAAATGAACAGTTAGCGCCTCAGGATATTACAGATATTAGCAGTATTTCGAGCTTGCACTCAAGATTATTAGCTCTCTCTTAATCGTTTTCACGTCCTCAAATTGAATGCTGTGAATGTAAAAATAACAAAACACCGAAAACCAAGACAATAAAAGTGAATGTTTTGTATTATCCTCCCATTCACTGCTGTTTTCTATCAAATTTTCGTAGAATATATTATCGTTAGAAGTAGAGCCGTGAATAAAAATACCGAGAAATCTCATAGAGAAATATCGACGTCATGGAAAGCACAACGTAAAATATAAAGAATATTCGAGAAAATTTGATTTTCTGTCAAAAGCTCATTTTTATAACAATTGTGTTTTGTACCAAAATGCTATGCGTCGCATTAAATAGAAGAAACGTAATAAAGCAGATTAGAATTCATCTACAATCAACGGGGCAAACATTTATTGGTCGTAGATAATTTTTTCTACCGTAAAAATCGAAACAAAGTTGTTGAAGATGGTTATATTTTTCATAAGCTAAGCAAATAAAAATAAATCTATTGGGTAGAAATTAAAAAAAACAAAAAGGAACTATAATAACTCAAATGTTCACAGGCCTTACCCATTCCATCTACGAGCGCTCATCAGAGGAGGATTGGATGGGTATCCTTTGTATTTATTATAAATTTAAAGAAAATAAATTTTTTGAATCTTTTATATTATTTGTTTTGATTTTTAACATACATACTCGCAGGGAGGAATTAAGTGATTTACATTTGTTTGTTTTTCTATCGAAAATAAATGTAAAGTGAATCGATTATAAATTATTCAATGAAATAAAAACTATGTTGATATGAATCGAAAATAAATGTAAAGTGAATCGATTATAAATTATTCAATGAAATGAAAAACTATGTTGATATGAATACTGATGAATTATCCAAACTCGGTCTTTCTATTCATTTAGAACCAGGACTGGGTATGTGACCCGCCACGTTGGCTTGCCCCTCCACTCGTGAGTTAGCCATCGGGTGAGCTCACACCAGCTTTTTACGTTGCAGGTGCTCTCGTAGGGCGGAGTGACCTTCTGGTTGCGTTCTTATTAATGTTATAGTATTATGTGATTCCATCATATGAGACTATAACAGAATCTGAAAAATAAATGTTTTTCATTTGAGGGAAAAGTTCATGCGAATTATGTTTGCATGAGTTTTTCATTCAAATAGAAAGCATCTGGCCATTTCTCTAATGGATCTTGATCCGGATGTAGGGTGCGAGGGGGCACCGCTTTCAACTAGATGTTCCCTCTTATTTGGGGGCCATAAGTATCGTCGGTATAGATGAGATATCTCCAAATCTCGTTCGTTTTCGCCAAGCCCAGTCGGTTGTAGTTTTTGAGACTCACCTTTTGTAGTAGGTATATTTTCAATTAACATTTAACCGTTCATTACGAACCGTTTTGATGATTTACGATTTGAATCGAAGCATTGCTTCCAATTTGGCTTTTCATCGTCGATTTTCGTTGTTATTACAACATAATTGACATCGATAAGTTTAATGTCATCCAAACTGCGCATTGTTTCCAATAGTTTGTTGAGCATAAGATCGCTTGGTCAGTATTTAAACACAACCTCATATAAAGTATGTCCACTAGTAAAATTGGTTTGGGAATTCAATGCTAATTGAAGTTTAAGTTAAATTTTGATCCCACTTGCGTTCTTTGTCATTAGCATCTCTTAAGTATAGCAAAATTGATTTGTGTGCTCTTTCAATTTGCCCATTTACTCTTGGCGTCCTCTCAGCGTTCAAAATATGTTGTATGTATTTTGTTATCAGCCCAATAATTTTCGAATATTTTTGACGTGAATGCAGATCCTCAGTCTTGGGTAAGCCAAAATAAGAAGTTAATTCGTTCAAAACTCTGATTACTGGTATTGTTTCCGTTGATTTTACTGCTTTCGCTACAATATATTTTGAGAAGGCACTGGTTATTTCAACCACGTGTTGGCCTTCGGTCGTGCTTTCGAAACAGACTCAAATGATCGATCGATCGTAGCATTCTCTTTTAGGTCGGACTACTCCCTTACGAAATGAATTCAAGAAAGGTAATATCAAAATTAAACGATTCAAATAAAAATAATAGATAAATAAGATGGGACCAAAATCCTACAATCTGACGGGGAAAGATTTAAAGTTGGCAGTTCCGGCACCAAACTAACAGACCGTTCCACCTAAGGAACGTCCCGGACTTATATTAGTTGATGTAGAGTTTACTCACATATTGCTTATAATGTGGTGACCAGTCAAATTGTCGGATTTTTCCGAGCAGTTTCATTAAAAGTTTTACTAGAGACATATGGTCAGGCATGAACTACTTATACTATGAAACAGTGTTCTGGAACCGGCAGAACCTGCCCAATAATATGGGGCTGAAGAACTTTCAACATGCATTCTACCTTCTTTGGATAAACACATAGCCCACCTTCATCAACTATATATCCCAAATACTACACCTGCGCTCAGCAAAAGAAGCATTTTTGCCTTGACAGCTTCAGCTCCGCTCCCGTTTATCATCGGAGGTTCCATGAGGATCTCTCGGTATTTTTCAAAGTTTGGCGTCACGATAATGATAACATTTAGATAAATGAACACGTAAAGCTCGAGTGCTGGCCCATTGACTCTGTCAATCAGATGCTTTCATATTTTCAGAGTATTCGACAATTCAAAAGGCATTCGAAAAAACTGAAAGAGACCCCTACCCTGTATCCTGAAGGAAATATACTGGAAAGAATCTGCCGCTATCAGCTCCTGCCGGCACGCTGATTCAATGCCTAGCGTGGAGAAATACCTGCCATCATGCAATTTATCCAGCGTTGCAGAAATATACGGCAGGAGGTAGGCATATTTTCCGTCAAGCAATTAACCTTTTGAAAATCTGCACAGATAAGATAGGAGCCATGTTTTTCTTGACCAATAAAATCGGCGAGACCACGTACTGGAAGATATCTTGACAACCCCATCTTCAACAACTAATATATTTTTGCAATGCTGCTGACATAGAGTAATACCTTTGCTTGGTGGGCGCTAAATACGTCTTGATAATGTGCTCGACCAAGGATGTTTCGATGATGAGCCTGGTGACCAAGCAGCTCTCGACAATGTTTGTGGGAAGCACACCAGACGCTTATGGTGAATAATCCCAGGACTTCCACAACCAAAACATCGTCTTGACAGAGGAAAATTCCTCACACCGCGGGCTACCTTTCCACACGTCCAACAAGCACCCTTCCTCTACATCCTTGCAGGAGCTACGGTATTCACCTAAACTGTCACTACACAGGCAAGGTCTTGTTTCAAAAACATTATGGATCTCTAACTGGTAGAAGGAATGAAGGCATTTATTGAGACCCGGGTAGTCTCCAGTTGACGCCCGAGCAAGACCAACTGTTAAACGGACGAGATCGTACATACTGCAATTTTGTCCTGGTACATTCGTTGAATATTTTGGCTCAATACTTTCAGCTTTTTCTCTTCAATACACGGAGCTGCCGGACGCCAAAACAATCCGTCCATAATCGCTACGTAGACGCCAATCGACTTACAGTCTTCTTTTGTCCACTGCTGGATCATCCGTAATTTAATGCAGTGATTCAAGGGCTGGAATTCTTCATGGCATAACTCCTTTCAGCCAAAAAATCACTGGAGAATTTAACTCTCTGACCTGGGGACGTCTGGTGGCTTATCCGACTCCCTTTCGATTCTCGGTGTGAACACGGCTGCTGCTGCCATACAAACTCTAAATTCACCACCTTCCTCAACATCTTCACCTTTTGCTTTCAGAAAAAGCTTTCTCATCAACATCTTTGTAGTTTTGCTACCTCCTTTCCCTGCACGTCTGTATCCTCCTGGACATTTTCCAGCCTGCGAAGCCCAAACTCCACTATTGTCGTAGTTTTTAGGAAGTCCCCGTTCTCTTTATTGTCTATAAATCGCTTCGTTCGAGACCGCACTTCCAACACCTTGCGTGACTCCACCCCCATCGTCTTTCAGTGTGTATGAATAGAATTTAGCCTATCCCATACTGGGAAGGCATCGCCCACTCAGCCTTGAGTGCCACTTGCAGGGTCTTCCTCATATCCTCCATTGAGCCTAAACGCTGATCCCAGGT
This sequence comes from Odontomyia ornata, assembly GCA_963969285.1. Lineage (NCBI taxonomy): Eukaryota > Metazoa > Arthropoda > Insecta > Diptera > Stratiomyidae > Odontomyia > Odontomyia ornata. Next base: position 35,328,168 of record OZ017741.1, read on the forward strand.
GCTAGGCTCGTATGTCAGTTTATCTTTCGCTAGTGGATCCATAAGAATCTTTGTAGTCTTTGCAATCCTTATTTTTTTTAACTAATAAATTGACTGATTAAGAACAAAACAAAGCAAAAAGCACAGGAATAAACATTAAAAAAAATTTATTTGTGTTTGGTGATTCAAGTTGGATCGGTTGGGCCGTGGGAGAAAGAGAAAGTTAATAACAATTTTTACCATTATGATTATGGTTTCAGATACTTTGATCCTTCTTCACGCAGGCATAATGATTCAATGAGTTTTTGGAGTGCAGTATCATTTATTTCTTCAATATGTTAAGTTTAAATTACCAGGATAGCAGCACTCAAAATGCCGAGAGAAGACGTTCAAGTAGAGTGACAGTTAGCAACAAGACGTCAGAGAGATCTGTTAGTTCATGTGAATATTCAGAGTGAATAAATGTAATAACGCGATTTCAATCTTTCATTTCCACCATCTTTTACTTTATCCTGATAAAATCAGAAGTGAGGTCCGCGTGATAAAGGTAATAGAAATTTCATCGTAAACGGTGAAAGTGTTGCAACGGGTGTGCAAAAATAGCAAGTTACCATACGGTGGATTAATTGCGTAACTGGTGGAGCAGCTTCGTAAGGCATATGAAAGAGAAACGGTAGAAATTGACAGTGATCTAGAGAATGACGACAAAATCTCCCGACTAAAGGCAGAAGACCAGTCGGAATACCGAGGAAACACTATTCTGATTTGATCACTACAAATAGTTCATCGCTGCTCAGATTTCGAAATCGGAGGACGTGGTCAATGGACCGAGACAGTTAGTGGCGAGACAGTTAGTGGCGTTAGTGGGCTGTAGTGCTGCGAAGAAGAAGAATTTAGCGGAGACGGACATCTCATTAATGAACACGACGCCGATGAATTATTGACCAGGCAAAATGCCATTTCTTAAACGTGAGGCGGCATCGAAGATGATACAGGAGCTTTGCAACCACAGACTCAGACTCATCAGGGAAAGCAACTCAACTCCAGTGATAGTGATGCTCCGGAAAGCAAAATAGAAATAAGCAATTTTGTATGGATTCCCGTTTGCTCCATAACGTCACCATTTTTTAATGCCATCGGTTCCTATAGCCGAGTCGTTAAACAAATATACAGCCTTTCTAACAGACGAAGAACAGTATGAATTGAATGTCATGCCCTTCGGAATGGCCAACGCCCCAGCGATATTCAACAGAAGGAAGTTCACCATAATCAAACGTATGAAGCAGAAGGTGATCAGGTACGTTGACGAAATCATTATTGCAACTACCACTGTAAACGAAGTGCTCGAGACACTGAAGGAGTTTCTTCAAGTTTTAAGCGACACCAGCATGACTCTACGTTTGAGCAAGTGCACATTTCTGCTGAAAAAAAACTATGTTTCTCGAACATAAGATATCTAGTGAAGGAATTGCTCTTGGTGGCTTAAAAATCAAAAGCGTCAGGAAGTTTACGGTGACGACTGATTGAAGTGAAGTTACGCAATTCCTCGGGTTACTTTCAGAAAATTTGTGAAGGACTTTGCAATTACCGCCGGGTCTTCAAAACCATTGCTGAAGACGGTTATAGTGGAAGAGTTCAAATGGACTTACCGATAACAGAAAGCCTTAGTCAACAAGCCAATTCTCAATATATACGATGTCGCATACCTTAGCCACGAATTGGTGGTGCTGGCGATTGTCGAGACAATTGAATGTTTTCGGCTGTACTTACTTGGTAAGACTTCCACAGTGGTCGCTGACTGAGCTGCCATCAGCACACTGATGCCGCATATTGCTAGGTCGTGATTGAAGCTACAAGAGTATAGCTTTGCAACAGTTCATCGGCAGGGTGACAAGATGTAGCACGACGATGTCCTTGGTTGTGCACTTATTGGTACAGCAGTCAAGACGTTATCTGTAGCTGATAAGGTTTGAAAGTTGGAAGTATGTTAGTAAGACTACCTGGCAGAAATGCAGTTCCAAAATCCAAAAGTCCTAGAGTCTGACCAAATAAGACAGTAACATGTGGACTATACTATCAAGGGTAATTGTCTGTATACATGCATGGGAGCAGACATGGGATGTATGGTGCCAAAAGCAATATGTTGGTGAATTATTCGAACCTTTTACCATGAAATGAGGAACTTTGGTGAACAGAGGACTCCGCAGCAAGTTCAAAAATGTTTTGGTTTACAAGGTAACTGAATACCCCAGCGTGCCTGGAATGTTGCTACTTTAAGCAGGCAGGGGGGGGGGGGGGGAAACCCGAAGGACAATTCCATTCGGATGAATTCAATCCCATTCCGAACGGTACATATCGACCCCCGTGAAGCTGCAATAGAAATTTTCAATGATCGTATTCTTTCAAGCGTTTTGGACTTCCAAGGTGCAACTCGTTCTTAAGATGCTTAACAAAATGACGACTTTCTATGGACTTTCCGAGTAAGTGGTTCCGAACAAAGTAGCAACGTTTCGAACGATATTGTAAGGAAAACTAGATTCGTGTTTTAGGGCACAAAAAAATGATGCAAAAGGTTGGGATGCCGATATCCACCCAATGCAGTTCACATTAAATACCATGAAGAACGCGAAAATGGGATTTTCTGCGCATGAATGGATATTCGACTTCACTTTGAAAAATTTTGTAAGAAATCGAATCATTCAAACTGTTTCTGATGAGCTGCAAGAAACAAAGCTGAGTCTTCAAGAGGGGCAAAAAGTAGCAGTTGACAACATTATGAAAAGTAGACGTAAATAGAAACTTCAATTCGACGCCAAATCGATGACATGGTCAATTTATAGAGAAGAGGACTTGGTAATGATTTTGGATCCATCCTCTGCCACAAGGGAACTACGAAATTCGAGCCTTAATATAAGGGCCCCTATCTAGCTACTAGAGTTCTGCCAAATAATCGATACCTAGTAGAGAGCATTGGAAATAACGTGACTAGGGACGTGGGCAAACTATTCTCTTTTAGTTTAAACCATTCCATATTCGCTGTTGTATTGCCCTATGCGGATGAAACCTATTATTTCTCATACAATAACTTAATTATATATGACTTTCATAATGCTGACTCATAGGGCATTCATAATTATTTAAGTAATATTGTCTGGACATGCACACTTGCAACGATAGATATAAACGATGCGTCAGACCGTTTTACAAGATAATCATTGACGCCGTTGAAAGGCTCGTACTTAGGATTAACAAAAAAGATAAATTGTCCAAACCTTAGCTTGATTGGAATCTGCGATATTTACAAAACCAAGGAAATAAAATCCGTGAAACAATGCATAAAAAAGCCAATGTAAGCAATGATTTGAAAAGCAAATATGATCAGCTGGCAGAAGAATTTCAATCAAAATCAAGAGAAGCTTATGAATCTTATCTCAACACAAAAAGAGAAAACATAATCCTCTAAATAATCAAGTCCGGTCAACTTTTGCGAAACAGCCGTTACACGCATGGCAACACAGTGATCACGTCCAGAGACCTCACTAAATAATTCAATCCCTAGTAGCGACGGGCGCTGTGTACAAAGGGCAGGGACGTAATCAATGCGAGTTAGTGACTCGCACTTACTGGGAATTCACGAACACTAGACACTCACGTATGCTGATATAAGAGTGACATAAAATATACAGACAACGAGCCAATAAATAGATGTTGCAAAATATTTAACTTATAGAGTGCACACTACTCTCCAACTATCTCTAAAGTCCAATTCAAATCCGTTCTCCTAAATATCTTGTCCACTCAATCTCAATAAACTATAAATGATATAAATAAATAATTTAGTATTTTAAAATTTGGGGAATATTTAATAATGTTAAATTTCTTATAAATGATTTAATATTTTAAAATTTGAAAACTATTTAATTATGTTAATTTCATTTATATATCTCGCTGTATCATATGTATGTATGCCTTGTTTGGTAATAAGTAAATACATATAAAATACTCGTATTTACAAGACGAATGAAACATTATTCTGGGGGCTTTTTGACTGACAATATGAAGCTGTAGTGTTCACTAAGCCCAAAGTTGTATCAATATTCATCAAGTTACGAAGATGATGCCGAAGTCGACCACGACAATATGGAACGATCAAGAGCGGAACTTTTAGGGCAAGCTTAAATAGGATGGCCGAGCTGTCAAGCTAAGATTACCAGGATGACAATACTCAAGTTGAGAGAGGACTTTCAAGTTGAGTGGCAGTTAGCCACGAGACGTCAGAGAGATCGATTGATTCATACGAATATTCAGAGTGAATTGACGTAATTCCTCAATTTCAATCTTTAATTTCCACTTCATCCTGACACATATAAGGTTCATATACGAGTAATAGTTTTCATCTTCCAATACTTTATTAGCTCTTTTGTTTGCTGTGGTCTGGATTTTCTCTGTTTTTCCAGTTTTTCTTTCTCTATTTTTTGTTGAATACCAAATTTGTATTCATCGAATCAACCCAGCATTGATATGAAATGATTATAATCGCTTATTTTGCTTTTGAATAGTTGAAGACATTTAAAAATTAATAACACCAGTTAGAATATTCTAATATCGAGATTTGCATGACAAAAATGATGGTGATTTCTAAAATAAAAAAATACGACCAAATTTTTTACGATATACACACAAGTATTTCTAGCAAATATCCTATTAGCATTACATATCTCATTCTTTTCATCGCTTTCATCTTTTCGGCCCGTTTTTAGACTAGTGCCTATCAATCTTTCCCAGCATATAAAATTCTCAGCAAGACAGTTTTTTCACTCTTCTCCTTTATTCAGGAATCTATAGATTTACCACATCAAAAGTGAATCCACATAAGCCACGGGACCGTGTAGTTTAGATCTAATAACCATGCAGAGCGATGAAAAACTATCTCTCTTCATCTCTGTTTCTGTGAAAATTGGAATTAATTTTCTTCATGACTACTGACTGACCCTACTAATAAATTACATTTTATGGAGAATTAGATTGCCTAATAAAGATATTATTGAATGTGCTTGAAAAGATTAGAAACTATTCAAAATTGTACAGAGGATCAAAGCCGAAAGTGATAAGTAGATTTAACGAACACTCTCTCTGAAATATGAATGAATTCTGGGTTGAATATTTTATCTATTTTAGCCAAATTGATTGTAAACAATTGGTTTGTGGTTTTGCAAGATGAAAGGTGGTTAGTAAATGGTGTTTATTGGGTTTCAAAAAAGGACAATAGGCTTGTTAGATAGTTTTGTGTATGAAGGAGGCGTTGATTAATTTTTGATTGAGTATTAAGGAGGAGTTTTTGGTTTTGGATATGGTTTTAAGATGATATAACATTATGCATACATATTAGACTTTTGAATAAGATAAACCCCGCTTGGTTAATGAAGAAGTAGTGGAATTGTTCAGGATTTGAAGAATCTCGAGAATGTAATTATTAGAGAACAAACTACGAATCTACGCCGACAGGATGTTGATTGGTTGAACTTCTCTCTTAAGGCCACACATACCCTAATATTGGTATACATAGTTCTTCTTCTAGATTTCATTGAAATTTTTTCTTGCTTAATTTTGCCCCATGGCTTGCAAAGTAAATCGTGTTACAAAAACTACTTTTTCTGTCCCCCTTTTTTATGTGGTTGGGCGATGAATGCTTTTTACGCACTTAGTGTGGGACTTTCAACCTCACAATGCATTTGGACTACGCACTAAACACCTCGCCTGTCACCCGAGAATCTATCCTAGAACTATTTGACTCATTACTTCAGGCGAGGCGCTTCGAGTTGCAGGAATCCCGTCTCTAGCTGGAAGGGGAGAAGGTGAAAGGATTAATAGGGAAGAGACCCTTCCACTTTTGATGTCCTCTAACGGCATAGAATACTTTTTTTACCGTCAGCAGTACCCAAGCGTAATGCGCCACGCCGTTTCATTTGTCAACTAATGTAGCATAACATTGGTGCAGTCAGTTTTACTTTGTGAACAGCTCTAGAACGGCAACTCGCTGTGGAGCAACCAGCATTACTGCGTACTAAATTGGTAAATTATTCGGAATTGGAACTTTTTCCTTTCACCCCAGTATAAGCACACTCATCCACGCTGCCTGGTAATTCGAACTTCATCCTCTTAGATTCGTAGCAAATTTAACTCAGTTTGCACGCTAGGCGCGGTAGTTTGGGTGAACTGAAAAGAGAGTTGCGTTGTTAGATTAGTGATTTTATACAGTAGCCTGTGCATCTGTTGCTATTTCTTGCTAATTGTGTGAATGAATGATAAGAATCAATCAACAAGAGGATTTTACCCGTCTCCGCTGGAAGAAGGCAACGACTTCAAAAATGTAAGACTGAATCTTTTTGTTCCAACTCAGAACCACAGGTGAAGTGAGAACCCGAGCCCACTAAATTAGACCCAGTTCTTGAATTAACTTATGTGGTTGCTCGTTTTCATATACATCCTTTAGAGAGGATTAGTCAGTTCCTTGAACTAACAAGGTAATTTTAAGAAGAGATTAAGCACTTCGGCGGGGTCGCACTAAACTCGACCAGTCACAATCACTAAAAACCCTGACTACGTTCCACGATTGGATTTTATCATTTGAGGCAAGCACATGTTTAAACTCTACAGTTGATGTAACCAAGCATTTTGGCTTCATTTGCATGACTGATAATCAAGCAGAAGTTAAAACCCTCACAAATAAGAAAGCCGACTATGCGAGAGTGCCTGAGTTGATAAGGCAAATGATCCCTTTATTTTCAGGAGCTCCAAGCTCGGAATTTGTTTTATAACTGCAAACCTTTATTGTTTGAATGGTCAGGAGCAAATCGCTTTCATGCAGATTCTTTCAACTCGTCTTCAATGTGAGGCTTATCAGCTAATATCATCAAATTTTCCTTGAACTCTAGAGGTGGCTGAGGAGCCCTTAAGCTGGGTTTATTTGCCAAGGGAAACTTATCAGGAATTGGTAAGCGGGGTCATATCAGCTAAATAGAGCCCCACAAAATCAGTACATCATGTCTGAGCAAATTCTTAAGCGTTGCTAGGAGGCTTCTATCGTCAAATATGGGCCAGTGGCGAGTAAATTTGCGAATACGTAGCTAGAGGATTGCTCCAAGAATCTCTTTAAGAGTAGAACTAGTAAACCTCACCTTTGCAAACATCTTTGCACTGAAAATATCTACCTTTGAGGATCTAGTCACTGAAGGTTTGAACATGGAAAGACTGCAGTAAGGGATTTCCCTAGTGCAGGAAAATCCAACTCCGGTATATCCTCAATCATCCCAGGTTCAACCCACTTTTATGCCCAATCAACAGTCTTTTACACACCAAATAGTAAGCTACACACCAAATCCATGCACCGTATCTTTCCAGCCCCAGATAGTAATGGCACGGGACCCAGCTCTGAGTCGAAGCCCACAAAATTTACAAAAACTCCAGCGGTCACTTGTAGTTTTTGTCGTAAACGTGACCATACAGATGTAGACTGCTGTAATGGCAAAGATACTCCGTATTTCGCAGGACGAAACTAGCTGTAGCAACACCGGTTACAAAATAGGGGCCAAGAGTCTATGGTACCGGATCAGTTGTGATTTTTGTGGCCGTAAGGGTCATGGCGTAGATGCATACTTCTAGAAGAAAAGATGGGAAGCCAGGCAACAGGAAAACGAGGTGCAGTCGAGTCAAAAAACCCCAGCTTGACTTCGCTGGAAACGGCGCAATGTGGAGATCAAGGCCCTAGTGGCAAAGTTGTCCCTAGAATAACACGAGTCATCGAAAAGCTAAGCCTTATGACGGCATCACTACCTTTAGGTATTTGGAAACAGGGAACACAAGAGCAGAGGTGAGCATAATAAATAAGCTAGCAATATGCGATCCATGTCCAATAAATGCTAGTCATAAACTCATTTTATTAAGTCCTTTTAGGGAGAGAGAAGCCCTTAGTTCTATGCAAGGCGATTTGGAGTCCCCCACTAAGCTTCCATGTACTTTCCAAGTGATGAACAAAATTCAGCGTTCAACTAGGATATTCTGGGAAATGACTTACTCAGTAAAAATTTTAATGTAGAAGGTCCTGTTCAGATACTAATGTTTCCTCGCACAGAAGCAAATAGCAATGGATCTAGAGTCTTCTAGAGTCCCAGAGAGGGGCAATGGGTGCACATCGGGTTTCAATTGAGGCGTCGAATAGCGTTGACATGTTATCCAAAGTGTGACTTAGCACAAAGCATGACGTGTTTGTAAAACAAAACAGAGGATGTCAACAGCAACTCTGTCGAAGAGCTGATTCCAATGGAACCAAGGCAATCATTTTCAAGGAGGCTACCACACTATTGCCACGGGTACAATGTCTAGTGGAGGTTCCGATTGGATCAAGGAAAGAAATGTGCCGCAAGATCAGTAGCGGAGGTTGTTTTTCTATCCAATACCTTTCTAAAGCTAGCCAGCCCTGTATTAGGCTTAACGAACTCGAGTGAGGTGCCAGTCATACATGAAAAGGTTGTCTTCGAACTCGGCAATTTAGATGAATATTTAGTTGACATTCTAGAGCCAACAAAGAGGGACAATTAAATATGAAACATTATTTCGGGCATATATGCACCTCGTGCTGCTTTACAGATTATCAAACGATGACTGAAATTTTCGATGACATTTTCGCACATTTCCGGCGTTATTAGACGTATTTTAGCTCGAATATTGTTTTTTAATGCTTCAGTAGTCTGGGAAGCATTAGCGTAAACATGATCTTTCAGAAATCCCCAAAGGAAGAAGTCACAAGGAGTCAAATCACACAATCTCGCCGGCCAATTAATGGGTCCATTTCGTCCGTTCGATTTCACGTAGAGCTCGAAATGTTTGCACTGGTGATTCATTATTTTTGTAAAAAGTTTTAACAATAATAAAACGTTTGGCTGATGTGTATGATGCCATGATTAAAATTGTGAAAGACTAAACTATCATAATCTGTCAATATATGGACCTAAAATTGGTGATAAATATGAGTTAAGGCACCCTATAAAAACACTCTAGTGTAGAACATAGGTTTTGTGGCATCAGCTTCTTTATGCTCCCGAAAATTAGGAAGAGGTAGATCAAGGAGCAAACAGACTATCTCGGTGCGTCAAGCACTCTCGGTTGGCATTATGCGCAATGCATTGTTAAAACAGTAGCTAACGCTTTTTGAACATTTTAACTCCGAGTAAAGAGCCGCCATTGTGCAGTTATGCCAAGAGTTCAGTGACATATTTTTCCTGTTGGGGGATAAGTTGAGCTCTATAGAAGCAATCACATACGAGATGCCATTGGTGACGGACCAAGTGCCGATAAATCAGAAAATGTATCGTTTGAGTCAACTTCAGAAAGGTGATGTTAGATAGTGACATTATCCAACTAAGCAAAAACACCTGGGACTCCTCTTGATTGTGTCCAAGAAGGCTGGAGTCGATGGAACAAGGAAATGGAGAGTAGCCTTTGATTTCGGTAAACTGAATGAAAAAACCATAGTAGATGCTTTCCCATTACAATTTATTGAGAATATTCTAGATAAGGTAGGGTATTCACGGTATTTCAGCATGTCGGATTTAGCAAGCAATTATTACTAAATTTAGGTGTAACCGAAAGATTGGCCAAAAACTGCTTTCAAAACTAGTTATGGGTGCTATGCATTCAAAAGAATACCTTTTGGTTTGAAAGGGGCACCAGCTAATTATAAATTAACAGGTCAGCAGTATTTTAATTATTTTGTATATTTTGATGATATAGTGGTTTATGGGAAATAGTTGGGAGATCATATCAACAAACTGCGGAAAATCTTCGTGAGACTGAAATCAAGCTACATTAAACTGCAACCGGAGAAGTGCCAGTTTCTACGACTCGAAGTACTTGTAGTATATTTGGGGCACATTTGCTCCCAAACGAATGCACAACCGGATCCAAATAAAACTAGCTGCGTGTGTAAGTTTCCTGTTCCAACAATGGCCTGGAGGCTGCCAATTATCATTGGAAGTTTATCTAGGATAGCCTAGCCCCTTGCAAATTTGTTGAGGAAGGACGTTTGATTTACATGGACGGATAAGTGTATGGAAGCGTTTCAGGATGGTGTATCCCAATTTTTCGTAGCCATTTAACCTCACGTAGGTTGACCCAGCCAATCAAGAAGACGCCTCTTGATGAGTGATGGTAGGGTCAGTGCTACTGTACGGAGCAGAAATATGGGGTGATGCTCTCAGTAAGTAGGAATACTGAAATCGCTTGGTGCATGTACAGAGAAGAAGAGTATTGAAGATTGCACGTCTATATCCTACAGTCTCTGATTCATCGGTGAGAGTTATTGCAGGCGTGATACCAGTCCCTCTCCTTGCTAAAGAGTGCCGTGCTATTTATCTGCGTCGAAACGAGGATGCAATGGAGAGGGTTGTCCGCAAGTAGAAACAGTGCTCACTCAACGATTGGCAGTAGCTTTGGGTGAATTGCACGAAGGGGAGATGGACTGCGCGCCTCATCCCGGATGTGAGACCGTGGCTCAATTGAAGGCATAGTGATACTGACTTCTATCTGACCCAGCTATTGAGTGGGCGTGGAGGTTTTCAGTCTTACCTGCACAAGATTAGTAACTCACGGTCCACCGATTGTCGGTTTTGCCCAGAAGACAATGCTTGCCACACATATTTTGCGTACACAAAATGGGACAGGCTGCAAAGGGACACCTACAGGGAGACAGGAGAGCTCATCTTGGATAATATAGCCGCGGTGATGCTTCAATCAGTTGACAGATGGCACTCGGTGGCACGTTATGTTCAGGGAGTCCTTAAAAGATAAAAGAGACTCACAGCAGCCCGGGAGTTGGGGCTGGGAGATCGCTTCGCTTTCCCTCTCCCCTTCCACTGGACGAGGAATCCTCCAGCTTGAAGGCATCTCATGGCATAACAAAACGAGACCTGGCCCGAAATAATGTGTCAAACGGTCCCAGGCTCAATTGTCGTGTTGACAGGGGAGGTGTTTAGTAATAGTCCAGTCGATTTCTTGCGAACATAGGAGTCCCACACTCTGTGCGTAAATGAGCATTTACCTCCCTACCAGAAAAAAAAGGTCGGATCAACAAATACTGCTATTCCTGGGAGTTTCACTGAACGTGGCACGCCGCTGAAGCGACAGTGGCGTACCGCGCAATACTTTGCAAATTTGATCTTGGGGATATGGCTCCGCGAATACGTCTCTACGTTGATTCACCGCTCAAAATGGAAGGAAACTGGCATTAATGTTCAACTTGGCGTAGTGCGAACCACTGTCTTGAGGACAATGGCCGATTTGGATCATCACACAGACCTATACAGGTCAGGTCAACGTGGTGAGAGTCGTTGACATGAAAACCGCAACCGGAATCTATCGACGGACAGAGAACAAAACTCATCGCCTTGATCTCCGTACTGACGATGGAGACAGTACCGCACGACATTTACTCTAAGTGACGTTATTATCTTCATCTATGTGTTCTTTTTTAGGGTTTTATACTAAAATACAAAACCCTATTGCAATCACGACCTGTGTCCGTCTGTCCGTCCGTCCATCTGTATGTCACAGCACTTTTTGTCCGAAACTGTAGAGGCTACAGCCATGAAACTTTGCGAAAAGGTGAAAAGTGGTGACTTCTTGAAAGTTCAAGGGTGGAAAATTTTTTCAAAGGGGTTTAAGGGGGTCTCCCCATATAGGGAGGTGACCCCTCAAAAAAAAAATTCACCATTGGTAGTCGAGTAGGGTGTCATTGGAAAGGTCTCAATGAGATCGTAACACAACAAGTCCTAAAATTGCCTTATAAGTACCGAGGGGGCACAGGAAGGGGAAATGTACGAACTTTTCGCGTACCCCCCCCCCCCCCCTCGCGATTGGACACCTTCCATCCGAAAAATCTGAAAAAAATCATGAATGTAGGCCTTTATGAGCAGAACAACAACAAATACATGAAAGGTTGAAATTCACTCAACTTTGTTATTAATAGTATTGTCGCGTGTTTTGGTTCGCGGCCAATAATTTCAACGTTCCGGGAAATTGAAAACGCAATATCTTTTAATTTAAGTTAAGAAAAATGCACAATAATCAATTTAACACTCTCACTAATTTTAATTTTCACTATTAAAAAAAATCGAACACTTGTCCATAAATTTCTTATCGCAATTGTCTTCTAAATCACTTCACTATTACGAAACACACTTTTCTAATACTCGAATAATATCGCTTCCCACACACAATCGCAGTTCTTATCGTGGTCGAATGAATGATCCCCCCATTCATTCAGCTCGCCTTTATATAGGGTCTCTACCTATTCACCCATTTCTCGTACATTGGCGAATGTTCTACCAAGAGGTACCTGGTAGATTCGAGCAAATTAATGAATGGAGTGACGTCACTTGCAGATGTTGATCATGCTTGTTGGGTTCTCGTGGGTTCGAGTAAATTCATTTGTTGGCGTTCTTAATGATTATGAAAACAATTCTGATAGTAGCTCGCAGAATTATTTGTACATGTAATTATTTGTACATGTAACACTGCCCCCACCTCAGTTCTTTTCGCCCCGAAAAGATGTGTCGCTATTTGTAGTCAATTCTCCCTGGGTGTAATATGGGGCAAGACGGTCCAGATGCACGATTTTCATTTTAGCTCTCGGCTTACGATGTTCCTGTATTCGGTATACGACGTCGTTGATTCGCTTTGTAACTCGGTATGGTCCCCCCCAATTATGTTGCAACTTGGGAGACCTACCCTTTCGCCGTTGCGGGTTATAAAGCCACACCAAGTCATCTTGCTGGAAGCCAGTAGAATTCGCCTTTAGATCATACCTGGTCTTCATGCGGTCAGTAGCCGATTCGAGGTGTTTTCGCACTGTCCGATGTATCTGGTTCAACCGTTGTCTTAGATCACTTGCGTACTCCGAGACCGTTTGGGGTTTCTCAGGGGGTGTTCCGAACTTTATATCGGCTGGCAAACGGATAGTTTTTCCAAAAATGACTTTGGCTGGGGCTTGGCCCGTCGATGCATGTTCAGCGGCTCTATACGCCATTAAAAATAGTGGGATATGTCGGTCCCAGTCCCTTTGGTTCTCGTCAACCATTTTGGCCAGGTGTTTATTGAGCGTGCCGTTGAAACGTTCGACCATTCCATCGGATTGGGGATGCAGCGGTGTTGTCCTCGTTTTCCGTATTCCGAGCAGCTCGCACATTTTACCAAAAACTAGTGACTCAAAGTTTCGGCCTTGATCCGAATGAAGTTCGCCAGGTACGCCGTACTTACTGACCCAATTTAACACTAGCTGTTCAGCTACAGTAGTTGCTTCCTGGTTGGGAATGGGGTAGACCTCGGGCCACTTGCTGAAATAATCAGCTACAACCAGCGTGTATCGATTTCCCCATTCAAATTCAGGAAAGGGTCCTGCGATGTCAACAGCAATCCTTTCAAACGGTACCCCCACGTTATAGGTTTGCATTTGTCCTCTCAGTCGTCGCTTTGGGCCTTTGACGGAAGCGCAAATTGTGCATCTGCGACACCAGTCCTCTACGTCTTCTCGAGCGTGGAGCCAGTAGAACCTTTCCCGCAATTTCGCTAAGGTCTTGTTAACACCAAGGGGGCCTCCCGAGGATCCTTCATGCATTTCCTTAACCACATCGTGGATTCGGCTTTTGGGTAGTATAATTTGCATCCTATAGGAGCTGCCATCCACCGTTTCCCATTTCCGCTTGAGTTTGCCACCCTCTACCTGAAGGGAGTTCCATTGTGCCCAATAGCTTTTCAGGGTTGCGCCATGCGTTGAAACGTCTTTCCACTCAGGTCACCCAGTCGTCTCCTTCCATACGAGCAATGGTCCGATGTCTAGCTGGGCATTTCGAATCTCCTCCGATGACCAACCTTCATTGAATTCCGCCGTTATCAGTCGCAGATCAACGGGCGGTTCCTTTTCCTCAATCCGGCGGCAATGCTTGCAGTTAGCTGGACATGGGCGACGAGATAGGGCGTCAGCATTTCCATGAACTCCGCCCTTTCGATGAACAATTTTGTAGTCGTATGACTGCAATCTTTCGATCCATCTCGTAACTTGTCCCTCGGGGTTTTTGAAGTTAAGTAGCCATCTCAGCGATGCATGGTCCGTTCGAAGAACAAATTTCTGGCCATATAGGTACTTGTGGAACTGCTTGGTGGCCTCTTTTATAGCCAATAGCTCCTTCCTGGTCACAGAGTAGTTCCTCTCACTTTTTGAAAGAACTCGACTGTAATACGAGAGGACTATTTCTTCGCCATTGATCTGCTGGGAGAGTACAGCTCCAATACCGCCGTTGCTTGCATCGGTGTCAACTACAAAAATTTTTCCGGGTTTCGGATACGCCAGTACGGGTGATTCACATAGCTTTTCCTTCAGGGTCTCAAAGGCTGTCTGGCATTGTTCATTCCAGACATACGGACGATTTTTCTCGGTTAGCTGATGGAGACACTTAGCTATTTTGGCAAAGTCTTTGACGAATCCTCTATAGTAGGTTGCCAGACCCAGGAAACTTCGTAGTTGGCGCTTGTTGTTTGGTGTTGGCCAGCTTTTCACGGCTTCAATTTTCTCAGGGTCTGTTTTGACCCCTTCTGCTGATACGACATGTCCCAGGTATTTTACTTCAGCTACGAAAAGGGTACACTTGTCGGGGCTAAGTTTCAAATTTGCCAGTCGCAGTCGGGAGAAAACCTCTTCTAAGTTCCGCACATGCTCTTCGAACGTTCTCCCGATGACGATGATGTCATCTAGGTACACCAAGCAGGTTTTCTAGGTTAGACCACGTAGCGCGTATTCCATCAAGCGTTCAAAAGTGGCTGGAGCATTGCAAAGCCCAAACGGCATCACCACAAATTGCCACAATCCGGTCCCAACTGAAAATGCGGTCTTCTCTCGGTCCTTCTTGTCAATTTCTACCTGCCAGTAGCCACTCTTGAGATCGAGTGTAGAAAACCATTTTGCGTCGGCTAAAGTGTCCATGATGTCATCGATGCGTGGGAGCGGGTAACTATCTTTCTTAGTGACGTCGTTAAGCTGCCTATAGTCGACACAAAAGCGAGTGCTACCATCCTTTTTCTTTACTAGAACTACAGGTGCGGCCCATGGAGTTACAGAAGGTTCAATAATGCCTTGTTTTTCCATGTCCGAGATCAGCGCGCTCACTTCTCCTTGTTTGGCTATAGGGAGACGTCTTGGTGCTTGTCGAATCGGCATGGCTCCCTGTGTATCTATGACGTGAGTTACCAAACTTGTTCGGCCTTGGTCATCCGGGCTTGTTGAGAAGATCTCACTGTACTTGGTGACCAGATCAGAGGCTCGTTTGAATAGCTGCACTGGCAATTTGACTTGCTTTAATATTGCAGACGTGGATTCCCGGGCTTAGTCTGTGTCTTGCCTCCTTTTCCAATGATGGTTGTGAGTAGCTTCCGAAGAGGTGATGGTGGAAACAGGCTGGCAGCTGCCGATGACTTCTCCCGCTTTGATGCTCGTGATTGAGTCTGCGGTGTTAAGGACTCTAACCGGCACATATCCGTTCCTTAAAGATCTTACAAGGCTTCGTCCTACAATCAAACTGCGCAATGCGGATGTCTTCGTTGGCTCTATCATATAAGATCGGTGGTCTCCAGAATCACCATCAAGCTTGGCCCATACAATGCTTTCGGAAGAATTCGGTACATCAGTGTCAGTACATATCACTACATTCATCTTGGGGATTTGGACGCTGGGATCCTCCATCAGTACTTCGACATTCTGCCATTTCAATACCCGTTTGCCCAAGTCCAACGTGATTCCATGTGGTCGCAGAAAATCCATTCCGAGAATGTAGTCATCCATAATGTTCGCGACCAGAAAATTATGTCGGAACACGAGGTCTCCCAACTGTATCTGGAGGTTGACCTCTCCATGAACAGGTGCAGTTTCTCCCGTAGCTGTCCATAGTGAGAAAATTCTGCCGTTGTGAAGTTGTTGCTGTCTAACTATGTCTGGTCGGATAATCGATCGGGTTGCACCAGTGTCGATTGTTATGGTGCAGTGTTCTCCGTCAATTTGACCCGGAAGACATAAGTCTGCTTCTCCACGATGTAGTCTTGACACGGTGATGGTGGTGCTGGGGAGGTCGATCCTCCTAGCCAACCTCTGCCCCACGAAGTTGGCTCTTACATGTTTCCCGACCCCTCTGTTTGAAGGGCTTCCATTCTGGGCTCCTGACTCGGTCTGGATCTTTACTAGCTGCACACCCTGGACAATAGCTCGGTTTTCTTCGCTTCTTGCAGTCTCTTTGCAAGTGCCCCTTCTCTCCGCAATTCCAGCATCTAGGCGCACCATTTACATGCGAGTCTCGCTCAATTTCCACGCGTTCACACCTGCACTCGTCTGTCACTACCTCACGAACCCGGGCAGTGGTACGAGTCACATTTTTCGCTGCCTCAAAGTTCAGACTGTAAGCCAATGCGTCCTTAACCGTTTGCTTTTGAGCTAAACGCACGGCTTGTTGCAATTCCGGGTCCTTTAGTGCGCTGATGAATGCTTCTGTCGCTGCATCATCTCGATGTTCAGGGTCGTAGGCTAGGTAAGCCAAAAGTGCTAGTCGCTCAATGTCTTGTGCTAGCTGCTGCAAGGTTTCGCCAGACTTCTGCATCCGATGCCGTAGCTGTGCCCGGTAAATCTGCTTCAGATTATCGTCTCCATAGCGCATGTCCAGCGCGTTCATTATAGCAGCCGGGTTTGAATGCAACTCAACGGGGATAGTCTGCAAAAGCTCGGCAGCTGGGCCTCTTAGAGCAAGAATTAATGCAGTTGCTTGTTCCTGCTCATTCCAGTGATTTGTCCTAGCGGCGGCTTCAAACTGGATTTTGTAAATACTCCAGACCGTTTGCCCGTCGAATATTGGTACTTGCACACTTCTAGATGAGCTTTGCGCTGCGGTTATAAGTGGGGCTGGTGAAGCGGTTACTACTGCCTTCACTGCCTCCAAGTCCTTTTTCACTTTTTCCATCTCATGGTTGATTCTCTCCTCGACCTGGCTGATCTCAAGGTTGATTCTCTCCTCGACCTGGTTTACCTTTTCCTCGACGCATTTAATTTGGCTGTTGAGACCACTGAGCTCCGCTTTTATTTCGGTTGACTGTTTTTGCAAATCCGCCTTGATTTCGATCGCTTGTTGGTTCATTTTTGCTGATTGTTCATTTAGCTTCGTTGATTGTTCATTTAACTTCGCTGATTGTTCATCTAGTTTCGTAGTTAAATTGGATGACTGTTGTCGCTGCTCTTGCTGCATCAGCATCAACATTTGCATCAGCGCATTTTCTGGTTCCTTTGGTTTCGCTGTTTCGGCCTCACCACCTTCTGCGCCTTTTTCTGCATCTATAGGCTCACCTGAATCCAGATACGCACCTTCCGATTCAATCGCGTCACGCAAGCGTGTAATCAGTGTTGCCTTTGTACCTTGCGTAGCCAGGTTTCGCTGCTCCAGCTCTTCCTTAAGCTCCGACATGGTCAATTCATTAATTTTTAAGTTTAGGCTTCGTGGCATTTTTAATGTTTCTTTAAATTTTACTATTGTGCACTAGGAAAATGTTCAAATCTTCACTTTCAAAATTTTAATCCCACTTCTGACACCATTGTCGCGTGTTTTGGTTCGCGCCCAATAATTTTAACGTTCCGGGAAAGTGAAAACGCAATATCTTTTAATTTAAGTTAAGAAAAATGCACAATAATCAATTTAACACTTTCACTAATTTTAATTTTCACTATTAAAAAAAATCGAACACTTGTCCATAAATTTCTTATCGCAATTGTCTTCTAAATCACTTCACTATTACGAAACACACTTTTCTACTACTCGAATAATATCGCTTCCCACACACAATCGCAGTTCTTATCGTGGTCGAATGAATGATCCCCCCATTCATTCAGCTCGCCTTTATATAGGGTCTCTACCTATTCACCCATTTCTCGTACATTGGCGAATGTTCTACCGAGAGGTACCTGGTAGATTCGAGCAAATTAATGAATGGAGTGACGTCACTTGCAGATGTTGATCATGCTTGTTGGGTTCTCGTGGGTTCGAGTAAATTCATTTGTTGGCGTTCTTAATGATTATGAAAACAATTGCGACAGTAGCTCGCAGAATTATTTGTACATGTAATTATTTGTACATGTAACCGTATGATTTATCGATTTTATGTTTTCTTGAATAAAATCTAAACGGTACACTAAAATTCAATAACTTTTATAAGATTGATCTTCTCCGAAAGTTTCATAAAGATCGAATAGTATTTAGCGAAGTTATAGCGATTTGAATTTTCCTGTATTACTATGGAACAATGTGCCCTGTATTACTATGGAAACATATGGCTATGGAGCCATATGCGCTTTTTACCGACTTAGACACAACAGCTTTGCTAGGATTTGCATGAAAATTTCTGGAATGATAGGTATCATGAGGGTTTGTACATACAATTGAAACGAGTTGAAGAGGCAAGAGAGAGCTCGTAGCAAAAGGGCCTTGTAACCATTCTAGGTTTCGAAAAAATAGGCCATGAATCGATGATTACAGTACAGAGGAGTGGGCCCTGAAGAAAATTTCATGAAAGGTAGCCAATATGAATATCAAATGAAAGTTCTCTATGAGAGCTTTTCAAAACAGTTCTTAAACTGACGGTTTTTGCTTCAGTGGGGGCACAGGGGAAGGGAGGGGGGAAAATACATGAAAAATGTGTTTCTTCCCTCGCGAATGGACATCCGTGATCTCAAAAATCTGAAAAAATTATCAATCGAGATATTTATGGGTATAACTTTAACAAATACCTCAGAAGTCAAAATTCTTTCAACTTTGTTAATAGTAGTATGATCTTCGAACATGACGTGTTTCTTGATTTTATTCGTTGCTGGTTACTGCATTTTTTAAGTTGAGTTTGCACTCAACTTAAGGTTTTGTAACCTTCGAAAAAATAGGCCATGAATCGATGATTACAGTACAGAGGAGTGGGCCCTGAAGAAAATTTCATGAATGGTAGCCGATATGAGTATCAAATGAAAGTTCTCTATGAGAGCTTTTCAAAACAGTTCTTAAACTGACAGTTTTTGCTTCAGTGGGGGCACACGGGAAGGGGGGGAGGGGTGGGAAATACATGAAAAATGTGTTTCTTCCCTCGCGAATGGACACCCGTGAACTCAAAAATCTGAAAAAAATATCAAGCAAGATATTTATGGGTATAACTTTAACAAATACCTCAGAAGTAAAAATTCTTTCAACTTTGTTAATAATAATATGATCCTCGAACATGACGTGGTTCTTCATTTTATTCGTTGCTGGTTACTGCATTTTGTAAGTTGAGTACAAAACCCTTCTGACATGAGCATAGGTCTGTCTACCCAACTTGTTACTTGTTGGCACCATTGACAAGGGAGTCTACTATCCACGAGAATAAAAGCATAAAACGAAGTTCGGTATTTTATTTAAAATCATATTTTTATTTTATTTGAAATCATATTCAGTTTCGTTTGGAAAGTACACCCCCTTAAACCCCTTTGAAACATTATTTTTTTAACCGGAAATCTTCAAGAGGTTATCACTTCTGTCCTTTCTGCAAAGTTTGGTGGCTGAAGCTGCTATAGTTTCGGAGAAAAACTGCTGTGACATACAGATGGATGAACACGGCTGTGATTTCAATAGGGTTTTATGTTTTAGTGCAAAACTCGAAACAAGGGTTGTTCAGTTTTTCATCACCGAATGTACTGCAAATTAACTTTCCTTCAAGAAATGATCAATCTGCATCCGGTCATATAGCGCACCAAGCTACAAATCTTTTGAGAAGCGCTCATATATAAAAATATATAAAAAATCTGCATGTTCTTAATTATCACAGATTCAATAACAACTCTTCACAATTAGAATTCAACTCATATCACAAAAAAAAACTTGCAAATGATATCGTCAATATTATTTCTGATCTCATACATTGCACTGATACAAGCTCCAATGAAGCTTTACACACGCCACATATGCTGACAGCCGCTCCCGGCTTACACTCAAGCCTAAGCATGGTCAAAACAATCAACATCAGTGACTAGAATGAATATTATTCGTACCTACGAGTATATCCACCGATTCTCTCACTCCAAACTCAGATACAGCTTGATTACACTTGCTTTGAAATAGTTGCTATGTCATGCGTAATCATATGAAGATAATTGTTGGATGTTACATAATCGAAGTTCACAGTATGTATGTGAATGGGCACTCGAAAAATTAAAATTGAATGAAGCACACAGTTTTAAGTTTAAGATAATATTTATTGATCATTAGAAAAAGCTTTTAATATTATTCGAAAACGTAATTATTTATTAGTATCTACAGAATTAACTATTTACATATCACTATTAAGAACACTAATCACCTTTACGTTTTTTAATACTGCTCTTTTTACTCGAACAACACAAACGCTTCACTAGCTTAATTTCCAAATAAATAACAATTATGTCTATTAACAGGAATAACGCGAAAATATCCAAATTGTGATATTGGATAAAATTCAGTTCAGTCCCAGCGGAATGTAAATGAGGAGCGCCTTTATGTCGCGCCACATATTCTACCCAATAAACGGCAGTTTCCAGAGGATCGCTGGGTTGGTCACGGTATCTCGCGGACATTTTCTTAACATTTTCACCATAAAACGATTCTCTGGTGAGGACATCAGTAACTACTTCTCTGAGGGTTTCTTCGTTGAGATCATCATAAGCCAGAGCACGGCCCATTCCAGACTTTTCAGCTCGCGCTGCATTCAACGGTTGATCCCCGAAAATTGGTATAGCTACAATTGGCACTCCGAAATAAACAGCCTCTGTGGTACTCAACAGGCCACCGTGGGTGATGAAGAGTTTGACATTAGGATGTGCCAGGATATCGTTTTGCGGGAACCAATCACTGATAAGAACATTGTCTGGTTTTCCTGGCAAAGTAGGGTCTTCCCACTTCCATAGTACTTTCTGCTTCAGCGAGCCAAAGACTTTTAATATTGCTTGCACCTTATCCTTGTCCAGAGTGTTTCCTTTCAAATTTGATCCCATGGAGAAGTATACTGCCCCATCCTTAGCCGAATCCAGGAATTTTTGCATATTCTCTGGAAGAGGATTAGTTTTACGGTTGATGTGCATTCCTCCAACTTCGATCATGTTGGTTGCGTAAGGACGAGGGTAGCTCAACGATACATGGCTATTGAGCAGGACTAACGATACATTATGCACCATTTCTGAGAGTGATCTTTTAGCATTTGGGAAGTATTTTTTGTAGAGAGCCTCCTGTTTAGGCATGTGGTAGTAATCGTAAGCCAGACGTTCAACGGTAACCATTAAGAAGTTACCGAGACGTTGGAGGAAATTCATTTTGTCAGTGAATCCAGCGAAAGGAGTTGGGACATACGATGGCGGAGTTGGTGTTCCAACCATTTCACATGTCCAAAGAGAAGCGCCGAAAGTTGACACTCCAATCACAGGCGCCTTGAAATGCTCGGCGAATCCTAACATCGCTTCATTGACGAACACTTCCATTATAACGACATCAAATTTCTGGTTAGAACGCAAAAGGTCGTGAACTGTAGGCTCCTGAAGAGTCACATTGGTGATCATTTCTCCCATGGAAAATAGCGTAGTGAACATTTCAAGCGGTTTTTGGTGTCGGTGGCTAAGAAGATTCTTCATCATCCCTAGAAAATTTAACTTCAGCTTTAAATCAAACTTTTCAAAAGAATTCCCTTAAAAACAAACCTTTGCTCAATTCTATAATGGTATGAGATGTGACATCGTGATAGTTCTTAAGAGGTTTCTTCTGCGGAAAGGGTGATACAACAGTAACATCATGTCCCTTGTCGGCTAATCCCTTCATTAAAGCCGATCCAACGATGTAATGTGATTTGGCCATCGTTGGGAATATTCCAAGAATTTTAAGCCCATCATTTCCATTCACGAAACACGCGATCACGATAAACGCGAAAAGTAACACCACCGAATTTTTCATTTTGCCAGTTAATTTGCAACACTGATTTTTACCGCACAATCTTTCTACTCATCACCTACTGCTGAACTGAACGAGTTGCTGTAAAACTTAATTTACTATACAGTAGCAAACAAATTTTATTTATATATTTTCTTCATCAATAGAGATAACAATTATCCGCGAAGCTGAATCTAATCTTTTAAGCGATAAAAAATTGCGAGTATGTGTCCAGAAGCTTTTTGGAAGCTTTTACCCCGATATTTCTCATAAACTCGTCAATTGTCGTAAGCCAAATAAAACTTGTTTTGATGTACTCACGAGACTTTGCGATACGCACATACATAACTCTTTAGATTGAAGATTTATAACAGTTTAGATATGGAAGAATGTCAACCGCAACATGCTGAAGTTGCTCTGGGAGCGTGGCTTGTACTTTGTTCTGCTTATTGCTGAAGCTTGGGGTGATGATTAATTTTTGTTAGTTCTGCAAATCATGCTTAGTTACAGGCGAAATATAAAATTTCGTATTAATTTACTGAGATTTCAAATACGTGCGAATACTTTTGGCATTCCAGAGATCGTGGGGGCGTGATATGGTTAAAAATGTTTTAAGCTAGTCATGCTGAAAGTGCAGATTAGAAGCTCTTATCAGTGGAATGGCCAAACTGACCTAAGACGAGCTCATATTGCACTGATAATATTACTGTGTTAAAGAGATACTGCAGACGGAAATATGGATCGAATAGAATTGCAATAAAAATATCAAAAATTATATTAGACAAGTTGAGTGGGTAGGAAGGTGCTCCTACTAGAAGAGCTTTTCAACTATTCTAGGGCGCAACAAAACTTTTCTGACAACATCAATCGATGATTTGAGTAATGAATCCCTCGTACACATTAGGACTCGTTAAAATGTACCCTAAAGATCGAGAGTTTCTTAAAAAGTCAAAGCCCAATGCGGTTTATTCATTACTAATCGTTATAAATTTTCAAAGAATATAAAGCAAATTCGAAACAATAAAAATACTAAAATTTCATAGCCCAAATGCATTTTTCAATTTACACATTATTAATCAATAACATTTAATCAAAAAAAAAAATAAAATGCAACTTAATTAAAATTATTATATATTTTATGATTCAATAGGAACAAGTTGGGTAAACAGAACTACTCTCATGTCAAAAGGGTTATGTACTCCAGCTACAATATATGGACATGTTGAATGATTTAGGGGAAGGGGGGCATGACGGGGTAGCTAAGAGAAATAACAAAAATACTGCAAAATCAGTACGTTTTTAGGGCTTTGTACTAAAAAACAAAACCCTATTGCAATCACGACCTGTGCCCGTCCATCCGTCCGTCTGTATGTCACAGCACTTTAGTGATATAGAAGCTACAGCCACGAAACGGAAAGGTCAGAAGTGGTGACTTCTTGAAAGTTCAAAGGTGGAAAAATTTTTCAAAGAGGTTTAAGGGGTCTCTCCATATAGGGAGGTGACCCTTCAAAAAAATTTTCCACCGTTGGTAGTCGAGTAGGGTGTCATTGGAAAGGTCTCAATGAGATCTTTTCAAAAAGAGTCTTAAAATTGCCTTATCGGTACCCCGAGGGGGCAGGGGACGGGGGAAATGTACCAACTTTTCGCGTACCCCCCCCCCTCGCGATTGAACACCTTTCATCCAAAAAAATTGAAAAAAAATATGAATGTAGGCCCATATGAGCACAACAACAACAAATACGAGAGAAGTTGAAATTCACTCAACTTTGTTAGTAATAGTATGATTTGTCAATATTACATTTTTTTGAATAACATCTTAACGGTACCCTTAAATTTAAGCAAATTCTGAATACAAATGACTACAAGATTGACCTGTTTTGCAAGTTTCATAAAGATCATATGGTATTCAACAAAGTTATAGTGGTTTTAATTGTCCTATATTACTATGGAGCAATATGCGCTATATTACTATGGAAACATATTGTAGTGATGTCACAACATTAAACTACTCAAACTTGAATTACATTCCAATCATTCTAATTGGAATGCAATTTCCTACGATAAAATTCCACATGAATCACATTTGCGTACTCGACCACGCGACCAACCATAAACAATCATGTTTATTACTTCATGGTCACGGTCAAGTATCGTGTTGCACATTTGTACAAAGGTTCTTGCCGGTATTTCACACCTCGTAAAGTATAGAGCATTGCATTCATAAATTATGAATGAAAGTTGAGTGCATTATATGACAATGAAGAACAAGTGCATATGATGACTCATGTGTGGCCATGCGATAAGGTGTTGAATGGCTAAGACAACATATGAGCGAATATGGAATGTAGGATAAGTGGATGAGTAATAAATATTAGTATTTATTGATCTAGATTTTCGGGTGACATAATTACCACTTGAAAGGGTCAGTCATGTTCTCACAAGATTTTTAAAGTAGAACCTAATTTAGTAGGTTAAGAAATAGTTTTTAAGAAAAAGTTATATGGAAATAAAATTCGACTTGATTTAGAAGTCAACTGCCGACATTGGCGTTGTTTCATTTCTTCGAGCACTAAAACATATAGGCGCCCATAGGCTGCCACTGGCTTTAGCGTTAGTACGCTGATACCAAGGTATTATAATTCACATCACCAAGTTATAAATTAACATACAATATGGCAATCCTAGGCAATACCGAACCAGGGAAGCGTAATGGAAGGATTTGAGGAGCTCTGGAGACTCTACATGCCGAAGGAAAAGGTAGAGGAATACGTATCCGAGCCCGTACAATACACAGCTCCAGTGTATAAACCAGCAGATAAGGAGACTCCACCGAAGCCTGGACCACAACCAATCACAATCGAAGATTACAGAAAGCGCACGGCGAAGAAAATCTAACCAACACAACCACCACCAAGGAAGAAGACTCGCGGAGGACGCAAGGTACGCCTGAGGAAGGAACGCGGAAACCTGTACCGCTTAATAGCAATTAGCCACGAGAAATTAAAGCAGGAATTTTTCCGCCAATTATCTGAGTTACCATAAAAGTACAAAAAATAATGGGGAACTGTTCATCGACAACCAACCAAGGAATTTTGGTTGACTACAAGCAAGCAACGGCGACAGCAACAATTTTTTTAGTGATAATTATTTTCATGTACTTTTATAACAGGCATCAGAATAAGTATGTATCTAGAAAGGTAGCTAGGCTAGCAAATGTATAGCATTGAGTTTGTAAAAAGAAAAAATAATAATAATATAATATATGTATGTCATAGAATCTTAAAATGAATTTTGGTTCATCTTCTGTTAAATTATAAATTTGGCTAACGTTTTTATGATGATTTGCCTATGGGGACAATGAAAGCTCTACTTGAGGAAATTGACAAGTTATGAGCGAACAGCAAAAAAAGTATTAATCGGGTCTTTAGGCTTGAAACAATTACACAGAAAATTGGAAGATTGGATACTATTAAAGTAGAAATAAGCGCTTTATTTAACAATTTCGAGGATTGAGGAATGAAAAGATTTTAGGATATTATTTTTATATGAGGTTTTGGAAATGGACGGGGAGTAATATTTACTAAACTTGTTGAATGCCTTACAACATCTGTTTATTGGCTCATTGTCCACATAAGTAGTGTGATGGCGACCTACGGTAAGCATTGGTGAAAGTCTTGTAATTCTTAGGGGTTCATTCAGAGTGATTTTTTTTGTTATATACTGAACCTTAATATTGTTTCTGAGGACATCGAATGCTAGACATGCAGACATCATCATTCTCCTAGAATCTAGTGATGTTATATTTAGCACATCGAGCCGATAGTTATATGATGGTAGGCTGTTGAAGTTCCTAGGATCGTAAAGGGATCTGAGGGCAAAAAGAAGAAATTGTTTCTGGACCGATTCTAACCTGTCAGCGTGAATATCAAAAACAGGGCTCCAAATCAGGCTGGCATATTCAAGAATAGGGCGTACTAATGAGACGTATAGTGATTTAGTAACCCAAATATACTTGAATTCTTTAGCTCTTCGTTTGATGAATCCTAGCATTTTATTAGCCCTGGATACTACTCCATCATACTGAAGTTTAAAACAAAGGTTTTGGTCCAGAACAACCACAAGGTCCGCAATGTTATCGACTCTATTAAGTGTTGTGTTGTTGATGTGATAATCAAACAGAAGAAGGCTCCGTTTTCTTGCGAAACTTATCACCTGGCATTTTTCCAAGTTTAAGGAGAGGTGGTTGTTGTAACACCATTCAGAGAGAATGTTAAGCTTGGACTGGAGAAACATCATATCGGATAGAGATGATATGACTGTGTAAACTTTAAGGTCATCTGCATCAAAAAGATGGGGTACATGATGTAAAACTGCTGAGAGATCAGATATGAAAACATTAAATAGAAGAGGCCCAAGATGACTTCCTTGAGGAACCCCAGAGAGAACATGCACTTGTTTCGATAATCGTCCTTGAAATTTGACATCTTGAGTGCGGTCTTTAAGGTAAGAATGGATCCAACTGAGTAAACGACCAGTAATTCCAAAATTACGGAGCTTGCTAATCAAAACTTCATGATTACAACAAATATAACTCACTATTTTGGTATTTCATAGACTTCCATCGAACTAGACACTGCAGTTTTGATTTGATCTTCTTGAAATTTTCAGATAAAATTGATAACATAAATGATTACGAAATTTCATGATTGAGGTGATTTTTGGTAGTTCAAAATGGAGAAACAATGGATTTTCTTTTAAATGAGCAAATCTCTTTGATATCACTACAAAACCAAACGTTGTAAATTAAAACACCTTGGCGTTTTAATTAAAACACTTTTAGTGTTTTAATTCAATAAAACACTTCGAGGATTTTATTTTGAAACACTTACCGTTTAATTAAAAATGCTAAACGTTTTAATTTAAAACGTCTCAAAAATTTTATTGAAAAAAAAAACACTTAAAGCGTTCTAATTTAAACACCTAAGTGTTTCAATTAAACCTTTTTTGGTGGTTTTTTTTTCAATAAAACGTTTGAGGCGTTTAAATTAAAACACTTAGTGTTTTAAATTAAACGGTAAGTGCTGTAAAATAAAACGCCCGAAGGCGTTTTAATTAAAACGCCTAGGCATTTTATTGAAAATGCTTTCAAGTTCACGTCAAAATACGTCTGTCAATATGTGTTCTTTAGTAATTTTTGTGGAAATTGTGCAAAAAATAATGAAGTTTCGTTTAAAGTAGAACAAGTGTTAGTTAAACTTCAACACTTTTTGTTTATAGCAGTAAAGTACGAGAAAACGTATTATGAGCATATAACAGTGATAGAAAGTTTGGTTTCGAGTTCACGTCCAAATTTTATCTGTCAATATGTGTTCTACAGTAAATCTTTGTGCAAAAAGTGCAACAAATAATGAAGTTCTATTTAAAGTAGAAGATTTGGTATTCAAGTCTTAACAGCTCCTGTTTAAAGCAGTAAAGTACGAGCAAAGGTGTTATGAGGATATAAAAGTGATAAATTTTGTAGGTTTTTCATGAAAGGCACAATGTAAGTAACGTTTCAAATTAAAACGCCTAGACGTTTTAATTTAAAACACCAGACATTTTGATGAAAACGTGATTTAATTAATACACAAGGCGTTTTAATTAAAACGCCTAGTGTTTTAAATTAAAACGTCTAGGCACACATGAGCCTGACGCTATGACAAACTCTATGAAATTGCTACACAAACAAAGTAAAGGACCGAGACTTGACATCCTAGAAAGGCTTGAAATTTATAAACATAGAAAAACAGACGGTGACATTATCAACGAACAACTTGTTACCAATTCCGACGCAATTTTCTCAGTCCTAGACCACACTCTTAGACGAAAACGGAAATGAGATGAAACATAACAAACGGACAGCCAACAAGCAAAAAAACAAAAACATAATATACCTCTACCTGGTATAATTTAGCACTTGAGTAATTTGCATCCTGACCTCATTACCCATCCACTAATTACCCATCCGCTAATTACCCATCCGCTAATTACCCATTCGCTAATTACCTATCTTGCGACTATATAAAGTCGTTCCCTTCAACACATCCTTTAGACACTGAAGATGACTCAAAGTAGTCGAAACGCATCTGCTCACACAACTAAGCAAGGCCCGACGGCTTTTCAAGAAAAAAAGAGAATTGGCCTGCGGATATCAAATAAACAAAATTATTGACTCATCAATCTAACTATGATTTGGTACACTCTTTAGAAAATCAACTTATCACATTTTTAATAAACAATCATTAATAGGAACATTATGAAAAACTATCTTGCCCTATACTATGGAGTATGATAGGGCGTGATGGGGAAGGCTAATTATTTTTACAAAACCAATAATTGTGTATTTCCTCCAGATCTTCATTATCCACGCCAGCATAAGCATTACAAGCCCAAAGTCCATAGAGCTAGCAGCCTACTCAAGGCTCTGACCATGTCAAAAAATTGTGGTTTACATCATTACAATGTAAGCAAATGGCATCTTCATCGTTGTTCTTTTGTATTTTGACTAAGTGTTTGGCCTTTTGTTTGCTTTTAGCTTTTCTTTTGAGGCGAGGATCATTTTTATTAGATGTTTTCCCCGGCTTTAATTAATTATGGCTGTTTTTCCTCGCTGGTATTGTTTCTTTTTTCCAGTTCGTTGGACAAAAGAAACTGGTAAAATATTACTAGGGGATGCATTTTCGAAGCTAGGCGTTAGATCACTGCTACCCCTTATTCACATGAGTTACTCCGACGGGGGTTCCGTTCCCGGGGTTGCTCATCGAAGAATGGGCGTTGGCGCGACTCGTTCCCAAAATACCCCCGTATGGCCGCCGAGTGAGACTGCGGCCCGCCGAAGTATGATTCCTCCGCTTAAACCTGCACGGGACTTCTAAATTTACCACCTGGAAAAGAAAGTTCCCTTCTTCCACCAACTTTTTGGTGCACTAGCTGCTGAGCAACTCTCTTACCACGCGTACAACCCTTGGCGCTTAGTGAAGGTATTTTCCTTATTGTTTTCACAAAAGAAAGACATAAAACTGACACCTCTACCAACTCAAGCCCCACGCATACTTTTTGTAACCGATTCAAAAGAAAACACAACTTCCTTTTTCGATCCACTAACAAAAAATGTATTCTTATACATCACCGAAATCACTTATCACTAAAATGAGTTGTTACAACTCATGAAAATCAAGAAAAAGAATACTTAACTTAAATCCTTTCTTGAAGTTTGGGGGCCCCCTTTCCTTGCGCGTTGCTTCTGTCAGAAGTATCAGCTCCAATTTTCAGGCGTTGCGCAATCGCTTATAGCAGCGCAATCCATCGTTTCTCTAAATAATTCCGGATGGTAATGATAATGTCGCTGCGGATAAGTATACGCAAAATTGTCGCCATACATTCGCGTTGACAAATTATCTATTTCTGGATTAATGAAAAACTTTCAACACGAACGATTCTTGCTGATGTGTAGCATACGAAACTTCGTCACTGGAATGATTTTATTGGTCACTGCTCGGATCATCTTCTCCTTACTCCTCGGATTCACGTTGATCACCAAAAAGAGAGTGATCCACTGACCAACTGTCCTTAAATAAATTCTGCTTAACGGAGCACCGGTTTAAGTTCAAGGTCAACTTGACGGTGGTTAATACACTTTGCCCTTGGAAAAGTTGTCTGCGGCGAAAAATATTCCTTGGAAATCACGGGCTAAAACCTTTCCAGTGGCACTTCTACCTTATCATTGTGAAGAGTCTCCAAGATCCGCCATCTCATGGCCATTGGCGTAACGCTGGAAAGTACGACGTCCAAATGACAGTTGGTTGTTTGTTTACTAGCAATTACGTATGGCTGCTTCAAATGGTGCTTTTAATTTTTCACCAGTTGCATAATGCTCGAATTATCTGGAATGATAGTGACTTTATTTACCAGCAACATTTTTCAATTTTTCTTTAGCCTCATGCAACTCGTTAGTTAACTCCTATACTTTACTATCAGCATAGTAAGTGGTAGCAAAGTGATTTTCAAATCGTTCAACTGCATCTCCAGGTTTTTTTTGCATGACGTTCTTCAGCATACAATTTTTGTAATTCTCATACCAGCACCAGATGATCATTACTCTCCTTTTTTCTTTCATAGCGTTCAACTATAATTTTTGATTTCATTCCTTTAGGTTCCAATTGATTTTGTTTCTTTAGTTCGTTCATTTCATCTACTAATTTCTTGTAGACTGCATCTGTTTGTGCAAGATCTGCACGTAGTTGTTCTTGTCTCCAGAAAGCTCGCCACAAAAATGGAGAAATAAAGAGCAACGTTGGGTGATAATATTTTGCACCAGATTGGGCGAAAGTTCATGATGATAGTGCTCTTAGTCGTGCCTAGGTGTTTCAATGGCATAAAGAGTTTAAGGAGGGGTGTGCAAGCGTTGAAGACGAGGCGCGGAGCGGGAGACCAGTCGAGGTGCAGACTGACGCGAATTCGCAGCGCGTGCGTGCCCTAATCCGTGAGATCGGCGTTTAACAGTTCGAATGTTGGCCTCAGAACTGGGTATGAACCCTGAAACAGTCAGACAAATTTTAGCCGACAATTTTGGGATGAAAAGGTTGTACGTAAAGATGGTTCCAAAGAACTTTTCTGAGGAGCAAAAGCAGCATCGAATGACCGTCGTAAAAGACTGTTTGGAACAAGTGGAAAACGATCTCATGCTGCTTGATCGAGTAATTACAGATGACGAGAGCTGGTTTTTCCAGTCGGTGGTCAAAGAAACCCATTTTGAGTCGATTACGGACATCGCGGGCCTCCCAGTCAAAGCGTTTTAGAAATGTTACGAAGCATGGAAAACTTTTAAATATACGGTTTTCATGGAATCAGTCTCATTACTTAATTGTCACTTTTCGTAACCTTATTCCTTAATTTAATTACAATTTTTTCTGAATTCAAAGAAACCTGCAACTACTGAGTTTTGTCGTGGCTCGGTTGGTTATGATGTCTTTTATGTAAATTCTTTTCTTCTCTTTTTAGGCCTTTGTAAAAAATTTTTTTACAAAGACCTACTAGTTTCGTGACATGTCTGTCCGTCGGTCCATCAGTCCGTGCGTTACAACAGGTTTCCTCAGAAACTATAGAAGCAAGAATGCTCAAATTTTGTGAAAAGGTCAGAAGTGATAGTCTCTCAAAAGTTTAGGTATTGCCAAAAATTTAAAAAAATGTTAAGACGGGTTCTCCTTCATAGCGAATTGGCCCTTAAAAAATTTTTTTAAAGCAAAGGTAGTTGAATGGAGTATCAGATGGAAGGTCTTAATTAGAACTTATGGAACTTAAAATAAAAAAAGTCATTTTATGTAAAAGGGGGTCCAGGGGAAGGCAAAATGTACCAAAAATTTGTATCCCCCCCTCCTCGCGATTGGATACTTTTGAGCCGAAAAATCTGAAAATTTTCTCGAATGTGGGCCTTTATGAGTAAAAGAGCAACAAATACCTCAAAAGTCGAAATTCACTCAACTTTGTTAATAATAGTATGATTTGTAGATTTTACATTTTTGCCCATAAAACCAAAAAGGTACTTCCAAATTTTTTGAAATTCCGCAATTATATAGATTAATATAAGATATTACCGTTCACAAAATTGAATCGAGATCGAATCATAATCAAGTGAGTTATAGCCATTTCAATTGTATGGAATTACAACAACAATAACACGTGCTTACAGTTGGAATTTAAGGATTAGTGTTTAATTTGAAAATGTTCAGTCGGCCGCGAATCAGAAAAATCATTTAAGTTGGATCAAAATGGCGGCTGCACTTTACTTATGAAAGAAACTGTGCATCTTTTACATAAATTTGAACAGCTTCATATCCAAGTATTGGCTGAAAAACTCAAGTTATCGATTCACGCTATTACAAAACTTTTTTTAACCCTATGATGTTTACAAAGTCCTTCTGGTAGGAGCAATTTCCTGCTTACTCAACTTGTTTTGTTTACTCTTCGTGCTTGCGGTAGGAGGGGTTTCCCTAAAGAAAAAGTAAAAAGACGATACCGTAACATCACGGCATGCTGCACGAAAGGGAGGTTTGGGACGGGTGTTTATTTACCGTTGGTTTGAATGGTTCGTAACATTTGGTGATGAACTCTGTTTTAGGTGTAGTGCAAGGTCTCGTTGTAGCTTCAGGTTCTGTTGCAAAAATTTCAGTAGGAGAAGTTATCGTGGCCGTTGAAGATACAGTTGTGACTATTGTTATTGAAGACAGACATGGTACTGCTACAGATTGAAGACCTTTGGCTTCTGATGCCCTTTGTTGTTCTATATTGGATGAGTCTTCTATATTTTGCATGTTCGTAGTCTCAACAAAAATGAAATCAGCGTCGATAATATTGTGTGCCTTTCAATTTTTAACTGCCAATTTATATGCTAGCCGTCTCAGTTCGATAGTTATTTGTCCAAAAAGATGATTTTCCATATATTGTATAAATTGATGACTTAAGTAATGAATCCATGGCGCACATAAAAATCGTTCAAATATATCCGAAAGATCAAGAGTTTCTTTTCATACGCACAAAATATCCACGATTTTTTTTTGATACCTCCATTCCCTACGACTCTCTCCATCGCTCTTTTCTCGCCGCACAACCCTCGATTTAAAGTATTGCATCAAGCGAAGAAATTAAAAATAAATACAAACTTAAGTATTTCAACACTATTTATTTAAAAGAACCGTACCTCACTTGGAACTATTGTAAACAAGTGAATCGTTGATAATTAAAATTACAAGAGATAAATTGCAAGTGGCCAGTATTTTGTGCTTCGTGGTCTCTTTTATAATTTTCTTACTCGCTATTGTATGTGGTTGCTGTTGTTGGCGTTTTTGTAGCAATCGAGCAGCCTGCCTAGGCAAACTGCTTGAGGGACCTTTACGAAGAAAATACCATTTCATTAAAAATGACAACTCAATAATTGCGGAAAAATTTGATACTCAACTGATTAACATTGTTATTACTAACCCGCAACAAATCCCACCACTAACACCGCTACCATCATCAATAAAAAGTATTTGCAAAGAACAATAATGGCAACCCCATTGCGACAATCTAGCGAGGCAATTGCTAGATTGTTGTTACGAGAATCTGCCGTTACCGACAGGAAGAGGCTCGTCAAGTTAAGCGGGACTGGGAGTCTGAATATCGAGCGAAAAAGTCGCGCACGATGAACTGTGCAATTGGCTTGCAATTTACTCCGCTGCTCGTTTTTAAACCTTGCTCATAACTTTGATTCGGTGATTGTTTGTATTTGAGAAAGATACATTTTTGTAACAGTAAGCTGTTAAGCAAGCGCGCAATCACATATTTGATTCAATTAACGAACATCGTTGCTATATAATTACCTAAATCAATAAAAAATGAAATAGTTCAAAAGTTTTTTTTGGAAATCTAATTCAATTGACGTTAATTAAGTTGTATAAGAAAAATATAAATTGTATCGAAATGGTTCTGATATTTTTCGTGGAGTTCGCAACTTTTTCAAGTGTATGATTTGGGCGCGTAAAAGTGCTAACGCAAGTTTGAAAGAAAAAAAAACGTTTAGTCCTTAGACGAGGATATATTTATCCTAAATTGCGTGACATTATACATTATCCTGCAATTCACTGCTAGATTATGTATTAATTGAGCAGTTACACAAGCAAACTGCTCGAAAACCTTCCTATCTCCTACTCGAAATTTTGTGGCAGCTTTGAAAAATTTGTCATTATTTTAATTCATAATCGTAATTTGTAATATAGGCTACTGTTTCTCCTTATTATTTTTATTAAATGTTGTGTCATATCAATTTTCCTTTTTATTGAAATTTAAATGCTTTTCTTTAATTTTCTTCGTCATGAGATTTTACTTTTATTACTATTTAAAAATTTCACTTTCTTTACTTCTGTTAAATTTTCTTTACTTCTGCTAAATTTTCTTTGCTTCAGTTAAATTTTGTTTTACAAAAAAAAAACAAAAATTTTAATCTGACCATAACACGCTGATCGAATACACCCCAACGGTGTATTACATCACGGAAGCCAAGCTCACTGGGCTGATTCAACTCAGCTGATGGGATTTTTACCGGTTGCTAGAGGAAAAAGAAAAAGAGCAGTTTTGGACGGATCGACAAGTGAAGAGTTCTGATGGTTATCGCAAAACGGGGTGGACGTTGCGAGTGAAGGCTACCGGGCAAATCCAAATTAAGATCAACCTTTTCTTAGATTCAGAAAAAGAAATCTATGAAGAAAAGTAACAAAATGCGTAACTGGAATTCGAAATTGTGAAGGTGTCAGTGAGAATGATTTCGAGTCGTGTACACGAGGAGCGGTTGAGTGGCTGTGTACGAGATTTTGAGGAAAATTAGGGAATGAAAATTGAATTTGAATTAACGGGTTGTGAAAGTGTTCTCGCGTACGGTAAAATCTTGTGAGAATAGTGCTAATAGCTTATAGTTAAACGTGTTGATATGTGTTGTGCTCTGGGGAAGATCAAGGGTATTTGTGGAATTTTGTGGGAAATAATAAATCAAACTCTCCGATAAGGTGACCGAATGATAGAGGAAGTTACGGCACCACATATCGTCGAGATGGTTGGGCTGCCCGCTTCAGGGAAAACTTATAAATCCAAAAAAGAAACTATCGCGCGATCTGAACTGGATTGGTATCAATACAAGAATTTTCATTTGGGAGAATATCGTCGGGAGGCAACAACAAGTTTTGTTGACGTGGAAAAAGGTTTGTTGCATACAAGGACGTTATTCCGATTACTTTATCGATTTATGGTAGTTATATCGCGGTAATTTGAGTAGAAAAATATGAATAAGTTGTTAGGATTATTATTTATCGTGGTGTATCTGCAACAAACCGTGTCTGGATACGGATATCACGCACGATAGCTTGAAACCAAAGTATTTGTTCAGAATCAATGAGAAGTGCCTAAATCGTCAATTCAGAAGCCCAAATGTATTTTATTAATATCAATGTAATTGGATTGATACGCTTGACCAAGGACATGTATGAGGGCGAAGTATTTGCTGGAGTTTATCAATATGACTAGCGATCAAATTTATTAGTGTTAATGAAACATATGGTGTTAAGACCAGTTATTAGCAACTCAGCGAGCGCTCGTGAGGATGTGGGTAAGTACCCTTTTAATTGCCTATTAATTAAATTTTTATATTAAATTTTTTTACCATTTTCCGAAAACATCGGTACCATTGATGGATCAAATTGCTTTAACCTAAACATATGCAATATTTGTAACCAACATTTATAAAACCTTTCAAAAGCTTAGTAACAAAATATTTTATCATAATTTAAATTATTTGGTAATGACTAAACACGCTAAAGATCAATTTTTCACAGGCGATTTACATTGATGAGCTACGTAGTTTTTTTTCTCGGTGTTCATAAGCAAATAATTCTGGTTTGTTGTGTTTTTTTTTGTGGTAAGGAGGTGAATGCCATTTATGCACAGAGTGTGAGACTCCCATGCGTGACTGGACTACCCACTAAACACCTCCCTTGTCAACCTGAGACCCCAGCCTGGAACC
The DNA here is from genome assembly GCA_963969285.1 of Odontomyia ornata. Classification (NCBI taxonomy): domain Eukaryota; kingdom Metazoa; phylum Arthropoda; class Insecta; order Diptera; family Stratiomyidae; genus Odontomyia; species Odontomyia ornata. The sequence goes on from OZ017741.1 coordinate 35,363,778, forward strand.
AGTTGACACAAAACTTCGGACCAGGTTTCGTTTTGTTACGCCGTAAGGTACCTTCAAGCTGGGGGATCCCTTTCCTAGCACGACGGAAGAGGGGAAGAGGAAGTGCCAGAAAAGTGATCCTCCAGCCCAAGCGCCCCCGGCTACTGTGAGTCCCTTTTATATTTCAGGAATGCCCGAGCATAATGTGCCACCTTGTTCCATTCGTCAACCGGTTTGAGCATCACCGAGACTATATTATCCGGGGTGAGCTCTCCCGTCTCCCTGTAGAGTTCCCTTTGCAGCCTGATCCATTTTGTACACGCAAAAAATGTGTGGCAGGCATTGTTCTCCTTTCCTGGGCAAAACCGATAATCGGGGGACCGTGACTTACCAACCTTGTGTAAGTAAGACTGAAAACACCCATGCCCACTCAAAAGCTGGGTCAGATAGAAGTCAGTCTCACCATGCTTTTGATTTAGCCACGGTTTCATATCCGGGATGAGGCACGCAGTCCACCTTTCCTTCGTGCAATGGACCCAAAGCTGTTGCCAATCGTTGAGCGAGCGCTGTTTCTCCTAGCAGACAACCATCTCCCTCACATCCTCGTTTTGGCGCAGGTATTGGCGCGGCGCTCTCTAGCAAGGAGGGCGACAGGTATTGTATCACGGCTGCAATAACTCTCACCGATGAATCAGTGCTCCTTTTCTCTGTACCTGTGCCAAGCGTTTTTATATACCTTCTTACTGAGAGCATTGCCCCATTTTTCAGCTCCATACAGTAGCACCAACCCTACAGCACTCACCAAGAGGCGTCTTCTTGATGGGGTGGTTCCCCCCACGTTGACCATAATTGACTCAGAGTGGATACTCCGGAAGCAGCCTTCTCAGCCATTGCCCTGATTTGCTCAGAGAAACTCATCTTTGAGTCGATCAATAGCCCCAGTTACTTAACAGCTGGCTTCGATTCGATTAGTATGTCTCCAATACTGACCATCCTTACTGTAAGGACTCATTTTTTGACCAGATGACCACTTCGACTTTCTCCAGTGCTAAACTGATCCCACGACCAGTCATCCAGTTTTTTACTCAGGGACTTAGCCTACCTAGCCTAAGTTGTGCTTATACAACGGTGCGCCTAATGACCAGAGCTGCAACAACACACACATAGCCGATCAAGCCCGACTCATCTGGCGTCTCCAGTCTCAGTAGCCCGTCGTAAGACACGTTCCACAGGTAGACCAAAAGCAATACCCGATGTAACTTCCATCCTTTGTTGACCCTGTTTTGTGTCGAAACGCAGGCTTCGGTCCTTCAGGTAGTTCCTTAAAAGCCGCATTAGATATTCTGGAGCTTGTAAAGGATACTCCAGCATATCCAGAATATCCATCCATCTAGCGGAGTTGAAGACATTTCTAACCTTGAGTATCAGCTGCAAGACGATCCATCGCTTGTTGTGGCTATATACCTCCGTCTTTCGTACCGTACTTACCACCTCTGCAATCATATCAATGGTGGAACGTCCTGCTCTAAAGCCGTTCTGCCAAAGACATAGGTCCCCTACAGCATGAATCACGTCAGTGAGTCTTCCCTTGATGAGTTTATCAAGCACTCCCCTAGCAGTGTCTAGCATGCATAACAGTCGGCATGCAGACGGTGATCGGGATTTCCCTTCCCCTTGCTGATCAGCACAAGCTTTCTCACCTTCCATCGTACCAGGAAAACCTTGTTCCGCAGACAAGTGCTGAATGTGCTGAGCAGCAAGTCAGGACAATGGTAATAGACCAGCCACAATACCTCAGCCGGAACACCATCTAGACCTAGAACCGTCCTTGCTTTCAGTGAAAGGACTGCCTCCTCCAGTTTCGGCTGTGTGAAAACACTCGACTGCTATTTCACCGTGGACAACGTCAACAAGGTCGGGATGAGTGGGGCGCCCGCACTATCTTGTCCATCTTTTCCGCATCATGTATACAAGGTTTCCGTAGGGCACCAAGCTTCCGCATAACTAGCTTGTAGCCAAGGCCCACCGATCCTTGCTCACATTGTCTACTAGATCTGGCCAGCAGCGAGCCTTGCTGTTGTTAATCAATTTGCGAAGACATTTCCTGCCTAACTTCTATGCTGCCACCCAGTTACATGCCTTGTGATGGTTCCGCGCCCGTTGAGCCTCACGTGAAAACTTGTGACACTTCTTTCGATTTTCAGCGATTTTATTTGACCACCAGTACACTGGGGCCTTACTGTGTCGGGGTTTTGACGGGGCATAGAAGCATTGCAAGCAGTCGTAATGATGCTCACAGTTGAGTCCATCACGTCTTGAGCTTCTTCCATCCCTTGCAAATCTCCCTGCAGCAGGGCAGCTGCTGCGAGCACCTTGTAAAACTCTCGACGTCCATATTTCTGAGGTTGCATCCAATTGAGAGCATGGGCGTCGGGAGACAACATCACTGATCTCAAGCAGAATCGACTGATGATCACTGGCTGAGTAGTCCTCTAACATTTTCCAGTTATAACTCCGAGGCGAATGTCATGTCAGGTATGGTTCCTTCACAGCTAATATGATGGGAACTCGGCGTACTTCCGGTGTTAGATACGACGAGTACCGTCCTGGCTGCCATTTTAGGGGTTCGTTTTTCCCGCGGATCTGTTTGAAGCATGCCCCACCCGATTGCTTTAGCATTGAAGCCTCCCAATCGGGCTCCAAAGAATAAACCTTGGCTTGGAAAGATGATATCGATTTTTGGCATTGGGTACGCACTAAAGAAGGTGTTCTCTGAGCACCAAGCCCACAGCTGTCCACCTGGGAATCAATATTTTGAACCCAGATGGCGGCAATACCAGTTTTTTTAGATACCATGATGCCGAACTTTTATCATGGTGTTGTTCACTCAGTACCAAAAATTCGGCTTTCATACTCCTCACAAAACTGCTCCAGCAGATTTTTGACAGTTGAACTGTGGTGGAGGTCCTTTCAGAAGTTTATCATCAGCTGTTCCAGTTTGCTCCTCAGCTCGGACTGTGCGGCCGTCAACTTCTCCATTGTAGGGCTTGTTCAAACGATATATTCCAACAGCCAGCTTTTTTGTGTTGTAATTGCTCTGAATCACGTCGGGGTCACCAAATGGTTTGTCCCATGATAAAGGTGTTTCCTTATCACACAAATTACACTCACGTACAATACTAGAAAGTGAAAGATATCTATATTTCTAGTACAGTACTTAAATATATGTACTACCTTCAATTGCGCCTCACCAGAAAAATGAAATAAAGGACTTGTTTTCACGCTGAATAACAACTGAAGTTTATTTTTAATATACCTTGGTCTTGATAGCTTACTCTAAAGAATTCTTCCTTCAGACGGGAACAAAACTTGCAACTCAAGTTTCCATAATTTTTGTGACCGAAAAAAATTCCAAGCTTCCATACTTCTACGGAATTCAAACGAGCAAAACTTTCCCATGAAAACAAAAATCCGCTCAAGTAGCAACTCATGCTCGCGAGTAAGTGAGAAACATGATATTCTTTGGAATTGTTTTAGAGGACAAAACGTAGGAATTTCGCTATCGTAAGTGAACATGTATCTTGAAGGACATCTAAGAGAATTACCATTGAAATTAAATTCATAAGCAGAACAGAGAACAGCTAAGAACACTCTATAGAATACGAGTATTGCTCACATGAATACTGTACTACAAATCTAGTCAGTGAAAATTATCAGCTCTGAAGGCACACGAAATATGCAAATAAAGGTATCGAATACATCCTTAAGACCTTCAGAAATGTTTTGATTGTTGGTCACTTAGCAATGCAAGTGCTATGAATGCTTCTTTAAAAATAAGGTTAAAATTAAAAATCTTTAATTAATGCTTGCAAAATAACGTTTATTATAATTAATATATATAGTAACAACTATATCGCTCAAAACATCTTAGTTCATTCTCTTAATATCGAAAAATTCCCTTGAATCTACAACTTTTCCATCGTAGTCTTTATTATTCCTGAAATCTCCATTATCATGGAAGACCAAGACATCCTTGAACATCATGTTCCTGGTGTAGAACTCTCCCAAATCGGTGATGCGGCGATCGAATGGGAATCCTAATGCTTCATCATCAACTTCATTAATCAAAGTCCTCTTACCACAAATCATTGTCCGGTTAATATCACGTTTCACAACATCCTTACCCTTAGTGACAATAACGAAAATTTGCATTGGCATGCCACCAGTCCAACCTTTAGGTAAGACTAACCGGTCTGGGAATCCACAATCAGCTTCATCAACATGCAAGTCAATAATCTTATTGACGTTGTCGTTCAACAGAACCTTCTTGTAAATGTCAACAAATGTTGTACGATCCTTGACGGTGTACAAGAAGTCGCGAGAGTGTTTCTCAATGGTGTTACGGCCTTCTTTCAGATTCCTAGTGAATTTGTCAATTTCAACGAAGTTGTCACGGTTTCTTCTCAAATCAATGATTTTGCCATCGTCGTCGAATTTCGGTCCAATGAAAGTGCGGATAACGACCTTCTGTGGTCTGTCAACTGTCAAGTCAATTGTGACGGTGAATGGTTTGTGGTTAAGACGCATGTGTCGGGCACGTACAATAGTATCAGTGACAGTGCGGTCGACTCCATCTAAGACTCCTTTGTTGATATCAACAGTTTTATCACGGCGATTGAATCGGTCAGTGTCAATGACGTTGCTTACGTCAACATCGAAAGCATCAAAGTAAGTAACTAATTGGGTGGTTCGGATGTTGTCTACACGAACTCCATCAAGGTTCAAGTTTTCCTTTCTGTACGATGGGAGATTGTCTTTGAATTGATAGTAAAGCTTCATGATTTTTTTGAAAACTTGGTATGTCACAGGATCACGCAAAGCTGTTTCATGGTTTTCCATGACACTTGGAACTAGACGGTAGGCATCGGTGTTCTTAATGTATCCTCCGCCCAAAAGTACCATAAGCCTCCTGACAAAACCTCCATAGTATTGAGTGTTTACAGAGTCCTTGTTTCCTTGGATAATATTTCCTAAAATATCAATGGCGTCAGCACGTTTCAAGTCAACTCGGCCTCCGTCAAAGCTGGTAGCGTATCCTTTGTCAATAGCATCACGAATACGACGGTTGAAGTCATCGGTACGTTCCATAGTACTGAAATCTTCAGTTGAGCGAACTTCATAGTAGTTCCTGCGGTAGCTGACTGGCAAACCGTTGAAATTCCTCATCAAAGGATTATATCCCGTTCTTACTACGTTCCAAATGCTGAGCTCCTTAATATCTCCAAGTCCATGTGATAGACGTTCCAATCGATAACGAGCAAGGATTTGTTGCAATTGCCACAAATATTTCTCTCCTCGACGTTCGTTGTACAATTTGAAGTCATTTCCTCCTACCCATGCAGCGAATTGTGTATGGAAGAAATAGTTGAACATATTCCAGCCAATATCCTCCCTCAAATAAGCCAATTTGCCTTCTTCATTCAGTTGATTGATCTCATCGGTATATTTGTTCAACACAACTAAGTCCTTTCCATCGCGAACAACATCATTATCACGGAACTTCCTGGCTTTATCGAGGGCCATACTGGTGTGGAATTTGTAGGGAAGGACTTCATAGAGAGCTGGCAATTTGACTCCAACCATATCGTCACGGTGTGTTACGGCAGCGTATAAGGCATGGACAAACATTTCTTCATTGACATGTTTGCGCGCCCACAATACATTCATTTTGAAAACGTTGAAGTCCTTGGATTGGAAGAATAGGTTGAATAATGCATTGAGTTGTCTGATGTGAGTCTTATTTTTGATGACGAATGATCGACCACGTGGCAGAAGACCGTTCTTGGTACGGATCATACGGAAGAAATCAACAACTTTGTCGTATTTCTGAAAGAACAATTTTTAGAATGGACAGTTGATTTGAAAGGGTTTGTACAGTACCTTGTAGTTTTGTTCTCCGTCAATCAAGCGACCAACATCGCGAACTTTTTCATCTTCAGTCCATGTGGTGAAAACATTACGGAGAACATCCAAGACAAGCCGTTGCTTTACAGTGAGGTATTTATCACCTAGTAAAGAATAATTACGTTTTCAGCTTTGAGGAATTTTCTGTGTTTTGAGGTCTTTACCAAGAATTTTTACTTTAAGGTCATCATCATTCTTAACATATTTCTTATCAACGTTATCAACGGTTGTAATTCTATCACGGTTTGTGAAAATATGATCCCTTTCTAAGGATGTATCCCTGAATCGATCATTTCTTCCACTTTCATTGGAGTCAAATCGATCGTTACGATTACGTTGGTTCAACAATCGGACGAGAGTGTGCGCTTCAACTGAATCGCGATTGTATCTTTCGTTGCTACGACTGTCATCTAGGATAGAAAGGATCAAATTACAAAAAGGATAAGGACATAATTTTTTAATTAGATTTACCAAATTCTCGAGAGTTTTTGTTGATCCTGTAGTCTCTAATATCATCTAATGCAGAGACAAATAGTTTTACATGAAAAAGGATATTTTTGGTAAAGAACAGTATACTCAGAACTTACATGTATAATCACGATTCCTATTATTGATTCCAAAATCATCGTAAATTCCACGATTTCCTTGCCAGTCGTTCACTAGAATTAAATTTATTATTAAAAATGTACCGTATTAAAGTTGAAGAAAAAAGGACTTTTAAGATATTTTTCACGAATGTATTTTTGTAGCGAAATTTTTGCTTGTTAGAACTTGTCCCAAAAAGGACACAAAAATTTAATCTTAAACTTCCGAATTACCATCTCTGCCAACATAGGCGGATGCTAGCGTTACAGCAGCGAATAATACGACGAAAACCTGCATCCTTGTGTTTGTTACCAGTAGAGACCACACTTCACTGATACCTTCACTGCAATTCCAGCATCATTTTATACCCGCTAAAAAATTTGCCAAATAACAATTATTGATAACGTGCCCCGTGGCTTATTTTCTACTTGTGCTCCTTCCTATCAGTAAATTGCCGGTGCATTGATTATTTACATAATAATGACAAGAATAGGAACTATGTTGTGTTATTAATGCAATCAAAAATGCCGTAGAAAAATATTTCCATTCAATTTTTGGCGGTTGCTAAATGAATCCATCTTTAGCGTGAAGAAAATGTCAGGTTGTCAGGTTGAAAGATATTTTTCACTTTGTTTCACCAAAGAATTTGACGCGAATAGGTGATAGGTCTTGATCAAGTTATAATTAAAAATATTTATATAGGTCGATTGACTAAATTAATTGTTAAATTTTATTGATGATTTAAATATTTTGTATTTGTTATCAATTTAATGAGGTATTAATTATTATAATCAAACACTTTGTAACTTTTATTTGGGGCATGGTAACAATTTAAATTAATACGTATAGGTGCTACAAAAATTGAATGAGATATTTAGTTTTCTTTCAAGATTTCGTTTGATAAGAAAAATTCGATGCAGAGTGCTAGGAAAATCGTTAACCCTGAATTAGATTGTAAATTGTATGAACTATGTGTCTTCCACTTCGACATTTTTAGATTTATTGTGCCTCCATTCTCATTGATACATCTAGATATCTTCGATCTGGACCCAAATTTCATGGGAAGTGTATGACCCTCGCTGGCTCCAGGTATCCAAGATACACTTCAGTTAGGCACTAAGCTAACAGACTGTCGCTTCTCCACCGGAACTGGGCCTCGCAGCACGTCAGAAAGTGCTCTGGTGTTTCGTCTGCAAACCTGCAGAACTTACATTCACCATTCTCCAGATATCCATTTTCTAAAGGTATCCACCAAGTTAATACTCTGCAACAACTTCTGCAAGGATTCTAAGTTGATTCTTTTACAATAAGACTCGCAGATCACTTTTGATGCTCAATTGTCTCCAAACAAAGTGCTTTTCGACCACACTGAAGCCCCCTTTGACCCTTACCTCGCTCAGAGGTCTACTTCATCGTTATCCACTCCTCCTGTATAACCTAGCACCCAGTGCAGAGTACCCTAGTTTTTCTCAGCCAGTTGATTGAGTTTTGTACAACATCCTGAACCACCTTACATGTTATTGTGGATGATACGAGTACTAGGACTAGCTTATAGGGTAAGTGAAGAAGAGTCAACTTATTCCAATAAATAAATTTATTTTATTAAAGTTTAACAGATATGATTGGATAAGGTACCGGTAAGACGAGATAAAGATTCTCTAGTGAGTGAGTGCTACGAAATGTGATGCAATGGCCGCTTAAATGCATCTAATATGCTGATGTGATTCTGATGCGTCGCCGGCGATGGTCATGCACCTGCGTTGCGTTATGTGCAACGTCAGCATCAGCAAGTTCATCGTCTGTTGCAATCCACGGGTGCATGTTTCACGGCAATGTGCTGATGGTATATGAATTGCTACTTGACGACTGCATACCCCGTGGCACAGAAGCATGTATGCTGGCTGTGTTGTTGCTGCTACATTTGTGGCGCATAAGCTAGTGTAACGACCCGGCACAGCCTCAAATTTATCCGCCTACCAACTGTAGCAACCGCCCGCAACATAAAACATATCTTCCCGCTAGACTAGAAGATCGAGTATCGAAGCCGAACGAGTCAAACGATTATCGAAACAGAACGAACGAAGCGAGGAAAAAGCACGAGTCGCTTTCTGCAAGAGGGCAGTGTCACGACCACGTCGAATCAGTGTTCCTTGTGGATATTCTAGACAAATAAAGGTGTTCATTAATTAATAGATAAAAACGTTGTTGCTATTATTTGTAGGATGACGAAGTACCTACAAACTGGTGACCCGACGTCTTTTAACCGCAATGACAGAAAGCCCAAACAGCAGCGAGTCCATCATCGCGAGCGGAACGCCCCGATGCAGTAAGTAGCATTGCAATGCTTAAATTGCGCAGGGGGAGTGCTGGCTGACAGAAATACTCTTGGAGGCTAGCATTCTTTGGGGAGTTCCGCTCCCACGTACCCAAGTAAATTCCCGCAGAGGGAATGCCGGTCGAGAAGAGCACTCTTGGAGGCTTGCATTCTTAAGAGAGCGCCATCCCCATCGACTCGAGAATATGGGGGGTGCCGAGAGGCTCCCTCCTGGGATGACAGGTAATGACCCTAACTGGACCTGGACCACGCCCTGGACAACGAACTGGAATCCATGCTTTGGGCTGGCGGATATGACGGTTTAGACTTAGTTGCTTTGCACAGTAGCGCCGAGGTGAAACTCGTGTGTGAACGGCTCCAATTCAACTATCATACCGTCTCCGTCCCGGTAAAACCTTGGCAGGCCTTGGAATACGTTCGAAGCTCGCACCATTGGGTTGGTGTTGTAGATTCGGTTGACACGGACTCCCGATAAGCGCTGGTCTGGCTCTGAGCTTTTGTCCCCATAAGGGGTTATGCCAACCCTCGCATGGCGTCTCTGCTCTGTGAAGATAACCATGGGACCACAAAGGCGACTACAAACACAAACGGAGGTAGCGGCTCCAGGGGGGGGGGGGATCCAATAAAACTGGAGCAACCAAAACCCGTAAAAAAGATAAAACAATTCATAAAAAGAATGCAAAAATAACAATAACGACAACGCAATCAGCGGCTTCCGCCATGATGTTAACAGCACATTGGGAGCGGTACTAACGACGACAAAAACGACCATTAACACAGTGACAGTGAAGACGGACAAAAAAGGGAAATTAACAGACATTCTGGTCTAGACTGAAATTCCTGCGGCATTCGGGCGCAGCAAAAAAATGATGCGAATGCCAGAGCGTCCAATGAAGGAAAACCAGATGTTCGAGCAGTGGAGGAAAATATAAAGAAACTCGAGAATTTGATGGTCACTGCTGCGATCGCTACTGAAGCGGTTGAAGCAAGAGTCATAAATCTCGAATTAGTAAAGAACCATCCTGAAGTCAACGAGAAGATTACATTAGGAAAAAAAATGAGTGACCAGACAAATAAAGCAACGATATGTGGTTTCGTCGCCAACATCAAAAAGGTGGTGGAAGTACTGTATTCAGAAACAGAAGCCAATAACCTCTCCCAAAGGCGACGGCTGCAAAGTGCAATTGCCGCGCAGCGACATGAAGAAGAGAGGCTATCCCAAAAAGCGGGAGTTATTCTAATAATAATACAATCTGCATGCGACTTGCCAAAAATCACCAAAGCAGCAAGGGTTGGGCTCCTTGAACTAGAGAAGCTCCTAGACCGCATAGGGCATTATCGAAGGAGCTGCTTAAAGAGGATCAGAAGATCGAAGGAGAGCAAAAGGGTAAAGAAACGCTTGGGGCGAAATCTAGAGGGTGCGTGAAGACAGCTCCACAATCAAAAATTAATAAAAAAAATGGCGTCAAGACCAATTGAAGTAGATCGGGATAAAAAAGGAAGGAAGAGTCATTTATTGGGTGTGGAACACCAGATCAGGGGGTCCAAATAGTGCTTACAAAAGCAGCGAAGAATGCCGCTGGGAAACTCCTTCGAAAAGTGTCAGAAAGTAAAGTTCGCACAAACGCCAACAAGAAAAAAGACCCGATGCAAAACAGGAAAGAAAGCCCCAACGAAGGCCCCGGCAGCAGGCTTTACTCGTAAAACCCCAAGATGGCCAATCCTGCGTGGAGGTGCTGCGAGACATCAGGGGAAACGTAAGGCTGAAGACACTAACACTGCCATTGAAGCAGTACGACGAACGTGGTTGGGCGACATACTGGTCGAATTTGAAGCCGAGGCCAAGAATAGGGAAGCATTTTGCGACGCAGTATAGAAAGTCCTCGGCAAAACCGCAACTATAGCTTCGCTTGAGCTGATGCCAACGATTGAAATAAGAGACATTGACCGCGACACGAATCTGGCCGAGGTGGAAGAGGCCATCAAAAGGGAGTTCCCTAGCGTGGGTGGCATCACCAGAAAACCATAGAGGACAACGCATGACCATAATTGACTTGACCGAAAGGGACATCGAAAAATTTCTGAATAAGGGCAAAGTACGAATAGGGTAGGTTATCTGTAAGATATGGTGAAGAGTAAACCTCTCCAATGTTTCGACTGCCTTTGCTATGGTCACACCGCACAAGTATGCAAAAGACCGGATAGGAGTTCTCTTTGTTACGAATGCGGTAAAATGGGACATAAAAGAAAAAAGCGTACAAAAGAGGCACATTGTATTCGTTGCAAGGATGCTGATCAAAGACTTGATTTCGGATACGTCTTGGGATCAGAAAAATGCAGAGTTTTCCAGAAAGCCCTAGCCAAGGCAAAGTTAAAACTTCGATAACCCGCACCTGCAGCTAAACCAACACCACAGTTCAACCGCCCCAAATCTACCTGAGCAGTTTGCGGGGGACATGAAAGCCGATTTGTTGCTGCTGAGTGAGCAACACCAGGATAAATATTCGGCATCATGGTGAAGAGGGTGGTGCTCATTGTACTACACACCGTAGATACGCTTACTTTCCACCGTATTGGCTGCGAAAGAACTATACCGGGCGTAATGTTCGCCTCAAGGTCCTTAGTACGGTAGATACACAACTGGAGAGTATTAGAGGCGATGCTGTCTCCTAACGCCCGTGTTCTCAGCTTTCTAAAATAGGATGGAACATCGGAAGGATGGATATCAAGAGGTTCGTCAAGGTTCTCACAGCAGCGTTGCACCTGCTGTGAGAACGGAAGAACTGGCAGCTCAAGACCTGTTGAACTCAACTATGAGCATTATTATGACTGCTTCAATGTTTCTATGTCCCGTCGAAAACCCCGGCACGGCAAGCCTCCAGTGCACTGGTGGTCAACTGAAATCGCTGAAAAGCGAAGGGAGTGTCACAAGCTTCGACGTGAGGCTCAACGGGCGCGGAACCGTGACGAGGCATGCAACCGGGTCGCAGCATATAAGTCGGCCAGGAAATGTCTTCGCATATTGATCCACAACAGCAAGGCTCGCTGCTGGCAAGACCTAGTGGACAATGTGAACAAGGATCCGTGGGGCCTTTGCAACAAGCTAGTGATGCACCCTGCGGAAGCCTTGCATACATGATGTGGAAAAAATGAACGAGATAGTGTTGGCACTCTTTCCCGCCCATTCCGTCCGTGTTGACGCTGTCCATGGTGAAACAGCTGTCGAGTGTTCACTCTTCACACAGCCAGAACTAGAAGAGACAGTCCTTTCGGTGGAAGCGAGGAAGACTCCAGGTCCAAATGGTGTTCCAGCTGAGGTGTTGCAGCTTGTCTATCACCATTTTCCTGACTTGCTGCTCAGAACATGCAACGCTTGCCTACGGGATGGGGTTTTCCTGGTACGATGGAAAGTGGCGAGGCTCGTGCTGATCAGCAGGGGGAAGGGAAATCCCGAATCACCATCCGCATACCGCACAATATGCATGCTAGACACGGCAGGAAAAATGCTAGAGAAACTCATCAAGGGAAGACTCACCAATGCGATTCGTGCTGCTGGGGACCTATCTCTAGATGGGTGGATATTCTGGATACGCCAGAAAACTCTTTTAAACTTCCAGAATATCTAATGTGGCTTTTGAGGAGCTTCTTAAAGGACCCAAGCCTACTCTACAATACGACACAGGGCCAACGAAGGATGGAAATTACATCGGGTGTTGCCCAGGGATCTATCCTTAGTCCGGACCTGTGGAATGTGTTTTAGGACGGACTACTGAGACTCAAGATGCTAGATGAGTCGCGCTTTGTCAACTATGTGGATTATTTTGCAGCTCTGGTCGCTGGACGCACCGTTGAACAGACACGGCTTAAGCTAGGTTTGCTAATGCGCCGAGTGAGAGACTGGATGACTGCTCTCGGGTTCAGTTTAGCACTACAGAAAACCGAAGTGGTCATCTTGACAAAAAAGAGAATCCCTAGAGTAAGGATGATCAGTATTGGAGATATGCAAATCGAATCAAAGCCATCGATGAAGTACCTGAGGCTACTGATCGACTCGAAGATGAATTTCCCTGAGCAAATCAGGGCAACGGCTGAGAAGGCTGCTATGGGAGTATCGACTCTGAGCCGACTTATGGCTAACGTAAGAGGACCCAGCCCATCAAGAAGACGCCTCTTGATGAGTGCTGTAGGGTCAGTGCTACTGTACGGAGCAGAGGTATGGGGGTCAGTGCTACTGTACGGAGCAGAGGTATGGGGGGACACTCTCAGTAAGGAGGTTACTACTTCGCTCAATGAAAAGTACGGCGGGAAAAAACGATTCAAATAAATTTTAAAATCATTATAGATGAAACGGCTTTCGTCGCGTGTTCAAGATATTTTAACTGTGTTAATAGCGTATTTAGATCAACTGGCCAAGATGGTTGACAAGTTACTGGAAGCACGCGAGCAGTCCACACACTTCATTTCCGAAGTCGACAGATGACAAACTGCTAATGGGAATGAAACCAAACGCGAGCTCTCCAACATTTGCTCGCGTCTAGATAGACTGCAGTTCAATAAAAGCCCCAGCCGTACTCGTAACTAATGCTTCAATCCCTCTCGTTCACCTAGCCTCGCTGAATGCCAAAATAACATACGCTACTTTCATCGTAAACTCTGTGGAGCGGTGAGAAAATGTGAAAAACCATGTGCTTTTCATATTAAAAGTAATTTAAACAAGTTTAAGTAGCAAGAGGATGCTCCTGCTGGAAGGTTGTAAAACAATTAGTAAATCAAACAATATATTCTGTATATCAAAACTTGACTAATATACAGATTCCATAAATTGAGTTCGAAAAATTATTATGGTTATTATGATATTAAACTCGCCACAATTTTTTTCAAGTGGTTTGACCCCGTCGCTTGATTAGTCATGATAACACATGGATATTACAAACCACTTCTAAAATGTTTATCAAAATTCCTACATATTTGTAGTGTCTAGGTCCATTGCAAGCGTGTATCTCCCTAGTATCACGTGTTAATGTTGTTGTAATTGTTAAATATTCAATCGGCTGTAACTTAGCTGTTTATTGTTCAATTATTGTGAAATTTTCGAACCATATACAATTACTTTCAGAAAATTTAAATTATAGATTTTGGGAAGTTTGAGGGTCCCATCTTGATTTTATAGACAATAATGATACCTATAATTCCTGAAACTTTCATGCAAATCATAACAAAGCTGTAGTATCTGAGTCGGTAAAAAGCGCATATTGTTCCATAGCCATATGTTTCCATAGTAATACAGCGCATATTGTTCCATAGTAATACAGGAAAATTCAAATCGCTATAACTTCATTAAATATCATTCGATCTATGATTAATCTTATAAATAGTCATCTGTATACTGAATTTTATTAAATTTAAGGGCACCGTTAAGATTTTATTCAAGAAAACAAAAAATCAATATATCCTACTATTACTAACAAAGTTGAGTGAATTTCGACTTCTCATGTATTTGTTGTTGTTGTACACATAAGGGCCTATAATCATGATTTTTTTCAGATTTTTCGGGTCAAAGGAGGGGGGGGATACAAAATTTTCGTACATTTCCCTTCCCTTGCACCCCTCAAAGCAAAATTTGTCATTTCAAGACCTGCTTTGAAAAGTGCTCATTAAGACCTTTTATTTGATACCCATATGATCTACATGCGATGACCTACAAACTGGTGACCCGACGTCTTTTAACCGCAATGACAGAAAGCCCAAACAGCAGCGAGTCCATCATCGCGAGCGGAACGCCCCGATGCAGTAAGTAGCATTGCAATGCTTAAATTGCGCAGGGGGAGTGCTGGCTGACAGAAATACTCTTGGAGGCTAGCATTCTTTGGGGAGTTCCGCTCCCACGTACCCAAGTAAATTCCCGCAGAGGGAATGCCGGTCGAGAAGAGCACTCTTGGAGGCTTGCATTCTTAAGAGAGCGCCATCCCCATCGACTCGAGAATATGGGGGGTGCCGAGAGGCTCCCTCCTGGGATGACAGGTAATGACCCTAACTGGACCTGGACCACGCCCTGGACAACGAACTGGAATCCATGCTTTGGGCTGGCGGATATGACGGTTTAGACTTAGTTGCTTTGCACAGTAGCGCCGAGGTGAAACTCGTGTGTGAACGGCTCCAATTCAACTATCATACCGTCTCCGTCCCGGTAAAACCTTGGCAGGCCTTGGAATACGTTCGAAGCTCGCACCATTGGGTTGGTGTTGTAGATTCGGTTGACACGGACTCCCGATAAGCGCTGGTCTGGCTCTGAGCTTTTGTCCCCATAAGGGGTTATGCCAACCCTCGCATGGCGTCTCTGCTCTGTGAAGATAACCATGGGACCACAAAGGCGACTACAAACACAAACGGAGGTAGCGGCTCCAGGGGGGGGGGGGATCCAATAAAACTGGAGCAACCAAAACCCGTAAAAAAGATAAAACAATTCATAAAAAGAATGCAAAAATAACAATAACGACAACGCAATCAGCGGCTTCCGCCATGATGTTAACAGCACATTGGGAGCGGTACTAACGACGACAAAAACGACCATTAACACAGTGACAGTGAAGACGGACAAAAAAGGGAAATTAACAGACATTCTGGTCTAGACTGAAATTCCTGCGGCATTCGGGCGCAGCAAAAAAATGATGCGAATGCCAGAGCGTCCAATGAAGGAAAACCAGATGTTCGAGCAGTGGAGGAAAATATAAAGAAACTCGAGAATTTGATGGTCACTGCTGCGATCGCTACTGAAGCGGTTGAAGCAAGAGTCATAAATCTCGAATTAGTAAAGAACCATCCTGAAGTCAACGAGAAGATTACATTAGGAAAAAAAATGAGTGACCAGACAAATAAAGCAACGATATGTGGTTTCGTCGCCAACATCAAAAAGGTGGTGGAAGTACTGTATTCAGAAACAGAAGCCAATAACCTCTCCCAAAGGCGACGGCTGCAAAGTGCAATTGCCGCGCAGCGACATGAAGAAGAGAGGCTATCCCAAAAAGCGGGAGTTATTCTAATAATAATACAATCTGCATGCGACTTGCCAAAAATCACCAAAGCAGCAAGGGTTGGGCTCCTTGAACTAGAGAAGCTCCTAGACCGCATAGGGCATTATCGAAGGAGCTGCTTAAAGAGGATCAGAAGATCGAAGGAGAGCAAAAGGGTAAAGAAACGCTTGGGGCGAAATCTAGAGGGTGCGTGAAGACAGCTCCACAATCAAAAATTAATAAAAAAAATGGCGTCAAGACCAATTGAAGTAGATCGGGATAAAAAAGGAAGGAAGAGTCATTTATTGGGTGTGGAACACCAGATCAGGGGGTCCAAATAGTGCTTACAAAAGCAGCGAAGAATGCCGCTGGGAAACTCCTTCGAAAAGTGTCAGAAAGTAAAGTTCGCACAAACGCCAACAAGAAAAAAGACCCGATGCAAAACAGGAAAGAAAGCCCCAACGAAGGCCCCGGCAGCAGGCTTTACTCGTAAAACCCCAAGATGGCCAATCCTGCGTGGAGGTGCTGCGAGACATCAGGGGAAACGTAAGGCTGAAGACACTAACACTGCCATTGAAGCAGTACGACGAACGTGGTTGGGCGACATACTGGTCGAATTTGAAGCCGAGGCCAAGAATAGGGAAGCATTTTGCGACGCAGTATAGAAAGTCCTCGGCAAAACCGCAACTATAGCTTCGCTTGAGCTGATGCCAACGATTGAAATAAGAGACATTGACCGCGACACGAATCTGGCCGAGGTGGAAGAGGCCATCAAAAGGGAGTTCCCTAGCGTGGGTGGCATCACCAGAAAACCATAGAGGACAACGCATGACCATAATTGACTTGACCGAAAGGGACATCGAAAAATTTCTGAATAAGGGCAAAGTACGAATAGGGTAGGTTATCTGTAAGATATGGTGAAGAGTAAACCTCTCCAATGTTTCGACTGCCTTTGCTATGGTCACACCGCACAAGTATGCAAAAGACCGGATAGGAGTTCTCTTTGTTACGAATGCGGTAAAATGGGACATAAAAGAAAAAAGCGTACAAAAGAGGCACATTGTATTCGTTGCAAGGATGCTGATCAAAGACTTGATTTCGGATACGTCTTGGGATCAGAAAAATGCAGAGTTTTCCAGAAAGCCCTAGCCAAGGCAAAGTTAAAACTTCGATAACCCGCACCTGCAGCTAAACCAACACCACAGTTCAACCGCCCCAAATCTACCTGAGCAGTTTGCGGGGGACATGAAAGCCGATTTGTTGCTGCTGAGTGAGCAACACCAGGATAAATATTCGGCATCATGGTGAAGAGGGTGGTGCTCATTGTACTACACACCGTAGATACGCTTACTTTCCACCGTATTGGCTGCGAAAGAACTATACCGGGCGTAATGTTCGCCTCAAGGTCCTTAGTACGGTAGATACACAACTGGAGAGTATTAGAGGCGATGCTGTCTCCTAACGCCCGTGTTCTCAGCTTTCTAAAATAGGATGGAACATCGGAAGGATGGATATCAAGAGGTTCGTCAAGGTTCTCACAGCAGCGTTGCACCTGCTGTGAGAACGGAAGAACTGGCAGCTCAAGACCTGTTGAACTCAACTATGAGCATTATTATGACTGCTTCAATGTTTCTATGTCCCGTCGAAAACCCCGGCACGGCAAGCCTCCAGTGCACTGGTGGTCAACTGAAATCGCTGAAAAGCGAAGGGAGTGTCACAAGCTTCGACGTGAGGCTCAACGGGCGCGGAACCGTGACGAGGCATGCAACCGGGTCGCAGCATATAAGTCGGCCAGGAAATGTCTTCGCATATTGATCCACAACAGCAAGGCTCGCTGCTGGCAAGACCTAGTGGACAATGTGAACAAGGATCCGTGGGGCCTTTGCAACAAGCTAGTGATGCACCCTGCGGAAGCCTTGCATACATGATGTGGAAAAAATGAACGAGATAGTGTTGGCACTCTTTCCCGCCCATTCCGTCCGTGTTGACGCTGTCCATGGTGAAACAGCTGTCGAGTGTTCACTCTTCACACAGCCAGAACTAGAAGAGACAGTCCTTTCGGTGGAAGCGAGGAAGACTCCAGGTCCAAATGGTGTTCCAGCTGAGGTGTTGCAGCTTGTCTATCACCATTTTCCTGACTTGCTGCTCAGAACATGCAACGCTTGCCTACGGGATGGGGTTTTCCTGGTACGATGGAAAGTGGCGAGGCTCGTGCTGATCAGCAGGGGGAAGGGAAATCCCGAATCACCATCCGCATACCGCACAATATGCATGCTAGACACGGCAGGAAAAATGCTAGAGAAACTCATCAAGGGAAGACTCACCAATGCGATTCGTGCTGCTGGGGACCTATCTCTAGATGGGTGGATATTCTGGATACGCCAGAAAACTCTTTTAAACTTCCAGAATATCTAATGTGGCTTTTGAGGAGCTTCTTAAAGGACCCAAGCCTACTCTACAATACGACACAGGGCCAACGAAGGATGGAAATTACATCGGGTGTTGCCCAGGGATCTATCCTTAGTCCGGACCTGTGGAATGTGTTTTAGGACGGACTACTGAGACTCAAGATGCTAGATGAGTCGCGCTTTGTCAACTATGTGGATTATTTTGCAGCTCTGGTCGCTGGACGCACCGTTGAACAGACACGGCTTAAGCTAGGTTTGCTAATGCGCCGAGTGAGAGACTGGATGACTGCTCTCGGGTTCAGTTTAGCACTACAGAAAACCGAAGTGGTCATCTTGACAAAAAAGAGAATCCCTAGAGTAAGGATGATCAGTATTGGAGATATGCAAATCGAATCAAAGCCATCGATGAAGTACCTGAGGCTACTGATCGACTCGAAGATGAATTTCCCTGAGCAAATCAGGGCAACGGCTGAGAAGGCTGCTATGGGAGTATCGACTCTGAGCCGACTTATGGCTAACGTAAGAGGACCCAGCCCATCAAGAAGACGCCTCTTGATGAGTGCTGTAGGGTCAGTGCTACTGTACGGAGCAGAGGTATGGGGGTCAGTGCTACTGTACGGAGCAGAGGTATGGGGGGACACTCTCAGTAAGGAGGTTACTACTTCGCTCAATGAAAAGTACGGCGGGAAAAAACGATTCAAATAAATTTTAAAATCATTATAGATGAAACGGCTTTCGTCGCGTGTTCAAGATATTTTAACTGTGTTAATAGCGTATTTAGATCAACTGGCCAAGATGGTTGACAAGTTACTGGAAGCACGCGAGCAGTCCACACACTTCATTTCCGAAGTCGACAGATGACAAACTGCTAATGGGAATGAAACCAAACGCGAGCTCTCCAACATTTGCTCGCGTCTAGATAGACTGCAGTTCAATAAAAGCCCCAGCCGTACTCGTAACTAATGCTTCAATCCCTCTCGTTCACCTAGCCTCGCTGAATGCCAAAATAACATACGCTACTTTCATCGTAAACTCTGTGGAGCGGTGAGAAAATGTGAAAAACCATGTGCTTTTCATATTAAAAGTAATTTAAACAAGTTTAAGTAGCAAGAGGATGCTCCTGCTGGAAGGTTGTAAAACAATTAGTAAATCAAACAATATATTCTGTATATCAAAACTTGACTAATATACAGATTCCATAAATTGAGTTCGAAAAATTATTATGGTTATTATGATATTAAACTCGCCACAATTTTTTTCAAGTGGTTTGACCCCGTCGCTTGATTAGTCATGATAACACATGGATATTACAAACCACTTCTAAAATGTTTATCAAAATTCCTACATATTTGTAGTGTCTAGGTCCATTGCAAGCGTGTATCTCCCTAGTATCACGTGTTAATGTTGTTGTAATTGTTAAATATTCAATCGGCTGTAACTTAGCTGTTTATTGTTCAATTATTGTGAAATTTTCGAACCATATACAATTACTTTCAGAAAATTTAAATTATAGATTTTGGGAAGTTTGAGGGTCCCATCTTGATTTTATAGACAATAATGATACCTATAATTCCTGAAACTTTCATGCAAATCATAACAAAGCTGTAGTATCTGAGTCGGTAAAAAGCGCATATTGTTCCATAGCCATATGTTTCCATAGTAATACAGCGCATATTGTTCCATAGTAATACAGGAAAATTCAAATCGCTATAACTTCATTAAATATCATTCGATCTATGATTAATCTTATAAATAGTCATCTGTATACTGAATTTTATTAAATTTAAGGGCACCGTTAAGATTTTATTCAAGAAAACAAAAAATCAATATATCCTACTATTACTAACAAAGTTGAGTGAATTTCGACTTCTCATGTATTTGTTGTTGTTGTACACATAAGGGCCTATAATCATGATTTTTTTCAGATTTTTCGGGTCAAAGGAGGGGGGGGATACAAAATTTTCGTACATTTCCCTTCCCTTGCACCCCTCAAAGCAAAATTTGTCATTTCAAGACCTGCTTTGAAAAGTGCTCATTAAGACCTTTTATTTGATACCCATATGATCTACATGCGATGAAAACTTTTTTTCAGGGGCAACTCCCCTTTACGGGGAGACCCCCTTAAAGACCTTATAAATTTCTTTTCGTGTTGAAACTTTGAAGAGGGCGTCACTTTGCACCTACTTACAAAATTTTATATTTCTAGCTTATGTAGTTTGCGAGAAAAAGTGGTTAGTCACACGAACGGACGGACAGACAGGACGCGAAACTAGTAGGGTATTGTAAAATGATATTACAATACCCTTATAATAGATAACGCGTCGCTTGCTGCAAGTAGGGCAGGACGCGAAACTAGTAGGGTATTTTAAAATGATTTTACAATACCTACCCTAAAAAAAGATAACGCGTCGCTTGCTGCAAGCACAAGCGACAAACAAAACGTTCACGCTTGCATTTTCAGGATCACAGCACCAAGCTTAAATTTCTCCTCAATACGGGAGCTGACATTTCTGTCATCTCTGCCCCACAGCCTATTTCCTAACAGTTTGGAAACGGCTATTAATTTTTGCTGCCAACGGCAGTGAAAAATAAACATTTGGCATGCATGTACCCATTGTTTCACTCGGCCTTAGAAGAAATTTCTGCTGGAGATTTGTGGTCGCAAAGGTTATCAGACCAATACTTGGTGTAGACTTTGCAATACTTTGGAGTGCTGGTGGACATGAAAAGAACCAACGTACAAAAGCACTCATCCGTGTTCACGTTAAGTAGCAACGTGAAGTACTTTGAAATCCTGAGCAAATATCTGAACATTAAAAACCCGTCACGTATGAGCGAAACTCAAAAGCATTCAGCGCTACACCACATCGTAACCAATGGCTCACCGGTCACAGAGCACCCTCAAAGACTCATACCAGAAAAATGTTCGATAGCAAATGCGGAATTTGAACATATGATACAGCTTGGCTATTGCAGGTTAGCCAACAGCCTTTGGGTAGCGCCTCTATACCTCGTTTTGAAGAGGGAAGGTAAGTGGCACCCATGTGAGGTCTACCAGCGTCTGAATGTAGTTAGGACTCTGAACTGCTACCCGATGCGACACATTCAAGACATCGTGTCAAACCTATTTGACAAGAAAATCTTTTCAAAAATATATCTGCTTAGAGCATTCCACCAGATCCATATCAAGAGTTTTGAATTTTGCTCTTGGTCTCATATTGATCGCTTTAGATACACCCGAACAACACGAGAAACATCTCGACACCATTTTCAAGAGGCTGGAAGACTACGGAGTGGTAGTCAACATCGCAAAATGCACACTAGGAGTTAAGCAAGTCAAATATCTAGGACATATAATTTCTGCAGACGGAATCTGTCCCCCAGAAAAGTGAAATCAGAAATTTTCCGAAACCAAATACAATATAACAGCCCCACCGTTTTCTTGGATTTATTAACTTCTACCGAAGGTTTGTCAGAAAAGCCGCATAAATGCAAGCTCCCATTAATAACCCCTTGCGCAAATCAAAGAAAAATGACAACACTCCAATAAATTGGACCGCAGAAACAAACGCAGTATTCGAAAAATGCAAAAACTGCCTCACAAATGCCACACTGTTAGTGTATTTCCAGGGCAACAGTCCTCTGACCTTGTCTACTGAAGAATCCCATACCGCTATCGGAGAAGTGCTCGAGCAACTTCAAGACAACCTATGGAAACCAATTGCATTCTTCCAATGCAAGCTTACCGCAGCTGAGTCTCACTACAGTGCCTATGATAGGGAGCATAGTATACTCAAATAGTAGCCACACCTTTCATTTACCCTGTGTTGCACACTTTTTGAATTTTCCCAGGGGCATTACAGCTGATCCGGGGCATTACAGCTGATCCATTTTTGGCGCGCTCAAGAAACAAAGCAATATGCAGATAAAATTTCCGACGCACGTGTTCTTCTACGCATTTCAGAACATAGGAGTGCTGCCAAATCCTAATAAAAAACTAAAAGATTGCATGGAAGGAATTTGTTTTTCTGCAATGTTATTGATTTTTTAGCTCTGGTAGCCCTGAAATCTCTCATCGAAGCAAATGTTTATATTCGCGGCATTCCTCGCATCAGCGTTTACTATCTACCTGCTACCGAAGATTTATGGCTTGCTGTTCGGCTTGTGTTCGGATTTTTCCGGAGGGTTGATGGAGTGTGGTTACTATTTGAGTATACTATGATAGGGAGTTACTTGCTGTATACAGTAGCATCTGTCATTTTCGACATTATCTGGAGGGTTCGTAATTTGTCGGGCGTGTATTCACAAGCCATTTTTAGGGTTTTGTTAAAATAATTTTACAAAACCCTTCTAAAATCGCGTCCTGTCTGTCCGTCTGTCCGTCTGTCTGTCCGTCCGTCCGTCCGTCCGTCCGTGTGTCACAGCAGTTTTTCTCGGAAACTACTTAAGCTAGAAGCATCAAGTTTTGTATGTAGGTGTAAAGTGGTGTTCTCTTCAAAGTTCAACTACTAAAAAATTTTATAAGGTATTTAAGGGGGGTCTCCCCATGTAGGGGAGTGACCCCCCGAAAAAAAAATCATTGAAGGTAGCCGATATGGGTATCAAATGAAAGGTCTTGATGAGAACTTTTCAAAACAGGTCTTAGTTTGGCAAAGTTTGCTTTGAGGGGCGCACAGGGAGGGGAAATACACGAAAAATTTGTGTCCCCCCCCCCTCGCGATTGGACACGTTCCATCCGAAAAATCTGAAAAAAATCAAGGATTTAGGCCTTGATGAGTACAACAACAACAAATACGTGAGAAGTCGCAATTCACTCAACTTTGTTAGTAATAGTATGATTTATCGATTTTATGTTTTCTTGAATAAAATCTTAACGGTACCCTTAAATTCAATGAAATTCAGTACGTAGATGTCTATTTATAAGATTGATTAACCCTGCAAGTTTCATAAAGATTGCATCATATTTAGCGAAGTTATAGCGGTTTGAATTTTCCTGTATTACTATGGAACAATATGTGCTGCATGTATTACTATGGCAACATATGGCTGTGGAACAACATGCGCTTTTTACCGACCCAGCCACTACAGTTTTGCTAGGATTTGCATGAAAATTTCAGGAATGATGGGTGTTATGTATATCTTTGAGAATCGGTTCAGCTAGTGGTATTAGTAGTCGTAAAACAAAATAGTGGCTGTTTTAAATGCGAAGATTGAATAATTTTTAGTTATTTTTTCCCAACTTCAATGTTTAAGGTGCATGCTTTGAACACTTGATTCAATTTAATGAATGACTGAAGCTGAGTACCTACAATTAATGCTCATAAGTGAAACAAGTCAAGGAGGCGGAAGGGAGCTTCTAACAAAAGGGCTTTGTAACAACTCTAGGATTCGTATAAATTGGCTATTAATCGATGATAACAGTACAAGAGAGTGGCCCCTGAAAAAAAATTCATCAAACGTAGCCGATATGAGTATGAAATGAAAGTTTTCATGGGAGCTTTTCAAAACAGTTCTTAAACTGTCAGTTTTGCTTCAGTGGGGGCACAGGGGGGAAATACATGAAAAATGTGTTTTCTCCCTCGCAAATGGACATCTGAAATAATTATCAAGGGAGATATTTATGAGTATAACAATAACAAAAACCTCAGAAGTCTAAATTCTTTCAACTTTGTTAATAATAGTATGATCTTCGAAATAATAGTTTCTCCAATAAAATCGTCATTGACATGATTCTTGACTTTATTCAATCTGGTGACTGCATTTTGAAAATTGAATACAAAACCCTTCTGACATGAGCGTAGGTCTGTTTACCCAACTTGTTTTTGTCTTTAACCAGAAACCCGATAAGACACCGCCTCGGCAGTCAAGACAATTGGCTTACATCTCGCAATTGTGCACCAACTTTGTACATATTCATGGCGATAGTAACATTAGCGCAGATTTGCTGTCTTGCATAGAAGTCACATCACTACTGCTATTGATTGAAAATCACGAGTTTAACACTCTTATTCAAAACAACGCGACGCCCTTGCAACTACAACCAATTAACACCCAAAATGGAAAAATATACTGCGACCTGTCAGTAGATCTCACAAGATCTTTTGTACAAATTGTACATCGACACCTTCCACCGCTGTTTCCACCCAAGTGCATGAGCAACACTACGTGCGATTGCGCAAAAATTTGTTTGGCTCAGAATGAGAAAGGACGTACATCTTTGGTGTCTTTGTTGCCTTCCTTCCTAAAGATCTAAAGTCGGCAGGCATACAGTAAATGCTTTGCAAACATTTTCAGTTCCAGAAAAACACTTTCAAATAGTGCACTTGGATATAGATGGGCCACTAACGCAAGTGGATGCATTTAGGTACGTTTTAACGATGGTTGACAGATTTTCAAGATGATTAAAAGCAGACTGCAAACGCAGTAGCTAAAACCTTCTACACCACCTGGGTGTCTCGCTTCGAAGCACCAGAAATTGTGGTCATCCACCAGGGAGCACAATTTGAGTCCACCTCGTACAGGTCACACTAACATTATAGGAACAAGTAAAGCAAGAGCGTCCCCCTATCACCCTACTTCGAATGGTCTAGTGGAAAGCTGGCATTGGACACTAAAAGCCGCCACCATGTGTCATGAAGATGACGGGGAACTGGTATATTCTGCTTCCGAACATACTCTTGGGCCTAAGAAATTGCTTGGGAGCTAGCTGTGTGAATTGTGTGTTATGCACAACTCCCGGAGGAATTTCTGGTCGAAAACAATAGCCCAAGTGATCCACATTTGTTCACTGAAAAGGAACGAAAAATCAGGTTTAAACCTATTGCCCAGAAAAACAACTGGAGTACATTTATTCACAAGGCCTTCAGGACGTATCCACACGCATTCCTTAGAGTTAACATAGTCAGATGGGTATTATGGCAACCATACACAGACCTACATCGAATAATTAACAGAATCTTGAGCACAAATTTCACCAAAGACGTGAATGGCAGACAGATAAACTTTTCGACAGAACGCCCCAAACCAGCATTCCTTGTTAACCAGGATCCAGGCAGTGACAGCTCAGTTCCAGCTTCACAAGTGCAGTCACCACAACAGATATTACTATCTGCAAACTTCGACAATTCTCTTCTATCAGATACTCCTTGTCCGGCCACAGTTTCAAGCAAAATCATCACACCATGCCTTTTGCAAGCTCCCACAATAATTGCAAGTGGAAATCGCGTTGAAAGCAACTCCATAAATCAGCCATATTATACTGAACCCTGTAATCGCCAAGTCAGCTGGGATGCAAACGTCAGGAGCCCTTCATTTCAACGACCACCAGTCCGGATTTACCCATCAGCCAAACTTCATCGCAATTGCAATTTGCAATCACTGAGAGCGGAGCCCTGTAACGACCGGGCGCAGCCTTGAACTTATCCGTCTGCCAGATGTAGCAACCGGCCGCAACATAAAACATATCTTTCCCTTGACTAGAAGACCGAGTATCAAAGCCGAACTATTCGAGCGACTATTGAGGCAAAACGATTGTAGGGAGGAAAAAGGACGAGCCCCTTTTTCTGCTAGAAGACAGTTGTGGATATTCCAGGCGAATAAAGGGTATTATTAATTAATAGATAAAAACGTTGTTGTTATTATTTGTAGGAAGACGTAGCACCTACACATGTATACTTGATGTGTGTGCTAATGCGATCATTGTGCGATATGTCGACAATAATGTAGTGTGCATGGTGGGTGGCCGATTCGCCACAGTACTCCTCTTGCAGCGACAGAGCCACGATATGATTAAGCTATGCTGTGAATCGCACTTGTATGCGTATTTCTAGCCCTAATCGTGTTGTAGGTACACCCGAAGTGGTGGGCTGCTCATCAGTTGTGGATAATACGGGTTTCATCCTGTCGATAGATATGGCTGTTGGTCGTCCACTGACGTCAACGTTATAGTATTTATCCTTCCGTGGCAGTACCGGGTACGGGCCGTAATAAGGTGGTGCGAGTGGGACCTTAACCTTGTCTTTTTGGACGCAGACGTGCGTGCTGTTTGTCAGATCCTTTTTCGCGAGGACTCCCTTGGTGCTTCGGTGCGTGCAGTTTGTCAGTCCTTGTTCACGAAGCCATCCTTGTGCGGAGAACCTTAAAGAAGTGGAAATCGTTCACGTCAGCCTGGGAAGTGTTGATAGATTATCCAGGTATTCGAAGCATCGTGCCGTAGGCCATATTGGCTGGCGTCGATTCGATGCCTTTCTTCAGCGATCGCAGTCCTAATCGTACATTCGGTAGTACTTTGGTCCATTGAGGTGAGTCATGAAAGGGGATCGTGGGTTTGATCGTTCGATGCCACTATGCCGGATTTTAGGGCGTCATCTGCAAATGCGTGGCTCTGAATAGCCTAGTTAGTTCCTTAAATACCTGGCTATCAAACTGTTTACCGAAGTCGGTCCTGATGCGTGGAGGGACTCCAAAACTGCTGATTCATATGCTGATTAACACCTGCTGTGTCTGTGGTCGTCTCAATTTGTATTGCCTCGGGCCAGCGGAAAAACCTATCCACGATGGTGAGACAGCACCGGAACCCTTCACCCGAAGGGAGTGGTCCAATGAGATCGATGTTGATGTGCTTTACCGGGGGCCGATCAGTTACAAAATAGCTAAGTACTCTCGGATACGATTTTATCAGTCAAGTTACAATTTGAAAGCTGCAGTGGAACGTGGAGGATCTTTTGGATAATCTTCTGATTTGACAAACATTTATACGGCGGGAAGCAATTATTCCAAGCGCCCCTGCGATGAGGAAATCGAAAAGGTAGATTTTTAGTAACTTTTTTTTTCCTTGATTGAATTGTGCAAAAAGTTTCCCCTCAAGGCGAGTCTGATCTGGTAATTCAAAGGAGTGCAACTGCTACTGTTGTGTTGTTGTCTCCAATTCTAGTGAAACTGACGGGGACTGGCGTTCACGGGGTACCCGAGTCACTTAGTAAAAATACTAGGACAGGAACTTGATCCGAAATATAGTGGCTACGTGATTTATCAACTCAAAGCTGCGAACATCAACCCTGGAGGTAAACTCAGGTAACACAGACAGCTGATGAGCCTTCATCTTTGGATGGTTAGCAGATTGGTTGTGGCCCTTTGGAGAGTATCGTGGTGGTTGTGGTGCAAACAATGGTTGGCGTTGACCTTATGGTATCAGATACAGCTAAGTCTCGTATCTACCAGTATGTAAGTTGAAAGTTCCCTCAATGAAAACTGGGATCGATTTTGGGGGTGATGACTGGTGCTTAAACCAATCACTGTCTAATCGTGACCGTGGAATTAGGCCTCTTCTTGGCGGTAACCCACATTAATCATGATCGACTCATATGCAAAAAGCTCATATGTTTCAAAATTTAGTTCCTTAACCATATAAAATTAAAACAGGTGAGTATTTTAGTTCTAATTATTTACGGAAAAGAGAGGTCTGTTCAATTCACAAAAACTATTTGGGATTTTCGGATGTGATGAGATAGAAAAGTGTGGTTGATCTTCATTCCAAATGCAAGTGAGCTTAACTGATGAGAGTTTCCGACATTGTTGCTGATTCCAATTATTTCAGTGAGATTCCTTTTGGTAAGCTGGATTGGGTAATTCAATTGGAGCTCTATGGACAAACGAGTAGTACCTTTCCACGTTCGTCCTTGAAAAGCCACCTAGATTCGTCGTCCAAGCCGGAGAACCTTCAGCGTCAATGGTAACATGGTGGTGAATGACATCTGATGATGTCGAATTTTTATGGACTGCAAATGTTGAGTGATGATGGTAAATGATAGCTTATGATGGTGGAGGAGGGCGCATGATATCGTGTGATACCGAATTGTGGCGGATGATGACTGTCGATAGTAGATGTATGCTGATGATAGTGGTCGATGGCTGATGATGATGTATAATGTTTGTTGGCAGATGGTCGAGTGTGCCGATGGGGGTCGTTTGATGACCAGTTTTTAGAAAAGTCCAACTATTTATTAGTTTAAAGTTTTCACTTCCTAGGGAAAACCGCTCAATTACTGCTTATTTAGTTTTTTTATAATTAGTTTTAATTAAAACATGTTTTTATATGAGGCTCCAAAATCTCATCAGTTTTAAGGCCTTCTACTGGTTTGCTTCTTATCGCTGCTAAATTATTTATCTGTTTCAGCAGAGATGATTTCTAAAGAAAAAATAACCTTTGGAAATATGGATCTTTTAAAACTACATCATAGAATTGATAATAAGCCTTTTCTTTGTAACATTTTCGAATTATATTCATATAGTTTAAATTAAAGCAATTTTTTCGTACTCTTTCGGCAACACGCATTCAATTATACTAATTCAAAACAATTTCCTAACTTTGTATTTTTCACACCACATATAAATTTCAAAGTTGGTCATTTCATCTTTGATATCTTCCATTGTTTCTTTGCTTCATTTATTTATTAATTCAGTAGGAAAAACAACCTAGGACATGTGTTTTTTGAATCCATCAAAAAAAATTCCAACACCAGTTCTCCGAAGAGATGTGAACCAAATAGAATGCATCCTTGTTCAAATGCCTCAAGGGGATTGTGTATATGATATCCTTGAAAGCAAAGATGGGATATTGTGTGCAATTGTTTCACTAAATATTTTGCTGCAAATTCATATGAAAAAGTTGCTTTGAGCGGAATTCGCTGAGTGGTAGCTATCCTCAACATTGAACATAGTTGAAGAGTGAATGCAGTATAAGCTCCAGGAAATGTCTCAACTTTATCGTGTTTGCCCAGGTATACTTGTAGTTTACGAGTTTTATTCAGGAGTAGCGTGTCGAATTTATTCATTTTTTTAGTGATAGTTGAATTAAAGCTTATCAAATATTCATAAACTTTTATTGTTTCAAATTAAATTTGGAAGGCAATTTTTTCTCTAAAGGTTGTATGTTTTTAGAATCCAAGAGTTCTGGAGCCATCTTCTGACTTTGTCATAAAGTTACTTTGATCAACATGGAAAAGCTATTTTCTCACATATTTGTGTCTTTTGTGAAAGATACTTTATATCACTATGTTTTAGAGAAACACTGCAAGAATCACTAAAGTAATTCTGCAATCGAAATACCTCCCTTCAGGTCACAGACTTGAACAAAGCCCTTCAAAAAATGTTTTGCTAGTGGAAATCACGTCGGGGTCACCCGTACTTTCAAGTGAAATTTTTCTTTTCGATTAACTAGTACTTATATATACGTGATAGAAGGATTAATTTATTTAAATTAGGAAATACTCGTATAGATGTCTGGTTTCAATAAAAACCCCATTTACCTCATCTTCAATATTTCAAAATAATGGGAATTTTCAAAAGTTTTCCCAATTTTCCCTTAAAACCCATTTTCCGTCACCTTACCATTAGCAACTATCTTCGTTTTAACCACAAAAATTTTCGCTTCAATGCATTTCCAATAAGGGATAACATTTGCATACATAAACCCATTTTTTTCTTGTCTGATACCACGAAAAAAGTTCATCATGCTCTTATGCTTATCCTCCAGCTCCGAAAGATATCACGATACATGGAGTAGCTACATGGCCCGATTAAAATCATCTTGCATAACTAAACACCGCATCACATCCTTTCTTGAATACAACACAAAAAACTTTGGATAACTTCCTCGAACCTACTTTCAATACTCGAACGATATGCTTGAATAAATCAGTTGTGAATTGTTTGAAAGGATGCGTGCCGAAGGGGAGGTTTATTTGTGTAAATATTGATCAATACAACAAAAAAAAAGCAAACTCTTTCACCACTTTCTCAGAATTATGAGGAGAGTTTGTGGGGTGTGTGTTGAAATTTTTTTTTGAAATTTTTCAGTTTATCTACACAACTTTTCCCAAGCATAAAATAAAATAAGTGATATGGTTATTTTCTATATTTCATCCCCATCTTCTCCCAAAACCATCCCAATTCGATGCTTTTCGAATGAATCGAATCATGTGTGAAATTTACTTTTCATATATGTACCTTCATAGTCGATGAACTATTATGACTGGGTTCTGAAAAAAAGTTAGTGATGCGTAAGAATTGTCGATTCTGTCATCCTGTCTGTCTCTTTTTCGTCCTTTATACTTCTATCTTAGTTGAAATCCTGTTTGGAAATTTTTCTTTGAATCAACCATGCACATAGGATCAAGTCATGAGTGGAATAACGAGTATGTAAATTGCTCAAAGAATCACTTCATGATGATAATAAAATAGCAAAGTAATGATGTGATAAATGACGAGGATTTGAAGTGTGAACAAATTCCATTGATTTATGAAGTGATAAATTTTGAATGGTAAAAGTAAATTGATTGTTAGTTTTGTGAGGGAGAAAACAAGCTTCAAATTGATAAAAAGATATTTAAAATAAATAAATAAGATGATTGGAAGAAACAAGCGAAGGCTAGGAAAAATAATGCAAACAAGAAAAAAATTTGAATTACTTTCCAATTCCAATTGTGAGTAACTGTAATTGAAGAATGGATAACTCCCATTCCTGAACATTAGGTATAAAAACATAACTTATTACGATTTGAATAATTGTCCTAGGTCAATGTCTGCCTCCTATTACTTCTAAGAATTCCTAAAGTAATCCTATTGTGGTCAAAATCTATCCTATATTACTTCTTTGTGGTAGCCGTGGAATCCAGTTTGAAAACGTTACATTCCTAGTTAACATTTAAAAAGTTTATTTTTTCTTCTTCTTTGTAGCCCTACAACCCTTTCGGGGCTTTGCTTAGAGATAGTTAGAGTATCTCATTGTCATGATCTAATGTATCGGCACTCCATAAGTTGATATAATCATTATCACGCTTTAGCCGTGTGTCTGTCCACCCAGCTGCGATACGTTCTATTTTTTTTTAACCAGCACGTATCATAACTGAATAGGCTTTTAGTCCGTCCGAAGAACCACTCGAACTAAATCTCGTTGACGCCAACGAGGCTTGAACCAGAGACCTTATGCTTACGGGCTTAGTGCTCTAACCACTAAGCCACGCGGGCTATAAATAGTTTATTCATTCTCATTTAAACAATCAAATATATTTCAGGAAGCTGATGCGAGCTGCAAATCCCATTTACTTTGTTGTGCATTGAAGGGTTGGCTTTCCTTACTTTGCTTTGGGCAGGGTCTGTAGCGTGACTGGTGGAGTCAGTTTGGCTTGGGGAGGTCCAGAGCGTCACCTGGAGGCATGCCGGCTGCCCCAATATTCAATTTGTTTCTTCACCTAGAAATGGCGGCTTTGTAATGATTTAACACGTCTCGTGTGTTCAAGGTTTGCCAAAGGAAATCTAAACCAACCTCTAATCGGTTCTAGACGTGAGGTTTTGAAACGTGACAATGAATTGTACCCATCAGGTCGACAAGTCCGGACACTCTTAGTCTACTCCGAAGTGACTGCTGGCTAGCTAGTACGGAGACGAGTTTCGGCCGCGGGTCTTACGCGAGCAGACTTAGTCCAAAATACAAAAAAACTCAGCCACCAGTTGCCCGATTTAAAACGCGTCGAACAACTTCGATCGATTTTACTCTAAATTATGTGCTACATTCCAGAGAAGAAAAAAAAAAACGAAAAGAACAGCTGAAATAATACTCGGTTCTGAAACAGAATCTTCCTCGCCTACGGCTCCCTGGTTGTTGGACAGCGGTTGTGTCTGGTCATTAGTCCAGGGGGTTCCTCGCAACTGCTTCACGCCTAGGGGCTGACGTCTAGGGCACTCTGTTCGATTGGGCGTCTGCATAAAGGAAAGAGATTGGGGGTTTGCAAGAGCTGCAGGACACAAATACGATGGAACAGATGCCCGCACTCCAATCTCACATTATATACGCCCTCTATGACGTCTTCGTAGCAGATTTCACAGTTGGCTGGCTGTACAGTTTTAGAGCGGTTCCACTTGGTTGCCATCTTTGTCTTTAGTGGAAAAAAACTCCTGCTAAATATAAAAAAACTGAGCTATTATTTTTAAGTGGCCGATAGTGGCAAGTTAACGTGATCCATAAAAAAAATTGTTTGGTGAACTCTTTCCTTTCCTGCAGCGCTGACTCTTGCATTAAGAAATGAAAGTGAATGGTGGCCTGCCAAAAAGAGCGTGCTCCTGGTTGATTTTAAAATTTATCCCAACCCCAGTACATTACAAAAACCATCTCTAATTTACGTTAATTAACTTGACGAGATGAATGAAAGCGTCATTGTAACGAGTTTTTTATGCTGCCAAAAAAATCATGACGTGTAAAAGCATTTAGGGCTTCGTGATTCCAGCATACGCTACCGAAAGTCGAACCGAAACTACTCAACTATTACCCATAAAAAGATGGGTAGAATCCTTCCGCCGCATAAAGGCCAGGTAGCCTTCTTTTTTCTTGAGAGTTTGGGCAGATAGGAGGAACTTATCTGGCAGATAATTCCCATCAAGAAAACAGTAGGTCCTTAAAGGTTTTCGGTTCCCAATCCACCTGAACGAGGAAATCAATTTGAGGTTAGATACGCGCAGAACCTCGCGGTACCATAAATGAACTATACATTTTTTCCACGTACGCAAAGCTGGCGTAGCGCTTCTCCAGGTGGCTATTTCCTCCTTTAAAACCTATATCCCTTTTCAGAATAAAGGCTAGAAAGTCAACAAAACAGAACTATTAACCTCACTTTTCTAAACAAACTATATCTGACAACAAGCGTTGCAAGATCAAACTCGAAAACAGTTTGTTTCAATGATTCAGTTTATATACTTTTCACTGCACGTTTTATATTGTTTTGTAGATACAATAATAGCTCCACTTGAAATTCACGCTTTGATGCCCACATTGAGGATCTTCACAGTATGGCTCGCGTTTACCACAAGTTTTTTCCGACAAACGTCAAGTCGCGGCTCAGTGGTAGCGATTCAAGTTTTAAAGTCGCTCACCACCTGTCGACGTCAGTGGCGTAGGGTATATGGATCGGCTAGTCGGTATCAGTGGCGTAGGTTGTAGGGATCTGGTGGTGGCATCAGCGATGCCACCACGCGCCACAATTTGCACGAAATCGAACTTTTAAAATTCCCTGTATAGTTGGAGGAGCTGGTTTCTGAAACTCTGTCAGATAGGCAGTATGGCTTCCGCACGGGGCGTGACACTAATGATGCGTGGCTGCATGTTATGTCTGTGGTACGATTAAATGAAGAAAAGTATGTCTTGGGAATCTTCATTGATTTCAAGGGTGCTTGTGACCATCTGAGATGGCCGGCGGTCCTTGCTAAACTAACCTCTGTTGGTTGCAAGGAACTAGGGCTTTGGAGGAGCTACTTCTTGGGCAGAAGTGCATTTGTCCAGGAGGTGTGGGACAAGGTGGAAATGTCAGTGCAGAGGAGATGCCTTTAGAAGTCCATAGCTGGTCCATGTATATGGAACCCTGTTATGAATGATTTGCTGGCTGACCTCTCTGCTACTTGCAATCTGTGTACATATGCTGATGACTTGCTGTCGTTGGTTGAAGGTCAAAGACGACTTGAACTGGAAGACAAAGCCACGCGGCATATGCGCATAGTGCAGCAATGGAGTAACCAAGTGGGGCTGACTGTCTCAGTAGAGAAAACATCGATGATGCTTCTGAAAGGTGTGCTCAGTCTAAGTCGTCCGCCGTGGGTGCGACATGAGGGACGACCTCTTAAGCACGTGACAACTGTCACATAAATGGGAGTTCATGTGGGTTAGATATTGTCCTTCTGGCCCCATTTTAGGGGCATGAAGGAACATCTCACGCTCCTAGCCTTAATGCTGCGATGAGTGTGTAAGAAGGACTGGGGGCTTCATCGGAGTGCTCTCAAGAGAATATATGTTGGCCTGTTTGTCGCCTGTGCGGCTTACGGGGCACTTGTATTCATTGAGAGCGCAATGAGTGCAACTGGCAGAAGACTTATCCTGATGTGTCAGAGAGTGGCTTTGCTGGCATGCCCTCCTGTATGTCGTACAGTCTCGACTGACGCCATGCAGGTACTAATGGGAGCTCCACCGCTTGACTTGGAGATAATCCGAAGAGGATTACCCTTAATGCTGCGGAGGGAATTATCTGTTGTTGAGCATGAATGGTTACAAAGTGCTGACCCTGGACATCAGAGTCTAATCAGCATTCTGACTATGTTGGAGGATCGTATAATTTCTGCCTGGCAAGCCAGGTGGAATGAGTACACTAGGGGACGTGTCACATATATGTTTATGCCTGACGTCCTGTCTGCTAGGCGGACACCGCACCTTGTCTTTTGTCTTGGTTTGGGGTTCCTGCTTACAGGACATAGAAATCTAAATGAATAGTTGTTTTGTCGTGGTTTAGTGGATGATGCATGTTGTAAAATCTGCGGGGCTGAGAGTGAGTCTTGGCAACATGTACTATTTGGAGTGACGGCATATGCCGAGCTCCGTAGTGCATGTGGCATACGTAGACTCACTCAGATCCCCCACAGAAGCCCACGAGGTTCTAATGGATGAGGAGAAATTCACGAAGATAAACTCCTATGCCCGATGAGCTTTTCAAAAGCGGCTGCAGCTCTGCTCAGCGGCGGTGACTGGTGATTTTGCAAGGTTCTAGGTGTCCTAATATGTCTGTGATTGTCTTGTCGTTATCGTCCTGTTGTGATTGTTCATGGTGTTGGTAGGTGGTGGTTCCTGGTTGCTGGGTAGTCTAAAGAAGGTGCTGGGTAGTGAAGTAGGCAACCGCAGAGGGATGGACCAGAACTAGATAACCAGATCTGCAAATCCTTGGGAAGTGCCGTTCCCATGGACCCGAGGCTGGGACACCAACCCATCGCTATTGAGAGCGAAAATCTGGTAGCGATACTTGAATGGAGTGCCGCGACAACCAGAGCAGAGATTTGATCTGTACCACAGGTTAGGGGGAGCCCATGACAGGTTACTGTCACTCCCCTACAAGGTGAGGAGCCTATCTTGGCTGAAACGTGGTGGTTTGTGGTTTTTATTTTGCGGCTAGAAAGGAGATTATCGCACCAACCAGTGTGTGGCGGATTCTCAAATGGGGTTACTGGAACCTTGTCCTTGGATGAAGGGCATTGGTCGACGCTTGACTTGACCCTGTTTGCAGAGACCGTGAGGTTAGGCCTATTCGTGGTAGGTACTCACGTTAAACTTTCGACTTTATTCCCTGTATAGTATCAAGCTTGTTTTACTCGAATTTAAAGCAAAGCATTTTTCAATCGCCCCACTTGTGTAGCCGTTTCATGTGTTAGCCAGAATAATCAAAAAGAATATTCGAACCATTATTCCAAATGGTGTTTGTATGTGAAGTATTATTATGAATTTTATGAATCAGATGATAGAAATATTGAATTTAATTTTGAAGCAGCTCCGATTTCAGATTGCGATAGTTTGCCCAAAGACTTTTTTCGTTTGATTCAAATGACTTTTAAACGCCAGAACGTCATGAAAATCTTCAAACTTCCAAAAATTTTGGCAGAATTTCGAAGTTATGTAGTTGTGAGTGACTTCTCTTGTGTGGTAATGATCCTTATGGGCCTTTCAACGAAGCGTAGACATTGAATAGTGCTTTTAAAAGCAGTTCTGGCGCGAAATTGTAGATATCGAAAATTGATTTTTGATCAGATATGTCTTTTAAGAAAACAGTAAACCATATATAAACGTTTTTTGTGTCGAAGGTATCATATCAGAATTCAGAAAAACCGTAAACAAAGGGGAGAGTATTGTTAATTTATTTTCTTTATTATTGTTTGTTTCATTTGCGCAGTAAGGCAACAAGAAAAACAAAGCAGAACTTAGTCTTCTGCAGTTTTGTTAAATTGTAGTATTTTTGGGTTCAAAGTGCCCTCGATTCACTAACCAATATCCGTTCATCTCTCCAATGAGTCGTCCTCATCCCTTCCGTTTTCCATACGTGTATGTAAGGTGGCCCAGCACGGGCAGTTATCTTTTTTTGTGGTTTGGAAGATGAAACTCATTAACGCACAGATTGTGGGACTCCCATGTCTACAAAAAGTTGACTGGACTAGCCACTAAATACCTCTCTTGTC
Source organism: Odontomyia ornata (assembly GCA_963969285.1). NCBI lineage: Eukaryota > Metazoa > Arthropoda > Insecta > Diptera > Stratiomyidae > Odontomyia > Odontomyia ornata. The sequence goes on from OZ017741.1 coordinate 35,400,095, forward strand.
AACCTGAGAGCCTGGCCTGGAACCGTTTGACACATTACTTCGGACCAGGTCTTGTTCTGATACGCCATGAGTAGCCTTTAAGCTGGGGGATCCCTCTTCTAGCGGAAGGGGAATAGGAATTACCAGACAAGTGATCCCCACCCCTAATGCTCCCGGCTGCTGGGAGTCACTTAAATCTCTTAGGACTACCCCAGCGTAACGTGCCACTTGGGTTTATTTGTCAACTGGTTCGAGCCTCACTGCAACTTTATTATCCGGGGAGTGAGCTTTCTCGTCTCCCTATAGAGGTCCCTTTACAGCCTGCTCCAGTTTGTGCATGCAGAAACTGTGTGACACACATAATCTTTCTCTCTTTTGCAAAGCCGATAATGGAGGGACCGTGACTTACTAATCTTGTGGAGGTAAGACTGAAAACGCCCAAATCCACTCAAAAGCTGGGTGAGATAGAAGTTAATCTCACCATGCCTTTGATTTAGTCATGGTCTTGCATCCGCGATAAGCCGCGCTGTCCAACTTTCCCTTATACAACTCACCGAAGACTGCTTCCAAGCGTTACGCGAGCGCTGTCTTTCCTTGCTGACAACCATCTCTTTTGCCTTCTTGTTTTGGTGCAGGCAAATAGCATGGCAATCTCTAGCAAGAACGGCAAGAAGTACCACTTCTACCGCCAGTACACTGGGAGCTTGCCGTGCCAGGGTTTTCGACGGGGCATAGAAGCGTTGCAAGTAGCCATTAAGTTGAGTTCACCACGTCTTGTGCTGTCGACAAACCTCTTGACATCCATCCTTCCGACGTTCCATCCAATTGTAGAAAGCTAAGAGCACAGACGTTGGGAGAAAACATCACTAATCTCAAGTAGAATGCACTGATGATCACTGGCTGAATAGTCCTCTAATACTCTCCAATTGTGTATCCTCCGTACAAAGGACTCCAAGGCAAATGTCACGTCGGGTATGGTTCCTAAACACCCAATATGGCGAGAAATCGACGTATTTCCAGGGTTTAGTACGACGAGCGCCATCCTGGTCACCATTTCTAGGATTCGTTTTCCCCACGGATCTGTTTGAGGCATGCCCCATTCGATTGCTTTAGTACTGAAGTCTCCCCCAATGAGCACGCTGCCATCTGTTTTCGAGACAGCACCCTCCAAAGTATTAAGCTTGGCTTGGAAAGATGATATCGATTCATTCGGCGTTAGGAACACACTAAAGAAGGTAGTGCCTGAGCACCGAACCCACACAAAACCATCCCCACGTCCACAGCACTCCCCTTGAATATAACTTTTTTGAACCCAGATGGCGGTAGCATCAATTTCATCAGGATACCATGATGCCGAACTTTTAGCGCTCACTTAGCAGTCAAAAGTTGGCTTTTGTGTCACAAGCAGATTTAGGGTGGTTGAACTGCGTTGTAGGTTTAGCTGCAGGATGCGGGTCATTGAGGTTCTGATTTTGCCTTGACCAAAGCTTCTTGGAAAACCTAGCATTTTTTGACCCTAAGATGTACCCACGATCATGTCTTGGATCGCATCCTTGCAAAGAATACAGTGTACCTCCTTCGTACACTCTTTTCTTTTATGTTTCATTACACCACATCTGGAACATAGGGAACTCCTATCGGATCCTTTGCGTACTTATGTAGTGTTACCATAGCCAAGGCATTTAAAACATTGAAAAGGCGTTGCTCTTCATTGTATTCCGCAGATAAACCACCCTATTCTTGCTTTTCCTTGATTCTAAAATTGTACACCGTCCTTTTCAATCAAATCAATGATGGCCATGAATTGTCTCCTATGATTTTTAAGGTCAGCATTGCTTTCATCCTTCCCACACTATGATGGCCTCTTCTACCTCGGCCAGGGTCATGACGCGGTCAATGTCTCTTATTTCGATCATTACCATCGGCTCGAGCACGGCTATAGTTGCGCTTTCTTTACTGCGTCGCAAAATGCTTCCCTATTGTCGGCCTCTGCTCCAAATTTGACCAGTCTGTGTGGCCCGACCACGTTGGTCGTACTGCTTTGATGGCAGTGCAGGTATCTTCAGGCCTTACATTTTCCTTGATATCCTGCAGGGCTTCCGCGTAAGATTGGCCATCTTGAGGTTTTTCGTGCCTGCTGCAGGGGTCTTTGTCGGGACTTCTTTCTGTCCTGTTTCGCATCAGGTCTTTTTCTTTTGTTGGGCGTCCGGGCAAACTTTATTTTCTGCCACTTTTTGAAGTGTTTCTTTGCAGCTTTCTTTGTTTCTTTTGTAAACACTGTCTGAGACCCCTGCTTAGGTATTTTGCGCCCATCAAGAGCCTCTTGCTTCCTCCTTTCATCCCGATCACTTTCGATTGGGCTAGATGCCATTCTTTTATTGATGTTTGATGGTGGAGCTATCTGTGTATGCCCTCTAGATTTAGCCTTCAGTTTTTCTTTAGCTTTTCGCTCTTCTTTGGGCATCAGGTCCCCTTCAGCCTTTAACCAGCTCCTCCGATAATGCCCTATGCAATCTAGGAGCTCATCTGGTTCAAGGAGCGCAAGCTTTACTGCTTTGTTGATTTTCAGCGAGTTGCATGCAAATTTTATTGTTTTTAAAGCATCTCCCGCTTTTCGGAATAACTTTTATCCTACAAGTCGTTTTACAAGCGGGAGTAGTTATTGGCTTCCGTTCCCAAGCACAGTACTTCAATCACATTCCCGACGGTGGCGATGAAATCACACAGCGGCGGTTTATGTCTTTTCCTGCCATTATTTGTAATGATTCGTTATTACGGTCGCTTCCATAGTGATTCTGTAGCAATTGACATTTACGGATGACAATCAATCGGAGAGCCATAGATGGTGAAACCCGATGAAGCGAATGTGAAATATAGGTGCTTACCCGATGAACGACAGTTGGAGGGTCACTGATGCAAGCCAGTACCGCTATCGAAAGTTCAATTGCCTTGAAGAGAAAAATTAACTGACCGAGCCGATGAAGATCCTGCGGACAAAAAACGGGTCTTTTTTGGTGGACGAAGATCGACAGCGGAGGATTGACAGTACGAAAAAGTATCAGGGACGGTATCCTAATCAGCAGCTCAACGGAGGAGTTGTAGATAATTGGGTCGAATTTTCCTCAGTGACGTGGATATTGGCTGCAGAAGTTTAACGATTGGAGCTGGAGCAGATAACTTCACGACGCGACTTCATTTGGGGGCCCCCCAATCAGGAGATTAGAAGTAAGGACAGATAGAGTGGATGTATTGTTCATTTGTACTATAACTCAAAGGTAAATTATATTCAGCGATTTGTTTTCTTTCTTTTAAAGCACAGTCTTGCGCAAATTGCTCAAATGAGTTAAACTATTCTTGTGTGGATCATTCACTTGGCTTGGGCGTGTTTTATTGTCCTGAATGAACTTCAGCGGGTTTTTAATTTGTCTTACATCGGGTGCACATAATCCGGGTAAAAAGTACAAAGTGGTCACCTCGTCCTTGAAGAATTGATCTTTTTGTGTCATTCCTTTCGGGGGAGCTCCGCTAGGTTAGGATAAAAGGTCTTGATTTCAGCTTTGTGAGGGGTATTTTGGGGGCCACGTTTCTTGCTTGGTGGCTGATTGGAACCAACAAATGAGCGGGTGGTACCTCCTACGGTCAAACCGGGTCCAAAGTCCCCAGCCGAAGGATCATCAATGTATAAGTTTAAAAGTATGCTGTACTCCGATTTTCACTTTCTCGTATTGGAAACCCATATCGAGGGGGTTGTAAGAAATATGTAATCCGCTACTCTGTGGCAGCAGCTCTCTTGGATTTATAATGATTCAGAAAATAAATAATTGTATGGTATTGTTACGGGATAACGCCTTGTAGGCTACATTCGCGTCGACCATGAAGAGCTCTTGGCACGACTTTATGCAATCAGCCGCAAATAAACGCAAGCCCCAACAGCAGAAAGCGTAAATTACCGCACACCAAAATTGCCTTTGGTATTATGAACTGGTACTAGGTCAACTCAACAAATTCATCAAGTTCAACAATATGCACGACACCAAACCCAATCATCTTCACATCATCAAATTACAACCACAACAATTTCCGAGATTGTGATAAAATCGTTTTATGATAGCGAGTCGAATTTTTGACGAATTTTTGCGCGACTATTAACCTTAGTTATCACACGTCAAATAATAGACTTCGACTACATAATATCAGCATAAACTATGAAAGAAAGCAGCCGATAATAAGTAAAAAAAAAGAAACTTAACAACAGCAAATAGACTCGACAATTGAATAATCGACAGACTCGGAAACATTTAACTTGATTTGCATGTAGACAGTTTTACAAACGCAAACAACTATTCATTCATCTTTAAAAATGGCTTGACGCGATTACCATGAATTCATCCGCATGTTCATGGCCAAATTCTGCACAACAAATGAAGAGGGTACAAAAACATCCAAATATGCTCATCAGCTGGTGAAATTAGCTCATAGGGAGCAGGGGCAAATTGTTATTGAGTTGGACGATGTGAACGAGTTCAATGAGGGTTTGGTCAAAGCTATTGTTGGAAACACAAAGCGTTATGTTTCTATTTTCTCTGCTGTTATATTTGAATTACTTCCAGCATGTAAGGAAAGCGAGGTCGTTGCCAAAGATTCCTTGAATGTTTACATTGAACATTGTCTCATGATGGAGTCACGCACTCGCGACCAAATGGAACAGCGGGACGAACAGAATCGTTTCCCCCCTGAATTGATGAAGAGATTTGAGGTTGTATTCAAGCCACTATCAATCGAAAAGGCTTACGCAATTCGTGGTATCAAGGCTCAACATATTGGCAACTCACGAAGATTTCTATGAACGTTTTGCATCTAGATTGGCTCCAGAGAACTATGGGCAACTGCACTTGAATGCAGCATCCTCCACTCCTAGTCCACCCAGCAACTCCAAAACGAAACCCATGTCAAATGCCGCCGCTAAAGTTGTTCTTCAGCGACAACATTAACAAACCTGAACTGTCAGTAACTTGTCTTATTGGCATTTCTCCAAACTCGTTTAGTAGGAGTGAGATTTCATGAACACCCAAAAGCGCCAATTCTAGTAGTGGGAAACTACCCAGCCGACCACGCGTAGTGGGATTTTTAAGGTCTTCGACCTCACTGAATGAGTCGTTCGCCGAGAATCTAATGAAAGGGGGCTGGAAGGGTGTCCCGTTCTTCTTACTGGCAAAAGAATCATCTGGTGAAGAGTTGCGAGTCGAGACACGAATCTAGCGGAGAAAATATATCAGGGAGAGATCTGGTGATTCAATTAAAGAAATTGGCAGTGGAGATCTAGCAAGTAAATTAACGAGATTGGCAGTAGAGATTTGGGAATATCATCAAATAAACAGCAAAAACCAACTATTTGGGGATCCCCACATCAGCGGCAGCAGAATAACTGTTGTAAGTGTTGGTCAACCGTTTTTCTTTTTATAATAGATATATTTTCTGGTGCAACTCTAAAGTTATATTTTTTTGCGAAGTTTTATTAGATTTTCTTGTGAAATTTGATTATATTTTCTTGCGAAATTTTAACGTTAAAGAATAATTATAGTGAATTTATTTCGGTTGTTTCTTTTACTTTTTATAATTTACTTTCCCGAATTGTGAATTTTCTGCTCGTGAGCGGGAAGATATCTTTGTTTCCCAAGACGGGAATTTACTGACGTTATTCTGGAGTCACGGGGTTGCCAAGCACCCGTCGTGGTCAGCTCGCGATGGAAATTATTTCCTGGCTTTTTCAACGTTTTCTACTTTCTAGGTGTTATAGGGGATTAAGATTTGTTAGAATAGGATCTGAGATTGGTGGAGTTCAATTCTTTGCTCTCCGGGGGGCCGTAACCTCGTTCGGTGGCTCCAATCGGGCCCCAAGGACGGACAAGTGGCGCTTGCGCCGTCTCCGACGGGACTCTCCGGGGCCGAAAAGAGCCTGACCGGAGCACTCCTTAGTAAAACGGTAATAGTGTTCAGGTTTAAAGGTATGTGCCAAATTTCAAACAATCGGACAACTGAAACACAAGATATAAACAAGTAAAGCTAAATAAAATGTTTCAAAACCTGCACTTCTTCCTCGTTCTGTAATTTTTTGCAGAGGAAATTGTTTATTCACGGGCTGGAGGTAACTTAGATAAGTTGCGTGAGATTTATGGAACGGTTGTAAGTTTTGACCTTGGCCATAGTTCGAGTTTTGCTGGTTTTGGTCGCTTAGAGCATCCACTAGCTCACGAAGCACAGCCTGTAATCCGGGGCTCATTCCGGAATATTGAAAAATTAAAATTTGTCTCATATGGCTACCTGGTTTTCTGGCTTTACAAGTTCTTTTCATCACAGCCAATCGGGAACTCGTGCACAAATGCACGAAAATCAAGGAATTTTTAAAGCGTTTTGCAAACTTAAGCAAATCAGCCTTAAATTTGTTTTGCAGCCGTTTCCTATAAGTTGTTCTTCCCCTATCCCTCTTCCCATCACCCACTCATTCTGAAACAATTGTGTAGTTATATAGTTTTTTTCATCATTTAGTTATTTAAGCGCTTACCTTTTTGTTAACTTTGGCTGGACTTGAACTCGCATCCTGCAATCAGAAGCTAAAAACACTCGCATTGAGCCATAAAAGACGTTACCCAAATCTAAGTCATCTTCTTGCATGTGAGGGTTTGTATTCGGGGCGGTCAATATGCAGAACCTTATTAGGTAAATTTCTCGAGAGAAATTTACCTATTGCGGAGAGCATCATATATATATATATATATATATATATATATATATATATATATATATATATATATATATATATATATACATATATATATATATATATATATATATATATATATATATATATATATATATATATATATATATATATATGGGATATAACGAAATTTGTGAGCACGTTAGAGGTTGCAATTTTGCTTCGATTTTCACCAAATTTTGAGGAAAGGTGTATTGGGTAATTGTCTCGGTTAAGTTCGTGAACCAGCTATATCGGCTGGGCAAAAACAAAATGGCGGCCATTTTAGACGAAAAATCGCGATTTCTGTTCTGACCAAAGTGTAGCTCCGATTTGGATGAAATTTGGTACAAGGGTTCAATGAAGTATGTGATGAATCTCACAATAAAAAATCCAAAGTCGGTACGGCAGAAACAAAATGGCGGCCGCTCAAAGGTCGAAAAACGTGCAAAATTTTGTTGTTGTAATAGTGGTCAAAGCTTTCAACAGATTTTCATGTAATTCGGTCGTTTGATAGAAATTATAAGTATCTAAAGAATTACGTAAAAAAACTGGAGGTCAGGTTGCAAAAAACAAAATGGCGGCCAGTTGAAAGTCGAAATTTCAAAGGCTTTTAAAAGTCGCAATTTTGATCCGATATATATGAAACTTGATTTCAAGATAAACATTACTTACACCTACAGTCTTTGATATTTTGGTGATCATGCATTTGCAAATTTAAAATGGGGGCCGTTTAAATATGCGTTTTTTTCGTGTTTTTGTGGCCCTCTAGCGGTCACATTTTCCAACGGATTTTGATGAAACTTGAGGTTATGAATCCCTGTACTATGTTCTTGCATTTTGCAGGAAATTATTAAAATTGAATGAAAAATAAAAAAGTCAAAAATTTAAAGCCTAATATTTTTAGCTGCGATTTTCTTTAAAAATTGAATTATTTTGCCCTGTCTAGAGTGAAACTCCTATTTGAACGAGATAGTACATTGATTGATGAGGTCCTAGCATACAAAGATTTAAAATAATCCAAAATCAAATGTATGCATTCAAAATGGCAGCCCCCAAAGGTCTGAAGGCAAGCGCAATTCGCTATTTTAGTGCCAACTGAAATAATGAATATTTTTCATTGAAACGTTTTAAATGACTTTACTTGAAAGAACTTATAAACCAGATCATTTTTAAGATATTGTATAATATTTTTAAGAATACCCTAAAAAATTATAAAATCGCGACTTGTCTGTCTGTCCGTCCCTCCGCCAGTTTGTTCGTGCGTCATAACAAGTTTTCTCGCAAACCACATGAGCTAGAATGAGGAAATTTTCTACGTAGGCCAAAAGTGGTGCCTCTTGAAATTTGCAGTGCAAGAAAATATTTTAAGGTATTTAAGGGGGGTCTCCCCATACAGGCGGGTCTCCCCATATAGGCGGATGGCATACAATTTTTTTTATTTCTGTAGCCCTCTAGCAGCCAAGATTCTCAACAGATTCCGTTGAAACTTGAAATTATAAGTTATTAAGGCAAGTTAATTTAATTTGATTATACAAATCGAATGACAAATAAAACAGTCGAAAATTTACAGCTTAATATTTTTAGCAGCCGATTACAATAAAAATCGAAATGACGGCCCTCACAGTTCAGAAAAAAATTGAAATGGCAATGCAAGTGCTGATTAAACTTTTATGGAAATCTTTTGAAATTAACTATTCGAGCTATTTAAGCCTTTGTGTGGTTACCACTGTGAACTGTGTAAACAGCAGATGCGAGAAGGGCGAAACCGGTATTTATATGTTTACAACAATATGTAATCCATACGCATGGAACTCAATTTAATTAGCAAAATATTTGCGCCCCGATAAAAGGTTTCTAAAAACGAACGTGGCCAGATTTTTTTTACGTTAATAAATACCCATGTGGTACTACCAAAATTGCAGAAAGAAGTTTAGTAGTAGGTAAGCCAAATTCTTTTTCGAAACTATACGCTACATACGAGAAATTTACCTTTCCGGCTGGTGCTGCCAACGGGGATTTTTAACTATGCATAATTTTCCATAGTTTCAAGGGCAATTTAGCTAGTGCAGTCTAATGTAATTTACCAGAGCTCATGTATGGCTTTCGCTATTATTTTGTCTTCATATGAAATAAATGTACCCAAGTGTGTTTTGTTTGCTTTGTATCCGAGTGTGTTCATGTAGTTTTACCCAGTTATTTCTCCATAACATTAACGCAGTTTGAAAGGGACTTTTTTCCTTCATTGCTCCTTCTTTTTTGGAAGCTGGTTTGATAAATCCAGATTTAAAATGTCCTTTCTATCAGAAACGTTTTTGCTATCATAAATTAAATAATGTGACAAATTCTAGTGCATTGTAACCCAAAAACAGCGATAAAGATGTCTAAGCAAAAACTTCCAAATGAAATCGCACCAAAAATTTACTGACCCATTCATGTAATTAGATTTGACCTTAAAACACTGTAGACAATTTGTAACGCGACCAATAATTTAAATATTCATCCAAGCTCATTAGCCACCATGCAAAAAACTAAATCGCACGCCCCGCAAGATAACCGCTTGCTAAACGTTGGTAAGCGATAACATTTTATTCACTATAGGTAATACTTAAGAATGCTCCGTTATCAATAATAACATGTTTCTACACAAAAACCTTAAGAATGTTTCGTTATCATTGTCCATTCTTTCAAAGCCAGATTTTCAATTTACGGCTCGATTGCACGGTAAAAAAAAATTCTGATAAGAATTTTTAATTGCAATGAACTCAAAATTGCATCCAATGGTGAACCTGTCTTAATTTTGGGGAGAAAAATTATAAAAAAAACTATCTTCTTACCATTGTACATTATTGCCCTTCTGCAAAGAAGTATAAAAGCTTGAGAATTTCTGCAAAACGGCATCAGTGAGGTCCACTCCTCATCTAGACACAATGAAGTTGTTTGTGGCTTATTTTTACTTTCTGCTTTGGCTGCGGCCAACCAGGATCAACTCTGGGACAGATGGCGTGGAAGAGGACGAGGTGAGTCCTTATTAAATTTTCCTTAAAACAATCTTGAATTAATACCACTTTTTAGGAAACACCGGCTGGTCCGGGGAAAGGAACTGGTCCGGGGAAAGAAACTGGTCAGGTGAGCGGGGAATGGGTGACACTGGTTTGGACGATGATCTTCGACTTAACAAACAAGGAAGGAATCTTTGTAAGGACATTAATAATAAATGAATCCTGGTGTGATTTATAAAATTTCCAATTCTCTCAGTTGATATAAGAGACCGAGTGAATCGTGTGGATCGTTTGGATAGCTACGAAAATATTTTGGGCGGCAACCGACGAAATGTAGACATTCGTGATGATAGTCTAGAAAATCTTAGACTGCGAGACGATAACAGAAATCGTGTTCGTACTGTTGATAATCTCGATAAGAAACTCGTCAAACATGATGATGATGTTAAATTCAAGATCCTTGGTGACAGGGATCTGCTCTACAAACAAAAATTCGTCCTTGATGTCCTCATCAATGTCCACAAGGTTCGCGACACTAACGATGACTTAACTCGCGATGTTCGTATTGTTGATGGTGAAAACTATTACAAGGTAAGTTAAAACTTAGTCCTTTAAGAATCTTTCAAGCAGTTAAATTATTGCAGAACTACGAAAAAGTCACCGACTTCTTCCGCATGCTCCGCAACAAGCGAACCTTGCTTCCACGAGGCCGTGTCTTCACAATCAATGACAAAGTCCATCGAAAGCAGCTCCGAAACCTCTTCAACCTCTTCTTCTATTCCAAGGACTTCAATGTCTTCCAACGCAATGCCCTCTGGGCACGTCGATTCATCAACGAGGAAATGTTTGTTCATGCTCTCATTGCTGCTATCCTTCATCGTGATGATATGACCGGTGTCAAAGTACCCGCCCTCTATGAAATCCTCCCGCACAAGTTCCACACCAGCATGACCATCGATAGGGCTCTCAAGATGAAGGATATGCTGGTCAACAAGGACAACTTGATCATCTTCAACAAGTACACCAAGGACTACAACATGATGAATGAGGAAGGTCGTTTGGCATACTTGATGGAGGATATTGGCTGGAACTTATTCCACTACTTTTTTCATATGGAGTTCGCATCATGGATTGGTGGCAAGGACTTCAATCTATTCAAAGAGCGTCGTGGCGAGAAATACTGGTTCTTCATCCAACAGATCTTGGCTAGATACAACCTCGAACGTTTGTCAAATGGATTGGGAAATATCAAGGATATCTCTCAATGGACCAGAATCAGGACAGGATACAATCCAATGATGGTGAACAAGAATGGACTTCCAGTGACTATGAGGAAAAACTACTATGAGATCCGCTCAACTGAAGACTTCTACTTGATGAACCGTGTTGACGATTATGCCCGCAGGATTCGTGATGCCATCGACAAAGGATACTGCATCACGGTTGATGGCGGCAAAGTGGATTTGAAACGTTCAGATGCCATTGATATCCTTGGAAACATGATTCAAAACAATATTGATTCAGTCAACACTCGCTACTATGGCACCTTTGTTCGCGATTTTGCCAAGCTTTTGGGTGGTGGACACGTTAAGGATAACGACCGATTCAGACTTACTCCAAGTGTTATGGAACACCATGAAACTGCTCTTCGAGACCCTGTTACCTACCAATTGTACAAGAAGATCATGAAGCTCTACTATCAATTCAAGGACAATTTGCCAGCCTACCGACGAGAGGATCTCAACTTGGATGGAGTTCACGTCGACAACGTACGCACAAGCAAATTGATGACTTACTTCGATACATTCGATGTTGATATTGGCACCATCGTAGACTTCGATACCTTGTGGAGTAGGAACACTGACAATAAGGCAGACCGAATCGACAACATGGACAAGAGGGTGATTGCCAGACACATGCGCCTTAACCACAAACCATTCGTGATGAACATTGACCTCACTGTCGACCGTCCACAGAAGGTAGTTGTAAGGACATACTTAGGACCCAAGTTTGACAACGACAACAAGCTCATCAAGTTGAAGTACAACCGCGATAACTTCTTCCAAATTGACAAGTTCACGTATGACATCACCAACACCGGTAAATTCAACATTCAGAGACACTCTCGCGACTTTGTTTACACTGTCAAGGATCGCACGACAGTCCTCGATATCTACAAGCGAGTCTTGTTGAACAAGGATATTAACAAACTTGTCAACATGCACGTTGATGAAGCCAACTGTGGATTCCCTGACCGTCTATTGTTGCCACGTGGTTGGGTAGGAGGAATGCCACTCCAACTCTTCGTGATTGTCACCAAGGCTAAGGATATTGTGAAACGTGATAATGAACACACCATTATTTGTGGTAAGCAAACACTCATCAACGAGGTTGACGACTGGAATCTTGGCTTCCCATTCGATCGTCGCATTGATGAGGGAGAGTTCTACACCAAGAACATGTTCTTCAAGGATGTGCTGGTATTCCACGATGACCGCTTGGAAATGATGTTGAACAAGGTTAACTTGGATGGCGACAATATTGCCAATAATGATGTTTGGGATAAGTTGACTGTCCTCGATAACCGAAGTGGTGAAGTTGATAGAATGGATGACTTCGACCGCACTGACCGCGTACGAATGACAAGGATCTAATGAGATGACGACCCGGAAAATTGTTTTAGTTGTAGATTAGCCTCTAATTGTTTTTCTTTTGTTTTTTAATATATTTTGACGAGCATCACAGTTCAGTCTTTTGCTTTATGATTCAATTTACGGCAAAACGACCAATTTATCTTGCTAGAGATTATATTGGTTTTGATGAATGCTTTCGTCTAATTGTTTTCCATTGTAGTTGAATATTTTTCAAATTCCTTTAATTTTTAAGATTTTTGGAAAAAAATTCAGACAGTCGAAGATAGGGATACGACCAAAAAGTAAGTTTCATATTTCACTTGAGTCAACTACGTGGCTTTGGGTACTTTAAATTCACTCATTTTTCCTATAAATTTTTCGTTTAAAACAAGTTTTTGTATGCAACCAAAAAATCTCAATGATTTTGATGGTCATCTGGCTAGTTAAGCAAATTTGTTCAAAGCTTGTCTTCTGGCTGCATCCATTCTGTTAGTTGAATAGTTCTCCCATATTCAATGAAACTCATCGGTTTTGCTACAATTTATTTCAATCATTATTAGACTTCACCAATTTCCCCAATAACGACGTGATTTTCTTTACTTTTTTATATCCTTCGTAGCCCTATTAATCTTCGACATTTAATCTCAACCCAATCGATAGACTGATAGCAATTGTATATGGTCTTCAGTTGATAGTAATTGATTCCTAGGCATCTCCGGCTGATATATAAGTAAATGGCGTGCCATTTATTCGTTTATCACATTTCTTATACTTAATGAGTTTCCAGCTTTGTCAGACATTGTCATCGTCTAAATGTGATGAGAACAATGAAGGAGAAAAAGAAGGATATTTGTAATCAATTTTTACGGGAATCGACCAATAAGAATAATATTGAAGCCAAATGAATTCAAGGACCATATCCTTGAAATTAATGGGTTCTAATATTGTCTGATGTAGAAATATTGCCTGATGTATCGAAAGGGATACTTATTTTGGCAATTATCATTTCGTTACTTTGCATATTTCAGAGAACATCCAAGTTATAAATTGGAATAATATTTTTTTTTTCTATAAATTTTAAATAATTTTCTGACTCCGAAAGAAATTCAGGGTAGAAACAATAATACTGTATATTTCTCGTTGCAATACTTGTATCTGATCTCAATCGCAGACTTTGAAAATTAGGTAGTATATATTTGATATCTGGGTGACGTTTTGGGGTTTTGTACCATCATAACTATGCGCAAATCTGCTGGCACGCAATTGAAAATGTTGTATATGGCGAAAGTAGAAAGATTAAACGTAAAAAATGTAGCTCAGAAAGCTCAGGTTAACTGGACGTGGAGGGAGTGGATTTCTGGGGAACAAAGGAGCAATCTGGTCGTAATGATATCAAATAGTCGGCACTTGAATTGTGCGGGAAAAAATAAAAGAGAGACATAAAAAACGTATTAGGTAGCGGTTATGTCGTGTGGATAGTAATATATTCGAGACGGTGAAATTGGATTTCATAGGTGTTTTTGGTTTGCTGGTGCCAGCATACACCGGTTTCGTTGTAGGTGATGTACACTCCTCACTCCTCCTATGCTGGAAACGCTGGTCTCCATCGGGCCAAGAAAATGTGCTATCATGTTGATAGCCAATGAGGGCCCGGGTGAAAGAATAAGTGGTTCTTTCACTTAGGACACTGGCACCATTATTCTTAACACATTGTAGTTGATAACCACAGTCGATGTGAAAACTTTCAGCTCGTTACAACTTGCACGTTGGGTGTGTTCCCACATGTATATAGGGTCCTATACCCACCTTAGGACCACGCGGTCGAGCTGCCCTGTGGGTGATGACGTGTGGCAGCTCCTGAGGAGTGTCCATCACCTACAACGAAACCGCTGTATGCTGGCACCAGCCCTATGCTGAAAACACTGGTCTCCATCGGGCCAAAAAAATGTGCTATCACGTTGATAGCCAATGATGGCCCCGGTGAAAGAATAACACCATTATTCTAAACACATTGAAGATAATCATCATTATCTGCCTTGAGACAGCCAAAGCTGGTCCTGAGCGTCCAGGACTAATCTCCTCCAATCGTCACGGCTCTGCAATCTTGTTCCCCAGTTGATCACTCCAGCTAGGATCTATTGGTCCTCCCGCTGGACGTCTGCCTTTTTCTCTACCCTTTAATGTTCTCTTGGGAAGCCGGTTTTCTTTCATTCTTTCTACATGACCCGTCCATTTCAATTTGCATGATTTCACGCAGACAGATACAGGTGGTATATCAAAAAGCTTATATAACTCATCGTTGTAATGAACTCTGCACTGTTACCCTCCTCGTAGAGGGTATTCTGGTTGGGAGACTTCAGCCCCGTAAAGCCAACCAAAGAATAGGCGTGAATGCCACTCGCTTAGCCATTGGGGCCTCAAAGCCGCCAAGCGAGGATTTGGCCGCCAGAATAGCAGGTCAAATTACCTATACCATTTGCACCTAATTCTTACTGGAAATGAGGCACAGTTTCGAGGGAGGCCCAAAGAGGAATAGAAAAAGAAGACCGTCTCCTACTGCCGTCAGACCAGCAGGTTTGATTGGAACCGCTTTTTTGCTTACCTCCTCCCAAATCATTGAGAAGAAAAATAAGAAAAACAAGTTGGGTAAACAGACCTACGCTCATGTCAGAAGGGTTTTGTATTCAATTTTCAAAATGCAGTCACCAGATTGAATAAAGTCAAGAAGCATATCAATGACGATTTTATTGGAGAAACTATGAAATTCGAAGACCATACTATTATTAACAAAGTTGAAAGAATTTCGACTTCTGAGGGTTTTGTTATTGTTCTACTCATAAATATCTCCCTTGATAATTATTTCAGATGTCCATTCGCGACGGAGGAAACACATTTTTCATGTATTTCCCCCCTGTGCCCCCAATGAAGCAGAAACTGACAGTTTAAGAACTGTTTTGAAAAGCTCCCATGAAAGCTATCATTTCATACTCATATCGGCTACGTTTGATGAAATTTTTTTCAGGGGCCATTCTCCTGTACTGTTATCATCGATCAATAGCCAATTTTTTCGAATCCTAGAGTTGTTACAAAGCCCTTTTGCTAGAAGCTCCCTCCCGCCTCCTTGACTTGTTTCACTTATGAGTATTAATTTTAGGTACTCAGCTTCATTCATTCATTAAATTAAATCAAGTGTTCAAAGCATGCGCCTTAAACGTTGAAGTTGGGAAAAAATAACTCAAAATTATTCAATCTTCGCATTTAAAACAGCCACTATTTTGTTTTACGATTACTGATACCACTAGCTGAACTGATTCTCAAAGTTATTCATGACACCTATCATTCCTGAAATTTTCATGCAAATCCTAGCAAAGCTGTAGTGTCTGAGTCGGTAAAAAGCGCATGTTGTTCCATAGCCACATGTTGCCATAGTAATACATGCAGCGCATATTGTTCCATAGTAATACAGGAAAATTTAAACCGCTATAACTTCGCTAAATGTGATGCAATCTTTATGAAACTTGCAGGGTTGATCAATCTTATAAACAAACATCTGTGTACTGAATTTCATTGAATTTAAGGGTACCATTAAGATTTTATTCAAGAAAACATAAAATCCGTAAATCATACTATTACTAACAAAGTTGAGTGAATTGCGACTTCTCACGTATTTGTTGTTGTTGTACTCATCAAGGCCTACATTCGTGATTTTTTTCAGATTTTTCGGATCACAGGTGTCCAATCGCGAGTGGGGGGGACACAAATTTTTCGTGTATTTCCCCTCCCTGTGCGCCCCTCGAAGCAAATTTTGCCAAACTAAAACCTGTTTTGAAAAGTTCTCATCAAGACCTTTCATTTGATACCCATATCGGCTACCTTCAATGAAATTTTTTTTTCGGGGGGTCACTCCCCTACATGGGGAGACCTCCCTTAAATGCCTTATAAAATTTTTTAGTAACTGATCTTTGAAGAAATCACCACTTTACACCTATATACAAAATTTGATGCTTCTAGCTTAAGTAGTTTCCGAGAAAAACTGCTGTGACACACGGACGGACGGACGGACGGACGGACGGACGGACGGACGGACGGACGGACAGACAGACGGACAGACGGACAGACAGGACGCGATTTTAGAAGGGTTTTGTAAAATTATTTTACAAAACCCTAAAAATGGCAACATAAAAATCCCCTAAAACAAGAAATGATTCCAGTTTAAACTAGTACTTGTACTCCGAAGCCTTTCTCCGCGATACCGTTGTCACAGAACCTCGATTGTTGCGTGGGTTCGATAGTTCCTTAGAGTCGCGGGTTTCGCTTTCCTCCCACTCAAATTCCCCAAATTGTTGAATAGCTTCTTGCTTAACCTAGTTCCCCAAAGTTGCGGATTTTGTTATTAATTTCCTTCTAACTCGGATTCCAGAAAATTTTTGATTCAAAAAATACTTCCAAGGGCGTCAATCACTTTGGTTTGCAATCCTCTACGTGGGTAACTCAGGAATCCCCTGCTTACTCTACGCATACCTTCGAGGCTTAACCGTCTTTCACTGTCTCTTTCTCTAGTTTTTCAGTAACTCATTCACTAAGTTTCTAGTTTACACTGACTCTTTGCACGCAAGTTAAGCACCAACAATCACTTAATCACAATTGCTTAGTTCTTTTATTATCCTATTCAACGGAAGATCCGTATCTAAGAACTTTTGCGTGCGAGTTAACCATCAACCAAACACTTTCACCGTACCGAGTATTATCCAATAAAAGAGAAACCCGGTCACTGGTTTTGCTCCCTTAAATAGATGTGTAACAACGAGGGTTGTCCGCTTATCAAAAGAAACGGTGACCGGCCATCCACCTTTCATTTCCGATCCCGAATTAGCAACAAAGTCTTTCTCGTCGCAGTTTTCCAAACTGCGACTACTTGCGCTTAGCGTAACCTCGAACCGATATATAGAACATCGCAATTCGTTCGAGTCTCGATCAATTCTTGAACTGGTTAGCTGCGACAAGACAAAAATGACGTTTGGACTGAATGTTTATATTTACAAGCATGCCATGCTCGCGAAATTTGATTTGAATAAGAAGTTATGCAATATTGGTCGACTGAAACAGTTTAAAATAGGAAACTCTTAGAATTTGTTCGCGTATAAAGCGTCTACAGCGATTTTTCTGCGTATACGGTTGACTGATGGATGAAATGCGCTGCCAGCACCCGCACTGGTAAGGTACTTTCAAGCGTAATGTCGAATTCCTCCGCTTTTTTTTCCTTCTACCTAACCTACGTTAGGTGTGTATTGGCTATGGCTTAAGAAATTCACCCGCGAAAGGTAATGCTAATTTAATATTTAGACTGTTTACATCACCTAAATTCGTTGATGCGTTGACGGATCCCTGTAGAAATTTTAACTGCAAAATCGAACACTTCCGTCCTTGATATGGGAGAGTATTTTTTCGCAAAAATAGTTTTGTTTACGAGTTTAGTCATCCTCCATGGTAATACGTGAGTGATAGTGCTGCCTCCATCCTTTCCGAGTACGAGAAGAGTCACTTTTGGGCCTTCACCTATACTCTTGAAAGCGAGGATGATTGGGGCCTGGTATGTTTGAAGCTGTTGCTGTCACAGCCTGGCACTTTCCATGACGTCTCTTTACTCCAACAATGGGCTGTGAATGCATAGACTTAAAGTAAAGTTTACCATAGTAATTGTATCTACGTGTTAATTACTTTACATTGTAGACATTTCGCAAAGCGATGACTTTAGCTCGGAAAGGATTTTCCCCCCTTCTTTTGATTATTATTTAGTGCAACCTAAATATATCGACTCGCAGCCCGATGCTGAAAAGGAGGCAGTTTCACTTGTAATAGCACTCTGTTCCTTGTTTCACTGAGCGGTAGATTTTTGGAGCACTTTGCGTTCAAATACGTCCACTGCCTTTTTGGATTCGCTCATTAGAGTCCATGTTTCATTTCCATATAATAGCATAAGTTTGACTAGTAGTTTATAAATGTGGAGTTTATTTTACCTGTGCACAACTCTGGACCCTAGTGTGAGAAGTACGGAGTAATAAACTTTATTTGGGGCGTTTATGCAGCATCCAATCTCATCCTTTTCAGCGCCTCTTCGATTTATGTTGGCTCCAAGATAGAATAAATCATCCACATTTCAAGGTTGTAGTCGTCTACGGCCAGGTTTTGTCCAACTAGAATTTTCTTCCACGTTGGAGTCATGAATCTAGTTTTAGTTTCATTAACTCGTAGTTTAATTCAGTTAGCTTCAGATTCTAGGCTCAGAAATGCTCCTTTCGCACCTGCGATTGAACGTTCCATAATATTTACGTGATTAGCATATACTACCAATTGTGTGGAATTGAACATTAGTGTACCCGAGGTTTCAACTGATGTCTTCCTGATGACGTGTCCCAGCGAAATATTAAAGAGCATTAAGGCAAGTCCATCCCCTTGTTTTAAGTGTAATTCCGTTACAAAGCTGTCCGTAAGCTCACCGTTTATCTTGACCTGGGACTCTTTGTTTAGCATCGTGACCTTGACCATGCGGACTAGCTTTGTTGGGATGCCAAAGGCAAGAATTATTTTTTACAGCGCATTTCTGTCGACACAGTTGTATGCTTGCTTGAAGTCTACGAAGAGTTGGTGCACTTTTTGAGCACCTGCTTTACTGAGAATATTTACTCTATTGTAAACTATCCACTTCGAAAGCCTCCCTGATACTCTCTTATAATATTTTCAAAGTACGGTATTAATTTAATTTCTATGATTTTGGAGAACACTTTATAAGACGTGCACAGTAAAGTAATGCCTCCATTATTTGTACACTTTAACTTGTCTCCCTTTTTCTGTTCCTGGACATATTATACTTTTCCGCGTCCTCTGGTAGCTGCTCCTCGGATCATATTCTGCAAATCAGCCGATGAAGAAGGCTATTTAGATGGGAACTCCCACTCTGGAGTAGAGTTTTGCTGTTCTTCATCTATTCCAGGAGCCTATTTTTTTCAGTGGTTCCATACTACTGCCTGTACTTCGTCTTTGGTTGGTGATAAGACTGAGACTTCTTGGCCTTCTTCTGGATTATTCACAGCTTTAGTCGTTGTTGGAGATGCTGTGAAAAGCTTCTAAAAATATTGCAGCCATCTGTTTTTAATTTCATCTGGGTTGCTTATGATTGCTCCTTGCGCACTTTTGCAAAGACTTATTTATGGATTCAAGCCGTCTCTTAGTTATTCAACATAGGCATACGCCAATCTGACTTCATGTAGGGCCTTATTTTCGTTTATCTATTGGAATTTGAGGTCAGTCGTTTCTTTCTTGGGCGCATGTTTTTAAGCTTGTTCTTCTGTAGCCCGTGTTAGCCACTAGATGTTCTCTTAGTGTGCCTGGCTCCTTTTTTAATTGCTCCCTTGTATTTTTCGTCGTACCAGTCATTCCTACTTTTCTTTGCCTAGTGCGCCAAGACCTCCTCGGCTGTTTCAGTCACCGCATCTCTCACTGTTTTCCACATGGTTTTAATGTCATCATTACTTTTTCCCACCTGCAAGAATATGTAGATGCGGTTTTCCAGGGCTGACATGGATGTAGACTTTACTGAGCTATAATTTAGCTTATGTATCTGGTAGCTTGGAGTAACTGTTGCTCCTCTGGAACTTGACCTTTATAAGGTACTGGTCCGAATAATAGACGATGCCGCAGAACGAGCGTGTGTCGAAAATGCGGGTAGTGGCTCGTTTCTGTATGCTAACGTGATTGATCTGGTTGAATATGCAACGGTTTGGGGATGCCTATGTTCTCTTATGGATGTCTCAATGTGGTAAGTATGTGGAGCTTATTGTAAAGCCTTTACTAGTAGTGAAATTGATCAGCCGTAGTCGCTGGTTTCTGCAGGGAGCCTGTGTCCTCTGGTTGTTCTTTGATGTGCCGCTTCTTGACCGATTTTTGCATTGAAGTCACCCAGAAAAATTTTAATATCGTTTGACAGCAATGTATCGACAGTGCATTCCAGAGTGCTCTAAAATCTGTTCTTGATTACCTCTTCCTTGTCTTTTGTGGGCACATGTCAGTTGTTCAGCTAGTCATGATACATTGATGGGCTTGAAGTCAGTAGTAATTTGTTTAAATCTGCTGTTAATGATGGAAGCCACTCCAAACTCATGTCGTCCTTGCAGTTTTCCACTTTGAACACGGTGTGCGTTCGCATGGCAAATATGTCTTTGCCTTGCCATCTGGTTTCTTGCACTGCAAGGATGTTGATTTTATATTTCTTTATTTCATCCAGAAGTTATCGCAGTCTACTTAGTCTGTTCAATGATCTAACATTCCAAGTTTAAAAAAAAAGTCCTTTATACGTTGCGATAGTCATTACCGTTTTCCAATCAGAGCCAAGGTGGTTGTCCTCATTCCATGACAAGTAAATACTAACTGGAGTGTTGTCAGCGTTTCGATACAGTTGGTTTTGGTCCACGATTGATATTTTATTCCCCACATACCTAGCTAGCTGGTTAGGGTACCCTCTATCCTCTACTTGAGGACACATCCCATGCTACCATCAACTCCACATGGACTATTGAGGGTTATCCTGGGCATAACTTTATCCCAGTAATACCAAAATTGCAAAAATATAAAAAATTTTAGAAAAGCTTCAGGTAAAGATCGAAAAAGAAAAAGTGTTGTCATCACTCAGTTTGTGTGTTATTTTTTTATAATCCATCTTGAACGACTCCAAGACTAGCACCCCCAAAAAACAATGAGTGAAGAAACATCCAAGATAGCTTTAGCTATGGCCAACTAATGGGAAAAATCCCTAACGTGGGCTCTTCTAGTCTAATCTACCGATGATAAGCCCACCATCGATGTTTTGCAAGAAATAAGGGGAGCGGTTTAGCCATGTGACGTGCAAACCATCATTAAAGCAATGCGTCCACTCAGTCAGATGATGAACTGGTTTAATTGAAGATGCAACAAAAAAGACTTTCTGTGATGCAGTTAAGAAGGTCCTTGAGAAAGCATTGCTGTGGCCTTGCTGTAGTCTATAGCAGCGCTCAATATCTGGGATATTGACTTCATCACGAAATCGGCTGAGGTTGAAGACACCATTAAACGGGAGTTTAAAACAAAGAAGAGCAGTACCACTTCGCTGTTTCGCTGGTTACGGGCCATACCACAAAAAGGATACAAGATGCTAGATAGGAGTTCGCTGCCCTACAAATGTGGTAAAGTAGTACACAAAATGAAAAAAATTCATGGGCGAGACCCATTACCTTCCCTGCAAAGACACTGATTTTAGTTTGGATGAACTTAAGCACGTCTTAGGGTCAGTGAAGTGTTGGACAGCAA
Source organism: Odontomyia ornata (assembly GCA_963969285.1). NCBI lineage: Eukaryota > Metazoa > Arthropoda > Insecta > Diptera > Stratiomyidae > Odontomyia > Odontomyia ornata. Next base: position 35,421,805 of record OZ017741.1, read on the forward strand.
AGTGTCAGGTGCTTGGTTAACTTAAACCATAGGTAAAAAATCCGCTGGAGTAGGTCGCATATGAAATAAAAGTACTTACTGCTGAGCAGTGAGTAGCATAACGATAGATACTCATCAGCATGATACTCTGACAAATCTGGCACTGCCACTATCTGAATTCAAAAAAGCGCTCAGTTTTAGGTACAAAACCATACTTTGATACCAGACTCGATGCTTATGATAACGATTGTCAAATAGAGAACTTGTTCTAGTTAGGAGAGACTTCACTGCAAAAGTCATTCAATGGGGTATGAATCAGCCAAAATCTTGTGGGCTTATTGTGTTGAACAGGGGCAGCACACCCACTTTCCACAGTTGAAGTTGGGTCAGAATCACCATAACATTTACTTTGGAGTGCCTAGTATCAAAGTTTCACGTCGCGAGAGCTCTAGAAGACTATTTAGCCAGTAAACACCAGTACAAAGTACTTGAGTTCAACAATAGTGCTTCTTAGCATACATATGCTCAAGTTTCCAGTCTCACGTTGAACATTAGAAAGACGGATGCTGAAAAGCTTATTGATTTCTTCATGGTACCAACATTTCTGCTTGAAGCTCTATTGCCCATCAGAGACTCTGGCACAACAAGTCGCCAATGTACTGGTTATCGTATGAAATTGCTGAACAGCTAAGTGGTCATCACAAGCTCTAACAAGAGGCTTAGTGGATATGGACTTGGGATAAGACATGCACCATGTTAGCTCCATATAAGTCAGCTCGAAAGTATCTTCACAGATTTATCAACGACAACAAAGTCAGTTGCTGGCAAGATCGGTTGAATCATGTGAACAGCGATCCATTGGGCCTAAACTTGAAGATAGTCAAAAGGAGGCTCAGCGTCAAACGATTAACCTACTCTATCGAGGATCCTTTCCTTAAATACTGCGATCCACGATGAAAACTGAGTTTCATAAAGATAGAACTGAAGCAAGCGACCTTGTCTATGCAGGGCAGAAACTCTCCAGGCGTAATGAAATTCCAATTAGTTACTGCAGATAGTCTTTCGATTTTGCTTCGATTTGCTGCAGTGGGTTCAATGCCTGTCTATATGAAATTGTTCTCCTAGAGGGCTGAAACGTAGCTAGGCTTTTGCTGATCAGCAAAAGAAGGGAAATTCTAAGTCACTGTCTTATTACGGCCCGTCATGTCCACAGAGTAAAGACCAATAGTATCGGGAGAAAGCTGATTGAATTGCAACCAGCACTGAAATGCTTGGGCGTCCTGCTAGTTTCAAAGATACCTTTTGTCCGAGCGAATAAGAGCAGCAGCTGATAAGGTGGAGGTGGGTGTAACGACACTGAGTAGATTGATGGCTATCAAACGTTGATCTGCTATCAAACGTTGATCTGCTATCAAGAAGTCGATATCTGATTAACCCCATGCTGTCTAGACTACTCTAGAGATTAAAACAATGGGGTGATGCTCTCAGAAAGGAGCTGCACTGAAAGTGGTTGGCTTATGTGCAGAGACAAGAAACGCTGCAAGTAGCATGCACATTTCAAACAGTCTCCAAGTTGTCAGCACTGGTGGTCACCGGGGGAAACCAGGCACTCTCCTTACTAGAGAGCGCAGTAAAATCTACATAGAAAGAAAGGGAGATGACAGAAAAGTGTTCACTAAGCATGAGAGACAGCACTTTCTCAGCAACTGGCACCAGCCTTGGGAGAGCGTCATAGAGACAAGGTAAGCTGTGCGCCTAATCCGTGACCCGAGACTGTGGCTTAATTGAAGGAGCGGTGAGACTGACTTCAATTTGAGCCAGCTCTAGAGCGAACATAGAGTTTTTGGGTCTTACCTCTATAAGATCGATAAGCTACGGTCTCCTGACAGCATGTCTGAGGAAAGTTAGATGACATTTGCCTTACATTTTTCACTTGCGAAGATAGGACAGGCAGCATGTAGACCTCTTCAATAAAATCGGAAAGTTCTCCCCGGAAACTATGCTCAGAGAGGTGCTTACATTGGTTAACAAATGGAACCGTGTAGCACATTCCTTTTTGCTGCCTTGGAAGGGAAAAATGGGACACACTTGATGGTTTTGAGGTGTCAATCCAAGAGAGATCTCTTGTCTAGCACTCCCTTACTTCCCGCTAGAAAGGAGAGTTTTATATCTCAAAGGCAATTCTAGGCATAGGAAAACGAGGCCTAGAACAAAGTAATGTGCTAAATAATTTCAAGTTAGGTTTCCATACTTATAAAAGAGGTTTTTTGTGGATAGTAAAAGAGCCTTTTGCCTTTGAAGCTCCACGCTGAGGGCATAAATAGCCTTCATTTGCCTGCCGAAAATTTGAAAACGAAACCAAAATTCTCCAAATAATAAGGAAGCTTGTTTTAATTTCAACTTAGTTGGATGATCTTTTCGCCATGGTGGTCTCCTTAGTCGCAGAGATATTCAAGATGGCAAATACCATTATTTCTGAGATAAATTTAAATTGATGAAGACTTGCGCTAAATTTCTTGCACTTTTATGGGGCAATCAGTTATGACTGACTTCTTTTTTTCGGTCAAAGTGACAATTATACAGTCCTCTAAGCAAATTTAAGTGAGTTGCTACAGGAGCCCGCTCCACTACCAGGCTGTAAGCGATCTTGCACTTGAATACGAAACAAATTCTAATCAGATGCAGGGTTCCCATAAAATGACTAGGCGTGCACTTGCCTGCTTGTGTTGTTATTGCAAAAATTTATAATACACCCATCTTATTTGAATTGAATAGAATAATTTCGTTTCGATAGGCGGGATGCATGTTGTGATTACTTTCGAATATTAAAAGATGATCATTTCAGAATTAAATTTTCATTTGCTGGGGTCTGAGAAATTTCAAATTGCACCTAAGAAACAACAAATCTGGAATGCCAACGATTTATCCGCAACAAGGCATGATTAAGTTATTCAAGTTTGTCTTAAGCTAATTTACATCTTGAGTCTTGATTAAAATACGTATAGTGATGTCTGTGATGAGAGGGTCATACCAATTGTTTGAAGTATAATTAAGAATTAGGCCAAAAAAATCATCACTAACTGTCTTTTATAATTCTTAACCTGATAATTGCTCACCCATTCTAGTTTTCATTATATGTATGTATTTAAAGTTTGACTTATTGATACATTATACCTAATCAGAAGTTTTAGTTTGTTGTTAATTTTAAATCAATCAAACAAGAAGTACTATAGTAGAAAAAAATCTTTAAAATAAAAGGTTCTACACCCACCAATATTCAATTTTTCTTTAAAGTTCTAGTCTCTCTATGACAAAACGTCAATCTAATATTCATGGTACACTTCCAACATAACATTTGCCATTTCTCGTGAGCTGCCATAAAATACATCATGAAATCATCAAGATACCTAGTATAAATTGAAGCTTTTACTTTTCCTCCTCCTCTTTGTAGCACTACAGCCCCTCACAGCCTATCGCTTCCTATATACAACAAGCGCCTCCAACTGTCTCGGTCCATTGACCGCATCTTATAATTCCGAAACCTGAGAAGCGATGAACTGTCTTGGTCGACCGAGTCAAACAAGCGTATTCTCAGTTTTCCCACTGGTCTCTACCCTTCAGTTCTTCCCTACTTTGATCATGGCCTTTCTACTTTTGTATATACAGGGTTATCCAATAATAGGTGTTATTTATATATTTGAAAAAAAAATGCCATTTTTAGGTCTTTGTAAAAATTTTTTTTACAAAGACCTACTAGTTTCGCGACCTGTCTGTCCGTCTGTCCGTCCGTCTGTCCGTCCGTCCGTCTGTCCGTCTGTCCGTCTGTCCGTGCGTCACAGCTGATTTCCTCAGAAACTATAGAAGCTAGAATGCTCAAACTTTGTGAAAAGGTCAGAAGTGATGATCTCTCAAAAGTTAAGGCCTTAACAAAAATTTAAAAAATGTTTAAGGGGGGTCCCCCTAATAACGAATTGGCCCTTAAAAATTTTTTTTCATCGAAGGTAATCGAGTGGGGTATCAAATGAAAGGTCTTGATTAGAACTTTTAGAATCTGAAATAAAAAAATCATTTTATGAATTAGGGGGTCCAGGGGAAGGCAAAATGTACCCAAAATTTGTGTCCCCCCCCCCTCGCGATTGGACACCTTTCAGCCGAAAAATCTGAAAATTATCACGAACGTGGACCTATATGAGTACAAGGGCAACAAATACCTTAGAAATAGAAATTCGCTCAACTTTGTTAATAATAGTATGATTAGTAGATTTTACATTTTTGCCCATAAAATCAAAACGGTACCTTTAAACTTCTTGAAATTTTGCAATTATATAAACTAACATAAGATATATATGTTCACAAAATTTAATTGAGATTGAATCATAATCAAGTGAGTTATAGCCATTTCAATTATATGGAATTATACCAACAATAACACGTGTTTATGGTTGATATAGGATTTTCCACTAAGAGGTGTTATTTTGATATTAAAAGAAAAATGCCATTTTTAATACAAATGATCGAATGTTTATTTCATTATAAAGAAGAAGATATGCCATTAATAGCAATAATTAACATTGAGCAAATAACCACTACGACACGCTTACAGGACCATATCCTCTTCATAAAATTTTCCATAACCAAATCGCAAAGTGGTTGCCCTCTGTCCTCGATAGCCTCACGAATTTCATCTTTGAGATCTTGAATCAACGCTGGGCTTTTGGCATAGGCCTTCTCTATCACGTGGCTCCAAAGGAAGAAGTCGCAAGGTGTTAAATCAGAAGATCTATTCAAAATAACACCTCTTATTGGAAAACCCTATATTTATTTAAAATTGACTTGGGCACTTTTATTTTCTTTCAATTTTCATGAAAATTTAAGGAATAGTGTTTAACTTGAACATGTCTAATCGGCCGAGCATTCAGAAAAATCATTTAAGCTAGATTAAAATGGCGGCTGCACTGTGTTTATGAAAGAAACTGTGCATCTTTTGTATAAATTCGAACAATTTCATATCTAAGTATTGGATGAATAATTCAAGTTATCGATTCACGCCATTAGAAAACTTGTTTCTAACCCTAGGATGTTTACAAAGACCTTCTGGTAGGAGCACTCTCCTGCTTACTCAACTTGTTTAATATAAATGATCGGATGTTCATTTCATTATAAAGAAGAAAGTATGCCGTTAATATGGAAAAATAACGTAAGACAAATGACTACCACGACCACGCTTACAGGATCATATCCTTCTCATGAAATTTTCCATAACCAAATTGCAAGTGGCCGCCCTATCTCCTCGATAGCCTCACGAACTCCATCTTTGAGGTCTCGAATCGATGCTAGGCTGTTGGCGTAGACCTTTTGCTCCAGCCTTATTTTCGAAAAAGTAAGGTCCAATGACTCGCTGGACCATAAACCGCATCAAATAGTCACACGTTGAGGATAAAGAGGCTTTACAACAACAACTCTTGGGTTTTCCGAGCCCCAGATGCGACGATTTTGCTTGTTGAAGAAGCCACCGAGGTTGAAATGGGCCTCATCACTCAAGATGATTTTTCGATGGAATTTCAGATCATTTTCATGCATTTTAAGGACCCAATCAGCAAAGACACGACGTTGTTGATGGTCGACCGGCTTGAGCTCTTGTGTTAACTGAATTTTATAACCCTTAAAACCCAAATATTTATGCAAAATACGGTGTAATGACGTTTGTAGAATGCCTAATTCCAAAGAACGACGTGGAATGGACAAACCTGGGTTTTCTTCAACACTTTCGGCTACAGCAGCAATATTCTCAGCTGTTCTTGAGTGACGTGCACGGGTTTTATTCTTCACATCACTAAGTTGTCCCAACAACTCGAATTTTCCCACCAATTTCTGTATTGCGGTCCGACCAGGTGCTTCATGACGGCCCAAAAATGTTCGAGTTTTACAAACCGTCTCTGCCAATATTGCATCATTTCCATAGTGAATGTGAATGATTTCAATGCATTGTTGAAGCGGTTTTGTTCCATTTTTCAAAATGGCGTAGTTTTCACTTGTCAAATATTAAAAAATGTTAGCTTCAAAAGTTACATCTACCGAAATAGCGGGTTATTCAAAATAACACACCTTATTGGAAAGCCCTTTAGTGACCACATCCATCGTTTCCCATCGAATTTGCTAAAACAGAGCGACCACTTTAAGGTAACTATTCTTTAGCACAATTAGCAGGAAATGGGTCATCTAAAGAAATCATAATATCAAAAAACAACGAGTCCATTTTGCTGGATAGATTTGTATATAAGTCTCTCGTGTAAATGGGGATAAATTATGCAGCAGTAATACTCAGTAAGGACATTAATTATTTACCAACTTTATGCCCTAATTAGTGGTCTGCGTGATGTAGTGGTTAGAACACTTACCCCGTAAGCTAAAGGTCACTGGTTAAAAATAGTTGGTGGCAACGAAATTTATTTTGAGTTATTCTTCGGGTGCACTATAAGCTCATTCAGTTATGACATTAATTATTTACCAACTTTATCAAGCCTCAAAATATGCCCTAATTAGTGGTCTGCGTGATGTAGTGGTTAGAACACTTACCCCGTAAGCTAAAGGTCACTGGTTAAAAATAGTTGGTGGCAACGAAATTTATTTTGAGTTATTCTTCGGGTGCACTATAAGCTCATTCAGTTATGATATGTGCTGGTTTAAAATCAAAATTTATCGCAGCTGGATGAAGGGACACATGACCAGAGCATGGTCTTGCCCATATCATCTTCTCGAGTACCAAAATATACGATCAGTATAATGAGATACTCTAACTACCTCTAACCAAATGCCCAAAAAGGCCTCTAGTGCTAAAACAAACAAAAAGAAATCATCAGTGTTACTGCAGGAGACTTAGATGGTCAGAATAAAATTTACAAAGAGATGACAAGCTTATTTTACAAGTTTGAAAGACACGCAATTGCAATGCTCGTCAAAATATATTTAAAAAACAAATGAATAACAATTAATAGCTACTCTAAAACTAGAACAATTTTCATCGGTCATTTTCTCATTACATCCTTGTCATTTGCATTCGACCCATACGGTCCATGTTGTCATTTCTGCCCATTCTGTCAACTTCACCACTTGTATTATCAAGGACAGTCAACTTATCCCAAACATCATTATTGGCGATATTGTCACCATCCAAGTTCACCTTGTTCAACATCATTTCCAAGCGGTCATCGTGGAATACCAGCACATCCTTGAAGAGCATGTTCTTGGTGTAGAACTCTCCTTCATCGATGCGACGATCGAATGGGAAGCCAAGATTCCAGTCGTCAACCTCGTTGATGAGTGTTCGCTTACCACAAATAATGGTGTGTTCATTATCACGTTTCACAATATCCTTAGCCTTGGTGACAATAACGAAGAGTTGGAGTGGCATTCCTCCTACCCAACCACGTGGCAACAATAGACGGTCAGGGAATCCACAGTTGGCTTCATCAACGTGCATGTTGACAAGTTTGTTAATATCCTTGTTCAGTAAGACTCGTTTGTAAATATCGAGGACTGTCGTGCGATCCTTGACAGTGTAAACAAAGTCACGAGAGTGTCTCTGAATGTTGACTTTACCGGTGTTGATGATGTCATACGTGAACTTGTCAATTTGGAAGAAGTTGTCGCGGTTGTACTTTAACTTGATGAGCATATTTTCGTTGTCAAACTTGGGTCCTAAGTATGTCCTTACAACTACCTTCTGTGGACGGTCGACAGTGAGGTCAATGTTCATCACGAATGGTTTGTGGTTAAGGCGCATGTGTCTTGCAATCACCCTCTTATCCATGTTGTCGATGCGGTCTGCCTTATTGTCAGTGTTCCTACTCCACAAGGTATCGAAGTCTACGATGGTGCCAATATCAACATCAAATGTATCGAAGTAAGTCATCAATTTGCTTGTGCGTACGTTATCGACGCGAACTCCATCCAAGTTGAGATCCTCTCGTCGGTAGGCTGGCAAATTGTCCTTGAATTGATAGTAGAGCTTCATGATCTTCTTGTACAATTGGTAGGTAACAGGGTCACGAAGAGCAGTTTCATGGTGTTCCATAACACTTGGAGTAAGTCTGAATCGGTCGTTGTCCTTAACGTGTCCACCACCCAAAAGCTTGGCAAAATCGCGAACAAGGGTGCCATAGTAACGAGTGTTGACTGAATCAATATTGTTTTGAATCATGTTTCCAAGGATATCAATGGCATCTGAACGTTTCAAATCCACTTTGCCGCCATCAACCGTGATGCAGTATCCTTTGTCGATGGCATCACGAAACCTGCGGGCATAATCGTCAACACGGTTCATCAAGTAGAAGTCTTCAGTTGAGCGGATTTCATAGTAGTTCTTCCTCATAGTCACTGGAAGTCCATTCTTGTTCACCATCATTGGATTGTATCCTGTCCTGATTCGGGTCCATTGAGAGATATCCTTGATATTTCCCAATCCATTGGACAAGCGTTCGAGGTTGTATCTGGCCAAGATCTGTTGGATGAAGAACCAGTATTTCTCACCACGACGCTCTTTGAATAGATTGAAGTCCTTGCCACCGATCCATGATGCGAACTCCATATGGAAGAAGTAGTGGAATAAGTTCCAACCAATATCCTCCATCAAGTATGCCAAGCGACCTTCCTCATTCATCATGTTGTAGTCCTTGGTGTACTTGTTGAAGATGATCAAGTTGTCCTTGTTGACCAACATATCCTTCATCTTGAGAGCCCTATCGATGGTCATGCTGGTGTGGAACTTGTGCGGGAGGATTTCATAGAGGGCGGGTACTTTGACACCGGTCATATCATCGCGATAAAGGATAGCAGCAATGAGAGCATGAACAAACATTTCCTCGTTGATGAATCGACGTGCCCAGAGGGCATTGCGTTGGAAGACATTGAAGTCCTTGGAATAGAAGAAGAGGTTGAAGAGGTTTCGGAGCTGCTGTCGATGGACTTTGTCGCTAATTGAGAAGACGCGACCACGCGGGAGCAAGGTCCGTTTGTCCCGAAGCATGCGAAAAAAATCGGTGACTTTTTCGAAGTTCTGCAATGTTCTTAGTTTATTAAAGGAGTCTTTAAGAGATTGGTGTTGACTTACCTTGTAGAAATTTTCACCATCTACAATACGGACATCACGAGTCAAGTCATCGTTGTTATCGCGAATTTTGTGAACATTGATGAGGACATCAAGTACGAACTTTTGCTTGTATAGGAGATCCCTGTCACCAAGGATCTTGAATTTAACATCATCATCATGTTTGACGAGTTTCTTATCAAGATTATCGACAGTGCGAACCCGGTTAATAGTATTACGTCCTCCGTTTATCTCGAGGCTGCTATCTCTGATTCCTCCCATTCTTCGGGTGTCCAACGTTTCATAGCTATCACGACCCATGCGATCTAAGCGATCCACACGAGTCATTCGATCACCTCTATCAACTGAGGAAAATAAAAATTCAGTCATGAGATAAAATATTTTAACTGTATTTTACTCATCATCCTTACAAATATTCCTTCCATATTTATTGTTCATTCGAATGTCATCATCCAAACCAGTGTCTCCCATTCCTCTTTCACCAGACCACATCCTTTCGCCAGATGTGCCGAATACATCTTGAATGCATGTTTACAATAATTATGATTAAAAGAGGTTTCAGGATACTCACCTCCTCCTCTTCCGCGCCATCTATCCCAGAGGTTGTCCTGGTTGGCCGCAGCCAAGGCGGATAGTAGCGCTAGCACGATAAAGACCTTCATCCTGTCTGTTCAAGGAACGGACCTTACTGATGCTAACCTCCATGAATTCTGTTGGTTTATATACAGTTTTCTTGCGTCAATTTACCTGTAGATTGGTTTTGTTGAATGTCGTGTACTATAATACTTATCTATTAAACTGATATCCTTTAAATTGCCATATGACCTTAAACTGAAAATTATGCAACATTTTACTTGGATTGGTATATTTTTTTCTAACAATGTTCTATATTTTTTCAATTTACAGTTATTCTTTTTGCTGTTTTTTGGTGGTTTTTCAGCTGTGGTCCAACGTTGGACCGATTGATAAGGTACGTCATTTTTTAGATTCAAAGAACCAAGATGAGGCTAAACAAGCTTATCTTGAATTTTCACTTTCGAAATTTTTTCGACTTTTTTGATAACTTTTTGACACTATCAGCGGGTGGTAATGGGTGTTTCGGTAGAATTAATTACTTAATGAGATTATAATAATGTCTAAGATGAACACATTGTGTTCATGTATGAAATTTGTGAAAAAATGCACATTTTTGTTTCACTTTAGAACATTTGATACTTATAATCAAAAAATTAGTGAATTCTAGTAGGTATTTAATTAAAATTGTCTTGACTGTAAAGAATTTTGGACATGGTGTTGTTCTAATTTTGGAATAGTTGAGAAATTATTTTTGCAATTAAATATATTTGAATAGCATGATTTAATGAAATTGTGAAAATGGAAGTCGAAAAAATCGTTTCATCTCAGTTTTTTTTTTTAATAAATTGAACAATGAAATAACCCTAATTTTTAAAGTAGTGTTTTTTCTTTGCTATCTCCTAAATTTAATATTAAAAACTGCTTGGAGCTCTATTTCATCTACGGTCATGGTTTGGATTCATATTAATCAAAAGAGTGTGCCAAGATTAAAATGTATGGCAAGAAGAAAAATATTTTGTCCCTCTTTCAGTTTCGGCATGAGCCATTTGAGTCTGATTCATTCAAATGATGCCAGGTTCTCTTATTTCTTCAATGGATTCAGTTATTTGAAAGCAAGATTGCATTTCGGCCTCTTACGCATTGGTGATCTTCCAGGAAGTCTGTATGATAGAAAGTGGTTGTGCCGTTTCGATGAAAATTTCCTGGAAAAACTTTTTAGAGTAAATGCAAGACCCGGTAACAATAGCACAATACTCTTTACTAATAAAATCCATGGGCTTAAAGGCTAAAAAAGTGGATTGCAAAATTTTCATATCTACCAAATCTACTTGCGGCCCTGATGGATGTTATAGCAACGATCAAAAGAAAGCACTACCTCCCAAGTGACATTTTTGGGACATTGATATGTCACATTTTGCGAAGATCTAGGTGAGCTGAAAATGAACGCGATTTCAACTCGCTAGATAAGTCTTCAAACCAGCAGGTCGACGATTTACTGGCGCAAGTCACTGCTTCAACACTGGGCAGAGCATGTCGAGAAGGGAAGGTTGTTGTGATAGCGGGTCCACACGTTGTGTTTCGGAAGGAATCAAATCAGGCACTCCGAAGGCTACGTAAACATGCAACGGATGAGATATATTAGCAACTCCAGATATGCCAGAGGCTTCAGGTACGTTGGCGGTAGGTCGCTAGTCCACTTCAAACTCCATGAAAACTTGCTTGAGTTGCTCTATCAAAACATAGATCTGATAACCATTTACATCGGTCTTATACAAGACGTCCAGCAGTCGCTGGAGAACGTGACGAAGTTCTGAATAAAGAATTGACAGTGGCCTGCATCCGCGCGCATTAAACATGCGTGCAAGGACGTCTGGCTAGGAAGGACTATTGCAGTGACACATAACTGTGGCCTACAATATACGATACCAACGCTCGATGATCCCGTAAGATGCAGGAACATATGGCAATGCCCTGTTCCTGGAGCTTCCTATGAAAGCGACAAGGGATTTAAATAACAACGATTGAAACTAGGTGCCTAAATTTTTCGTAATAACACGAGACGTACCAACATAAATGACCCAGTTATTAAGCAAAACTCTATCGCCTGGTTGATCAGCAATGAACAAGACCCGCGGCTACCTAGAAAATAGTCTATTATTGTTAAGCAGTATTTGTAGCCCTGCAAAGCGGTAAGTGGTCCCAAGATGTCCAGATGAATGTACTAAAAGCTACCATCAGGTATCAAAAAAGACTACATCGGCTTCTTTAGATGGTGAACAATCTTCAAACGTTGGTATGCCACATATGAGCGAGCGGAAACGTGGATGTCTCTCCTCTTATGCATCCATACAAACTTCTTAGCGATGGTCTTGTAGGTAATAGGGGTACCGGTTAATTCGTGCGGTTCTTTAACAGATGGCGTAACTTGATTTTTATTCCAGTGATTCACCTCTCTAAATATGTGTTGGAAAGCTACTGTCATAAAGTTTCAGAATCAATATGGGTCACTTAGCTGAAACGTAAGCAACAACACATGTTTTTGCTCTGAAAATGTCGAATTTTGTGCCGAATAAAGTGTTTTTGTGAAGAGTACTTCTTCATTGAAGAAAAGAGCTGCCAAAAGTCATCATATTTTGGTGGAAGTGTATGGTGTGCATGCTCTAGTTGAGCGTACGTGTCGAAGTGGTTTACACGGTTCAAAAGTGGTAATTTTGACTTGGAGGACGATGAACGGCCCGGACAGCCAAAAAAGTTTGAAGATCACGAATCGGAGACATTATTCGACCAAGATCCATCCCAAAAGTGCAAAATCAATTCGCAACGCTCAACGAACCATTTCCAATCGTCTAGAAGCAATTTTTCATAACCCAAATTAGATCAAGCGCTGGGATACCCCAGCTGAGGAAAAACAGTGATAGCCTTTCTGCGCAACGAAGCTAATTTAAAAAGCGTCAACAAAGCCACTACCTCTTGATGAGAGCCACGGAAACGGTGACGAAATTTTTGGGGAGGTGGTGTTATCATGGAGCAGACTCTGAAGTTCAACGTTCCAGCTCTGCTCATGAGCCAGCTCGTCTTCGCTGATGAGCGTAGGCATGGCGAGAGAGTGACCTTGATGCTGGCATTGTAGGCAAAATGATAGTAAGCTGTGAATTGCAATATGTAATTGAGACCACTAAGTTGAATCAGCACAGATTTGCTTGCTGATTGGGCAGACGTATACGTGAGTAGCTTGTTATCCGTCTCGACAAATAACGCAGAGCCCGCCAAGTAATACAGAAAATGATGAACACTGGTATGTATAGCAAGCAGCTCGCGATTATAGACACTGTACTTAGACTCGGGCACGAACAATTTCCTTTAGAAGAAAGCGCCTGTGAGTTTGAGAGGTACATTACTTTGACCACAGACACGCAGGGCGAAGTCAACTAAGCTATTCTTGCACTTTATAAATGCATCTCAGACTCTGGGGTCCACACGATAATAATTTTGCTCCTTTTTCTTCAAACTTGTGGAGGGGGAGTCTGTAGTACAGCAGCGTCGCGGACAAATTGCCGATAAAAATGTGATGTTCCCAAAAGACGTCGAACATTTTTTATGGTAACTGGCCTATTTGAGTCACGTTTCGCAATCACTCGAGGCATCAAAGGCTCACGTTCTTCTCGCTAATGATGTGCTCAAGATGCTCCTTCTCGCCCACTCAAACATACACTTAGACCCACTGTCTACAATCCGAAACTCTGACACGCATTGGAGTCATAGACACAGGTCCCTCAATCTCAATGCAACCAGCGTATAGGTCCAACTAGCATACGTAAAAGTCGACTACCCTGGAAACCTCATTCATGAAACACTGAAAGATCTGCACAGCGTTACGAAGACCAAACATCATTACCGTGAATTAAAATAATCAAAACAGAGTAGTAACCGCCATTTTCAGGACGTCCTCCTCTACTTTCAAAATTTGATGAAATACCTGTAACAGATCGATCCTTTAGATAAAAGGCCTGCTACTCAAGTTTAGCGTTTTCTCACGCCACAAATTGTGCTGACGCTATGGCTGCATCCAACATGAAATTGGAGCGATGCGATTCCAACATTTTTGGGAAAACGAAATATGATGCCGCATCATTTTTCATCAAGTAGATTTAAGTTAATTATTGAGTCAGTCTTTTGTCAACTTATAAACGAAAAACATCGTGCTCAGCGCTGAAATACATTTTTTTTTAGTGAATTCCGGTTTTGGTTTATTAACTGGCGCCCGAGCAGGAAACCTTCACCACGCGCATAAAAAACATAAAGGATTGGCGAAATAATTGGCCTTAACGTCGTGCTGAGACTGGCCGAAATTAATCCAATTTCGTGTTGCGCGTGTTTATCGCTAGTTTGGCTCCCAAGTAGCCTTTACATAACCAAGAAAGGCAAAAAGGACGTCGTGAGAACAAACAGGATTTTGCAAAACGATAGCCACTCAGCGGAAGTAAGCGGTTTAAACTAGAAAATCAACGATTTATCGAAGAATCCATCCGAGGACTCAATTATTGAACAATCGAAACAGATAGAAAAGGATGTCCAGAATCGGAAAATTTTTTACGCAAGTAAATTTAAAATAAACAAATATTGTAAAATTACGCCCATGCCAGATTCGGTTAAAAGGAATATGATTTTTAGAGTAATTGAAATATTGATTGAATATTGAAATATTGATTGAGTGGTTGTGATTAAAGTTATGAGAATATTAAACCCTTTAAATGAATTGAAATGCTAAACTAAAAATACCAACGAAATGAAGGAAAGAACATTCTTAGTTTTGTAACTATTTTATTTCATTTTTATATGCACATATATTTTTTCCATCATACAATTTTTTCAATTTTTACCAAATTTTCCGACATTTAATTAATTTCACGCCTGTCGAAAAATGCCGCGTTAATCGAAATAAGTGAAGTGAGTTCAGGAATTGAAGTGATTATTTAATCCTCAAATTAAGTGATCTCCTTTTTTTCGGAATAATGTCAAATCCCAAAAACTTAATTAGACCGCCGCGATTAAACCTTGAGGGTCTTGCTGACGCACTACCCACTTTAGATCCGATCCGCTTAAAAATGCGCCTAATAACGCACTGGACTACGATATGCCCCAAATTATTTCACGGGGGCCGAGGATGTTTTCCGGGTTTAGAGAAGACAAATTTTATGTTCATTATTGAACCCTGCATCCGATATAAATAATGATATTGACGTGCCAATCAATATCGGTGTTAATGGGAATTTGTTTGATATGGGCGAAATTCCAGACGTTGTCAAGAGCTTGAGGACATTCTCTGAGGAACCAGGTGGATTCCACTCTTGGCGTAAAAGCGTCGATAGAATTCTCCAAATTTATGACCATTTGAAGGGTACCCCAAATTATCAGGGAAGTTTGTCGGTCATAAGAAACAGAATTATCGGTCACGTGGACATAGCGTTAGAGTCCTATAAGACACCCTTGAATTGGACGAAAATCTCCAAGTGCTTGAATCTCCATTATGAAGATAAGAGAGACTTAAGTACTTTGGAATACCAAATGACCACCTTGGTCCAAGGCAAAAATACAGTTTCACAGTTCTATCAAGAGGTGTATAACCATTTGTCTCTTATTCTAGATAAACTAGGATCTATTGAAATTCGACAAGACGCAATGAACATCATGACCCAGGCATATCGCGATAAAGTGCTTGATACGTTCGTTAGAAGTTTGAAAGGTGATCTGCCGAGACTGCTTGCAACTCGTGAACCAGTGGACCTACTCCAAGCATCACATCTATGTTTCAAATTGCAAAACATGGACTACCGGTCCCAATACGCAAATAATTCAAACTACAGTTTCCGAAAATTACGGCAAAATATTTCTCCTTCAATACCACCTCGCAAAATTTTGCACGACCATTTCAGGCCTGCACCTGTTCCTGCCCCTAGAAGAGTAATTCATCCTGAATTACTGCATAACCCACAGGCTCCACAGAAGCCATGATTCTTTGCACCAAACTTTCAACAACCCCAGCATGAGCGTAATTTTGATAAGCCTCCTCCTCGACAATCA
This sequence comes from Odontomyia ornata, assembly GCA_963969285.1. NCBI lineage: Eukaryota > Metazoa > Arthropoda > Insecta > Diptera > Stratiomyidae > Odontomyia > Odontomyia ornata. Next base: position 35,437,547 of record OZ017741.1, read on the forward strand.
CGCGGACCAGTTCCTATGGACGTTGACCAGTCCATAAGAAGCCATGGCGTTAACTTTGCCAACAGGCCTCAAAATCAACGTTTTGCCCAAAAGCGCTTTCAACAATCTTCGCAAAGGCAGCGTCAATTCCAAAACTTCCAAAGACTCTACTACACAAAGCCTGACGAAACAAATGACGTGAATGAACAGGAATACGAAAAGGACATAAATGAAGAGGACGAAAATCATGACAAAACCTTAACTGAGTACATAGACTCAAATGACGATCCAATCGCCGACCAAGTGGAACAACTAGAAGATTTTTATTTTTTAGCCTGAGGCGCTCTTCACTTCCATATTTCAAGCACGCTACTAGAAGTGGACAGCATTCTAAACTACTAACGGAACCCGACGAGAAACTGACGAACCAAACTGACAATCCCGAGTATTCAAGATCATATCCGTATTCCATGGCCCTGAAGGAAGAGGTTGAAAGGGAAATAAATAAATTCCTCAAAGATGGAATAATTAGACCATCTTAATCCCCTTACAACTGCCCGGTGTGGATTGTCCCTAAGAAGCAGGACGCATCAGGCAGGAAAAAGTACAAAATGGTGATCGATTACCGTTAACTTAATTCGGTCACCATTGCAGACAAATATTCGATACCGGAAATAGGTGAGATTTCGGGCAATTTGGGGAAGAACAAATATTTTTCTGTAGTCGATCTTAAAAGTGGGTTCCATCGAATCCCAGTTAAAGAACGCAACAAACCAAAGACTGCTTTCTCGATTAACAACGGAAAATTTGAGTTCACTTGCGTTCTATTTGGTCTGAAGAACGCCCCATCAATTTTTCAAAGAACGCAAGATGACATACTCCGAGAACAAATAGGAGTACGCTGCTATGTGTACGTCGACGATATTATCATATTTAGTACTCAAAACTTTGGAAACGTCCAACATAAAGATCCAGTTGGACAAATGCGAGTTCCTCAAAAACGGGATAGAGTTCTTGGGATTCGTGGTTAGTTGCGACGGGATTAAAACAAATCCCAAAAACGTTCAGGCCATTACAAAATTTCCGGCACCAAAAACATTGAAAAACCTTAGATCTTTCTCAGGAATGTCTGGATACTGCCGCCGTTTAATTGAGGGCTATGCGAAGATAGCAAAATTCTTGGCATCTTTTTTAAGAAGGGAAGATCGATAAGTGTCCAAAATTCAGTCGAAAAATAAAATCAGCCACCTCGACTCTAAGGCTTTACACGCATTCGACACCTTGAAAAACTGCGTAATATCTAAAGAAGTGGTACTGACTCATCCAAACTTTGATAAAAAATTTCAATTAACAACAGACGCTTCACCATTGGTGCAGTTCTTTCGCAAGATAGTAAACTGATTGTATTCCTTTTAAGGGAACTAACAAAACAGAGGAGAACTACGCCACCAACTTGAAAGAGATGCTTGCTATCATATGGGCTCTTGACTCGTTGAGATGCTTTTTCTATGGTTCGCGCAAAGTTAAAATCTTTACTGACCACCAGCCCTAAAAACACGAACACCAAAATGAAGAGATCAAAGTCCATCCCGGAAGAATATAACCACGAATTGGAATATAACCCAGGAAAAGAAAACATTGTTGCAGACTCCCTGTCGAGACCTCCAAAACCAACTTTAGTCAATTCCTTAACCCCAACAGAGCACAGCGATGACAGTTCGTCGCAAAACCTCATTCCCAGCATAGGGTCACCCATTAATGCGTTCCGAAACCAAATTATTCTAAAACTTGGTGATGAAGACAGTTACTAGATACAGAATCCTTTCCCAAATTATTCAAGACACACTATTATTAAGCTTCATAACACCAACAGCGATATTATAAATATCTTCAAGTGTTATCTGAATCCAAACACCACAAACGGGCTCTTAACAGACGAGCACATAATGGGTCGCATTCAGAAAATCTACCCAGATCATTTCAGAAGCTATCGAGTACGATCTACAGAAAAAATTGTCGAGGATATCCTGGGCGTAGTAGAACAAGAAGATAAAATACTGCAAATACACAAAAGAGCACACCGCAATGCTGAAGAAAATCGCTTGCAACTCCTTGAGCACTTTAACTGCCCGAAAATGGCCGCGAAAATAAAACCCCTAGTCAAACAATGTAGTACCTGCAGGGAAAACAAGTACGACCGTCACCCAAATAAACCAACACCAATTCCTTCTTATCCAGGTCATACCATCCACATCGATCTCTCCACTACCGAAAAGCACCGAGTTCTGACAGCCGTTGACAAATTCTCTAAGCTCGGACAGGCCAAAATACGTGTAATTGCCTCAAAATCTATCGAAGATATTAAACAGCCCTTTATAGATTTGCTCTTCTACTTCTGCGTACCGGAGATAGTTGTAATTGATAACGAGAGTTCCCTTCGATCAGCTTCTATAACTTCTCTAATGGAAGACGATCTTAAAATAAAGGTTTACAAAACTCCCCCATATGAAAGTGAGGTGAACGGACAAGTTAAGCGATGGCACAGTGCCCTTAGTGAAATAATGAGATGCCTAAAGAAAGATCGACCACCCAGATCTTTTGAAAACCTTCTGCTGCAAGCAGTGCACGAATATAATCTAACGATTCACTCCACTACCGGAAAAAAACCAATTGAGCTCCATTTCGGCCGAACTCCAAGGACAGACCCAGATGAACTAGAAAGAGTCCGACTATCGAAGACAGACAGACTCAAACAGAAACAAGAACAGGTTTTGGCAAACCACAAAAAGACAAGACAACCCACTAAACAATACGAAATTGGCGAAACTATTTATGTAAGACAAAATAAAAGAAAGGGACCTAAATTAACAGCTCGGTACAAACAAGACATTGTAAAGGAAAATAATAATTCAACAGTTTTGACCGAATCTGGGAAACTTGTCATCTCTTTTATACATAAGTTACATTCCATTAACTACTAGCCTCATTTTTGAATAAAGCAGTAAAAAAGAAACAAATAATAAACGATATCAAATTAACAAAATTTTAAAAGCAAATGAAAATATATTCGGCGTAATTAAAAATTGTAAGAACTTAAATTATTTGACTTTTTGTAAATCAAACGAAATCACCAACACTTCCTACATACCAAACCTCCTGATGAGCCTAACAGCCAGCTGCAATAAAACCAGCAACGCACACGTACCAACAATGGAAGAGATCGCATCAGACACCATACTACTGAATCAATATATTGAACCAATCGAAGCAGATCATGTCAGCTATGACCTAAACGGGATCTACCTTCTAAAAATGCATAACACAAGCGTAACCATAAATGGGCCAACTTTTGTCAGCCGAGAAGCTACAACGATTAAGGCAATGCCTGCTATATTACAACCGCCTCCAGAAAGCAGCGCATATTAAGAAGTCCTTTCACTTGAGTTAATGTGGGACCTACACATCAATAACACCAGCGAAATACAATATTTTCGAACAGAAACCACTGTGCATCAAATTGTAACTTATGGATTACTTACCATTATCGGATCCTACCTACTGACCTTCATCATATGCACATTAATTTCAAGATTCGGGACGATGCCAACTACTACGCAAATCGAAATAAAACAAACATCAAAATCACGAACAGTCACTGCAGTGCACCTTCCAACACCATCCCCGTCTCCGAGAATCGATCCACTGAGAGCATTTAAAAATGTCAGGTTTAATGACATTCCATTCTTTTAGCGAATCAAGGACGATCGCATTTAAAGGTGGGTGACTTCGCGTTTTCTCACGTCACAAATTATGCTGACGCTATGGCTGCATCCAACATGAAATTGGAGCGATGCGATTTCACAATTTGTGGAAAAACGAAATATGTTGCCGCATCATTTTTCATCAAGTAGATTTAAGTTAATTATTAAGTCAGTCTTTTGTCAACTTGTAAACGAAAAACATCGTGCTAAGCCCTGAAATAAATTTTTTTAGTGAATACCACTTTTGATTTATTAACTTATACCCTCAATGTGTTGCATTTTTAATATGGTATTGCTCACTGAGCAGCAGCAATTCCCTTTTGTTTGTGAATCCCTCCTTTTAGGCTATTGTGCCATAAATTTATCTGTGCGATTCGAATTATCGCAGAGCTACTTTAATCTTAACTCCTTGAATACTCGTATATTACCTGTCCTTAGGACATGTTTGAAGACGCCAAGATTAGCGTCCCTGTAGAGAACGCAATGAACATCTTTCAGGCTTTGTTTCATATTATGGCCCGCACGCTTGTAGTACAGTGATCTCCTATGAGGCCCATTGCATGCTTTTAAAGAGTGGCCATAGTCAAGGTACTTAAAGCGCCAAAAAGATACTGCTCTGTATCACAGCCTGAAGATAACTCATCACAGTCTTATTTTACGCGCACTAAATATAAGTTTTGCTTCCTGTTCAGGAGTATCAATAATGGCCGCTGTTATTTTCTTTAGTAAAATTAACTCCAGAAATGCATGGAGAACTTACTCTAAACGGCGTCTTCCACCTCGCTTAATTCTATGACAAAGCCAATGTCCCTGATATTGAGCGCTACCATCTGTTCAAGTGAAGCTATAGTAGCGCACTCTCCGAGTACCTTTTTAACTGCATCAAAGAAAGAGTTCTTGTTCGTTGCATCTGACTCAAATTCTACCAGCAGATCCCCCAAGTAGATGAACCGTATTGTTCCAATTGCGATTTACATGTCACTTGACTTGACTACTCCTTTTATCGCTTTCAGGATATCTGCGTAGGAGCTACCGTCCGTACGTTTGACCTGCACAGCTCATCTAAGGGTTTCGCACTAGTGGTTAATGTTAGCTTGAGATGGACGACATACTTCTCCACGTTGCTTTTGATCGTTCGCAGTTTGGAGGAATTTTTGCCTGCTTTCGGAAGGCCTAGTTGAAACTCTTCATGTGGATTAGCATTTGTCTTAGAGAACTAATTTTTTGCCTTTTTTTCCTTTCACCTTGAACTGGACTTCGTGCAACCCTTTTGCCGGTACTAGCGATTGGGATGACTGGCGCTTTTTCCACTGGCTTGGTTTGTGTTCCACCTCTGCTTTCTGCCACTTGCGTCTGAAGTATTCAGTCTAATCTAAGAGCTCTTCGAACTCTAGGACATATTTTGTGACGGTTTTGCCTTCGTAATTACAAAAGCAGTGGTTGGGGGAAGTACGGACAAAATGACATTTATGGACAAAATGACATAGTCACCTTATTAAAAAATTGACGGGTTTCAGTAACGTCTCCACGACTATATCACGTGACAGCAGCCATATTCACAATCCTGTCAGATGTTCAGCGTCATTGTCACAGTCGCGTCGCAGTAACCAGTTCGAACGTGTTTTATTATATAGATGGGTTTCTCCTGTTTTCTGGTGAGTTATTTGTTTTTATTTGTAATTATTTCTATTAAAAACATTGAACTTATGCCAGTACCCAGTGATTTCGATTGGTTTTATTGTAATTATCAGGTGCTTGATGGAATTTTGATTTTTTATTCATTTTTATTCACATTTGGACAAAATGAGATACATATACAATGGACAAAACGACATGGTATGCCATTTTGTCCGTAGAGTTTATGTTGATTAACATTTATTATTTTGTTTATGTGATATGCTGCGAAAATACGAAAGAAAAACTAATCGGCAGTATTGGGGCCAAGAATCCATGAATAAGGCCATTGAAGTATTGAAGCGAAAAATGGGATGTGAATTGGCTGCAAAAATATTTGGTGTTCCTCAGGCAACGCCTGGAAGACATGCACTCAATATGAACAAAACCTTGAATTCTAACTCTGAAGGATTAGGAAGATGCAAGAAAAACATTTTCAACTGAAATTGAGCAGGAGCTAGTAGAGCACATAACCTTTTTAGAAACACGACTTTTTGGTTTCACGCGTACATCACTCCAAGAGTTTGCCTTTGAACTAGCCGAAAAAATGGTATCGATCACCCTTTCAACAAGGACAAGAAACGTGCTGCACAAGAATGGCTTGACTATTTCCTCAGAAGAAATAATGACATTTCTCTGCGCACCCTAGAACCAACTTCTACTGCAAGAGCGCAAGCGTTTAATAAACCACAGGTAGCTAAATTTTTCCGTATTTATGAAGAATTTTTGAAGACTCAAAACTGGAGACCTCACCAAACATTCGATATGGATGAAACCGGGCTCACTACAGTCCAGAAACCACAAAAAATTCTGGCCACCAAAGGCAGGAAACAAGTCATCTGTCTCACCACTGCTGAGAGAGGTTCGAACATGACAGTAGTGTGTTCTACGAGTGCTATCGGTTCATTTATTCATGAAAAATGAACCAGTTGATGAGGCTCCCACCGGTACTCTTGGACTCGCACAAGAATTAGAACAAAGAGGTGTTTGTAAAATGGTTAAAGCATTTTCAGGCACATACGAAATCTAGCAAAGACGATCCGAATCTACTTATTTGTGATGGTCACTCAAGTTATAAAAGCATTGAATGTTTGAGTTATGCCAAAGAAAATGTTACTCATATATTGTGTTTACCGCCACATTGCACCCATAGAATGCAGCCCTTAGATGTTTGTATCTATGGACCACTTAAAAACTTATTTCAATCAAGAAATTTCTAAGTGGCTAAGAAATCATCCAGGGTGCGTTGTTACCCATTTACCAATCGGGTTTTTGTTGAATGAAGCGTATAGAAAAGCCGCAACTATTCAGAACGCAAGTAATTTCTTTAAGAAGACAGGCATCTGGCCTGTTAATCCTGAAATTTTTCCAGAGAGACCACAAATATTCCGTTGAATCAGGAGAATATTGCACACAGTACACCCAAACTTCCGAGCTCACATTTACTATCAGCTAAATGTATCAACATCTCTTCAATCCAAAAAGATGCAAGCAACGATGTTGCATCCATTTTAAATCCATCAGCAACAAATGACGATGAAGTAGATTTTTCACAAAACACAACGCAAGCCACCACCAATAATGATATTGAAGTTGATGTTTCTGATGTGATGAACCTGAGTTTAGAAATATGTGAAGAGGAGTCTAATACCTGTACAGTTGAGGTAGTTAGAGCAGCGTTCGATGACGGTGTGAGATCTGGTCCATCAAAGCAACTGCCGACATATCCAGTTGCTACTATTTCGCCAGCAGCAAAGGGGCAGTTCATTCGAGGCCAAGGCAAAAGAAAATTAAAACCTGTCAAACGTGATTGGCTTTTAACTTCTACTCCAAATAAACAAGAAATTATTGCTAAAAATAGACCAAAGGATCCACCGGTAAAAAAGAAGAGACAGGTTAAAAGAAAAAATTTTGATGAGGATGAAATAAATATTCCTGCTTCCAAAAACGCTCTACCATCAGAGTAGAGATTAAGAGCATCGAGGTAGCGTACAACTGCTCTGATATATGATAGCTCAGGAAGTGAAGATTTCTTATGCGAGACAGAAGACGACGATAGTGACTGCGCTTGTATTTATTGCAATGACGTCTTTTCCCGTTCTAAGCCCGGCGAAGGTTGGTTACGATGTATGACTTGTTACCTTTGGGCTCTTGCGTCATGTGCTGATGTCCCAAAGAGGACCAAACCATTTATTTGTGAACTGTGCTCTTAAAAATCAGTATGTGATTATGTCCTTAGCTTATATGTCATTTTGTCGGTACTATATGGACAAAATGGTTTTTGTGATTAGTAACATTTTTTCTTAATATATACTTTATTACTCCTACTTAATTAAAAGATTGTGCTACTGATAGTCAATGAACGTAAGATGAGTAAAAACGATTGAGACTGATTATGATCCCATTAAAAAAATAAATATTATTAAAAAATAAAACACTCTGTCATTTTGTCCATACTTTCCCTAATGGGTTGTTGATCAATAGTCATTACGAAAGTATCATAGCAAAAGTAATGGTTAAGAACAATGTATCATTAATCATTGCAAAAGTAATGGCAAATGTGAAATATTTACATTATTCATTACGTTCCATTACTCATTACATTAAGAGAGTAATGGTTAATGAACATTTTTTGTATTGTATTAAACCCAGCATGGAAAAACAAAGTTTAATCTCATTTAATTGATTATTCGTCCTCGTTTTCCATCAAATCCCTTTGAAAACTTTTTCAAAATGATTGAACATGCATGGTTTTGCTTGAATATATGAGATTAAATGGATGCTGTTCTTTTTGTATAGTTCTATTTGTGGTGACCAAAAGAATGAAAGTAAATTTTGTTTTAGCTTATTTTAAATTGATACAGAGCTCCACATAAAGTATACATGGACATGTTTTTCCTCTTCGCAATGATACCGAAAATTTGCTGTGACACGTTCTGTAAGCAGCTGGCTCAACATTCAAACAGGCATATTATGCTTGGGAATGTTTTAGGTTTAAATGCTTACAGGACTAAACATTAGCCTACAAGGTGAGCAAATAAATAAGGACTATCATACAAGAGAATCTTTTGTTTCAGATCCAAATGAAAAGCCTGAAACATATTTTTGTCCTTTTATTTCTAAACGCATCGCATCACAATGTAATCCTCAAAATCTTACAAGAATCCTTTTTACAAACAAAGTGCTTGCATGCCAACTGGAGCGTAGCTACTTACGTACTTACATCCTTCTCTTCTCAAATGCAATCCTCCTTACTGTACTTTTCATTTGCACTTTAGAGAAAATTTTTTTCACTATTTTCGTCCTTTATCTTTGCAACACACGGTTGTCTGTTGTCTCGTATCTTGATAATGCTTCCTTGGGCAAATAGTCGTGACACCATCAGAAACAGGCAGTCACGGTAATCCATTCTTCATTTGAAGGATTCATTGCTTGTAGGATGATTGCAATTTACATGTGCTTTGTTGTTGTTGTTGTTGTTGTTGGTATGATGCATCATCCTCAGCAAAAGTGTTGTAGATGTGAATGCATTGTGCAATTCAAAAGTTGGAGCCACGAGGATGAATAGTGAATTTTCACTCATGTAGGATGTAGTGAAAATGGTTTTCACTCTGTAAGGAGAAATTGTAGGAGAGATGGCAAACAATTTCAACTGCCGAAAGCGATGCAACAACATTCAACACACGACACACGCTATTACATACAGGAACTGATTTCCTAGCTCTTCCTGAAGGTCTTTCTCTTATTATATATACCTGACTGAATCTGCATGCATGCAAATATTGTAGAATAGATGACGTTGGACGAAGTAAGGAGCTGTTACTCGTTTTGCATCGCTTATTGTTTTCTTCAGAAGCTTTGCTTTGTTGCTATCGCCAGGATGAGTTGCAAAAGAGCATGCCAAGATGTTATATTGTTTCATTGTTTTGCTACCCTGTTGAAGGACATTTGTAAGCTAACAAGTGGTAAATAGCTTTCAGCAGGTGTTTTTCAGTGCATTGTGAACATGATTAGTTTAAAAGTAGCATGAAATAAAAGGATTTAAAATTGTTTCTTCATGAAAGTAACACTCCTCAAAAATGATCACGTGCACTGCAATTTTAAATTTCTAAGGCTTTATCCTTTTAATATTGTTTAAAAAAGGCTCTTTTGAAGGTCGAGTTTTAAACAGCACCAATACTAACAAGTCTTTAATTATACTCGTATAATTTTCACTCTGATAGTCAGAGAAAAACGGCCAACTACCTTTTTTGGACATCAAAATAATGAGAGGCTTGGTAAAACTTGAATTGGACATACATAGGAAGAAAATGACCATGCAAAGGACGATGCCGAGCGAGTCAAACTACACGTATGGGCGACGATGATTCACTGGATGGTAACGGTATCAATTGTAGTGATTGAAGGGTGTTCAGTGTCCTTAAAGGACTGCAGCGATGGTCTGCTGCCTCATCAAGCGAAGATATTAGTGCTCGCTGGAATTGGCCTTGTCTGAGGACGCGTGAATCCACTGGCAGGCTAGCATTGCGGTTTCATAGGGCGATTCTTCTCCCCAGCACAAGGGCCCACTTCAAAAATAATTTCACATTCTCGAATCAGAAGATAAAACGACCCGGTCTGACGGTGACGAGACCAAGGTAACCTATCAAAGGGATAGACTACTAAAAAGCAACAGACCAAGCCTAATTAACACCTGCAGGACGCAAGATGATTTCTTCGTCACAATTGGTATTTACAACCCCCAAGTGAAAGTGGGACATCCAAGTGGGAGCGGTGCCCCCTTACGTCCTCCCATCCGGATCAAGATTCATTGTAGACGTAATCATATATTTTTCATATAAAAGAAAAATTCATACAAACGTAAATGAAAAATAAAAGTGATTCAGATTCATTTTAAAAGTGTCATACGACTGAATCATATAAAACTTTACCACAGATAAGAAACCTGTGCGGAAGGCTACTCTACTCTGCAAGAGCACCTGTAACAATAAAGAGAAAGGGACGAGCTCACCCGATGGCTATCTCATGAGTAGAAGAGGGGCCAACCAACGTGGTGGATCCCATACCCGGTCAGGGTTTCAAGGAAATGAAAAGACCAAATTTCCCTCTTTTTTATCTCTACATTCTTTATTTAATAAACTTACTTTATTGTTTGTCACGGAAACCATTTGCACTTTGTTTTTTTGTGTCTCAGCGGTTGTTAAAATATTACCCGAGCCAAGGTTAGTATTAAACATGAGTAAAGGTTAAAATAAAAATGTAAAGTAAAAATAACAGTTAAAATTGTCCAAAAGCACTATTATTGATAGTATGGCAGTAGAATTTAATAATAATATAAATTTCGTGGAGTTGTCTGGAGTGTCGTTTAAAAAAAAATCGAGATAATACTGCGAACGGATCTGTAAAGTGGTCGAGTTGTTGTTTTTCGATACGATTTCACATGGAATTCACGAGGATATAAATTTAGATCTAGTACAATTTTCGAAACCAGATTACGTAACGGAAATACACATAATTCCACTCAGAGCTCAAGTACAAGCTGATTTTCCAGGAGGCGTCCGATTAGGTGCAACAAATCCATCGAAGTGGGGTCCAATTTTTGGTCAATGATTTAAGCAAGCCAGGGGCTTCAACTTTTGAAATTCTTGAAAATTGAGAATGCAATCAAAATGACTGTATTCATTTAGAACGCCAAATTGATAAAATCTCCACGGACGGTTTAGTATTGCGTGGCTAGTATACAGCTATTACTTTGGCTGTAAACGGAACTCTTACAAACAACATAGCCGAACAAATTGACAGCCCCCAACCGCCTGTTGAAGTCGTTCCAGAAAAAGTGACGGCTGTTCCAGTAGAAATCACGGCTGCTGAACCACTGATCCTTCAACCAGCTCCTGAAATATTTGAACGTGAATTATTTCCAGAGCCACAATTTGAAAGAAACTTTGAGCAACCACCGTAACCGGAAGAGGCTTATTATCAGACCTCAAGTCAAAATGGAATTCGCGAACATGAACCCAAACGAGTGCCCAGAAGAAAATCGCTTTCGTTGGAACATTCAAACTCGTGACATTTCACATATTCGAGATCAGATAGCAACGTTCGAGATTATTCAAGCAGGTGCAAGAGCGAATGGTCGTGAAATCCGGAATATCGACATTCAAGACGCATACGGCGAGATCGCTCGCGAGACATGCTAGAGCATTCCAAGCACGAGCACAAGTCGCCTTGTACTCCCCCCTCTTAACATGTTAGTTCGCCTCGTTGACCACGTCCACCTGAAATGGTAGATCATTTCTCGGATATAGGTGATGATTCTGATTACAAATATCGGCAGAAAAGTAAAACAGGTCTACAACCATCTTGCCCGATTGACGATGACTCTGCGGCAACAACTCCTACGCCAGCTGATGCTCCCGAGGAAATACAAGAACTCGCTTCTATCGACAAAGATACAATCTCGCAGGGCAAACAGTTTGAACCGATCCTGAGTGATGATGAAATTGTTGGAGATGACGATAATACCAAAGAAGAACAGGAGAATGAAGAAATGGACGTAGAAAAAGAGTTTGAAGATATAATTAAAGCATATGATCCATTCAAGACACCCCTTGTGTGTTTTGATTACGATATGCTTCAAAGTTGTGCTCGTGAGATTGAAATTTTTGACAAACTATTATTATTAAGGATGAACTGCAAAGCAAACCACAACGACAGATGACTTTTTAAGTCTTCAAATGATGAAAAGGAAAATTTCGTTTACATATCCGAACAACTACTAACTCATTTGACACAAATCGATGTTTCATCTTTCGACCGAGGAAGTTTCATTCTGAAGTTAGTTTCCAGGGCCGCAAAGATCGACCTAAACTCACAACAAACATACGAAAAGTAGCGCTGAGCTTTGAGTGTGCATGTGACCAACTCCAACCAGGCTTTAAAGTGCACCATATAAAAATAGGTGCTCGACTTGCAGAATGCTTTGGCTCTTCAGAAGATTTCTTCACGCACTACATCAAAGTCAAAAAGTGCGATCTATTCAATGACCTCTTTCATCTGTACAAACAACAATAATGGTGGAATATCTGTTAAATATAGAAAATTATACAATGGAAGAGGGAGGTGAAGAACAGAAGGTGACAGATAATGAAGGAGTCATGAAAGAAAAATCCAACCATATCACTTGAGATTACGATCGGCTTCAGAAGTTGGGGATTAAAATTTCATTTCGGATACAAACACATTATCACATGAGTGCGATTGCAAATACCAAGGACGATACCAATGCTCTAATCGAGCGGTTTATAGTCAAACAAGTTACACCCCTGGACGAACTTATACTGTTGAAGCACTGACTTTAATTCACAACAACATTGAGCCCCTATTACATCTCATTGAAAAAGAGCAAAAGTGTCAAGCACAAAGAAATCCTGACTCACCTGCTCTCAAGTATAAATCTCCAGAATTAAGCTACTCAGTCGACTTGATCGGCTGCTGCATTCGACATTCCAATGACGTTCGTTTTCTTGCTAAACATGAAAGTATTCTTGTTGACCTAGCAAAGCATCGTGAGATATTCGAGTCGTCAGTTTCAGCGGTGCTGCAAGAAATGGTAATATTTCTGAAGCCGCTTGAAACAGGCAATAGCCTTTCGTACGATGACGTGTCGACTCTTTGTGAAGTGATTAAAAGGAGTTTAGAGTATATTACAACATTTCCTGGGGACTTGATAATGGCGCTAAGGATGTTGTAACACTTGGACATTGCAGACCAAAATATTGATTTCGAGAAACAAACAAAAACACAATACTGACAGAGTGTCAGTCACTTTGACATTTATACCTGATGGGCGAGTGTAATAAAATAAGGGAAATTTTGATTTCAATTGCCCAATGCACACCAGTTGGGGGATCGAGATTAAACATTGAATCGCCCAGGGAAAAAAATAGCGGCTCGCCGGTTGAAACCGAGCCGATGAAAAATCAGAAAAGAAAGAACGGCTCTTTCTCTTTTCTGGCGGGTAAGGATCAACAACCGAGGACCAAGTGTGGATAGCGAACCAAGATGTTTGGAAATTCATTGAAGGAAGAAGTTTGCGACAGGGAAAATTACAACAGCGGCAACAATTCAATTAAGGGAGATTTGTGACATCAACTCACCAATAAGCGCGCTGGCAGGAGAGTTTTGCAACGCAGATTACTTCGGGGGGCCCCCAACTTGGTAGAGTAAGTTAAGTTTTGCATTTCAATTAATTAAAATCCATCTTGAATTTTCTTTGCACTTTACCATGAAACATATGATTAAATAGAGAAAATATTTTTGGTTACTTAAAAGTAAATAGGGTTGCCACGAAGTTAAAGTGTACCCCTGGCTCGGGTGTGTTTGGGAGTAAGTTTTCATTTCGATTTATTCCGATTTTCTTAGATTTTCGCTCGTGCGAGTTACAGAGTACAATCTGGAGCAAATTTCCAGTGCAAATTATTTCATGATTGTTTAGCGCGGGTGTTTTCCTCAGATTTTCGCTCGGTGCGAGTTACGCCAAAAAATCTGAGCCTGGCAAGTTGTGCAATCCTCCTCTGTTAGAAAAAAATTATTGAGTGGTAGTTCGAGCTGTGTGAAGGGTGTTCGGTGGTCTAGTTCTCACTTGGCGGCTTTTTAGGGTCAGGGGATAAGCGAGTGGCGCCTCTAACGACCGCCTCCGAGGTCCTTAGCTGAAGGAACTCCGATGCCGAGGGTAACTGAAGGGTAACATATTTTATGTTAAGTATTTAAAAATTATAAAAAAGTGCGTTTTTCTTTTGGTTGCGAGAAGAAAAGAAATGGATAAAAGATTGGTCTCTATGAACACAATGCTGCAAATTATGAGTATATAATTAACTACTGCTATTTTCATTGAAAATAGTTTGCTAAATTGAATCGATAAACATTGCAAGACCACACTAAAATACACACTTGTCAGTATGTTGGTGCTAATTTTTTTTCTTGATGTAGAAATATTTGCTTTTCGCGTTAAGCTTTTCAACAGTTAATTTATTATGACTTTTACTCTAATTTCTTTGCTACACATTTTTTGATTATGACTGTAGTCATTTAGACAATTTTATTATAATTTTTTTTTTGTAAATCTTCATCTATAATCTGCTACGATATATTTTTTTATATCATAAAATATTTCTTGTTCCAACGCGTTTATTTCTTTTGTTTGAAAAGGAATGTAACTATTGCGTTTAGTTATCTAATTACTGATTGATGATCTTTAAAAATACATACTTTTTTGTTACTAATAAACAAAAAAGGTACTCAACGAGCACTCGTAGTTGAGACGGGTAAAGGCCAATCACAAACATATATTCTTTATGTAAAAAAAAATGTGATATTTAATGGCTGCAAGTATCCATACAATCCGGCGTTCCGATTTCCCGAATTCTATAGCAAATAGCAAAATTCATGGCACGGGTCTTTACTTCTATTCCAAAACTATTTTCACGCAAACATTCCTACTTTCGTTTGATGAGTGTTGTTACGATTCAACGAACAAATGATACCTCTATTGCAGATTAGAGTTTTTTTTCCAACTTCGGAATTATGGATTCATCCCCGTATACCGACTTTTCAAGCCCGTTATTCATAAAGTGCTTGAAAACTCACTAGGAATCCGATTAATTCGTTTTTCTAGCTTTTCGATATTGAAAAAGCGACTTTTTTACGGTTCGTCATACGGTCGAGTTAGAACTAAGTCGTTATCATCTCTTCTTCTCGAAAGGCCAAGCTGTTCCTGGACTTTACGAACGCCTTCTCTACTTCCGGGGTCCACTCAAATGTCGTCCTGTCCCCTTTCTTGTTGCCTTTACATAATTTTGTTGAGAGGGGCCTGAGTCACCGCGGCGTTGCGGACAAACCTCCGATAAAGGTTCAGTGTTCCCAAAAACCACCGGAGATCCTTCACCGTGACAGACCTTTTAAAATTTCAGATAGCATCAACTCTAGATGTCGGAGGATGCACGCCTTTCTCGCTAAGAATGTGGCTGAAATACTCTATTTCGCTAACGCCAAACTCACACTTAGAGACATTGATGACGACCTCGAGGCACGATAGATGTTGAAATACTACTCCTGGATGCTGTAAATGCTCCTCCTCTGATTTTGACGCGATGAGCACGTCAACAAGGTAGCAAAAGCAGTAATCGAGCCCTCGAAGCACCTCATCCATAAATTTCTGAAAGGTCTGCACTGCGTCTTTGAGAAAACGCGCATCCCATTTAAGTTCACGGAAATATTCTCGATGTGTCGCAATGTATATTTATCCGGGGCTATAGTGTCGTTAAGACAACGATAGTTTCCGCATGGCCGCCATGTGCCGTCTTTCTTTAGGACGAGGTGCAAGGGACTTGCCCGTGGGCGCTTAGATAGTCTACAGGAACCTTTATCCAGTAGAAATTGGAATTCTTTTTACGCTATACATAGCTTGTCCTGGTTTGGTCGACGTGGGCAGTCTGCTACCGGGAGGACTGTAGTCATCATAAAATGCTTGGTTTGATGTACCGAAAAGCGTGTAAAGACTGCTGGATTGATGAGGCCTGGAAATTCTTTCAGCAAGGGCGACATACGGCGAACTTCCAATGACGGATACACGGACGCCCGTTGATGCCGGCTAACCTTTCTCAATATAAACGCCTTACTTATAATTTCAGAAGCCTGCGGTTTTTAAGGTCCATGAGGAGACCGAAACGTCCGAGAAAATCAGCACCCAGGAAAGGGCGTGACACCTTTACGATACAAAAACGCCAGCAAAATACGCGTGGCAGACCAAGTGAAATAGAACCATGTCACCGAAGTTACGTATTGTAGTTTCATTTGCGGTAAACAATTTGTACGGAGAAATTTCTTCTGCTGAATGAATGCAGGTGAGAAACCAGAACGATAAAGACATCCGCTCCTGTACCGACGAGGAATTTTATTTTTGACATTGGCTCGAAAACTTCGAAGCGACTTCTCGAGGAACCACCAGCTGTCGCCTCCTGAGCTAGCGGCTCGATGCGTTTTCTGAACGCCTGTCAACAAAAGAGCATGGTGAACGATACTGTCTCGTAGCGACACCCAAACGGGGATAGAAATAACCCGGTAATGTATATTTTTTAATCGGGTTAAACTGCTGAAACGATTGCATATAATTTTCACGTGGGGTCGGCTGTTGCAACAGGTAGTAACAGGAACTGCAACGAGAAGAGTTGTTTTGCTGCGGAGATGCTTCTATGTGGTTCACTTCTGTTCTCAGCTCATCGATGTGTTTTAAAATGGACTTGCTGTCATCCACCGGGCGTAAGGCAGAGTCATTTTGCATGCAAGCCGTGTCTGGTATGCCGATATTAGATTTACGAATTGTAATGGCCACTAATTTGCCCAGGCTACCGCGTTCGTTCTCGGCGAGGATAGCACGAGTGCTGGGGGGAGGTGTTGAAGCCAAAATGATTTGATGAGGTTATCCGGAATGAATTTTCTAGCGGAGTACTGCAGGTGACGCAAAAACTGGGACGGTCACATATCCTCCTTCTCAAGATCAAACAGAACTTGGCGCGTCCTATGCGACACCAACATCACATAAGTCGATATAAAGCCAAACGACTACTATGAGATTCAATTCGAAAGATCACAGCTGTAACGAAACGATGTTCACCGTACCTAAGTCGGATGAAGAATTATTGTCAAATGTAGTTGTGTTAATCCCAAACAGCTAATAACCACATATGAGTATTTTTCTGGTATTCCTGAAGAAAAGCTAAGTTACTGAAAATGTCTTAGTTGAATATTGATTCAGAAATAGATAGTCTTAATGAGTATGTTGCTCATCGGGATCATCAAATGATTATAAAGCAACACAAAGCTTTTCTTATATGGGTGTACAATTTAAAAACCAGATTTTTTTAGCGAAATTTGATGCTTTATTGTGGAAAAATCTTACAATATATTTTATTCAAAGTATTGCCCATCAGAAGCTACAAGATCTCCCCATCTTTCAGGTAATTTATGAATTTCACCCCAAAAAAATTGCACCAGCTTGGCGGCCAAAAGCGAATCTATTCAATTTCGCATGCCTTGCTCTAAAGTGAAGCGTATTTCGGTGAGAGCGTTTTGCATCGAGCGAAATAAATGAAAGTCATACGGATCAAGGCCCAGACTATAAGGCGGGTGGGCCAAAATTTCCCATCAATTATTTTCCAAATAGTTTTTCACGGGTCTTGCAACATGCGGCCGAGCGTTGTCATGATGAAATATTATAGCCTCGTATTTGGTCGCATATTCCGGGCGTTTTTCGATGATGGCACGCTTCAAACGTATTAATTGCGTTCGATACAGGTCACTTGTGATTGCCTGGCTCAATTTCAACAACTCATAATATAACGGTCCCTTCTGATCTCACCAAATACACAGCATAACCTAGGCGCCATGAATATTTGGCTTCGCCGTTGATTTGGCTGGTTGGCCGAGCTTCACGTATGACTTTTTGCGCTTGGAATTGTCATGAGGGATCCATTTTTTATCCCCAGTCACGATCCGATGCAAAAATGATCTCAAGCAACATTTTAGACATACAGAAGCGCCATTAAACGTCTCTCGGCTTCAACTCATAGTGGACCCAATTACCTTGCTTCTGAATGTATCCAGCGGCTTTCAAATGTTTTGAAATGGCTTGCTGAGTCACTTCCAACAGTTTGGTAAGTTTCCCTTGCGTTTGACATGAATCCTCATCGAGTAGCGTCTCCAATTC
Source organism: Odontomyia ornata (assembly GCA_963969285.1). Lineage (NCBI taxonomy): Eukaryota > Metazoa > Arthropoda > Insecta > Diptera > Stratiomyidae > Odontomyia > Odontomyia ornata. Next base: position 35,455,727 of record OZ017741.1, read on the forward strand.
TTCGTCCTCAAACTTTTTTGGCTGTCCAGGGCGTTCTTTGTCTATGATGTTGAAATCGCCACTTTTGAAGCGTAGAAACCATTCAAAACATTGTGTTTTTCACTAAAACATCGTTCTCATAAACTTTTACAAGCAAACGATGACTTTCCGCAGCAGTTTTTTTGCAACAAAATGACCCAACAGAGCCTCCCGCAAATGCTGTCTTTTTCTCCAATTTCCGAAGTTATTCATCGTGAAAAATAATAATGATGCACACAAGATCAAATTGTTTTGTTGACTGATTTTGATAGCTGTCAAATGTACCTTCAAAATGACATATATATAAAGTTCGAACTTTCACGATATTTGTTAGTACGGACATTTAGCGTCAAATTCCGGTTATTAAGTTGTACACCCAACAACAAGCTTGATATTGAAAAAATTGAATTCAAGATAATTGATCTACACATTGGCTTAAGGCTGTTATTCAAAATGTGATTTTATTTCAAAAAGTAGCTTTTAATAAAAATGAGATCACGATTTTCTAGGCTAAAAAGTAGGAAAACCATCAGAGCAAAGCTGGTTTACTGGCTTATTAACCTCAGTAAATCAGAAACAGATTACTACCATTTAAACCACTCTTTTGGACCTCCTATTTACAAAAACCATATACTCTCAAATTATAAGACAATCATTGCCCACTGTAGTAATCGGGCAGTCACACATGCAAACTGCTCAAAACCTTCATAACACTTTCCAAAATTTTAATTTCAGATTTGGAAAAATTCCATTACTTCCATTCATAGTTATAAATTATAAAATATTTTTTTATTATTGTTATTAAATGTAAATTTTATATCATTTTCTTCTATATTAAATTTAAACGTTACCTTTTAATTATATTCTTTATGATATTTAACGTTTCATTATTATTTAAAATCTTCTTCATTTTTTTTTTACAATACTTCTGTTAATTTTTAAAAATTTAAATCTGCTAATTAAAATTTCGGTCATAAAACACTGATTTAGGGCATCCCATCCGAGTAGTGCATTGCCGAATGCAATCTAACTCGACTGACGAACAGCTGGATTCGATTTACAGTTGTGACAAAGGGAAATTATGGAAGATCTGGAGGGATCGAGAAGTCCGCTTGAGATACTGAAACCGCAAGCACGTTGGGGAGTCTGCCTACCTTCTAGCTAGCCAACAAAAGTGAAGCTTCAACTTTTTCATTGTGTTTGTTGGCATATTGTATCGTGTCTACCTGTTCCATGTACAAAGCATAATATATTTTCAATACATTATGATCGCGAAGTGTGATTTTCAATCGTTAGATATGTTGGCAAATCACAATACGAGTAGAATGGTGCAACGGGAAATGTGTGCTGTTAGAAAGACTAGTAATTGTGTCTTGATCCTCGGGTAGTGTGAAGTTTCACCCTTGACCACTACTTACCGTAAATGGCTGATTAGACGCGATGAAATGAAGTGCAAAGATTTGCAATATCATTATTACTTTATTCGTAATTGATATTGAAAATTTCGTCTTCCGGTCTCACGTCGGGTGTACATTCAGCGCGAGTTCAACGATTACCGCTGGTTTCTTCTCTTTTCTCTTTCACCTGAGCCAGCAACTTTCGTAGATTACGCGATAGACGGAACAAACGACGAGGCAACAAGAACGGACGATACCGTCGAATGTAAAGAACGGTTGAACATTGCTAAATAGAACACTTTCCGACGACCAGGTGTGATTTTGTTCATAAAAAGGGCACAGATATTCCAAGAAAGTTGGATGACAGTCGCTTCGCATGTGAAAAAAAACAATTGGACAAAGAGATTCAAAAATTGGACAATTTAAACATCGATGATATACAAACCCTAAGGGACCAAAGGCTAAAGGATTTAAAAGAAAAAATTTAACCAGATGAATTGTATGTGACAAATAGCTATAACGAAACCACTCCCGGATCTAGTTGACCTATTCCAGCTTGTCTCGACAGCATATCTGATTAAGGAAGTTGTCTTATGCTCAGCGCACGAGTGTCATTTGGAATTTATTGCACCATTCTCGTTAATTGTAAAAATTTCAGGGAACACTCACATCACCAGCGGACGCCCGGCAAGGATGTGGGTAAGTACCCTTTTATTTGCTTATTAATTAAAATTTTATTAAATTTAAGCATGGTTGGTAATTCATAATTATAAAAATTTTCAATAGGTTAATATCAAATTATTGTATTATAATTTGAGTTAGTTGATAATACTTAAAAGTGATAAAGATAATTTTTCACCGCCAACTTCCGTTATTGAATTATGTTGTTTTTTGCTAGGTGTTAATAAGCAAAGAAATTCTGGTTGTAATTACATTGCTATATCTTTTTTAGTGATGTTGAAGTTCAGAAAAAAGTAAAAATACAAAGAAACATGCATTGTTAAGTTGAAACTCTGCCTTTCCCTTTCGGTGGGATCTTGACCGGGTATAGAACCCACAACGATAGTAGGCTTTCTATTGTGTTGTAGGGGCTCTTGCCCGGGTAGAGAGGCCTTCCGCTCACGTTCCCTTTTATGGTTTAGGGTTATGTGATTCCATTGCATAGTTCTATATCGTAAATTGGCCACGTTTATATTCCTCATTTGATAGAAAAATACATGCAAATTATATTTGTATGAGTTTTTCACTCAAATGAGAAATATATGGCCACGTCTACGTTTGGGTCTTGATCTGGTTCGGAGGGTGCGAGCGGACACCTCTTTCACCTGGATGCCCCACTTTTATTTGTGGGCCATAAGTATCATCGGTAACGACGAAGTCCCTCTTAGTTTGTCCGTTTTCTCAAGGCCCTATTTGTCCTCTAAATCAGCAATTTGATAGCCCTTAGTAGGTGACCTCCTTTCTTGATTACGGTCAATACTCCTTTGACCCCGAAATTCGTGGATGCGAAAAATATTTTCGTAGTGGGTCTTGTGTTGGTGAAAAAAACCTGCCCCACGATACCGCAACGCTAGCCCGCCAGCGCATTCACACGTCCCCACACAAGGCCAATCTCGGCGGGTCTTACCATCCTCTTTCGCTGAGGCAGCAGATCATTGCTGCTGTGTCTTCGCGGACATTTATATCTGCCTACTTCACTACACCACCTCCCTGGTGGTGAGCTAACGTCAAGCATAACTACGGAAAAATGCACGGGACAATGTAGAAATCACTGTCTGTTACTCGCTGGTCTAGAATATTTTCTTCTAAATGTCACAAAATAAGACAAGCTGTTATGTTTTTTCATCTTCTCTTTATTTAAACAAATTTTAAAATACTGAAAAGATTTTTTTCCTTTATTTTTAATCAATGGTTCAATAATTTTTTTTTAGTTTTACACATTTCATTAAAACTATCTCAAACTCTTCTTTTGTCCTAATCCTTGTTTTAACAAACAATTAATTTTCAATGTTATTTAAGTTTTTGGTTTTTTTTATCATTAAAAGACAATTGTGTTGTGAGATGAAAAAAGATGTGAAAGAGAACAATTTGAAATGTTCCTTTATTTGAATGTTTTTGGAATTTCTCTTTTGGATAGTTTAGAAAGGAATAATGTGAAACTTTTCCATTTTCGAATTTTAGATCAAATTTCAATTTCTTTTCGAATTTTTTGTGAAGTTTAATGTCAAATTTTGAATAAATCCGTGAAACTTGAAACAGACTTCAATTGGATGAGGTTTTGGAGAAAGACGGTGGAGGGGGAAGGATGTTTGTTAATGTTTCCTGTTGTGCGGCATGTATGATTTGTTGTTATATTTTTACTGGGTTGATATATTGGAGGTTTGTTTCAGTTTATTTCATTTAATTTTACAATTTATCGGTCGTTACGTTTGGTTTTGGTTTGGTAAAAAATTATAAGGCCACTGTGACAAATTTTTTCAGCTATTGTAGTTTTGTTCCTAGAGTTCTTGAAAAACTGAGGCAGTTCTTGAAATTTTTCAAATTTTAATTGGTTATGTGTTCCCATCCTATTTCATTGAGTTTCAGCAGTTTTGATGAATAGTTCAGTTAAAAGTTGGATTGATTCAACTACTTCACCGAATATGTCCGGGACATATTCCGAAAAGAGTTTGAATTGTACTGCTCTGCTAGTTGTTTAAAATTTAATTCTTCTAGATTCGTTTATAAAAAAGAGACATGTGCATTGAAAAATTCACTTGAGTTATTTTTGTAATGACAAAAATTGTTTTTTTTTAACTTCTTCTTTTCTTGCATTGCATTCTCTTTTCTTCTAGTGTTTTAATTCAAAACTTTTCTCTGAGAAAAAATTTTATTTCCTAGAATTAAATTTTCAAAGGTCAACAGAATCACTGTCAGCCATCGAGGATATACTCGGTCGACGATAATAATAATCATCGTAACGTGCTGTATTATAGGAGGAACGGTGAACTGCATATTTTTGCCACGGTGGCCATATTGGCTATTCTTCAACCAACTCCCAAACCATAAGTGAGGCATCGGTTCCACCGACAGTGACGATAGTTCGATCACCGTACAGGAATCGGGCACATGCCAACATCCCTGAGTATACCTTGGCTTCATGATATTCACTTCGTGGTGTGATGGTAGGATATCTGGAAAGAGGGTAAGATTGATTTAAGATATAAGGCAATTTATGCATAGGATATATACACATAGAAGATGAGTTTTGTATCACATCTAAATTCACAATGCTGCTTCGGGCACTATAAAATGCTGGTTGTGTTTTCGTTTAAAACAATTTTTTGTATGTATTTAAAGGTCTCTTGTATGTATTTACAGGTCTCTAGGTCAGCTGAGTGATGTTTATCGAACCATCCCTTCTATGTGTATTCGTTCTATAAATTTATCAAAACCCTTACCTGTACAGCCGTAGATAACCATCTGCATCGCCCGATATGAGAAGGTCATGTTGTGATGATCTTGAACATGTTGCTATGATGGTTGAACTTGACGTATAGTAACGGTTGTTCCACATTCCTGCTACCAAATATCCTACAGTACAATTGTGTGACAACCACTTGACATCCTTCATAACAATTGGACTTCGTTCGGGTGACAAGGACTTGGCATCCCAGAAGAGTAAATCAAAGTCAATTGTGACTGTTTGAAGGAAGTTTCCATCAACACTCCAATCCAGATGTGTCAGTGGTTGTGATCCACGGATTTTGTTGACTTTTTTGTATGAAAATCCATCACGTGAAACACGGAACAGATAAATACTTCCGTTTTGAGAACCAATTGCTATCATATCACCAACTGAGAATAGAATGAAAGTACATTTTACAGCAAAAGCGTTAATCCTCGCTTACAAAGCGTCGAAATAGAAAGGATGAGAGAGTATACATCTGATACCGATTCTAATCAATCAAATTCACTCTCCCATGATACCTTTCAAAAGCTTCGTGGAAATGTCTCACAAAGGACATTCCACTCACAATCTCAACTTCTGCATTCACTTACCTTGATTATACGCAATACAGTTCAAAGGCGATCCGCATACTCGTAACGTAAGCATAACTGCACCATTTTCTGAATTGATAACAAGCAAATGTCCTTCTGTGCTGCCAGCAGCCAAAGCCTGACCAAACGGATGAAATGCCAAAGAAACACATTCATAGCCCGATTGCATGGTCCACAAAAGCTTCTGTTTTCGCCATAGAGCGATGTGTTTATCGTGACCGGCAGTTGCAAAGATTTCGTCTTCAGGATGTGCCGCGAGACCCCACAATTGACGTCCGTGACCAAATACAACTTGATTGAAACGTCGCTGTAATGATCCTTCCAGGATACTATTACGTGTTGTTCCCACGTAGATATTGCCATCATTTCGGCCAGGACGTTGCGGATAGATAGTACGTACACCACCAGCCGATTCGGGTAGCTGAAATAATAGATGATATATACAACGTAGTTCAAAGGATGTGAATTGGAGTCGGTAGAAAGGAATATGTGGAACGATAAATTGGATCATTGTTATATGAATAGAGATGAGAAAAGTTACAGTCATGAGTAGTAATTTGATACCAAGGGAGAAGTATAAAGAAATAAATTTTGTCGTTGAATTTAATAAAAAAGGACGTAATTCTCCATATATGCTTTCATTAGCACAACCAAAATCATTTTACTTTGTATCCAGGAGACTTACAGCTAATTTAATAATTCTTAAGTATCTTCCAGCCTAATCTTAGGGCCACCATAAACAAATTGCAACCATTAGATGTTTGTATTGGAAACCACTGTCAAATATCCTCATAATTTTGATTCGTATTCCATCACTACCCTACGTTTACTCCTGTAAATTTACAAAGGATAAGATTTTTTTAAAGCTGAATGCTAAGCGTTATTCTTCCTTAGAATGACAAGATCATATTTTTTTGTAAAGAATATCTTAACATCTGAACTATCATCAGAAAGTTTTGTACAATGCAAGCGTGTCAGACACTTCAAGGTAACACTAAGAAATCTATGCATTACTTTATCAGCATGAAATTTCGATGCACTGTTTGCTGTAGATTTTACCTAACGCGCTCTAACTGGCACTCCCGGGTCCTGGCAAGCTTGTCTGAACACGGGCCAGAGTACCACTTGCTTGCACCGTTGAACCCAAAATGAGCCGCCAAACGAGAACACGGCTTGCTAGAGTGACTTATTTATTGGAGTTCTAGCCGGCCCATCCCTTTTGATTCTAACATCGAAAATGTCCTTACATTTTATTCTGGAATGGAGAACTCACAACACCGTTCTTCTATATTCTTGGTAGTACTACAACCCTGAGTTAGACCAGCGTTTCCTCGGCTTCACCACTGATCTCTGGCCTCCAGTTCTCCCAACGAACATCTTTTTGGGTATCCGTTGTTCATCCATATGATTTATGTTTCCAGTCCATTGCAGCTTCTGCAGTTTTAAAATCGTTGAAACCTCCGGCCTATCGAAAATTTCATATAGCTCATGGTTGTATCGAATTCACCATTGGTCCCCGTCTAACTTCGCTCTATTTATTCGCCTCAGGACCCGTTGCTCAAAGGCGTTCAATATATTTGCGAATGCTTGGGTTAGGGATCGTGCTTCACACCCATAGCATAAAATAGGTCTTATCATAGATTTGTATACTTGGAGCTTTGTTTTCCTGTGTATGCAGCTGGACTTCAAGATTGTCAAAACTGAATAAAATATTTTATTTGCAAGTTGTATTCTTCGGCGTATTTCGTCCCTTTCATTACTGTTTCTTCTATCACTCCAACCAATACCACACTTTGAAGCACAATATAACCATACAAGAACAAGTCTGCAATTCAAAGGTTCAACTCTTGTCCCCTCCAACCAAGTGCAAACCAACACTTGGAAATAAAATCAAAACTAAGAAAAAACCTTCCGTTAAAATTTAACACACAACTTGTTCACGGAAAAAGAAAATAAATGCCCAATATTTTTCTTATTGTTCTCTAGCTTCGTTCGCCGACTAAGACCCTCTTAACGTCCCTGAACTTGTCATCATTAGTAGTCAAGGGCTAAAAATTCAAACGCCAAATAGTTGCTAATGAATGAATTTCCAGCCGGGAGTAATTTTTGGCAACCAGAAATTTGCATCAGCTGGCAGCAGAAAATGTTGCTAAGCATATATGTACCTGAGAAGAACCAGCCAAACAAGTACTATGGAGCATCAGCTGTGCGCAGTTGCTGATGTTGAACTTTTGGGGTCACTACCTTAGTGTCAGCTTTTACTCTTTGGAAGTCAACTTTTATTCTTTAGAAGTCAACACTTTAGACGTCGATTGTTACTCTTTCGAAGTAATATTAATTAAGTCAACTTTTACTTTTTTTAACAATATTGATCAATAACTTTATTTCACTGGTTGTAAAGTAACAAAACTTGACAGTAATTCAAGATGGCTAATGCCATTTATTTTGATAAGATTACAGGGTACATTCGTGCACATCTGAACTCGACTGAATGCAAATGAAGTGTAAACCAGTAGTTGCTGATGATGGAACTTGTCGTTGAAGACTTGTAGTGTTTGCCCAAGTTCTCTTATGTATATTGACTTATGAAAACCTAGAAAAATGGCCCAAGCAAGTTCTCTCAGGTATAGTGACTTATGAGGAAGAAAATTTTCCCTATTTCCCACGGGAAGTTGAATGCGCCTCTGATGTATGAACTCAGCGGTAGGCAAAGATTTCTCGACGGGTGAAGATCTGCTTATGCAGTGAAAAGTGCGCTAGCGTTGGAACACTCCGTGCCGCCACAGTCACTCCCTCCCCAATGACCTTCGCATTTGACGACGGGATTGAAAAGGTGACATTCTTCTTGGTAGCAGTTAGCTTTTGTTGTTTCAGCATGCTAGCGGTTGGTTGAATTGCCTAATTTGGCAGCAATGGCGATGGCGTTAGCGAATGTGATGATGAGGACAGTGACTGAAGTGGTGCTAACGGTGGTGCTGATGACCGGGCATCGGAGTGTTCCAAGTATGCTGGCTTCACAGAGTCAGTGGAGAGGATTTTGGCATCACCGTTTACATCGCTGACCCTTCCGATGACCCTGTGGGGTCTGGAGTATGGCTTGTCGACCGGCTTCTTGACTGCATCGATGCAGCGGAGCACATATTCGCAGGTGGTGAGGTCCTTGAAGACGAACGCCCGGTGTTCGATGTGCCTAGCTGATCGAACCGGACGAATCGCTTTGAATAGGCAGCGTAAGTCTGTGACGAAATCCTGAGGGCAACTGGTTGATGTAGTTTGAGGTGCGACGAATTTGCTTGGGATTCGTAGCGACATACTGAAAACCATCTCTGCTGGAGAGGCTTACAGGTCTTCCTTGAAGGTGGTGTGCAAGCCCAACAGAATTGCAGGAAGTGCTTCCAGCCAAGCGGTCTCAGGAATGCACTTCAGAGCGCTCTTGAGCGTTCGATGCATCCGTTCCGCCATACCATTGGCGTGTGGATGATATGGTGTAGTATGGACGTGGTTGGCTCCCAACAGGCAACTGTGTCGATTGAGGAGATCGGCTTCAAATGGACGTCCTTAGTCCAAGGTGATCTCGCGTAGTGTGCCAAATATGGCGATCCCCTGGTCGAACAACGCTCTGGCGATGGTGCTGACCTTGATGTCATGCACTGGTATTGCTTGAGGCCAGCGTGTATACCAGTTATTGATAGTAAGGTAGTGTTTGTAGCCGTCACACTGCGGGAGTTTAATAAAATCGACGATTATGTGGTCGAACTTACCTAGCTTGGCGTAGTTGTGACAACGGATATTTGAACGCTGGGATAGTACACACTGCTTGGCCAAGTGATAAACATCTTTCGTAGACTTGGCCAGAAGAGTTACAGTGCTACGCGTTGTGCGGTGCAATAGCTGGTGGATAGTGTCGAAGGATTTGTGGCGGAGCACTACTGGCAAGTAGGGCTTAATAGCACCATTGAGATCGATGTAGTGCACTGAGTAGCCGTCCGAAACCAGCTGATGCATCTTGAGGTAGTGGCTTGCCAGGAGGTGCGGCAACTGATCATCTGTGGCCTTGGCCTCATTAAAGGCTCGAGCAGTAAGTTTGGTGTGGTCTAGTGGTTAGAGCATGAACGCATAACCCGAGAACTTCTTTGAGGGAAATCCCAGTGCTATCCAATTCCCGTCATCCCACTGCTGGTCCAAGCTTGCCCCAATGGTGACGTTAGATGCGTCGTTGCGTAGTGCCAACTAGTGCGAGGGCGGAAGGAATGCTGCTGTACTTGCTGTGACGATGCAGCTTCCAAAATCGACTTCAGTGTCGGGTGTCTAAGGGATTTGCGATCTCTTGGTGCTACAAAGTTACAGCAGCTCTGAAAGTGGCGCTTGTAACTGAGCAGCGTGTGGTATGTAGCGGCGATAGAAGTTAAGCATCCCAAGTGAATGTCTCAACTGTGAGGAGTCAGCAGGATTGGGAAAGTCTGCGATGGCTTTCATCTTGGGAACTTGTAGTCGGAAACCTGTCTCGCAGATGTGGTACCCCGCAACGATGACCGAGTAGGCTGACCTGGCTTTTATTCCAGTTGAGCTGGAGCTTTGCAATTTGCAGTATGAAAAGAAGTTGCTCGAGGTGACGCTGATCATAGTCGTGGCTAGCCGAGAATTTTAGGATGTCATCCTGGTAGATGCGAACGAAGTCGAGCTTCCTCAATAGGTAGTTGAGTGTCCGCTGCATAGCTTGGGCTGCATTGCGTAGGCCGAGAGGCATTCCTACGAATTCAAATAACCTCAAGAGTGTGGTGAGCCGCTAGCCTCCTTGGTCAGATTCTTGATAATGGATAATGGGTAGTAGTCCGGGAGGGTGTGGGTATTTAGTTGGTGACAATCCCCAGTAGCTTGCCAATGGCCATCGTCTACGGGCACCATGTTCAGGAGGCTGGCCCATTGGCTTGACGGGGGTCGTGTTATGCTTCGTTCCAACAAGAAGTAAAATTCTGCTTTCGCTGCAGAAAGGCGTTCTCCCATAAGGCGACGTGATCTTGCGAAGATTGGTGGACCATGTATGATTATCTGGTGGTGAACAGGAAGGTCAGCCATCGAAGCCACCTCCTGGGTCCTGGAGGTGTGTTTGTGTGCTTTGCAATGATCTGCCGCGCTGATGCTGTGCGCTAGTGGAACTGGGCTAAGGATGCAGACTGTAGAGAGGCTGGTGCGGTCGTCCAAGAGGCCGTGAAAGTTGAGTGCATCTGCTCCCAGAATGGCTATCTGGAAGTCTGTGATAACAAAAGGTCGGTGGAATGGGTGGCGTAACCCAAAATCCAGCGAGGGTTGCTGGATGCCGAAGAAGACAATAGGCGCACCATTTGCTGCTTGTAACATGAAGCTCTCTTTCTGAAGAGGTCTAGCGATGAGTTGCCTTGGAATAATGAAGAGGGTAGAGCCGGAATCCACCAAAAACGAACTTTTGTGGTGCAGTCCAAGACATATATACACTTTTCCGGATTACTACTGGCAATCTTAGTTTTCCAAACGTCCAGTAGCGGTGCCCTGAGCTGGAAATGTGCAGGGCTGTTTGGACCAGATCGCTAGGGCTCCCTGTTTGCTTTGATATCAGCAATATCTCGTATGTAGTTCGGGCCCTAGAGTGGTGCGGCGTACCCTTCCTTGGCGCCCGTCTTGTGATGAGGAGCGCCCACCCTGCATGTTGCCACTTGCGAATGGTTGCTGGAGTGCCGCGCAGGTCAAACCTGTCAAGTGTGGTATTGCTAAGCGTAGGGCAGCTAGCTCAACTGTGATCTGGTCCGGAGAACTGCGTGTTGAGGAAAAACTAGACGAGGGTACGTGGGGCGCATGGTTGCCTCTTTGCACGTGGCCATTACTGCTGGGTCCATATTGTGTGCCTCGTTTGCAACGACGGTGAGCTCCTCCAGTGTATGTCTCCTGATCAAGAGCAGCATGCACTACGTCTGTTGTGGCAGGAGGTTGAGCCATTTGACCCGCAGTACATCATCGCTAACTCGTGTCCCAACAAGAGAGCTATAGTAATCGAGCAGTCACACAAGCAAATTGCTCGAAAATCTTCATAACACATCCGAAATTTTAATCGCAGATTTTGAAAAAATTCCATAAGGCCATTCATAATTATAAATTGTAAAATAATTTTATTATTGTTATTAAATGTAAATTTTATATCATTTTGTTCTATATTAAATTAAAAGTTTCCTTTAGTTATATTCTTTATGTTATTTAACTTTTCATTATTATTTAAAATCTCTTTCATTTTTCTTTACTTCTGTTAATTTTTTTAAAATCAAATCTGCAAATTAAAATTTCGGACATGAGAACACTGATTTAGTGCATCCCATCCATTTATTGCATTGCCAAATCCAATCTAACTCGGCTAAGCGAGCAGCTGAATTCGATTTACAGTTGCGACATGTGGATGGATCGGCGAGTCTGGTATGAATGGCCTCGACGAACGCGTCGTAGCTGGGAGTTCAAATGGAGACCTCGCCCGGGACAGAGCTATTCACGCTGAAAAGGTATAACGCGTGGCGTGCATCGACGAATAACGAGGAGTCTTTGGCAAACAGGAGTAGATCGGCGGAATGATCGCCGACGAAATAGAACACGTGACATTTCTTTCTTTGGTCGGATATTGGGAAAAAATCGAGTCAGGTCAACTTCACAGTTGGTTCTTGTGTGGCGCCCGGCACGCAAATTTTCGGGCACTGTGAGTTTTCAACCGTGTGTTGTTTTTCTGACTGTACGTGCATGCAAGCTAAGAAGAAGGCGAGCCCTAAACATGCTCCGTGCAAGATAATGTCGGCAAAATCGTACAAGAACGATACAATAAATTTGATGGTGGAGTGACGTGAAAACTGGAGTTGGAAGTGTTTGCAAAAGGCATATTAAAAAAAATCTATTTGGCCGCTGGATTGCAAAATAGATTTTGTTTTGCCGTTATGCTCGGCATAAGAATACCTCAAGCAATCGGTACACTTGCGTATATTATTAGTTAGGTATTCTCGCCTTGGCTATATCTAACAATCGAGGCAACGTATTCGATTTGGTAATAGAAACGTTCATTCAATAATATCTCACTTATTAAGCACCAGATAACAGCACCTCATTTCGCCTATGTGATGATGAAACCATGAAACTGTTACAATTGCTTGCAGAAAGGCCTCTCAAATGGAAGTTTAGGATTTATCAAAACCATTTGGCATTGGCTCTATTTAGATTTTTCCTGGTAGTTGTGAATTGGAAGTGAATTACGTTGCAAGTAAAACAACGTTTATATTGTTACATGTACAAATAATTACATGTACAAATAATTCTGCGAGCTACTGTCGCAATTGTTTTCACAACAATGAAGAACACGAATTCACTCGAAACCACGAGAACGCAACAAGCATGATCAACATCTGCAAGTGACGTCACTCCATTCATTAAATTTGCTCGAATCTACCAGGTACCTCTCGGTAGAACATTCACCAACGTACGAGAAATGGGTGAATAGGTAGAGACCCTATATAAAGGCGAGCTGAATGAATGGGGGAATCATCATTCATTCGACCGCGATAAGAAAACTGCGATATAGTGGAACGCGAAGTAAAGACAATTGATTGTTTGAGTGCAAAGTGTGTTTCGTAATAGTGAAGTAATTTAGAAGACAATTGCGATAAAAAAATTTATGGACAAGTGTTAGATTTTAATTTTAATAGTGAAAATTAAAATTAGTGAAAGTGTTAACTGATTATTGTGCATTTTATTTAATTAAATAAACTCTTTTAACTTAAATTAAAAGACATTGCGTTTTCACTTTCCCGGAACATTAAAATTATAGGCCGCGAACCAATAACACGCGACAGTGGTGTCGAGAAGTGAGATAGAAAATTTCGAAAGTGAAAACATTTAAACATTTTTAAACTGCACAGTTGTGAAATCTAACGTAAAAACTGTTGAAAAAAAAAACAAAAAGCCAATACAATAAAAATGCCACGAAACTTGCATCTAAGAATCAATGAATTGACCATGTCGGAGCTCAAGGAAGAGTTAGAACAGCGAAATCTGGCTACGCAAGGTACAAAGGCCACACTGATTGCACGCTTGCGCGACGCGATCGAGTCGGAAGGCGTGAATCTGGATTCGAGTGAGTTCTCAGATGCGGAAAAAGGCGCAGAAGGTGGAGAAGTAGAAACACCAAAATCGAAGGAGCCAGAAAATGCGCTAATGCAAATGTTAATGCTGATGTCATCGAGTCTGACTGCGAAGCTAAACGAACAATCAGCGAAGCTGGACCAACAAGCAATCGAAATCAAAGCAGACATCAAGGCAGACATCACACAGAAGCTGGAGAAACAGTCAACCGAAATAAAAGCGGAGCTCGGTAGTCTCAACAAGCAAATTAAAGGCGTCGAGGAAAAGGTTGACCAGGTCGAGGAAAAGGTTTACCAGGTCGAGGAAAAGGTCAGCCAGGTCGAGGAGAGAATCAACAATGAGATGGAAAACATGAAAAAGGAATTGGAAGCAGCAAAGGCAATAGTAAGCACCTCACCAGCCCCAATTATAACCGCAGCGCAAAGCTCATCTAGAAATGTGCAAGCACCAATTTTCGACGGGTAAACGGTCTGGACTATTTACAAAATCCAGTTTGAAGCAGCCGCTAGGATAAATCACTGGAATGAGCAGGAACGAGCAACTGCGTTAATTCTTGCTCTAAGAGGTCCAGCTGCCGAGCTTTTGCAGACTATCCCCGTTGAGCTGCATTCAAACCCGGTTGCTATAATGAATGCGCTGGACATGCGTTACGGAGACGACCATCTGAAGCAGATTTACCGGGCACAGCTACGGCATCGGATGCAGAAGCCTGGTGAAACCCTACAGCAGCTAGCCCAAGACATTGAGCGACTAGCACTTTTGGCTTACCCAGCCTACGACCCAGAACATCGAGATGATGCAGCGACAGAGGCATTCATCAGCGCACTAAAGGACCCGGAATTGCAACAAGCCGTGCGTTTAGCTCAAAAGCAAACGGTTAAGGACGCATTGGCTTACAGTCTGAACTTTGAGGCAGCGAAAAATGTGACTCGTACCACTGCCCGGGTTCGTGAAGTAGTGACAGACGAGTGCAGGTGTGAACGCGTGGAAATCGAGCGAGACCCGCATGTAAATGGTGCGCCTAGATGCTGGAATTGCGGGGAAAAAGGGCACCTGCAAAGAGACTGCAAAAAGGGAAGAAGACCGAGCTATTGTCCAGGGTGGTGGAGATCCAGACCGTGCCAGGAGCCTAGAATGGAGGCCCATCAAACTGCAAGGGCCAACTTCGTGGGGCGAACGTTGGCTAGGAGTATCGACATCCCCAGCACCGTGCCAAGGCAACATCGTGGAGAAGCAGACAGATGCCTTCCTGGTCAAGTTGATGAAGAACAATGCACCCTAACAAACGACACTGGTGCAACCCGATCGACGATCCGACCAGACCTAGTGAGGCCCCAACTGCTTCACAAGGGCAGAGTTCATGGAAATGCTGACGCCCTATCTCATCATCCATGTCCAGCTAACTGCAAGCATTGCCGACGGATTGAGGAAAAGGAACCGCCCGTTGATCTGCGACTGATAACGGCGGAATTCGATGAAGGTTGGTCATCGGAGGAGATTCAAAATGCCCAGCTAGCCGATGAAGACATCGGACCATTGCTCGTATGGAAGGAGACAACTGGGCGACCTGAGTGGAAAGACGTTTCAATGCATGGCGCAACCCTGAAAAGCTATTGGGCACAATGGAACTCCCTTCAGGTGGAGGGTGGCGTACTCAAGCGGAAATGGGAAACGGCGGATGGTAGGTCCTATAGGATGCAAACTATACTTCCCAAAAGCCGAATCCACGATGTGGTTAAGGAAATGCATGAAGGATCCTCGGGAGGCCACCTTGGTGTTAACAAGACCTTAGCGAAATTGCGGGAACGGTTCTACTGGCTCCACGCTCGAGAAGACGTAGAGGACTGGTGTCGCAGATGCACAATTTGCGCTTCCGTCAAAGGCCCAAAGCGACGACTGAGAGGACAAATGCAAGCCTATAACGTAGGCGTGCCATTCGAAAGGATTGCTGTTGACATCGCAGGACCCTTTCCTGAAACCGATTGGGGAAATCGATATACGCTGGTTGTAGCCGATTATTTCAGCAAGTGGCCCGAGGTCTACCCCATTCCCAACCAGGAAGCAACTACCGTAGCTGAACAGCTAGTGTTAAATTGGGTCAGTAGGTACGGCGTACCTTGCGAATTACATTCGGATCAAGGCCGAAACTTTGAGTCACTAGTTTTTGGCGAAATGTGCGAGCTGCTCGGAATACGGAAAACGAGGACAACACCGCTGCATCCCCAATCCGATGGAATGGTCGAACGTTTCAACAGCACGCTCAATAAGCACCTTACCAAGATGGTTGACGAGAACCAAAGGGACTGGGACCGACATATCCCACTATTTTTGATGGCGTACAGAGCTGCCGAACATGCATCGACGGGCCAAGCCCCAGCCAAAGTCATTTTTGGAAAGACTATTCGTCTGCCAGCCGATATAAAGTTCGGAACACCCCCTGAGAAACCCCAAACGGTCTCGGAGTACGCAAGTGATCTAAGACAACGGTTGAACCAGATACATCGGACAGTGCGAAAACACCTCGAATCGGCTACTGACCGCATGAAGACCAGGTATGATCTAAAGGCTAATTCTACTGGCTTCCAGCAAGATGACTTGGTGTGGCTTTATAACCCGCAACGGCGAAAGGGTAGGTCTCCAAAGTTGCAACATAATTTGGAGGGACCATACCGAGTTACAAAGCGAATCAACGACATCGTATACCGAATACAGGAACATCGTAAGCCGAGAGCTAAAATGAAAATCGTGCATCTGGACCGTCTTGCCCCATATTACACCCAGGGAGAATTGACTACAAATAGCGACACATCTTTTCGGGGCGAAAAGAACTGAGGTGGGGGCAGTGTTACATGTACAAATAATTACATGTACAAATAATTCTGCGAGCTACTGTCGCAATTGTTTTCACAACAATGAAGAACACGAATTCACTCGAAACCACGAGAACGCAACAAGCATGATCAACATCTGCAAGTGACGTCACTCCATTCATTAAATTTGCTCGAATCTACCAGGTACCTCTCGGTAGAACATTCACCAACGTACGAGAAATGGGTGAATAGGTAGAGACCCTATATAAAGGCGAGCTGAATGAATGGGGGAATCATCATTCATTCGACCGCGATAAGAAAACTGCGATATAGTGGAACGCGAAGTAAAGACAATTGATTGTTTGAGTGCATAGTGTGTTTCGTAATAGTGAAGTAATTTAGAAGACAATTGCGATAAAAAAATTTATGGACAAGTGTTAGATTTTAATTTTAATAGTGAAAATTAAAATCAGTGAAAGTGTTAACTGATTATTGTGCATTTTATTTAATTAAATAAACTCTTTTAACTTAAATTAAAAGACATTGCGTTTTCACTTTCCCGGAACATTAAAATTATAGGCCGCGAACCAATAACACGCGACAATATCATAAAGTATTCAATCTTGGAAATGGTCGTAGGAATGACATTCAAGAAATTGCGGTGTGGACTCCGTTGTTAATCAGTTAACTAAAATTGCCTAACAATGTACTCTGTTTTTATGCACGTCTTTTAACCATTGAATAATGTATTAATTGTAGGCATAACGAGGAGTGAAAAAATTTCTTTGTGTCAAAACTTCATTATTCATCATTCTAATAATTCAAGTTTGGCTGCAACCTCGCCTACCTCTCAAGTGCTTGTGAATGTAGGTGAGTATCCGTTTGTTTTTTTTCGCCAAATTTGTTCTTATAATTAACTTTTAAATTTCTATTTATAAAATTTTAAATTGTACTTGAATTAATATTAATTATATTATTAAGTATTTATTATATATTTTTTGAAGGAAAGAAAAAAAATGATTTAATATTAACTGTATTATTATGTATTTTTTGAAGGGAAGAAAAAAAAAGATGATGCATAAATAACTTTTAAAGTAGGTCTTTCCATTCACTAACCCTGACCGATTATAGGACCCGCAACGATGGCAGGCCCCTCCACTGAAATGATCTAGCTATCGGGCGTGCTTTTCCCTTCTATTGCGTTGTAGGGGCTCTTGTCTGGGTAGAGTGGCCTTCCGCTCACGTGCCTTTTTATGATGTAGGGTTATGTGATTCCATCGTATAATACTATAAACATAAATTGGCCAAGTTTATATTCCTCATTTGATGGAAAAATTCATGCAAATTATGTTTGTATGAGTTTTTCACTCAAATGAGAAATATATGGCCACGTCTACACTTGGATCTTGATCCGGTTGGGAGGGTGCGAGGGGGCACTGCTTCCACCTGGATGCCCCCTCTTGTTTGTGGGCCATAAGTATCGCCAGTAATGACGAAGCCTCTGTAGGTCCGTCCGTTATCTCCAGGCCCGATTTGTACTCTGAAGCAACAATTTTTTTGACTCTTAGTAGGTTACCTCGTACTCGACTTCAGTCGATATCTTCTTCATCTTTGTAGCACTACAGCCTCTCTCGGGCATTCGCTTAGAGATAGTTAGAGTATCTCATTTTCATGACCGTATTGATTTTTTCGGAAGTTGGTTTGGTCAATACCATGCTCCCGTGTGCCTGCTCAGCTATGACATGACCTGATTAAATCAGTACATATCACCACCTAGTGAACACTCGTAGTCTGTCCAAAAAATCCCCTGAACTAAATCACGTTGCTCCCAACGAGATTTGAACCTGGGACCTTTAGCTTATGCGTTCATGCTCTAACCACAAGACCACACAGACTACTTCGGTCGACATCTATTTTAACTTCTTTTTTTAAATTCGTGGATGTGAAAAAATGTTTTTGTAGTGGGTTTTGTGCTGGGGAAAAGAACCCGCCCCACGACACCGCAACGCTAGCTTGCCATCGCAATCACGCATCCCCAGACAAGGCCAAATGTCGGCGGACACTAC
The DNA here is from genome assembly GCA_963969285.1 of Odontomyia ornata. Lineage (NCBI taxonomy): Eukaryota > Metazoa > Arthropoda > Insecta > Diptera > Stratiomyidae > Odontomyia > Odontomyia ornata. The sequence goes on from OZ017741.1 coordinate 35,474,201, forward strand.
CATCCCCTTCCACCGAGGCAGCAGACCATCGCTGCAGTCTTACACGGACATTTATATCTACCTACTTCACCACAGAGCACAGTTGCGACACCTGAATTGCACGAATTGAACGTGGACTGCATGGTTCATTTTGGATCTGAGACAGTGGCTCAATCAAAGGCATGGTAAAACTGACTTCTGTTTGCCTTAACTTTTTAGCGGACATGTTTCTTTTCAGTCTTACCTGCACAAGATTGGCAAGACACGGTCCCCCGATTGTCAGTTTTGACAAGAAGAGGAAGATAATGCCTGCCAATTATTTTTCACGTGCATAAAATGGGATAAACTACGACGACACCTCTATAGGGAGACGGGAGAGCTCACACCGGATACTATAGTTGTGGTGATGCTTAGGATCAGTTGACAAATGGAACCATGTGGCACATTATGTTCAAGCAGTCCTAGGAGATAAAAGACATTCACAGCAGCCGAGAACGTCAGAGCCGGGAGATCGCTTGTCTGGTGATACGTTTTTCCCTCTCCCCACCCCTACTGGGATCGCCCAGTTTGAAGGCGCCTCGTTGCATAACAAAACGAGATTTTGCCCAAAGTAATGTATCAAGCGGTTCCATGCCTGGTTCTTTGGTTGATAGGGGAGGTGTTTAGTGGGTAGCCCAGTCACTCACGAGCATGGAAGACCCACACTCAGGGCGTAAATGGCATTCGGCTTTCAACCACAAAAAAAGCGTTGATTTGCTATGCCATGCTGTGTCTTCAATTTGAGGAGGAGAAACTGCTAGAAAATATGTCCCCCAATTTTGTGTACTGCTGTGTGAACTTTTTCTCCAATGTTTTTGCAAGAAAAATCACTGAGCACTTATTTTTGAATTTTGAAGCTCTGATTGGTGAGTAACTTCAACAGTCTTTTAGTTTCAAGCGGCCCTTAAAGTATCACTAAAATATATACAAAAAGAATTTCAAAAAAATTTAACTACTATGGTTAAAATACGAAAAAATACAATGCATATTCGATTCTGGTTTTTCTGGTTTGTTATTATTATGAATCACAGTTTGCACCTCGAAATAAAAAAGCTTAGAAATGCGGATGATTGCCTGTTTTTGCAAAACTAGAAACAAGTTTTATTCATAGGTTTAATATCATCAATTAATTTCTATCAGTCTGTTTTCTAAGTTTCAAAAATTCCTGTTTTTACCAATTAAAAAACATTCTTTATTTGTTTCCTAAAGGGTTCTCCAATAAGAGGTGTTATTTTGAATAGCCCACTATTTTGATAGATGTCGCTGTTGAAGCTGTCGTTTTTTGACATTTGACAAGTGAAAACTACATCATTGATAAAAATGGAACGATACACGCTTCAATAATGCACCGAAATTAATAAAATTCACTATAAAAATCGTAAAAATTTGGCAGAGACGGTTCGTAAAACTCGAACAATTTTGGGTCGTCGTGAAGCAATTTGTCGAACCACAATACAGAAATTGGTGGAAAAATTCGAGCTGTTGGGACAACTGACTGATATTAAGAATAAAATCCGTGCACGTCACTCAACCGAGAATATTGCTGCTGTAGCCGAAAGTGTTGAAGAAAACCCAGGCTTGTCCATAACTCGTCGTTCTTTGGAATTTGGCATTCCATAAACGTTATTACACCGTATTTCGCATAAAAATTTGGATCTTAAGGCTTACAAAGTTCAGTTAACACAAGAACCGGTCGATCATCAACAACGTCATGTCTTTGCTGATTGGGTCCCTGAGATGCATGAAAATGATCCGGAATTCCATCGAAAAATCATCTTGAGTGATGAGGCCCATTTCCACGTCGGTGGTTTCGTCAACAAGCAAAATTATCACACCTGGGGCTTGGCAAACCCAAGAGATATTGTTGAAAAGCCTGTCTATCCTCAATGTTTGACGGTTTGGTGCGGTTTATGGTCCGGCGGAGTCATTGGACCTTACTTTTTCGAAAATGAGGCTGGAGCAACAGTTGCGGTGAATGGATTGCGCTATCGAGAGATGATTAATGATTTCGTATGGCCGGAATTGGATGGTATTGATCTGGAAAACATTTACTTTTAACAAGACGGCGCTACGTTCCACACAAGCAACGAAACCATTGATCTTTTACGGGAAAAGTTTCCGGGCCGTGTTATCTCTCGAAGAGGTGATCACAATTGGCCACCAAGATCTTGTGATTTAACACCTTGCAACTTATTCCTTTGGGATCAAGTGAAAGGGAAAGTTTACGCCAACAGCTCAGCGTCGATTCAAGTCCTCAAAGATGGAATTCGTGAGGCTATCGAGGACATAGGGCAGCCACTTTGCGATTTGGTTATGGAAAATTTCATGAAAAGGATATGGTCCTGTAAGCGCGGTCGTGGTGGTCATTTTTCTGATGTTATTTTTCGCTATTAATGGCATACCTTTTACTTCATAATGAAATAAACATCCGATCATTTATATTAAATAATAGTATTTTTCTTTTAATATCAAAATAACACCTCTTATTGGAAAACCCTATATAATACAGAAACCAGCGAAAGAATAACTATCACTAATCTTTAAGCAAGGTCAAAAACATTCGAGGCCTGGTTCAGAAGAGAAAAGTAATTCCTTGTAGATCATATTAGGAATTGTTTTTTAATTATTTTTTATGTAACTTTCTGAATTGAACTTACACGATATGTATTTATATTTAAAGCTCAATTCCTCATTTTCGCTTCCCATCTACTTTTTTTCAAGCATATTTGAAGTTGCGTTTCTCTTTTCAATTTATTTCTAAGTATATTTTAGTGCATTCAGTGCAAGAATTTCTCTATTATTTCTAAATTCAGCAAATTTTCATTCTATGAACTCATTTATTTTACTTTCTATAGCAACTGTACTGGATGAGTCCTTGAAAAAAGTTATAGGCTTTATTGGATAAATCAAATCTAATCAACTCTTCCTCAAAAGTCAATAAATTTCCATTAATTTAATCTAGATGACACACAATTGACGCAATCTCTAAACTCGAAGACATTTATCCGGGTCACAAATCAAATGAACCCTTAATCAATCTTTCAATAGATAAATCCTTTCTCCCGTACCATCTTTGAACCCATTCAATCTCCGTAAATAAATCTGTCGCGTTAATTATCCCCAAGACTGTTTCCAAAAAACGAAAATCACAAAAACAGAAACAAAAAACACTCACCTTAGTATCAGTAATCCGTTTATAGTTCTGCAACGAGTCCCATGCAGCAATTTTCCGATCCTTTTCACCGCCCGACAATAAAGTGCCCTCTGAGAGCATAATCAAACAACCGATTCCTTTATTGTGTGCCTCGAATTCCATCCGCACAAAGTAGGCACCGTCCGAATCGACGCTATAGATTGTGATAAAACCGTCGCTATCGGCCGTTATAACATCGCCATCAGGCTCAAATTGAACACTGGTGACATGGGTTCGTGACGGTGGCTTGACAATATCCGTTCTCTCGAAGAATCCATCCTTGCGACGATGCCAGAATGCTAAATGACCTCGACCGTGGGTAATTATCAGATTGTCGTCGAGTGGATGAAATGCGGCTCCTGTTAGTCCTTCTTGCAAAGTCTTCAGATATGCGAGCGGCGTGAAAAGGGATAGAACGAGAGAATTGAATTACGTTAAAAAGATTCTGGTCGGATAATCTCGAGAAATAAAGCAAAATTACAGCGACTTTTCCAAGAAGATGTCCCCATTGCCACTGCCAAACGGAAAGGATACTTTCGCGGCCTGCATCCACGGCTAAGATGTAGCTGCCTCCATTCTGGAAAGATAATAGCGATTCTCGGTGTTAATGTCGTGTTGAATGAGAATTTGAATTTAATATAATCTGGTGATTAGCCATTTAAAGGATCATTATGAAAATCCTTGGCAAGAATAATTACTAGGAGATAGAAGCAAGCAAAAAGGAATGCAAATCGCTGGCAGTAATAATTCTGGAATTTCAGAGGAGAAAGCAATTTCTCGAGAAATACAAATTGGTTTGTAGTAATAAAAGCGCTTCCGTAATTCACAAGGATGATTTGCTCCATGGTATCTAGAGCACTCCTTACCAATTGCGAAAATGCAACAGCCGTCACGCCTGTATCTAATTCGCCCATTCCGAACACATAAAGAGTTTGCAGTGAATCTGTGCTCCAGATTCGTACATGTGCCTGTGACTTCCTATCCTTGCCAGCTCGTTGTCCTGACGCAACAAGTTCTCTTGAAGGATGAACGTCCATGCTGCGAGAAAAGAAGGTGGAAAGGTAATCGTGAGCTCGGTAACGCCAACTGATTAAATATATTGTGCTGTAGTTGCCCTGCCGCAAAGCAGAAGCAAATAATGGACATTGTACAGATCATTGTATTCTGCGAGTATTTGTACTCACCACATAATATCCTCTGTGTGTCCTGTATAGTGTCTTTGTGCTTCCTCGTCTCTATCAAATAGAACAGCCACGGCAGCAACGTAGTACAAAAGCTCTCCGGATGGAAGTACCCAAAGATTGCGTCGTGCATCAATTCCACGATATCCATGGCTGCGTGTGAAAGGATTGATGGGAATTAGTTTCCATGCAGAAAAGCTTAAGACAACAATCACACAAGGAGGGTATTGTGTTTGATAAACGAGAACATATTGCCGTTAAGCTTTGATAAAAAGATTGCTAGGAATCTAATTATGTTGAAGCCTTTCTGTTCTTTGTGTACGCTAGTCCTTATATACTTACACCCAAGCTAGGAGCAATTTCTTATCCGGTGGTGTATTATCGGCTGGGGGATGATGCATCGGTGGATAAAATGTTCGTCTCAATCCACGAATTGTTACTTTTGTCGGTTCGTCCTTCATTATATCAACTACGGAATAATCGCCACTGGGACGAACTATTTCACTTTCCGGGGCGTAAAGTATTCTAGGTCTACTTTTACTGCGAGCCCGCTGTCGTGGTGAGACTTTTGCAAGATCGTCTTGTACAATTGGAGCTGTTAAGGCTCCCCGCGAACGTGAACGACGTATTGGAGAAGCTGCAACTATTGTTGCAGGTCCTGTTGCTAAGTAAAATGTGTCGAGATCGGCAAATTCATTGCGAAGTTGGGAAAAACTACGGACCTGAAACGAAATTCGCGATTAGATATATATTCAGTTTAAAGAACAATTTTTTCAATACTTCTTGTCCAGTTCCTGTGTACATCTTTTTTGCTCCTGTAATTTTAAGGACCTGACCTAGATCTTCTAAAACTTCTTCAAATGGCTGTGATGTACGTAAATTTAATAGAACACGACACTGAAAGAAACAGAAAAGTATTTCCATTATTTGTTGAATAGTTTCATGAATAAAATTAAGAATTTCCGTGAACATTTTATTTTTAATTTATCACTAATTTGCACATCCAGTACAGTACCCTCGTAGAGGGTAACCTGGCTGAAAGCCTTTGGACCCAAAAAAAGTCGATGAGTAGTTAAAGGAACGTAAAGGAACACAGAGCAGCTTACGAGGAACAAAAAAGTTTAAGGGGGAAAGTCCCGATTTTGAAGTTGCCCAAGTAGTGAATCGCGCCGCATATTCTAAAAGAAGTCCCCCGGGATATTCTCGTAATAATCGACAGGCTGCGAGGTGGGAGGTTCCCAAACGTTACCGTGATTCACTTAAAAAAATCAAAACTGTATACTATCTCATAATAAAACTTTGAAATCTTAAACGAACATTATTTATTTTTCTTGTGCTTTTTTTATTTTGAAAATCTTTGTCTTCTTCATTATTTTTTGCCTTAACATAAATTTTGAGCTTTCAGCGTTACCTTGGCACGAAAGAAGGTAAGTTGTTGATTTGCTCTTTTGCTCTCCTTTTGGTTTTCTTGTTTTTTTATAACTTCCTTTCTCTGGGGTAGAAAATTTGATTACTAGGTACGGTAGAGGATAATATTTTCCTGCTTTAAAATCAGTTTCAGATATTCTGGTGACCGCATTCTCGCTTTGCGGCCTGTGGAGACTCATAGCTAAACAAGTAGCGCTCACGCCTATGCTTCGGGAGCTATCCGTGTCCGATGGCCCCCAGCCAGTTTACCCTTCGCGGTCGCTTCTATGGGAGGAAAATTTGTTGCTAAAATTTGTTTCTAGGTGCAGTGGAGGATAATTTTTTCTGATATTCTAACGGCTGCACTCTTACCGGCGGCCGCACACTCATTTGGCTGCATTTGGGGACCCACTGACTAAGCGAGTGGCGCTCTCGCTAAAACTTTGGAGCTATCTGGATTTGAAGGCTTTTAGCCATAATACCCTTCGTGAGAAAGGTAAAAATTGCCAAAAACTCAAGCTGGGCAAATGATTTTAAGCAGTGGGAAGGAATCTCTGCCCTGGAAGATGGTATGTGTAAGTTTCTTGGACCCTTGCCACGTTCTACTCGAAGTTGCAGCTGTATTCTAACAGTATTGGATTACATTCGCAAATTTTCGCTACTATTTTTGTTCAGGAAGGCTACGGCGAAAGACATTTGCCATTTGCTGGAAGCCCAACCGTCCAGTTTGTGATACAAGAGTATAATTTCGAGGAAGAGAGCCACGACGATTAGTGGAGGGTCGTGGAACGAAAAATTAAATTCACTGCACTATACCATCTTTACGCAGATTCAGCAGAATGCCGAGACCAAGACATTTTTTTTGTGGTTGGGAGGTGAATATCATTTAAGCACTGAGTGTGGGACTCATGCTTGCAGAAGACCAAAAAAATCCACTAAATACCTCCCTTGTCAACCTGAGAACCCAGCCTGGAAAACTTTGACACATTACTATGGGCCAGATCTCGTTTTTCTACACTATGAGGCGCCTTCAAGCTAGGGAATCCCTCTTCTAGCGGGAAGGTGAGAGGAAGAGGAAGTGCCAGACAAGCGATTCCTTATCTCCAATACCCCGGCTGCTGTGAGTTCTTTTTATCTTTAAGGACTGCCTGAACATAATGTGTCACCTGGTTCCATTTGTCAACCGATTCGAGCCTTAACGTGACTATATTATCCGGGATGAGCTCTCCCGCCTCTCCGTAGGGCAGCCTGACCCATTTTGTGCGTATTGTTTTCCTCTCCTAGGCAAAACTGACAATCACGGGACTAGGACTTACCAATCTTGTGCAGGTAAGACTGGAAACACCCATGCCCACTCAAAATCTGAGTCAGATAGAAGTCAGTCTCACCATGCCTTCAATTTAGCCACAGTCTCAAATCCAGGATAAGGCACGCAGTCCACCTTCCCTTCGTGCAATTCACCCAAGACTGCTGCCAATCGTTGAGTGAGCGCTATCTCTCCTCACGGACAACCATCTCCCTTGCGTTCTCATTTTGACGCAAATAAATAGCATGGAACTCCCTAGCAAAAAAAAGGACAGGTATTACGCCTGCAATAACTCTCACCGTCGAATAAGAGACTGTTGGATATAAAGATGCAATCATCAGTGCTCCTCTTTTCTATTATTGTGCCAAACGTTTTCAGTATACCTCCTTACTGAGAGCGTTGCTCCATATTTCTGCTCCGTACCGTAGCGTTGACCCTACAGCATACATCAAAAGGTCTCTTCATGATGGGCTACGTCCCCTTACGTTAGCCATAAGTCAACTTATAGCCGCTACTCCCCGAAGCAGACTTCTCAGCCGTTGCCCTGATTTGCTCAGAGATACTCATCTTCGAGTTGATCAGTAGCCCTAGGTACTTCACTGTTGGCTTTGAACCGATTAGTGTCTCTCCAATACTGATGATCTTTACTCTGGCGACTCTCTTTCTTGACAAGATGTCCACTTCAATTTTCTCCAGTGCTAAACTAAGTCCACGAGCAGTCATCCAGTCTCTCACTCGGCACATTAGCTTACCTCGCCTAACTTGCACCCATTCAACGGTGCGTGCAGTAACCTGAACCGCAACATCATCCACATAGCCGAGCACATGTAGCTTACCTGGCATCTCTAGTCTCAGTAGCCCGCCAAAAGACACGTTCCATAGGTTCGCACCAAGGATAGATTCCTGGGCAACCCTTTTTGTAACTTTCATCCTTCGTTGGCCATGTGTCGTCTCGTAAAGCAGGCTTCGGTCCTTCAGGTAGTCCCTCAAAATCCGCATTAGATATTCTGGAACTTGAAAAGGGGTTTCCAGCGTATCCAGAATATCCACCCATCTAGCGGATTTAAAGGCGTTCTTAACGTCAAATGTCACCAATAGGACCAACTTTCGCTTGGTGCGGCTATATGCTTCTATCTTTCGGACCATGCTCACCACCTCTGCAGGCCATCAATGGTAGAACATTCTGCTTTAAAGCCGTACTGCCGAAGAGATAGATCCCCAGCAGCATAAATTGCGTCAGTGAGTCTTCCCTTGATGAGCACCTCGACAAACCTCTCAACGTCCATCTTTCCGATGGTCCACCCAATTATAAAAAGTCGAGAGCATGGACGTCTGGAGACAACATAACTGATCTCAAGCAGAATGCAATGATGGTCACTGGCTGAGCAGTCCTCTAATACTCTTCAGTTGTGTATCCTCTATACTAAAGACTCCGAGGCAAATGTCACGTCCCGTATGGTTCCTTTACAGACAATACCGCGGAAAGTCGGCATATTTTCGAGCGTCACCTGGCTGCCGTTTCTATGATTTGTTTTACCCGCGGATCTGTTTGAGGTATGTCCCATTCAATTGCTTTGGTATTGAAGTCTCTCCCAATGAGCACGTTCCTATCGGCATCCAAAACAGCGCCCTCCAAAGCATTAAGCTTGGCTTGGAAAGATGATACCGATTTATTTGGCGTTAGGAACACACCAAAGAAGGTGGTCCTTGAGCACCGCACCGATACCAAACCATATCCCCGTCCACAGCTCTTTGCCTGGAAATCGTTGCTCCGAACCTAGATGGCAGCAGTACCAGTTCCATCAGGATACTATGATGCAGAAGTTTTGTCGTGGTGTTGCACACTCAGCAGCAAAAAGTCGGCTTTCACGTCCCTCGCAAACTGCTCAAGCAGGTTTTGGGTGGTTGAACTGTGGTGTACGTTTAGCTGTAGCTTGCGGGGCATCGAGTTCTAATTTTTCCTTGGCTAGGGCTTCTTGGGAAATCTGACGTTTTCCTGATCTCGAGACGTGCACAAGATCCGGTCTTGGATCAGCATCTTTGCAAAGTATGTAGAGCGCTTCTTTGTACTCTTTTTTGGGTTTTGTCAAATAATTTTACAAAATCCTACTAAAATTGCGTCCTGTCTGTCCGTGCGTCCGTCCGTGTGTCACAGCACATTTCCTCGCAAACTACTTAAGCTAAGAACATCAAATTTTGTATGCAGGTGTAAAGTGGTGCTCTTTTCAAAGTTCAACTACAAAAAAAAAATTATATTCGGTTTTTCAGGGGGGTCTTCCCATATAGGGGTGTAGCCACAGAAAAAAAAATTCATCAAAGGTAGCCAGTTGGGGTATCAAATGAAAGGCCTTGCTGGGAACTTTTCAAAACAGGTCTTAACCTGACACTTTTTGCTTTGAGGGGTACACAGGGAGGGAAAATACACAAAAAATTGGTGCCCCCCCCCCCCCCTCGCGATTAGACACGTGCGATCGGAAAAATCAGAAAAAAACTAAGGAGGAAGGTGTTTATGAGTACAACAACAACAAATACCTTAGAATTCAAAATTCGCTCAACTTTGTTAATAATAATATGATGTTCGAATTTCACATTTTCCCCAACAAAATCGTAAATGTACCCTTAAACTCAACGAAATTCGATATTGAATAGTACTACAACAGGTTTTTAAACTTTGTAAGTTTGATGAAAATCGAATGATGTAGACGGAAGTTATAGCCGTTTGAAATTTCTCCAATTACAGTAACACTTGATTTTGATATTTTATTGACTTTCCATCAAATCAGTCAATGCAGTTTTGATTTGATCTTCGTGAAATTTTCAGATAAGGCCAATAACATTAACATTTTTGAGGATTCAAGATTTCAGTTATTTTTGTTGGTTTGCAACAAAAAAGGCGACCGTTGAAAATAGAAGAACAAAGGATTTTCACTTAAACGTTCACATCTCTTTGACATATTTCTTGACTTTCTTCGTTGCTGGTGACTGCATTTCTGACAATTTGAGTACAAAACCCTTCTGACATGAGCTCAGGTCTGTCTACCCAACTTGTTTCTTATATGTCCCATTTCGCCGCATTGCAATATAGGGAACTCCTATCGGGTCCTTTGATTACTTGTGCGGTGTGACCATAGCTAAGGCATTTGAAACATTGAAGAGGTGCTGCTCTCCGCTGTATCCTGCAGACAACCCACCCTATTCTTACTTTGCCCTTATTCAACAATTGTTTAGCGTCCATATCGGTCAAGTCAATGATGGCCTTGTGTGTCCCCTATGGTCTTCTTGTGTCAGCCTCGCTTTGGTCCTGCTCACGCTTTTTGATAGCTTCTTCTATCTCTCCATGTAGCAGTCACTGTCTCTTATTTCGATCATTGCCATCGGCTCAAGCGAGGCTATAGTTACGCTCTGCCGAGGACTTTCTTTATTGCGTCGCAAAATGCTTCTTTATTGTCGGCCTCTGCTCCGAAGTCGACCAGTATGTAGTCCGACCACGTTGATCGTACTGCTGTAATGGCATTCTTTGTGTCGTTGTGCCTTACATTTCCTCTATTATCTCGCAACACTTCACCACACCACTTCTTGGTGTTTTACGAGGAGTGCCTGTTTCCGGGGTCTTCGTCAGGGTTTTTTTCTCTCCTGTTTCACATTAGGCCATTTTTCTTGTTAGGCGTCCGTGCGAACTTTATTTTCTGGCACTTTTTGGAGGAGTTTTTTTGCAGCTCTCCTCATTCCTTTTATCAGCTCTATTCGGAATCCCTGATCTGGCGTTACACGCCCATTAAGTACCTCTTCCTTCTTTCTTCTATCCCGATCTCCTTCAATTGCTCTCAACAACAGTCTTTTTTAATGTTTGATGGCAAAAGGTTAAGCCCTCAGCGCTTTTGTGGCCTTCTTTTTGGCCTTTAACCAGCTCCACCAGTAATGACCTATGCGGTTTACGAGTTCCTCTAGTTTAAGGTGCCCAATCTTTACTCCTTTGCTGATTTTTCCCAGTTTTTGGATTAACGTTTCTTCTTGATTTCGCTGGGTGACAATTGTGCTTTGCGCCCGTCTTTCTTAAGATGAATTATTGGCTTACATTTCTGAGTGCAGTACTTCCGCCACGTTTTTGACGGTGGCGATATAAAGAATGCAAGCCTCCAAGAGTATTCCTGTTGGCCAGCATTACCCCTGCGGATGATATTGGTGGTTGCAAGTACGGTGCCATTTGCGCTCCTTGTTTCAATGCTAAAATAATCAAATAGAGCATGCCTTTAACAGATCCGATGTGAAAACGAATCCTAGAAATGGTGGCCAGGGTGGCCTTTGTCATACTAAACACAACAAACATGCCGACTTTCCGCCGTATTGGCTAAGAAGGAACCATATTGAGGTGGTATTCACCTCAAAGTCCTTATTATTGATGAGTTTTAGAAAACTAATCAGCACGTAAACACCAGTGTAGTCTACTTTAGATCCGTGGTGTTGTTTCTGGACGTCTGTGTTCTTGACCTTCTACAATTCAGTTTGGTTTAGAATTGGAAGAATCGACGTCGAGAGTTGTGTAGACGTGCAGAGGATGGAAAACCTGGCAGCTCAAGATGAGGTAAACTTAACCATGAGTATCAACATGACTGCTTGCAGCGCTACTATCCCTCATTAAAAATCCCCCGGCATGGTAAGTCGCTAGTGCACCGGTGGTCAACTGAACTAGCTGAAAAGCGAAGGGAGTATCGCAAGCTTTAGTGTGAGGCTCAACGTACGTGGAACCATGACAAGGTGTGCGATCGGGCAGCAGCACATAAGTTTGCCAGGAAATGCCTTCGTAAATTGATCAACAACAACAAAACTCACTACCAGCAAGATCTATTGAACAATGTAAACAAAGATCCATGAGCCCTTGACTATAAGCTAGTTATGTGGATGTTTAGTGCCCTACGAAAGCCGAGCATAAATGAAGCGGAAAAGATGGACAAGACATTGTAGGCACTTTTCCCCATACCTACTCTTCACACAAACGAAACTGGAAGAGGCATACTATTATTAAAAACAACGACCGGACCAGGCCTACATTGTGATCCAGCAGAGGTGTTGCGACTTGTCTATCAATATTGTTCTAAATTGCTGGTCGGTACATTTAACGCTTTCTTACAGGAAGGGAGTTTCCCGGTACGGTGGAAAGTGTTAAGACTTGTGCTGATCAGCTAGAGGAAAGACGATTTTTGATCGCCGTCTGCATACCACCCGTTATTCATGCGAGGTACTGCTGGGAAAGTATCAGAGAAACCCATCAAAGCAAGACTGACTGACGTGATTCATGCTGCTGGGGACCTATCTCTTCGGTAATGTGGCTTCAGAGCAGGAACATTGCCACACCAAGCAATGGATTGTGCTGTTGGTGACATTTGACACTTTCAACTCCGATAAATGGGTGGATATCCTAAATACACTGGTGAACCCCTCTCAAATTCCAAAATATCTGATGCAACTTTTGAGGGGCTACCTGAAGGACCAAAGCCTACTTTACGACATGAAATAGGGCTATCGTAGGAAGTATGTTACATGGGGTATTGTTCAGGGATTTATCATTGGTTCAGACCTTGGGGGCGGGCCTTACGATGGGTTACTGAAACTGGGGATTGCAGATGAGTCGCGCTTGATCGGCTATGTGGATGATGTTGCAGCTCTAGTCGCTAGACGCACCGCCAAACAAGCGCAACTCGACTAGGTATGCTAATGCGTCGAATAAAAGACTAGCTGGTTGTTCGTGGGTTAAGTCTAGCACTGAAGAAACGACTTGAAGATGAGTTTTTCTGAGCAAACCAGTACAACGGCTAAAAAAGCTGTTTCGGGAGTATCGGCTGTGAGTTGCTTGCATTGAAGCGAGGGAGACAGTAGCCTGGGAGAAGAGATGGTGTTTACTCAACAATTGGCATTAGTCTTGAGTGACTTGTACGAGGAGAAGATGAAAATTGGCTAAATCAAAGGCAGGGTGATACAGGCTCCTATCTGACCCAAGCTTTCAGCGGGCATGTATGTTTCCAGTCTTACTTCCACAAGATTGATAAGTCATGGTCCCTCAACTGTAGTTCATGCCCAGGAGGTCCCTCAACTGTAGTTCATAATTAGACAGTCCTGAAAGATAAAAGGGACTCACAGCCACCGAAGATTTCAAGTCAAGCGATTGCTTGTCTGGTGACTCCTTCTCTTCCCACTAGAGAAGCCTGAAGGCACCTCACGGCGTATCAAAACGAGACTTAGCCCGAAGTGTGTGGCAAACGGTTCCAGGCTAGGTTCTCAGGTTAACAGGGGAGGTATTTAGTGGGTAGTTCATACATTCGTGAGCATGCGAGCCTCACACTCAGTGCATAAATAGCATTCACCTCCTAAGCACAAAAAAAAATAAGATTTGATGGTAAACATTTTCCTTCCACGCCTTCTGTCGATTAATTATTGAAATTAAGTTAAGTTAAATTCTTGTATAAATTTCTCTCTTTATAAGGCATGGCCTGAATTAAATTAAGCACTTGACCGATTTTGTTTTTGTTTTTTCAACTTTAAGATGTTTGACTAACATATATATTTTTGTATAAATTCAATTTAAAAAGAAATTTGACATTCTTCCTTTGTTAACGTTGATGTTTATTTCCAATGAGCATTCAATAAAATAAATTGTAAAACTGTACCACTCTGGTCTTCTCATTTATCAATTTTCACTCAGGTATGAGACCCCCACGAAGAATAGCTATCCTTCAATTTTCTCAGCCATCGGGCTGTAGCTTTTTTGATTTTGCAGTGAATTTTGCCTGGGATGGGGAGTCATCGCTTGTTGGCTTTTGCCACTGGGGACCTAGGGCCAGCTAGGAGGGGCAAAATGCCCCATTTTTCGTCGTGGGCTATAGTTGTCGTCAATTATGCAGTCGTTTCCGGAGAACGTGTGATCAAAAAACGAAAAATAGGCAAGTCATTAAGTAGCTCCTTTTAGTTCTAGTCTCGGTCTTTGCTTTTTTTATCTGATTTTCATGAGATCAATCAAATCGTGCGCTTGAAATATTTTGTAGTGGATCTTTGAGCTGGTAGAAAAAAAACTGCTCCAAGACACTGCAGAAGCTAGATGCCAGCACGTGCATGGGTCACCACCAAAACTATTCCAGCATGCCCAGATGTTTAGCTCGCTGAGGTAGCATTCCATTGTTGCTGTCCTTAACGAACGTCAAGTATGTTATATTAGTTTTTTGCTTGTAATATAAACTGAATTACAAGTTAGTAGGCAGCCTTGTATGAGCAAAAAGCCCTCGGCTTGAACTCTTCCACAATTGAGCAACACTAGGTCTCAGTATGGTACGAAGGTCAAAAAAACTCTCTACCATTTATATTGATTATGACTAAAGTGAATAATGCTACATATCAAATTGTAAGGAACGTCTTCATCTACTATCAAAAAACAACGGATCAGGTAGTGATAACCAAACTTTGCTTCAAAACCATGTTTTTTTAATTTATAAGTAAAACTGATTCAAGTGTTGTGGATGTTTAATGTGCTTATCTATAATTAAAGGCTCAACAGACTACAAAATATGTAAAAAAAAATGCTGCAATTTTTCTTTTTTTATAACGTTTAGTGAAAATAAAATTTTGCTTCATTTCATTTTTAGGGTTTTGTAAAATAATTTTACAAAACTCTTCTAAAATCGCGTCCTGTCTGTCCGTCTGTCCGTCCGTCCGTGTGTCACAGCAGTTTTTCTCGGAAACTACTTAGGCTAGAAGCATCAAATTTTGTATGTAGGTGTAAAGTGGTGATCTCTTCAAAGTTCAACTACTAAAAAATTTTATAAGGTATTTAAGGGGGGTCTCCCCATGTAGGGGAGTGACCCCCCGAAAAAAAATTCATTGAAGGTAGCCGATATGGGTATCAAGTGAAAGGTCTTGACGAGAACTTTTCAAAACAGGTCCTAGTTTGGCAAAGTTTGCTTCGAGGGGTGCACAGGGAGGGGAAATACACGAAAAATGTGTGTCCCCCCCCCCGCGCGATTGGACACCTGTGATCCGAAAAATCTGAAAAAAATCAACGAATGTAGGTCTTGATGAGTACAACAACAACAAATACGAGAGAAGTCGCAATTCACTCAACTTTGTTAGTAATAGTATGATTTATCGATTTTATGTTTTCTTGAATAAAATCTTAACGGTACCCTTAAATTCAATGATGAGAGATGTTTATTTATAAGATTGATTAACTCTGCAAGTTTCATAAAGATTGAATCATATTTAGCGAAGTTATAGCGGTTTGAATTTTCCTGTATTACTATTGAAAATATGGGCTGCATGTATTACTATGGCAACATATGGCTATGGAACGACATGCGCTTTTTACCGACTCAGACACTACAGTTTTGCTAGGATTTGCATGAAAATTTCAGGAATGATAGGTGCCATGAATAACTTTGAGAATCAGTTCAGCTAGTGGTATCAGTAATCGTAAAACAAAATAGTGGCTGTTTTAAATGCGAAGATTGAATAATGTTGAGTTATTTTTTCCCAACTTCAACGTTTAAGGTGCATGCTTTGAACACTTGATTCAATTTGATGAATGACTGAAGCTGAGTACCTACAATTAATACTCATAAGTGAAACAAGTCAAGGAGGCGGGAGGGAGCTTCTAGCAAAAGGGCTTTGTAACAACTCTAGGATTCGAAAAAATTGGCTATTAATCGATGATAACAGTTTAGGAGAGTGGCGCCTGAAATAAAATTCATCAAACGTAGCCAATATGAGTATGAAATGAAAGTTTTCATGGGAGCTTTTCAAAACAGTTCTTAAACTGTCAGTTTTTGCTTCAGTGGGGGCACAGGGGGGAAATACATGAAAAATGTGTTTCCTCCCTCGCGAATGGACATCTGAAATAATTATCATGGGAGATATTTATGAGTATAACAATAACAAAAACCTCAGAAGTCTAAATTCTTTCAACTTTGTTAATAATAGTATGATCTTCGAGTTTCATAGTTTCTCCAATAAAATCGTCATTGACATGCTTCTTGACTTTATTCAATCTGGTGACTGCATTTTGAAAATTGAATACAAAACCCTTCTGACATGAGCGTAGGTCTGTTTACCCAACTTGTTTTAAGTAAAGCTTTATGCAGGAAAAGTTAGTTAACTCGTTTGACAGTAATTTATTAAAGTAAATCTATAACTAAAGGATGTTTTTTCAGAGGTCTGGAACCTAAAATGAAATAAAATACAAATAAATTGTTTTGATTGCCACGGCATTGGTTTTATTGGAAAGATAACTTTCTGGCATTTTGTATGTGAGCGTTACAAATGGCGCGAAGGAAGTCCAAATGAGAGGTCCAATTTTTGGCTACTCTAACCAATAATTGGCGCCGTGCCTCGCCAATAACGTGCCGAATTCATGATAAAATAGCAAACCAAATCAACCAAAAAACGCATGACAGCTGTCACACTGCATTGAAAAGTGTTGCCAATTTAATTTTCCTTACCACTATAAAAACACTTTTTTTAATTCCACCATTCGAATATTGTGTCAAATGACACTAACGAAATATACCAGAAATACATATCATCGACCTATAAAGCCTATTTGTGATCAAATAAAAAATCAAACTAACCATAAAACGTATGACAGCTGTCACATCATACGTAGCATTAAAATGTGTTGCCAAACTAAAGTTCTATACCTCTAAACACCCTTTAGTATGAACATTCTAGATGGTATGCTAATTACGTGATATCGCCTATTCAATAAAAATTAATTAACGAAATTATCCAAATAAAAATTTAATATACCATTAAAAGCTTTAGTAATAAATATTATAAAACAAAATTTATTTCATTGTATTAATTCTCGTTGCCATACAATATTACACGTGACATCCTTCCATCTTAATTTGATGTCAAGGCTTTTTGCACGCGATTGAATAAAAGTGAACAGTAATAACAACAACAACAATAATAATCAAAAAATCACCGCAATGGCAACAGCAATCCAACAACAATACGGAAAATGCTGAATTTCCCAGCCTTATCATGACATTCATATCTGCCTACCTTAAAATATTGCCACGTAATCATGAAAATGAATTTGAGTTTTCTCTCGTCCTTTATTTTTTCGGACGTAAAACACAGAAGAATTCAACCGACAACGATTTGAAGGTTTCCGATGGTGTAGTGGTGAATTGGAGCGGAAGGAGTATGATTCTAATATTTTTTTTTTCTTTTTGCAGTGGAGGTCAAGTAACTTAAGTATTGTTTATGGATATGAAGAATTTTTTCGGGTGGTAATTCATAAGTATCCTTGAAGAAATTAATGTTAATGAATGAAGTGAGTCAGAAGTTGAATAAATTTAAGTGAATGAAAAATTTTCCCACGGTTGTCTTTTGGGTTTATTTATGCAATGTCGTCCGTTGGGGCTCATGACTACAGAGGGTTGCGAGTAAATTTGATGTACTGGTGAAATCAGGAGTAATTAGGGTTCAACGAGAAAAAAAAACACTGAACACTTCAAATTGACACAAAGGACTCTAAACTTTCAGTGGTCAGCTTTTAATTAATTTCTCTCTCAAATTCCATAGACCGGCATATCTTTCCTCGCCTAATTCCAACAAATTACCAACTCTAACTCACTCCATTTGTTCATCACTTGCCTTTTGTTATACTTTCTCAAACTTTTTTGCGTCTTGTCTCAAGAGCAATTCCTTAGCTGGTTAGAGTTGGAGCAGAGTAGCAATGAAAAATTCCAAGAAAAACGAGAAACATAATCAGGAGAAACTTCTGTGCCGAATGCCGTGGGAATATTTTACTTTCTATTGTTTGACGCTTGTCTTACTGAGCTATTCGGTGGAATCCCTGTACCGTTGTTATCATTCATCCTTAGCCTGTTTATATATCACGCTATGCCCGTCATTCTTCGCACGATAAAAATCTTTTCGCCACTGGTGAAAATAAACAAATGAACAAACAAACAAACAGAAATGAAGAAGAGGAAAGTTTGGAAGTAACTACAAGTGCCTTGAGTTGAAGTGTGGGTAACAATTTCCAAACTTACTTTAATAGTGTAATTCCAGCTGTTTTGGGCGAGTGCAGAAAGTTGAAAATGGTAAAGGACGTAGTAAGGATATTCCAACGGACATTGAATTCACTTCGAAGGTGGTTTGCAGGACAAAGTTTATTGACTTGGACAAACTTAAATCAAATCGAAAAAAGGGAGAAGACCTTCCTTCCAACGTCCTTGAATCTATTACTATACATTTTCCTTAAATTAAATATCTTTCTTAATTTTAATTTTCTTTATGTTCTTAGTATATTCTAATTAATTCCTGAATTAGCCTCGCCCATCAAAAATACACCATAATCCATTTAGACTTCTGCATTATCTTATCCTATTTATTTTACTCGTAAGCAAGTTCATCAACTTACAGAAGTCAAGGATAAAACATCCACTATCCATGTCTCCTCTTTCTCTGCGCTACGAAGTAATGTTTTTTTTTTTTGCACTCCTCATATGTAAAGTTACTTGAAGAAAACGGTTTGCATGCAAGAGTGAAAACTTATAATAATTACTAGATTTGCTGTAACACGTCAAGCTGTTGAGTGTAATTAATATGTAATGGAGACGTATTTTCACATGTTATTCAACAGAAAAAATTAACATTAATATACGCATGTCAATCAAGGATGGCAATGTGAACATTAGCCTCGAACCAGAGGAAATTATAGCTTTGTTACCTGTAGTTTGGTATAACGATTCCGTTGAATTGTGGTGGATATTAAGCTCTTTGTGTGAGAATAATTTTACAAATATATTCCTTCATATAAGTTCAGCAAGTAAAACTAATCCGAATATGTGTAAGTTATCCTTTTGAATACACTGAGTGGGTTTTTATTACTTCAAAATACATTTTTAGGAGAAAAAACTCCAAATCATTCAATATGAACAATGAAAATCAACGTTTTTGAAGCAAGCGTTAAGCGACCTCACTTTTAGAGTTTGCAGTGCTTTGCTCTTAATATTTCTTCTTCGTAGCACTACAGCCCCTTTCGGGCCTTTGCTTCTTGCAAATAGCGCCTTCAACTGTGTGGGTCCATCGACCGCGTCCTCTAATTTCGACATCTGAGCAGCAATAAACTGTCTTCGTCGATCGAGTCAGACCAGCAATTCCCCACTGGTCTCCGTGCTTTAGTTCTCCCTACAAATACCTTTTTGGGTATCCGTTATTCGTCCAGGGTATTAACGTGGCCAGCCCATTGAGGCTCCCGCAATCTTACAATCGTTGAGACCTCCGGCTCGTCATTGTATAGTTCTATAGAATCTGAACTGAAGGGCCTGAGACCAATAGTAAAACCGAGGAAGCGCTCATCTGACTCAGTCAACGAAGCAAGTTCATCGCTGGGAGGACGCGGTCAATGGACCGAGACAATTGGAGGCACAATTTGCAGGAAGCAAAAGCCCGAGAGGGGCTGTAGTGCAAGGTCCTCGAAAAAAGCACATCTGTAGCCTTGCTTGAGAAGATGGCAACGATCGAAATAAGAGACAATGACTGCGTCACAAACCTGGATGAGGTAGAAGAAGCCATTAGCAAGAAGTTCCCTGGCAGGGGTAGGATTACAGTGAGGCTGACACCAAAAAACCATAGTAAGAATAGGGAAGGTCGTCCGCACCACACGGCAAAGGATAGTGTCTCTTCAATGTTTCAAATGCCTTGAGTATGGTCATACTGCTCAAGTATGCAAAAACCCAGATAGAAATGTCCTATATTACAAATGCGATGAAATGGGACATAAGAAAAAAGAGTTTACGAAGGAGGCACCGTATATTGGGCACGTTAGGATCACGAACATGTCGGATTTCCTAGAATGCTCCAAACCAAGCTGAAGTCAGAACTTCGATGTCCCATATCCTGTAGCTAAGCCTAAAGTTTGAAAGGGACATGAAGGTTGATGTTTTGTTGCTGAGAAAGCAACACCACGATGAAAGTTCTACATCATGGTATCCTCGTATAACTGGTACTGCCGCCATCTGGGTTTGGAACAGTGGTCTCCAGGTAGAGGGCTGTGGACAGTAGGATACTTTCATGTGGGTTGGGTGCTCAGAGATCACCTTCTTTAGTGTGACTAATGCAAAACGAACCGATTTCATCTTTACAAGCCAAGCTTAATATTTTGGAGAGCATTATCTTGAATGCTGATGGTATCGTACTCATTGGGGGAGATTCCAACGCTAAAGTAATCAAATGGGCCATGCCATTAATATATCCGTGGGAAAATGAATCCTAGAAATGGAGGCCAAGAGGGCATATATTTTGCTAAATAGCGAGAATATGGCAACTTTCGGCCATATGACCTGTAAAAGAACCATATCGGCCATGAGATTTCCTCGGAGTCCTTACTACGGAGGATGCACAATCGGAGAGTATTAGAGGGCTCTGCTGGTGATCAGCAATAACTTCTGCACGAGATCAATGATGGCTCTCAGCCTTCTGAAGTTGGATGAAACATTAGAAGAGTGGACGTCAAGAGGTTTATCGAGATGCTTCGCTGCAGGGTGGTTCACAGGGGACACAAAAACTGGCAGTTCAAGACGTGGTGAATTCAACTATGAGTATCATTCTGGCTACTTGCAGCGCTTCTATACCTTGTCGAAAACCCCGGCACAGCAAACGACTGAAAAACAAAGGTAGTGTCACATGCTTCGGCGTGAGGCTTGATAGGCATGGAGCCAGGACGAGGCATGCAACCGAATAGCAGCTTGTAAGCCAGCCAAAAAATACCTTCGCAAAGTGAATAACAACAGCAAAGCTCACTGCTGACTGGAGATCCATCTACTTGGTAGTACTGCTTTAGAGCAGGCTGCTCCGGCATCGATGTGATTGCAGAGGTGGTGGGTGTGGTCCAAAAAACAAAAGCACATATCCACACTAAGCTTAACTCCGCTAAATGTGTGGATATCTTGGATACGCTGGAAAACCATTCCAAGGTTCTAAAATATCTGATGCATTTCCTGAGGAATTACCTGAAGAACCAAAGCCTGCTTTATGATACGACAATGGACTGACAAAGGCTGGAAATTACGTGGGATGTTGCTCAGGGATCTTTTCTTGGTCCAAACCTGTGGAGCCTGTCTTACGGTGGACTACTGAGACTGGAGATGCCGGGTGAGTCACGCTTGATCGGTTATGTGGACGATGTTGTGGTTTTTGTCGCTAGATACACCGCTGAACAAGCGCAATGTAGACGAGGTATGCTAATTCGCCAAGTGAGAGACTGGATGAGTACTCTTGGGGGTCAGTCTAGCTCTGGAGCTGGAGCTCTGCTGACAAAAAAAGAGAATCCCCAGAGTAAGGATGATCAGTATTGGAGACATGCTAATCGAATCGAAGCCAGTGGTGAAGTACCTAATGCTAGTGATCAACTCGAAGATGAATTTCTCTGAGCAAATCAAGGCAATGGCTGGAAAGGCTGCTCCAGGTGTATTAGCTTAGAGTAGACTTTTGACCAACGTAGCGGGGCCCATTCCTCCAAGAATGCGCCTCCTGATGAGCACTGTAGGGTCAGTGCTACTGTATGGAGCAGAAATATGGGACGACGCTTTCAGTATGGAGATGTGCCAAAAACGCTTGGCACAGGTACAAAGAAGAGGAGCACTGGATGATTGCATTTTCATATCAAACATTCTCTGATACGGTGGTGAGAGTTATTGTGGGTGTGATACCTGTTACCCTCTTTGCTAGAAAACGCCACGCTATTAACCTGAGTCAAAGCGAGGACGCAAGGCAGTTGGTTGCCTGCAAGGAGAGGCAGCGCTCACTCAACGATTGGCAGTAATCTTCAGCGAATCGCACGAAGTGAAGGTGGACTGTGCGACTCATCCCAGATCTTAGACCGTAGCTAAATTGAAGACGTGGTTAGATTGATTTCCTTCTAACCCATCATCTGAGCAGGCATAGTTGTTTTCAGTCTTGCCTGCACAAGATTGGTAAGTCATGGTCCCTCGATTGTTGATTTTGCCTAGGAGAGGAAGATGATACCTACCACACATTTTTGCGGGTAAGAATTGTACAAGCTGTGCCGGGACCTCTACAGGGAGAGGGGAGAGCTCTTCTTAGATAGTATTATCATGATGTTGCTTGGATCGGTTGCCAAATGAAACCATGGGGCACATTATGTTCAGGCAATTCGAAAAGATAAATGGGACTCACAGCAGCTGGCGACATTGGCGCTAGGGGATCGGTTGTCTGGCAATTCCTCTTCCTTTCTCTCTCCTCCTGCAGAATGCAGATCCCAAGCTTGAAGATGCCTCCCGGCGTGGCAAAACCAAACCCGGCCGAAAATAACTTACCGAATTGTTCCAGGCTGGGTTCTCAGGTTGACAGGGGAGGTTGTTTGTGGATAGTCCAGTTGCTTGCGAGTATAGAAGCCCAACACTCAGTGCGTAAATTTTATTCACCTCCCAACGACAATACAAAAAAACATTTTCGAAATTTGACTAGCCACCATCTTGAAATCGGAAACCTGATCTTGTTTTTTTCTTGTAATGTTATTGTATTCTCTACCATGTTGTTAAAATTCATCAAAATCGGTTGAAACATATGATCACAACAACAATTGTAGGGTTTTTGACGTTTTTGAGCTTTAATTGTTCGGCATTTTGTTTTAGACCGTTAAAATTTGGATTTTTCATTGTGAACTTCATCATTCAATAATTAAACCTTTGTACCGAGCTTCATCCAAATCGAAGCTGTAATTTAATCAGCACAGAAATCACAGATTTTCATGTCAAATAGCCACCAGTTTGGTCCATTTGGCGGCATTAGCTGGTTACGGAGTTCACCAGCGATATTTGCCTGAAAATTTGGTACAAATTGAAGAAAACTGGCAATAAATGTTACTCGTACGTATTCAAGAGGTGAATTTCTCTCGGAGAATTCACCATAAATGCTGTTTTGTTGTTGTGAGAGCATCTTAAAGAACGTCGATTCTGGCCTGGAAGAATGGCAATGGTTCTTTCAGTGTTGAGTATGCGCTGAATAATACGAGTATTGTTCTTAGGTACCAAACCATCGCAAAGCCATCGTCTCGCTCATTGTTCTACACTCACAAATGAGCTAATGAACTTCTGCCATTTTACTGCTTGCTGAGCAGCAGCAAGTCAGCTTTCATTTCATTCGTGAATTGCCAGACTAGATATTGATACGGTGGTGCAAGTTTTCCGCAAGATACGGATTATTGGGATTGGGATTGGGTTTACCTTGGCCTCTTGGAAGCTTCTGCACTTCCCCGGCCCTGGATGGTGTTTAAGTTCGTCAATACTAAAAACAGCGACCTTACAGGAACACAATATATCCGCTTATGCATTATTTAATTTTGTGACGAGTTTGACCACACTTATACCACAAGAAGCTTTTGTATGGCACTTTGCGTCCTATATTGTAATGGCCGGAGCCAAGATACTTAAAATAGCAAAGGGAAACTGCTAATTGTCGTACTTTGTAGATATTCGAGTAAATTTTCACTTTGCGTTTGCCAAGCATTTGTTCTGTTTTTGGGAAGGTCGACCATGCCAATGCTTCCCCCCGTCCCCCCTATTTTTTTCTTTTTTGAGCTTTATTTCAACTCTACTTAAGCTAGTGCACTCACATTTGATGGCGTCTGGGACCCCCTGACCTGCCAATTTTTCGAAAATCAAGTACTGCCATTGGGTGAAGCAGGGCTGCGGTAGCCTTCAGTGTACTAGTTGTCATCTGAAAAGCTAAATGGTAAGTGTACTAGTTGTCATCTGAAATAGCTGAATGGTGATGTAAATGTCAAAAGCTGTGACCAGAGACCCACCGGGAATAAACTTCGGAAGAGGCATGCACAGAACACCCTGTACACGATTCGACCAAGAAGCATCTGCGCAAACTCACAAACAATAGCAAGGCTAGCAGCTGGTGAAATCTAGTTGATAGTGTGAAAAGAGGTCCATGGGACTTGAGCTATAAGCTGGTCATGCATAAGCTTAGAGCGTAATGTTTTCCTTACACAATCAAGGGGGAAAATATGGAAGAGATTGTGCGGGCTTTTTCCCTACACATCCGGCTCTAGTTGGATGACAAAATTCATCATCGTTGGCGATCCGCTACCTTAATTGACAAAGTTTGGTTCCTGACAGATCTCTGCCCCGTAGTTTTTCCAACAGATACTTTTTTACGTTTTCACTGTTTGTCCACAAGTATCATTCAGTCAGTCTATTGTAGCTTTCTTAATTTTATTGATAGCCGGCTCGTTAAATATTTCAGACAACTCATGGTTGTATATTGTGTGCCATCAGTCCCATTCTTTCTTCGCTACCATTGTTCGCCTAAGGATCTGCCTTAGCAACAGTTGAAGTGATAATCATGCAGGTCTTATCACCGTTTATTATAGTTGCAGCGTCATTCTCAGGTGTATGTAGCTGGCTTTCATGATTGTCCAAACAGAGTAATAAGATTTAAATGTAAACTGAATTCTGTTTCGTATCTTTGCTAAATATAAAGAATCACATACGCGTTCAATTTGGTGTTGATCGAGCATTAAGTTTTGTGAGTTTTGAGAATTTCTCCTAGATAGCACCAAGCATTTTCCTTTCGTTTTATTGATGTGTAGGCCCACTTGTTTTGGTTCCCCATCTAGTTGAAGCAGAATGTCTTCAGTGGTCATGAATGGTCTTGACAGGATGTAATGTCATCCGCATAGGCTACAATTTGGCTCGACCTATACAATAATGTACCTTTTATATAGTGAGCTGCTTTCTAATGACATATTATAGCGCAAGGTTAAATAATAGTGGGCTAGCCCATCTCCATACTTTTAATCCCAGGTTCATGTCAAAGGGACTTTTGTAGGTTATTTATCTATGCTTTCACTGCAGTTGATATCATTGTTTTTTATGTAGGATGAACGAACTTGGCTAGAATACCAAAATTTATCCTTTGCGTCCCTACCTTGTTGTCTCTTTATATCTATCTGGATTAGTGCTTTGTGTATCGACTTTGCAACCGTCAAATATCTTCAACACAATCTTCTGAGTTAACCTTCTGTCTACTTGTAGATACTTCTTTGTAGTCCAGTTTGCTGGTACAAATATATAAAAATATATTCTTCCATTTCACGAATGATTAGTAAGCATGACAAACTATATTAGGGCTTGGTCTTTTTTCTGATTTATGTTATGTTTTCAAACTAAAAGAAAACCTTCTAGTCCTAACTAATAAATTGAGTACATTTTTATGTACCTCTGCTTATTCTATTTTCTTACTTTTGCTTAATCTGTTCATAATATTTGTCATAATTCTAAACTCATCATGGATTATTTCTTTGTATTTTTTTTTTAAATGCCTCCATTTCCTTCCACTCTCACCATCCCTCTTTTATCGTCGCACAATGCTCGTGCGATCTGCACTTCACACGTGGTCGATTCCTACGTGTGCCTCCAGGCAATGCTAAAACATCGGTATTCTTGTTTGTTCCATTTTATAATTGGACTATATTTTAATCTTTTAAATTGAATTCGATAAATAAATAAAGTAGTGATATTTCTTTAAAGTTTTCACAATATAGCCTTTATCCTTTTTTGTGAAAAAGGAAAATTAAAGACCGACTTACTCCCACGGCATTTGCTCTTGCTTTCATTTTTTACGGATAACTTTGTGGATACCTTTTTCTGTGCCCCTACCATAATATTTGATGAGTTTTGCTGGTATTTCAACAATATTCGGTACTTTTGATGGAAGAAGAAACTTTTTACAAAGTAAGAGGAACCATCTATTCGTTTTGAATGCCACGTTTACTTCCATTTACAGCTCATCACTAGATTTTATCGATATGCTTTCCAGGATTAGGGCCAGTTGACTTCCGAGGTTTTGTTCAAAGTTTTTTACTCCTGACGTGGTTTAAAGCTTCTCTTCCAAGAAATTATCCCTCGATGATAACGGACATCGAATGTCCTTGAGGCCCATCTTTGTTTTATCAACACATGGTTAGTCTGGTTGAAAGTTTCGCCATTCAATAATGCCAAGGTCCTTTTATCGAACCCTCAATGTGGAAAGCATGTCGATATCATGACTACATTTTTACTACATGTGATGTGGATTGAGCACTGGCCCTTGACAGTGGTTTTATTTTGCAGGCTATACCAGTCGTTCACCGATGAATTAGCTCTTTACTAACTTTAGCGTCAAAATCACCAAGAATAATTTTTGTAGTTTGCCGCGGTCGTTAACAGCTGCCAAACAACTTTTCTTGAAATTCGGCAGCAAAGCAAAACTCGTAGAGCTAGAAATCAATGAGAATAAAACAAAGCTCATGACGCAGTTGAGGAAAAATACACAAAATATCACACTTAGCAAATACAATATCAAAAATATGAGCATATTTGTGTATTTAGGTGCCAAAACAACGAGAGCATATAATGAAAGAGGTGAAATACGCCAAAGAAGCCAATTCACAAATAAAATATTTTATCCAGTTTTGAAGATCTTGAAGAATAGCTGCATACACAGGGAAACAAGGCTCCAAGTATGCAAATCTGTGATAAGGCCTATGTTATGCTATGGGTATGAAATATGGACCCTAACCCAAGCATCCGCAAATATATTGAACACCTTTGAGCGTCGGGTCCTGAGGTGAATAATTGGAGCGAAGCTAGACGGGGACCAATAGCAAATCCGATACAACCATGAGCTGTTTGGAATTTTTGACGATTGTAAGACTGCTGAAGCTGCAACTGGCTGGCCACATGAATCGTATGGACGAACAACAGATACTCAGGAAGGCATCCGTTGGAAGAACTGAAGACCAGTGGTGAAACCGAGGAAAGCTGGTCTGTTTCAGTTAAAGAAGACAGTTCATCGCTGCTGGGATTTTGAGGCTAGAGGATGCGGTCAATAAGCCCCGACAGTTGGACGCGCTATTTGCAGAAAACGAAGATCCAAGAAGGGCTGTAGTGCTACGAAGAAGAATAGAATAACTCACTTGATCATAACCTGATTTCCATGAAATTTCGTGACCATAAGGATTCTATATCAATCTATATAATATTAAAACTTTAATAAGTTTAAGGTTACTGTTTTGATTTTAAGGGCGAAGACCTAAATTGACAAATCATACTATTATTAGTAAGGTTGAGTGAATTTTGATTTCTAAGGTATTTGTTGCCATTGTAATTATAAAGACCTATCGCCGTGATTCGTTTATAGGTTTTTGGCTCAAAGGAGTCCAAACACAAAAAGGTTTCGGATTCTAAAAGTTCTAATCAATACGTTGTAAGGTTTATTACGTTAAAAGTGGGAAAATTTCGAAATAATTAACAGCACCTAAACTTTCCCAACTCACCATTTGCATTCTGCCCGATATGCATGCCAGACATTGCTTCGAAAGTGCTAGAGAAACTTATCAATGGAAAACTCACTAAGACGATTCATGCTCCTGGGGGACCTATCTCTTTGGCAGTATGGCACAAAGCTGTACCAAGCAACGGATGGGTCTGTTGATGATACTTGATATTCGAAAAGCCTTCAGTTCTGCCAGATGTGTGGATATTCTGGATACACTGACATCCCTTTTCAAGTTTCAGAATATTTTATGGGGTTTTTGAGGGACTACTCGAAAGAACGAAGCTGTCTTTTTTATATGATGCAAAGCCGATGAAGGATGGAGTTTACATCAAGCGTTGCTAAGGATCTATCCGTGGTTGAGACTTGTGGAACATATCGTACAATGAGCTACTAAGACTAGAGCTACCGGATGAGTCGTGCCTGATTGGCATTATAGATAATATTGCTGCACTAGTTGTTGGACGCTTCACCATACACGCACTACTTAGAGTAGGTATGCTAATGTGCCAGATGAGAGACTGGATGATTGCTTACGGGTTTAAGCTAGCGTTGAAGAAAACTGAAATGGAAACCCTGAAAAAAAAGAGATTCTCCAGAGTAAGAACCATCAGTATTGGAAAAGTACTGGTTGTATCAAAATCCATAAAGTAGCTCGGATTACAGATCAAATCAGAGATGAGTGTCTTTGAGCAAATCAGGGCACTGGATGATAAACCGGTTTATGCCTATCAGCTTTGGGTCGACTTATGATGAATTTAAGGGGACCCAACTCATTAAGAAGACAACTTTTGATGAGGAACTTAGAGTCGGTGTTACTGTACGGAGCAGACATGTAGGGCGATGCTCACAAGAAGGAGTTTTATAGAGAACGCTTAGCGTTGATATAAATGAGCACTGAGAATTGCATCTTCATATCCGAAAATTTCTGATTTGGTGATGCCAGTACTTCCTATGTAGAAACATAGCCATCAGAGAGACAGTTGTTTGCAAAGAGAAACAATGCTCACTCAATAATTCACAGCATTCCTGGGTAAACAGCATAAAGAGAAGATAGACTGTGCACACCAGCCCTGATGTGAGAACATGGCTCAACCGAATGCAGGATGGAACTGGCTTCTACCTGACCTAGCTTTTGAGCAGACATGGGTATTTTCAGACTTACCTACACAAGGTTGTAGTGTAGGTATTGCGTAGGAGACGAAGACGATGCTTGTAATAAAATTTTTGCGTGCAAAAGATGGGACATGCTAGACCAAAACCTCTTCAAAAAAACAGGAGAGTCTGATTGGGGAGATACTTGGCTCGGTTGACAAATGGAACCATTTGGCACATTATATCCAGGCAATCTTAAAGGATAAAAGGGACGTCAGGGCTAGAGGTCAAGTTTTCATCAATCCCTCTTCCTCTCTCTGTTCTCCTGCTAGGGGAAGGATCCCCAAACTCTAAAGCATTCCGCGGTGTAGCAAAACAAAAGTCAGCCCAAAGTAATGTGTTAAACGGGTCCAGGCTAGGTTCTCAAGTTGACAAGGATGGTATTAAGTAGGCAATCGAGATGCATTGCACATTTGACAGTACTGCACTTAGAACGTAAATAGACTTTACGTCCAACCACAAAAAGGTACCATCTTTTACCTAGTCATTGGACTGTGGACCTCTTTTTCATTAAAGGGGCTCTTGCCAGGATGTAGGGTCATCTCTCGTTGATTTGTACCATCGGGACTTTGAGTCCAGCTGAGACGGGTGCAAAGAAGCTTCACCCCTTGTTGTAGGTTACAACTTTCCTCGTCAATGACAAGGTTGCACACCTGATTGCGTGCGAGGGAAAGGGAAAAAGTAAGTAGACAAGTACGTACTAACTTTTTACTGTCTTTGCACTTTTGTGCTTTATACGCAGTTCAGATTCCTAAATCCATTCATTTGATGTGTTTTGTAATGGGACTTGACGTTAATGTAAAGAACCTGCCCCGTGTAATCACAGACGCTAGCTTGCCAGGGTGTTTATGTATCCCTATACCAAGTCACTTCCAGTTGAGTATCAAGCCTGGGATTTTAAAAGAACCTCAAAGCGAAGAGTAAAAACTACTTTTGTACCAACTCCAGCCTATTGGTGTAAACATCGAAAATAGGATTCTAGATTAAGCAGGTGTATTCAAGAATAGGACGTACGAGTGTTGTGTATAACGATTTTGTTGCCCAAATATTCTTAAATTCCTTGGCCGTCCTTATGATAAAGCCCAGCATTTTGTATGCTCTAGAAAGGACTTCATCATAATGAAGGTTGAAACGCAGTTTCCTATCTAGGACTACGCTAAGGTCAAACAACCTTTCGACTCTACTCAGAGGTGAGTTAATAATGTGGTAGTCGTAGATGATGATACTATTTTTTGTCGAGAAACTTATTACCTGGTGTTTTTCCTGATTTGCATTGCACTATTGGAATAAAATATTCAATTTAGACTGGAAAAATACTGCATCAGCTTGAGCAGGCATTGCGAAAAGTAACTTGAGGTCATCAGCAATAAAAAGGTGCTGAATATCAGATGCTGAATAGAAGTGGTCCAAGTTGACTACCTTGAGGAACCTCAAAGAGGATATGCATTTCCATGGATAAGTCTTCTTGGAACTTAACTGACTGTGTACGGTCCTTCAGGTAAACGTGAATCCAACTAAGCAGTGAACCGGGAACTCCGAAACTGTGAAGTTCTTTATTAATATTGCATGATTCACATGATCAAACGTTTTGCTAAAGTCGGTGTAAATAGCGTCAATCTGTTTACCCTTTTCTATGTTACAAAGAACGACTGAAGTCAATACCATAAGATTTGTAGTAATGGGCCTATTTTTCCGTAAACTATGTTGCTCTTCATTTGGATAGGAATCAGTGAATGGAAATATTTTGTTGTGGATGGTTTGTTCAAAAAGCTTGGGAGTGGTGGAGAGTACAGCAATACCTCTGTTGTTTATAGCCGATTTTTTTGTCGCCTTTTTATGTATCGGAATTATATAAGATGGCTTCCAGTAGGAGGAGAGATACTACTTGAGAGAGGCTTATTGAAAATAATAGAGAGGGGCTGAATTAGTTCGTGTTTACATTTAGCTAGGAAAATAGGTGGAATTTAATCAAGGCCAGGTAACTTATTCAAATCAAGATCTTCAATTGCCTGAAGAATATCATCATCAGATATTGAAATATTGTCAATAAGAGATTTTGAAAATGATTCTGTGAGTGATTCATTCGCTGAGGTTAAGGGGTCTTGATAAACCTCTTGAAAATTGTCTGCGAAAAATTCACAGATCTGTTCTGAAGAAGCCGATATAGAACCCTTATATGTTATGACATTGTTGAAGGATAACCATGGGTTTTATATGCTTTAGTACTGCTGTTTGAAGAACTCACTGGTAGCTCATATCATAAATTCCAAAATATTACCCGTAAAGACCTCATTACTTAATTATTGCGTGCTCTAAAAACTGTACAAGGACGACTCTAATCATTCTTTCAATTCATATTCTGAAACATTATCAAAAACTTGTCCTTCACAACCGGAATCTGATTATAATAATCCATTTAGCAATGTTTCAAACTTCACAATTTCATCCTCCATGGTTAAAAACTCGCACACAATCTCATCTACCCCGAAAAAAGCCACAAAGAAAAACTATCAAAGTTAACGCTGTGTCAAATGAAATAATTAGCAAACAGAAACGCATGAATGGAATGAATTCTGTTCCTTCTTGGTTTTTGTTTTCTTGCGAAAGAAAGAGAGTTCCTAGCAACTTAACTTTGTCCTTGTTTAAATATTCCGTTTTGCTCTCTGCATCGAACTATTCGCTAGTGTTTATTATATAGTACAGCGTAAATACGGTGGCGTGCACACCATCTATCCACGTGTCTTAATTTATAGATTTTCCGGTTATTTCATTTTCACTTTACACTTGAGTATAGAAGAAATTAATAAGGACCTGCACATATACCCCACAAACATGTGTAACAAAAATTATAATTGAGCTCTGATAGTCGTGGATTGTTTTCGGAAACGTTATCAAGGACATATTTCACCATATTTCATGGTATATGATTGTGCAAAGAGATTTCTTATCACTCACTCAAGTTTTGAAAATCAAATAATCCTTGTTGGGTTTCCTAGAATTAAACATAAATATGTATGTAAGAATTGGTTACATAGACACATACATATGTGAATTTATTGGAATATTTTGCAGAGTTTTTCCACTAAAATCAGTTGGACGACCACTTTTACGTCCAGTGATGCAAAGATAAACATAGGTACCAACGGTATATTCGTTTGTAGATATGAACGCTAGGTTGAAGTATATATGTATGTATGTACGACTCATGCCAACGAATCTCGCTATGTACTTAATTTTCCATACTGACAGGAGGTGGTCTCTCTAACCTAACCCTTGGGTATGAGGTTTGGCTACTATCAAGGATATTATGCCCGTACTTACTCCGAATACGACTTGGTCTGTTCGCCTAATACATTGTCCTGAATGAAATATTTACATGTATAATTTGGAATTTAAGCTATTGTGTGTTATACACATAAATATGTAAAAGAATATAACATGTTCAAGGTTAGTTGAAGGAAGTAAAAGGATTTTGCACTGCCTAATAATCATATATACATCAGATTGATATCAGAAATTTAAGTAACTGTTAAATCACTAAAATATCTAGGGATACAAAAAGGATTCTTTGCTACATACCTGTATAGTATGATCTAAATTATTTATTATCCTTATAACTCTACCGGCGCTGCGTTTGATTGATCCTGACGTGGTCGATAATGTTCCTAAATCAGCTTCCATGATTGATGGCTTTCGACTGAGTTGCTTAGATGCCCATCCTTGATTTGCTTGTGATGGGTACCACATTCCGTTCTTTTTCCCGTAGCTGGCAGGCTGCAAAGAGAAATATATAGACCAAAAATTAGACCGAGCCCACCACACGTTGAACCAGGGTAAAAAATCACTGCAGTCTAATATCATTATAAAGATACTTGTGGCAATTTGAAAATCACCAATTCAATTCTAATAGTCTATGAAAGTACACAAAATAAAATATTCGTACCCAATTCCGTACTGGCGATGTCAACACAAGAAATGGAGAGTCCTCGTCACTTTCGAACATTATTGAGGCTCTCTCAATAATTTTGAACCACCACCAACGTCACTGCACAGTTTCTACCGCTGGTGTTCCAATAAAATTGTCAAACCGGAATTTCGACCGAATCAACCAATCTACAATTTAAAGATACACGAAGCCTATTGGACAAGAATGTCCTTTTCAATTTATGATTATTGCAAAAATGTTCGTGCAATAACTAGGACAATATTCAAATGATACCGTTGACACGGTGTGTCCGTGCACCTTTGGTTGAACTGTTTTCACTCAAATAAAACACAACAACTAATCAGTTGATTGTAGATCCTTCTCTCTGTATCGGATTACATGTTCGCGGCACAGTACTGTTAACATATCTCCTGACGCGATACAAGCTAACGACAAAAGTTGCAAAAGTCCTGCACAAAGACAACACTAAACTTATCGGAGGGAAGCAGGAGCCGACTCATAGTTCACTTAGTGGTAGATTTGGCCAAGCTGGTTGCCAGCGTATCTCCAGAGCGTCTGGTACCTTATTATGACTACCACATTAAGTTTTCACTTTCACAACTTCGCGAGAAGCCGTGTAAATGGCTACTTAGTATGTATTTAACACACTTCTGCGAAGAGAAGGAGCTAGTGGAGTCCTGTTGCCATGAGAATGGCCACTTGGTGGCCAGCCATCCAGCTCAAGACTACTCACCAATTGTTCGTTCGAGTACACAGAAACAACATACAGCCCAAGTAGCGCACTCGAAAGGAGCAATTCCTTCTACTCTACTTATTTCATGGTTTTTCCGCTTCTCAAACATCAACTGTACAAACCTCCTTCCTATCCTCACACGTTAGCCAAATCACTTAGCTCTCGCCACCGCGAGTGAATTAAGTGGCAATCATATGAAAAAAGGACGACGAATTTTCTAGTTCTTAGCACTTATACACACGGCATATGACCGTAACCTCCCCCATTTGTACACAATAGACATCGCATACTACCTTAACAGTACAGGAACCTCCTTTTCGTGAGAACGACACCGAAAAAGTATGTATGTCAGTCGAACGTCATACAGTGAAATCAAAAGGATATCCCCGACAATTGGGGGCTGGGAGTCTAGATGTAAATTAGCTCTGGATTGTGGTGTATGTTTTGTTTGGATATCTAGGATATGTGGAAAGGTATAGTTGTTTTAGCGCCATTGATTATGTCCGGGCTTTCGAAAAACATTTGTCAATATTGTTGATAGGTGGAGTATTCGGGGGGTTTGGCTGATATGTGAAACTTTTGACGCCTGTTTACTGCATCCTATGATGAAAGAAAAACATAAAATTGTTCGGATGCGTTTTACTTATGAAATTTAGAGCAGCAAGAGGAAGTTTGATAAAAGTATACAAGTATTTTTTGGTATTTGAAAAATAAAAAAATAAGGTCAGTTTGATGAATTTCTCATGTTGATAACATTATTACGGAACCAGTGAATTTAGATATTGCGTGGCGCTAGTCATTTAAAATGAATGCTTTTTTGATTGAGTTTTATAGAGCATGAACCAAAAATAGTTGGTCAAGAATTTTTAGCACAGAATTTTATGCTGGAAATCGAAAAAAGTTTCGTCTTCCCTACAAAAGGAATTTTCCCAGAATTTTCTTTTAATTTTCTGCCGGTAAATATAAATATCTACACCGAGGAAAAAATCTGCAATAAAACCACCTAAGTTAAACTGGGGATTATTTTTTACACTTGTCCAAATATACCAGAAAATTGCATATATTAAGCTAATGAGGTAATCAATATTACGCATAAGAACCGCCACGATGACCAAGTTATAGAGCAAAATAATATCTCGAGTGGTTTAATTTCACCGCATCTTTCTTTTCATATGGGAAATGGGGATTCAATATTAGTCAAGTCTCAGTGCCTAAATGAATTTGAAAGCATGTTAATTCAATCGAAGCACAGAATGGTATTTGGCAAGAGTAGGAGGCAATTAGTTTCGCAAAAAGCTTTTGTAATAAATATAAGCCTGTTTTTATTCTTCATTTCTTCGATGTTTGTGCGTAAAAGTGCTAAGGGCAATGATATTGGAATATATAATCTATATATGAGACGCACAGACCTTATGGATGCCCATTTAAAGAATTACCGAGTTGGAATTTGTGAGAAAAAATGGTGGTGGCCTGTTTTTACATGGCTGGTGCATGCGACAATAAATAATTCCTGGATTATATGTGCATTTCAGAAAAAGATACTTTGCAGCTAAATTTAAAAACATCTAAGTCAAGAGTTTTAGAAGGGATACGATATGATGTAGTGAATAACTTTGACCAAGTCAGACCAGCGTTTCCTCGGTTTCCCCACTGGTCTCCGGCCTTCAGTTCTCCCAACGAATACCTTTTTGGGTGTCCGTTGTTCATTCCTACGATTTATATGTCCAGCCCATTGCAACTTCCACAGTCTTATAATCGTTGAGACCTCAGGCTCGTCAAAAATTTCATACAGCTTATGGTTATATCGAATTTGCCATTGGTCCCCATCTAGCTTCGCTCCGGTTTTTCACCTCAGGACCCGTCGCTCAAAGGCGTTCAATATATTTGCGGATGCTTGGGATAGGGTCCACGTTTCACACGCAAAGCATAACACAGGTCTTATCACAGATTTGTATACTTTGAGCTTTGTTTTCCTGTGTATGCTGCTGGTCTCCAAGATCGTCTATAACGAGCGGTCTATAATGAACCAAATATTCTCAGTAAAGCAGGTGCCTGAAAAGTGCTGGGAATATAACATCGATGTGCACCAACTCTTTGTAGACTTGAAGCAAGTATACAACAGTGTTGACAGAAATACCCTGTACAAAGTAATGCTTGCGTTTGGCGTCCCAACAAAACTAGTTCAAATGGTCAAGGTCACGATACTAAACACAGAATCCCAGTTCAAGACAAATGGTGAACTAACGTACAGCATTAAAATGGAATCAGCCCTTAAACGAGGATGTAGACTTGCCTCAATGCTGTGAATGTCATTTCTGTACGTAATGTGGGACTTCGTGCCCACAAGTGCCTGAAACACCCACAAAACACCCCCCTTGCCAATCCGAAAACCCTGCCTGGAATCGTTTGACATAAAACTTTGGGCCAGTTCTCACTTTGTCATGCCATGAGGCACCTTCAAGCTGGGGGATCCCTCTTCTGGCAGGAGAGAAGAGCTGAAAAGGAACTGCCAGACAAATGATCTCCAGCTCTGACTTCCTCAGCTGCTATGAGTCCCTTTTATCTCTAATGACTGCCTGAACATAATATGACACTCGGTCATTTTCAAGTATCACCACGTTTATACTATCCGGTTTGAGTTCTCCCGTCTCCCTGTAGAGACTCCGTCGCAGTATGTCCTGTTTTGTGCACGCAAAAAATGTTTGGTTGGCATTGTTTTCCTCTCCTGGGTAACCGCGACTTACCAATCTTGTGGAAGTAAGACTGAAAACACCCATGCCCGCTGAAACGATGGGTCGAATACAAGTCAGTCTTACCATGCTTTTGATTTAGCCACGGTCTCACATCTGGCATGAGGCACGCATTCCACCTTCCTTACGTCCTCAGCAGATGAGCTCAGAGAAACTCATCTTCGAGTCGATCAGTTGCCCAAGGTACTTTACCACTGGCTTTGATTCGATTAGTATGTCTCCGATACTAATCACCCCTA
The DNA here is from genome assembly GCA_963969285.1 of Odontomyia ornata. Taxonomy (NCBI): domain Eukaryota; kingdom Metazoa; phylum Arthropoda; class Insecta; order Diptera; family Stratiomyidae; genus Odontomyia; species Odontomyia ornata. Next base: position 35,510,475 of record OZ017741.1, read on the forward strand.
CTGTAGGAATTCTCTTTTTTGTCACGATGATCACTTCCGTTTTCTCCAGTCTCTCACTCTCAGCATACCTTACGTAAGTTATGCTTGTTCAATGGTGCATCCAGCAACTAGAGCAGGAACATCATCTGCACAGCTGATCAAGCATGATTGATCTGGCATCTCCAGTCTCAATGGCCTATTGTAAGACACGTTCCGCAGGTCTGGCCTAAAGATAGATCCCTGGGCAACACCCGATATGCCTTCCATCCTTTGTTGCCCCTGTGTAGTGTCGTAAAGTAGACTTCGGTCCTTCAGGCAGTCCCTCAAAAGCCGCACTTTATATTCTGGAAGCTGAAAAGGATTTTCCAGCGTATCCAGAATGTCCACCCATCTAGTGGAGTTGAAGGCATTCTTTACCTTGAATGTCATAAACAGGACGACTTTAAAGCCGTACTGCCATAGAGATAAGTCCCCAGCAGCACGAATCGCATCAGTGAGTCTTCCCTTGATGAGTTTCCAAAACTTTAGGCTTGTCTTGCAAAGATGAATTCGATTCATTCAGCGTTAGGTACACACTAAAGAAAGAGCACAGAACTCACGTAAAACCACCCCCCCCCCCCCTTCCACAACTCTCTGCCTGGAAATCACTGTTCCGACCACAGATAACGGCAGTACCAGTTTCATTACGATACCATGATGCAGAACTTTTATCATAGTGTTGCTCACTCAGTAGCATAAAGACAGCTTTCATGTCACTCACAAACTGCTCAAGCGGATTTTGGGTAATTGAACTGCGGTGTGGGCTTAGCAGCAAGATGCGGGTCATCGAAGTTCTGATTTTGCCTTGGCTAGGACTTCTTGAAAAACCAGACATTTTCTTGAACCCAAGATGTGCCCGATATTCGGTCTTGAATCAGCATCCTTGCATAGAATACAGTGTGCCTCCTTCGTACTCTTCGACTGAAATTAACGACAAAAGAATTTATTGTACTCTTCGCAGCATGTTTTTAAATGATTCAAATGAGCCAGAAGAAGGACCAAGCTGGAGATTAAGATGGTCTCTTACTATACGAACTATCGGTGAGTGACTGTAAGTTACGGTTCTGGCAAACGGTATAGCGTAGTATTGCGACGACCTAGTGCGAGAAGGGGGACGTATGCTAATGGCGTTGTATGATTTTGACGATAATATGCCTCTCGATAATTTAAATAAGGAGCATTGATCCAGGAATTGCCTCCTTACCTGCAGTGAAGGTAGACCCAGGAAATTCAGGCGATCGTCAGAAGGGCGATACGGTATGTTGTATTTGTAGAAAAGTGTGCAGGAGGACCTACGCTGCACAGATTCAACCGCCACCATGAGATAATTAAGATGTGGGGACCATATCTGGCATGCATATTCAAGAATTGGGCGAGCCAACATGACGAATAACCGAACACAGGTTTGAAAGCTGAAACATCTATGAGAGCAACGTAGGAGCCCACGATCCGAGAAGCTTTCTTGGTTATTTCCAAAACGTGAACATTGAATTTCAACTGAGAATCAAATGTCACACCTAAATCCTTGAAACTCTCAACCGAAACGAGAACTGAGCTTTCGATAGAGTATGAAAATTGAATGGGGTAAGTTTTATTGGTAAAGGTCATGGAAAGGCACTTAGATATGTTAAGTTGAAGTTGATTTCTATTACACCAAGAGGACAAAAAGTTTAAGTCATCCTGAAGAGCTTGGCAATCCTGAATTGAATTAATGACTCGAAATATCTTCAGGTCATCAGCATATAGAAGGGGGTTGGATGTGAAGATAGCTGGGAGATCATTAATAAAGAGGTTGAAAAGAAGTGGACTTAAAATTGATCACTGTGGAACACCAGAAGTAGGGACGAAAGAGTGTGACAAAGATCCACTACAGATAACCGTGCAGGAACGATGAAAGAGAAAGGAGTGAATCATGGAAAGAAGAGATCCCCGAATGCCCAAACGGCGGAGCTTGTTGATCAGGATGTTGTGATCCAAACTATCGAATGCTTTCACAAAATCAGTGTAGATCACATCAATTTGACCTCCTAAGTTTCGAGTGGTTGGCTTCACCTACTCCAACTAGGAAAACCAGTTAGCCTTGCGCCAATTGCAGCGGACCCCCAAACCGACCCCAAACCAATCAGCATCGCTGAATGATGGGCCCGGCAGAAGAAGCCGCTCGATACCGAGGTGGTAAAGGGCAAACCAACAGCGAAAAGTTCTGGCGCATGGTCAGTGAATTGCGGCAGGAGTACTGGTGTCGCAAGCAAATGCAGATACAGACCGGGAAGGGCAAGATGGCCCCCGACCAACGAGGCAACGTGCCAAACAAAACGGAACGACAGCAAAACTCAAATAGTCATCAAGATGACCTATGTAAATTGCAAATATGGAACCAAAAAACATTTAAATAACAAATTTATGATTCCACTAAAAATACAATATCTTTAATTGGACTACAATCAAAGAGTCCGAGTAGGTTGAAGATAAAGGTAAGTGTGAGGGAATGAAACAATCAGGTTTTATGGCTCTGAAAATAGAGCCGGCCCAATAAAAATATAACATTGGCGCATTTTTCGGTTTTTAAGTTTACAGCATTCAAAGATATTCGAAACGTATGCCGAATGGCGACACTATTCAGCCTTACTCCTCACACTTGCGAAAACCTTTTCCAGCTTGGACACTTTACTCCAGTTAAAATAATAAAAAAAAACAATTAAAAAGAAATAAGAAAAACAAACACTAGGTAAAATCAAACTTTTTGAAAAAAAAGTGAACCATATGTCTGATAAGCCCTTTAATAAAAACGACGTGTTTCACCAATCGACTCCCAGCAAAAGAACTACTGGTTTAACATTTAGGAGTGGTCGAATACTACAGCCAAATAGAAGTAAGTCGGAATCATCATCATTAGAAATAAATTTGGGATCACACGAGACCTCGTGAGTCAGGAATCAACATCTGTTACCAAATTAACAGATACTTTAAACGAAATACACGACAAACGTCTAGAAAAAATAGAAGAGTTCAAAGAAGAAATTCAAAGGTTCCGTGAAATCTCATAAAACCAGGAAACCAGTCCTCAAGAACTATCGCAATCGTTCAAACTAGCCCTTACGTCTCAAGACTTTAAATTATCTTTCGAAACTCAAAGCACTCTCCAAACACCATCTTCTCTACGACACAACCCCATGGTAAACGATATAACTTCAGAAAAATCCATACTTAAAGCCAGCAATATGTCCGACTACTCGAAAGTCGCGAAGTTAATGGGACAAATCATCCCTTTGCTTTCGGGGACCCCAATTCCAACACTCGTTCTTGAGCTTCAGCCTTCTATGGTTGTGCTAAACAATTGTGAGATTGCTTGAATACCCAGGAACATGAAGCATTCCTGCAGATTTTTCCTACACGTCTACGATGCGAGGCTTAGCAGCTGATTTCCTCGAGTGTCCCTCGTACCCTAAACGAAGCGGAAGAATTATTAGATTGGTTTTACCTTCCCAGGGAAACATATCAAGAGCTGGTAAATGAATTGATTACCTGTAGACAAGCCCCTGCAGGAACCCTACCAGCTTTTATATCTCGTTTACGAAGAACACTTAAACATTGCAAAGAAGCCGCTGCATTTAAATACGGTAAAAAGGCAATCACAATCGCTAATCTGCAATTAGAGGACTTCACGAAAGATGCGTTGGAAAGTAGAGTTGCTGACCCTCATCTCCATCAGAACCTACTTAATCTCGAAAAAAGGTGGAACAAGGTGTCTTTTATTTCCAACCAAAGTCCATGCAGACGTATGCCCCATTCACACAAATTTAACCCTCATATTCTTTAAATCCAAACTCAATTTCATTTCAACCAGCCCCCTATACATTCAACACTTTGGTTAGGCCTTTTCAACCCCAAGCTCCAAACACAGCTCACAAAAACCCAAATTCAATAGAAATACTAAGATAATTTGCAGTTTCTGTAATAAACGGGGATACACGTATTCTGATTGTTACAGTCAAAAAATACACCGTTTTGTCCAGATTGTAAGGAATACGAGCATGATCCAAGAGACTGCAAGGTTAAATCTTCGAAAAGAAACTCTAATGAAACTGGAAAAGTGTACAATGTGCGAATAATTTGTGACTTCTGCGGTCGCAAAAATCATGCAGTAACCACATTCGTTCAGAAAAAGAAATAGGAAGGAAAAACTAAGGGAGATGAACGGTAGTCGAGCCAACAATCCCCGACTCAACAATAATTAACATCAAGGGTGATTATAAAAAAATGCCATCATTTGAAAATTCTAAAAATGAAAAGAAAACAAAATTAATGGCAGCTGCACTACCTTTAGATATAGGAAAACCGCCAAAAACAAATTTAACTATCGACACGGGTGCTGAAGTTAGTATAATCAAAAGGACAAAAATAAAAGAGATATATCCAATAAATGCAGAACAAATAATTACTCTACAAAGTCCTTTCAGAGAGGGTAAGACCCTTGGAACCACGCAAGGCAATATTACTCTCGCCTCAAAACTACCATGCAATTTTCAAGTGCTAGAAAAAGTACCTGGAGTACCAAACGATGGATTATTAGGAAACGACTTCCTATCAAGAAACTGTGACATACTGGGTCCAAGTTAGTCACTTAGGTTTCCTCGCACGGAAATCAACCCCAAGGAATTTTTCATTCCTTTGGAGCCCCCGGCAGGTATTGCACAATCACATCAGGCTCTAGTTGACACGTCGAATGGCACAGAAGTAAGTCCCAGTAAGCCGACGATAAATGTGACGGACCTAGAAGGCCAACATAAGGATGTGAGCTGTAACTCTGACCAGAAAGTGATACTCATGAGGGTATTCCAAATGGGGTGTATAGGGTAACTTTAGAGGAGGCCATTCCTGCACGCCCTCGGACCTAAAATATAGTGAATATACCACTACGATCGACCGAGGAAATGCTTTGTTTCGCACAGGAGACTGAAAAAGGAGTTTTCCTTGCTAATTGCCACATAAGCTCATCTAAAATTATTTGTCGGTATTCTCAATTCAAGCAATTATCCAATAACACTAACAGATATTGAGTTGAAACTTGAAACAATTAAGGAATACCATATTGGCCAATAAAATGAAACAAATAATAACGATGAGAAGCTAACAAATATCGCTAAAAATTCAACATTTCAACACGTGAATTGCATTACGTCACAAAATAATAAAACCTGCAATCAAAAAAGCTATATAAATAAAAATGACTCGGTTAAAATAATACGGAATGCAAAATTAAAACAAGCACTTTCATTATACGAGCACAGAAACCCTGAAGAAAAGGCTGCCATAACAAAACTTTGTCAAGACTTTAATGACCTTTTTCATTTGCCAGGAGACAAACTGATTTATACAAAAGCTTTATCCCATGAGATTCCCCTATTAACCGACCAAGCCGAAGAAGATGTATTGACTGAGTCAGCCCCAAAGGTGGGTCATTAACGAGCAACTTAACGAAATGTTGGACAGTGACATTTTCCAACCTAGCAAGAGTCCCTGGAACTCCCCGCTTCAAGTGGTACCCAAAAAGGCCACACCCGATTTAGAGAAAAAATGGGGAGTAGTGGTAGACTTCAGGAAAATGAACGAAAAAACTATTGGAGATATTTTTCCTTTACCCCGAATAGAAGCTATTCTGGACCAACTTGGGCATTCTCGTTATTTTAGTACATTGCATCTAGCCAGTGGTTACCACCAGGTACTTTTTCAACCAAAACACCGGTGTAATATGGCGTTTAGCCCTAATTATGGTCACTATGAGTTCAAGCGAATGCCATTTGGCTTGAAAGGAGCTCCCGCAACATTCGAAAGACTAATAAACTATATTTTAACAGGTCTTCAAGGATTTGACTGCTTCATTTATCTAGATGATATTGTGGTCTCTGGAAAAAACTTAGAAGGCCACGTCAGCAAATTACGAAAAATATTTACCAGACTCAGGGAATTTAAAACAACAACCAGAAAAGTGTCAATTTTTACGACCCGAAGTTCTGTACTTAGGGCACATTTGTACACAAGCAGGAAGAGTATGCAATAATATGGGCTACTAGAAAATTCCGTTTCCGGTCAACGTTTTAAAGTCTATACTGACCACAAGCCCCTTAAAAGAAATTTCAATTTAAAGGACCCTACAACCCGCTTAGTCAGATTTCATCATAAACTATCAGAATTTGACTGTGAGATAGAGTACAAACCTGGTAAATACAATTCCAGTGCTGATGCTCTAAGTAGAATACCAAAAACCAATCCCAACAACAGTAGTAAACCCTCCTAAATCAATGTTATTACTCGGGCTCAGTTACAAAAACAATTAGAAACAAATGAAATATCTTTACTAGTGGAAAACCACTTGAAAATCAAAAACTCCCGAAGAAGGAACCTCCAAATCCATAAAATCTCAAAGAACTGAGCAAGCACCATTACTTTCAGATAACAAGCATCACCAAAAACTGGCTGGTGACAACATTCCCGAAAATAACTCAACCCTTTACTGATTCAAAATTCTACGACCAACTCGTCTAACAACACCATTCTGAAAACCCCAGAAGAAATTCATGCAATACTACACGATTTTCATGACTCCCCATTTGGTGGGCATCAAGGGGTCACGAAAACATACAAGAAAATTCGAAAACAATTTAGATGGAAAAACATGTTAAATAAAATAGAAACCTATATAAAAAGGTGCAAAAAGTGCCAAACTATGAAAAATTCCCCGCAAAACTGAATGCCCATGGTTATCACAGACATCGCCAAAAAGCCTTTTGACAAAATTTATCTAGACATAGTTGGACCCCTTGTAGAGACACCATCAGGAAACAAATATATTCTGACCTTAAAAGATAACTTAACGAAATTCGTGGATTGGTACGCAATACCTAACACGGAAGCAGAAACAGTGACCCGATACGGAATACCGAAACAAACACAGTCGAACGGGTAACTTCCCCGGTAAATACAACAATTGCGATAGGGAAGAGGCTGGTTATTGCTCACAATAATCGATTAAAACCATATTTTGAGTAAACCTTATCAACATATTTTTCCCAAATCCCAATAGACATGGACTACATACGAATTATCTTCCTTCTAACCATTACCGCAAGAGCATCCGATGCAGACATTGTTCCATACCCTATTACCTCGATTGACAACCCAGGAGTCCTATTTGAGAACATTGGAAACCTTCTTCCGTACCACCTAGATTTCATAGAAAACAGAACAGTCGATACACCCACCTAGATTTCATAGATAATAGAACAGTTGATACAACAAACTAGTGTTCATAGAAAATATAGCACTGGAGACAACAACCTCGTACCACTGTTCCAATACAATAACCTTATTTAGAAACGTTGATTGTAATGATATCCAAGACAATAAGAACGGCAGTGAGGTACAAATTAATTCTTTCCCACGATTTAGAGAAAGATACTTTTGCTGTGCAAGCAAAAATAACATATATAAACAGCGAAGCAGACTGGGAAAATTGAAGCGACTATCAGTAGTTGCTTGGAGTGGTTGGCTTCGCCTATTCTAACTAGGAAAATCAGTTGGCCTTGCGCCTGGTCCTGTCTAGTTGGCCTTGCGCCTAGATAACTTTCCTTAAAACCTTTCTGTTGGTTGGCTTCGCCAAATGGATTGGTTAAAAACCAGTTTGGTCTGGTTGGCTGAGTGCGCAGAACCCTAGATGCCGCCAGGACCAAGTTTGGCAGATGCCATTGCAGCGGACCCCCAACCCGGCTCCAAACCAATCAGCATTGCTGAATACCGGGCCCGGCAGAAGAAGCCACTCGATACCAAGGTGGTAGTTACAAAAATGCACCTGCGAAGCAAAGCAACTCGCCAAGGTCGCAACAACGGCAGCGGAGTGCGACAAGTTCCGGCGAATGGTCAGTGAACTGCGGCAGGAGTACCGGTATCGCAAGCCAACGTAGATACAGACCGGGAAGGGCAAGGCGACCCCCAACCAACGAGGCAACGTGCACAACAAAATAGAACGACAGCAGAACTCCAATAGTCATTAAGTTAACCTGTGTAAATTGCAAAAATAGAACCAAAAAACATTTAAATAAAAAAATATGATTCCACTAAAAATACAATATCTTAAACTGGAGTACAATGAAATAGTCCGAGTAGATTGAAGATGAAGGTAAGTGTGAGGGAATGAAACCATCAGGTTTTATGGCTCTAATAATAGAGCCAGCCCAATAATAATATAACAGCTCCATCACAGCGTAAAGTAGAAATTGTTTGGGCAAGTGCCATCATTGCCTAAATTAAAAATTTTTATAAAGAGAGGAAATTTGTAAGTATTTAAGCTCTTATCAAGAATTTAAGGTTTGTTTGTTTTTTACAACTAAAAATAGTTATGTTTAGAAACAATTTTTGGCAAGCCTCATTACCGCCTAAATCAGGAAATGTTCAAGCATGCCCCGTCACCGCCTAAATTAGGACCGTTTTGGCAAGTCCTGCCATTGCCTTAATTAGGAACTAATGAGTCTAGCTCCTCACAGCCAAAATTGAAACTTTATTTATAACGTGCAGGTAATGGTTGCCCAGCAAACGGATTTTTTTGCTAGCAGACCGTTAAACGATCATAGAGCTATCATAAAACTATCGTAACATAATTATAAAACGATCATAAAAGTTTCGTGCAATGATCGCAAAACTACCTTAAGACTATCATAAAACTATCGTACAACTATCGCAAAACTATCGTTAAGCTATCGTCAAACTATCTCAAAACATGAAAATATGACGCTATTAAAAGGAGAACTCTAGAATCTTTTGCGGAATCAAGTGAAGCAAAATTGCGTCGTTTGTTGCGTGGTGTTGACATTGGAGAAGAAAAACCGTCTCTTTTCTTGCAAAAACTACGAACGACGCGGTTTTAAAGACACTGTTCCTTGAACAAAAGCCGGAGTACGTTTGCGGTATCCTAGTGGGCAAAGAGGTAACGGATATTGCCAAATTAGTGGCACAAGCCGATGAAATACACCAACAACCGCATCGTGTGAAACAACGGCTATACAAATGGAAACGTTATAAAAGGAAATCAGAAGGCTGTCTCGCGAAATTCAGCATCTACGACGTGAACATTCACAGTCAAGATCTAAATTTAGATCATCTTCGCGAAACAAAAATTTCGGGAAAAATGGTATGTGTTTTTACCACTCCAGGTTTGGTGAGCGAGCCAGAAAATGTCACGCACCTTGCATCAAGTCGGAGCAGCAAAAAAACTAGTTTCAACGGCATGCGAGTCGGCGGACGCATGTCGGAATGAGAAAACTAGCCGTCGACAAAAAAATCTTCTTGATTGATACGGGAGCAAAAATATCAGTCATACCCAGCTCTTCGTGCAACAAGCAAGATTTCACCGATTTGAAACTCTACGCCACAAATGGCTCAGTTATAAAAACCTACGGACCAAATGTCATGGCAATGAAATTAGGACTCAGGCGCAAATTTATCTGGGCTTTTGTAATAGCTGACGCCACACAAGCAATCCTAGGAGCTGATTTTTCACAGCATCATGGCTTAGTAATCGACTTAAAAGCTAGAAAGCAAGTGGATAAAAATACAAATCTAAAGATTTTGCATCAGCAGTCGCATTGAAAGTGCCAGCAATCCACACGTATAATATAACTGATGAATATCATCAACTTTTGGCAGTGTATGACCAAATAACATGTATGTACAAAAATCTGTGCCGCATTCAACCCAGCACCACATTATAACACAAAGTGCATTGCTCACAGAACGTGCTCGAAGGCTATCTGGGGGGGTTTGATTTTATGTTGGAAAGAAACATCTGCCAACCATCTGGCAGTGAATGTGCCTCGCCCTTGCATCTAGTCCGGAAGAAAACAGGCGAATGGCGGCCTTGCGGGGATATCATCATCTGAATAGCATCACCATCTCTGACCGATACTCTATTCCCCATTTGAGCGATTTCACGGCCCAGTTAGCTTGCTGGACAATTTTTTCAACGCTCGGGCCTATCATCAAATCCCCATTGCTCCTGGGATCGTAAAAAAATAGCCGTCATCACCCTGTTTGGGTTGTTTCAGTTCAAATCATGACTGTTGGCCTCCGGAATGCGGCGCAAACGTTTCAACGTTTAATGGATACTGTTCTTCGTGGATTGGGTTTTTGCCACTGTTACATAGACAACATTTTTATCGCCTCCAAAGATTCTCAGCAACATTGCAAATATTAAAAGCCGTTTTTGAATGTCTCCAAAAATATGGTTTAAGCATTAATGTGGCAAAATGCGTTTTTGAACAGCAAGAGCTTTGATATTTAGGATTCAATGCCAATGCACAAGGCATTAGATCTCCACAGGACAGAATTAAAGCTCTAACTAAATTTGAAAAATTAAAAAATGTCAAAGAACTACCTCGCTTTATTGGCACAATCAACTTCTACCGAAGCTGTTTCCCGCATGTGGCTCATGTGCAAGCACCACTCCTTGACCTCATAAAAGGAGCGTGTAAGCGTGACAAACGACCAATGCAATGGACCCCAGAGGCGAAAAAACCATTTGAAGAATGCAAAGAACTGGGGGCAAATGCAGTTTTACTGGCACATCCTAACGGACAGTTCCACTTAGTCTTTATTGCGATGCCTCAGACGTGGCTATTGGAGCAGTTTTGGAGCAGGAAGTCAACGGAAAATTAATGCCACTAGGCTTTTTTTCATCTAAATTAGACGGAACACAAAAGTTATATAGAGCATACGACCGCAAACTTCTCGCGGTGTATCAAACAGGTAAATTTTTTCGTCATTTCGTGGAAGGCTGTAACTTAACAATTTTCACCGACCATAAGCCGCTTACGTATGCATTTCTCCAAAAATCTGACAAAGTTCACATCGTCAACTGTGACAATTAGATTTCATAGGACAATTTACAACAAAATTAAACAAAAATAAAATCGTGACCGATACGCTATCGCGTATCGAAAAAATAACTATGCCGTCAAAAATCGATTCGCAAGAACTCGCAGATCAGCAAGCTACTGGCAAAGACTGCAGCATATTTTAAAGGAGCTATCATCTTCATCATTGCGACTAAGCCCCGTGTGGATTGAAAATTGTGTAACGCCTGTCTACTATGACGTATTTACAGGTGCTACTCGTATCTTCATTCCATGATAATGCCCAGGGAAATTTATAAATTATTCCACCTGATGTCACATTCCAGTAGAAGAGCGACAAAACGGATAATCAGCAAAAAATACGTGTGGCCTAGGATGAGAAAGGGCTGTTCCTGAGTCGATTCCAATTCCTTCGAACCGATTCCGACATGTACATTTGGACATAATCGTGATGCCACCATCAAAAGGTTTTAAGTATTGCCTTAAAATGATTGATCGGTTTACGCCCTGGCCCGAGGCAATACCGATCTTTAGTTTGAGCACTGATACCGTTGTTATTGCTTTTTTCCAGCAATAGATCTCGAGATTTAGAGCACCAGAAACGGTAACAATAGACCGAGGTTTTCAACTGGAACCACAACTTTTCGATTCATTTACAAAATTGCATTGATAGCACAACAGCATATCATCCGGCATCCCATGGATTAATTGAACGACGGCATCGGTCTTTAAAAGCATCCATCATGTGTCATCAGAATAGAGAATGGATCAATGTTCTTCCATTCGTCCTTTTAGAATTGAGGACCAGTTTCAAACCTAATATTGATGCAACAGCTGCCGAACTTGTTTATGGGACAACATTGCGGATTCCTGGTGAAATTTTTTTTGACGATATTGATGACCCTCGATTGGAGTTGGCAATATTTGCGAGGAAATTCAAACTTTTAATGGAAGAAATCAAATCGAATCCTACAATTCACCATAGCCATCCAAAAGCTTTTGCCTTCAAGAATCTGGAAACTTTTAGTCACGTTTTTCTTCGAGTTGATTCGACAAAAACTTCATGCCAACAACCATACGATAGCCCTTTTAAAGTAAATAAAAGACTGTCCGATCGAATTTTTTGCATCAAGACGAATGGAAAGTTAGAAACAATTTCCACGGAAAGAATTAAGACGGCATATGCTGAAAGACATGCAGTTGCTACCAAAAATGAGGAATCAGCACCATCTGCACCAACTGCAATACCATTTGTAAATATCCTCGAGCCGATTCGAACATATTCGCGCATTAAAAATGTCAGATTCGCAACTCAGCAAACTCCTAAACGGACTTCGTCTAACTGTCAAAAATCAAGTTAGCTGAGTTACTAGGGTGAGGACAATGTATTGAAAATTTTGACACATCTATTTATCGGCTCGTTATAACTATAGGTAGTGTGATGTTTGCTTTTTTCGAGGAATGGTGAATGTCTCGTAGATCTTACTGGCTCGTTCAAGGTTATTTTGTTGTTTGGATCTTGAAATTTGATGGTTCCTCTTAGGATATCAAACACAAACCAAGAAAATCATATACATCTACTGGAGGCAAGTGATGTAATATTGAAAATAGATAGCCAATTATCATATGATGGCAAATTATGGAAATTTTTTTGGATTATAGAGGGATCTCAAAGCAAATAATTGTGGCGACACTCGAGCGATCGCAGCGCATCTGTTGGTGAGATTGAGCGCATATAATGCATATAATGAATTTCACAACTCCAGTCAATCAAGCGATCACTTGAATTGTTACCTTCATGAAGTAATACACGTAATCATTTAACTTTCGACATATTAATTTCAGTTAATATTTTTGTTTGCGAATAAAATTATTATTTATTTTTTGACTTGTTCTTTCCGTCTCGTATGGGGAACGTTCATTGCATTTAGCTAAGCCCCACACAGTTAGAATTCTTTCTGAACGAGCTCAAATCTCCCTGAATGAACATGAATGACCGGATTACAGCCGACACAAGCGTATTCCAGAATTGGGCGCGCTAATGATGTGTATAACGTTTCCGTTACTAACAAATTCTTGAATTCTCTCTCGCGTCGTTTGATGAAACTTAAAAGTTTATTGGCTTTGTAGAGTACCTCATCGAAGTGAATATCAATGCGGAGGTTCTAACCCAAGATCTACTACACTGTCGACTCTAGAAAGCTTTGTATTTTTGAGGTGATAATCAGATAATAAAATTGTACCATGAAAAACTATCACCTGGCATTTCTCAAGAATCAGATATAGAAGATTTTTGCTGGACCACTCTCATAGAGTATTTATTTTGTCTTGTAGGAACAAAAAATCACTATGGGATGCTATCACATGATATAATTTGAGATCATCCGCATAAAATAAGTGTGGTATATCGGATCACACTTCAAAGACGTTCACTATAAAAATGTTGAAGAGAAGAGGCCCAAGGAGACTGCCTTGAGGAACACCAGAATGGACATGAATTTCATTGGACACATATTCCTGAAATTTAATGGTTTGAATCCGATTTTCGAGACACAAGTCCGGCGAATAAAGTATGGAGCCAGTAATTCTAAATTTACGTAATTCTGAGAAAAAATCATATGATTGACACAGTCAAAGGCCTTACTAAAGGCAGCATAAATTGCATCAACTTGGTGTCCATTTCCCATTGCACAAAAGATGTTAGAGACCATAACTGTTAAATTGGTGGTCGAGGATCGATCTTGCTGAAGCCATGCTATTAGTCATTGAGACGCTGTTCTATAAAAGGAAATATTTTGGAACAGACTATTTTTAGGGTTTTGTAAAATAATTTTACAAAACCCTACTAGTTTCGCGACCAGTCTGTCCGTCTGTCCGTCTGTCCGTCCGTCCGTCCGTCCGTCCGTCCGTCCGTCCGTGTGTCACAGCAGTTTTTCTCGGAAACTACTTAAGCTAGAAACATCGAATTTTGTGTGTAGGTGTAAAATAGTGATCTCTTCAAAGTTCTGCTATAAAAAATTTTTTTAAGGTATTTAAGGGGGGTCTCCCCATATAGGAGAGTGACCCCCCGAAAAAAAAATTTCATTGAGGGTAGCCGATACGGGTATCAAATGAAAGGCCTTAATGAGAGCTTTTCAAAACAGGTCTTAGTTTGCCCAAATTTGCTTCGAGGGTCGCACAGAGAGGGGAAATACACGAAAAATTTGTGTCCCCCCCCTCGCGATTGGACACCTGTGATCCGAAAAATCTGAAAAAAATCAGGAATGTAGGCCTTGGTGAGTACAACAACAACAAATACGTGAGAAGTCGCAATTCACTCAACTTTGTTAGTAATAGTATGATTTATCGATTTTATGTTTTCTTGAATAAAATCTTAACGGTACCCTTAAATTCTATGAAATTCAGTACATAGATGGCTATTTATAAGATTGATCTATCCTGAAAGTTTCATAAAGATTGAATCATATTTAGCGAAGCTATAACGGTTTGAATTTTCCTGTATTACTATGGAACAATATGCACTGCATGTACTACTATGGCAACATATGGCTATGGAACAACATGCGCTTTTTACCGACTCAGACACTACAGTTTTGCTAGGATTTGCATGAAAATTTCAGGAATGATAGGTGTCATGTATATCTTTGAGAATCGGTTCAGCTAGTAGTATCAGTAATCGTAAAACAAGATAATGGCTGTTTTAAATGCGAAGATTGAATAATTTGGAGCAATTTTTCCCAACTTCAACGTTTAAGGTGCATGCTTTGAACACTTGATTCAATTGAATGAATGACTGTAGATGAGTACCTACAATTAATGCTCATAAGTGAAATAAGTCAAGGAGGTGGGAGAGAGCTCCTAGCAAAAGGGTTTTGTAACCATTCTAGGATTCGAAAAAATTGGCCATGAATCGATGTTTCAGCACAGGAGAGTGGCCCCTGAAAAAAAAATTCATCAAACCTAGCCGATATGGGTATGAAATGAAAGTTTTCATGGGAGCTTTTCAAAACAGTTGTTAAACTGTCAGGTTTTGCTTCAGTGGGGGCACAGGGGGAAATACATGAAAAATGTGTTTCCTCCGTCGCGGATGGACATCTGAAATAATTATCAAGGGATATATTTATGAGTATAACAATACCGAAATCCTCAAAAGTCGAAATTCATTGAACTTTGTTAAAAATAGTATGATCTTCGCATTTCATATTTTCTCCAATAAAATCGTCTTTGACATGTTTCTTGATTTGATTCGATCTGGTGACAGCATTTTGTAAATTGAATACAAAACCCTTCTGACATGAGCGTAGGTCTGTTTACCCAACTTGTTTCAAATAATTTTGCGGTAGTGGATAGTATGGCAATCATTCTATAGTTTTCCTTTGCTTTTGTTTTTATGGATTGGAGTTAAATGGGAGGACTTCTAGTATGCTGGCAATACGCCGCTGGATAGCGATTTGTTAAAAATGATGCAGAGGTAAAACTAATTGTTCTCTGCATTGAAGTAAAAAATATGGTAGAAGTAAATCAGGGCCAGATCAATGATTGAAATAAAGAGTTTCAATTGCGTTGAGTATGTCACCTTCTGAAACTGAAAATTCATAATCTACTGAAAAGTTGTTTGCTAAATATTTTTAAATTCAAAATATTTTTAAAGCATAAGATGAGCTCAATATTATGTTTGGGCATCATGTATTTTCTATGCCAATTGGAAACGTTTATTCCTTTCATTCTGGATTTCTTTAGTTGGTCAAAATCCTAAGTTAAGGGTAGAGTGCCGTTGAGATAGTTTCTTCATGTAGTACTCGATTTATCTATCATAATTTGATACGTTTTCCAAAGGTCGTTTCTTTCAAATTTCACACTAAAATTCAAGACTTGCTCATAATTGATGGTAAACACATCAGATATGGTAATGGGAAAATTTTTTTGAGTTTATCATTTCCGAACATTCCCAACATATAAGCGTTTGAACACTAATATAATCTTCACATTACTTTCATATGCATGTTGGACATTCCCACCAAATGCCCGCAAATATGGAAATATTGATCAATTATTCAATATCGTCAGTATATTTTAGTCTCTTCGTTCTTACTACTATTTTTGTTTTTCTTCTGCATTCCAAATCGTAATCCAGCCTTTAATTTTACTTCTTCCATAATGAAAAGTGCTCATTTATGCATCATAAAATCATTCTCACATAGCATACTCCTGGAAATTGTTCCCCATAAGGGATATTTAGTCTACATTGTAACAAAATGTCGAACAATCAATCCATTATTTCATTATGTACATCCCTTCCAACCAACCCATGAAAAGGTGTGGTGTTATTGGTAACATTGTAAAAAGATGATAATGGCGTGTGTGGGCAGGTTGACCGCAATCAAGGAACAAGGATTTTTCCTGTATGCATGTTCTTATTGATGTACTCCTATGTGATATAGATAGAGCTCCTCCTTCCGGTCAGGTGAGGTCAATTTTACACACGTCATTATTGAGGGAAAGTCGTATGTCTATTGGACAATGTAGTCAGTTTTTTTTCTATGAGTTCTATCAGTTCAGGAAGGACATGTTACACGACTATGCACAGTGGAAAGGACAATTCATGTTTAGTATGTGGGAAAATGGTTTCGTAAGCACACTTAATGTGTAGGAGGTAAAAGGCATGTAGGTGTTAACAAATGGGCCGTTTTTCCGTCAGTTTATCTATTTTGAATCTTAAAAGGATATGATATTTATTATTCCTATTTAGGGTGGATTTTAAAATTTGAAGGTTATCAACTTCCAGATTAACTTAAAATTGATGGGAAATCCATTAAAAGGTGGAAGTATTGATTAAGATATAAATTTTGGGTGTGAACATAAAAAAATTTCTTATATTCTATAATAGTTTTCGAAAAATCTTGGGAAAAATTTTTGAAAAAACTTACAAAAACCTACTTTAAAACGCGCTTAAAAGGAAAAGTAAAGTTCACGGAATCGAAGCCAAATCGGGTTTTCGCGTCTTAGTTACATTTAATTAATTAGTGATTCGAAATGGGGACGCTTATGCCTCCGATTCTATAAAATTCAACTCAATCTTCTTAGTGAGCTTAGAAGTTTGTTTTTTTTTTCATAATTTTTACTGACAACGATAGCCTGCAATAAAATTGTGACCTAGGTTCATGCTAAATAAATAATGATGTGCTGCATTGTTAACATCAAATGAGCAAAGTTTTAGCCGGGAGTTTAGGATTTGAATTAACTATAACTTCAACGTGAGCTTTGTAGTGTTTATTATCTAATCTAACTATCCGAACAGGGCACGATGCCGATGTTTTGGTACAAGAGTCAGCGAGTTATAAAAATAACGTAGCTCAGCTGGAAGAGTTATGCCTGATGACACGTACGCATGTTGGTGGCTAGCTATCTGCGGTACCGTGGGGCGGGTTCTTTCCGCCAGCGCAAAACCCACACAACAAACAAATTTCATGTGTATGAATGGAAGATCTCAAAGTCCGTAAGGATCAAACAGGGGGCCAGACCTGAAGTAATAAATTGAAAGGATCACGACAGTCCTACGTAGAACTTGCTTATTTTTCTCACAAACAAGTGTGATGTCCATAGGGAACCTTTTTCTTGACGAGTGTAGTTATGGCCCACAACAAGAGTAGTGTCACCCGATTGGGATGGTGCACCCACCCTCCTGATGAAGTGGATCACATGCAAGACCCACTAATCCCTCGATATGAGCCTCTGAGACCTTAATGAGGTGGAGTTAAAGTTCGCTGGCTAACTCATCAGTGAAGAAGCCATCCAATGCGGCGGAGCCCGTCCGCGGCTCGGGCTAATAAATAAGAAGACCGGCGTATCAATATTTTAAATTGAAATGTCGATATCGGTATGCAACTCTAACAAATGTATACAATTAAATGCAATAGCGACCAAAACTACACCTAATATCTTAATTCAATTTTTCAATTACATTCATACTTTTCAATCATAAATCGTTCTAACAGTCGACATGTGCACGATTATCAGGCAAATAACGTTTCTCCAATTTACTATTTATATAGGAAAACAAAAATGAAAAAAAAAATCTCCAACATCCTCAGCAATCTACAATATTTTGCACTTAACAAGGACAAACTTTATAGTATCTTTTGTTACCAATCAATGCATCGCGTATTATCAGCATCGATGGGTCATTTTTGAAAACAATCTTTGGATTGTCCCATAAACTAAAACCGTAGTTTAATTTTCAATTGATCTTTTGATTCCTAGAATAATTCAAAAATGATACGCGAAGCACTTTTGCTTCGTAGCACTACAGCCTCTCTTGGTCCTCCAATATCGAAATCCGAGAAGCGATGATCTACCTTCATTGACCGAGTCAGACCAGTGTTTCCTCGGTTTCCCTACTGGTCTCTGGCCTTCAGTTCTTCCAACGAATACCTTCGGATATCTGTTGATCGTCCATACAATTCATGTGGCCAGCTCATTGCAGCTTCCGAAGTCTCACAATCGATGAGACCTCCGGCTTGCCAAAAATTCATATAGCTCATGGTTGCATTTAATTCGTCATTGGTATCCGTCTAGATTCGATCCGATTATTCGCCTCAGGATCCGTAGCTCAAGGGCGTTCAATATATTTGCGGATGCTTGGGTTAGGGTCCATGTTTCACACCCATAGCATAACACAGGTCTTATCACAGATTCGTATACTTGGAGCTTTGTTTTCCTGAGTATGCAGCTGGTCTTCAAAATCGTCAATGCTGGATAAAATATTTTATTTGCGAGCTGCATTCTTCGGCGTATTTCGTCTCTTTTATTACCAGTTCACATTATTTTGGCACTTAAATACACAAATTTGCTCATATTTTTGATACTGTATACCCCAAATGGGATATTTTCTGTATTTGAGGTATTTTCCCTCGACTGCGTCATGAGCTTTGCTTTATTCTCATTGATTTCTCACGCTACTAGTTTTGCTTCACTGTCAAGTTTCAGGAAAAGTTCTTTGGCAGTTGTTAACGACCGTGAAAAAATGTGGATGTCATCCGCATAGGCTATTACTTTGTTACTTTGTATAGTAATGTACCTCGTTTATCAACAGGTAGCTTCCTTATGACGTACTCCAGAGCCAAATCAAATAGCAGTGCGGCCAGCCCATCTCCCTGTTTTAGTCCAATATTTGTGTCAAAAGCATGGGTGAGTTGGTTATTGATGCGGACTTAGGAGGTCGTCGACGTCATTGTCATTTTTATAAGACGGACTAATTTGGCTTGGATGCCAAAACCAAACATTATTTAGTACAGTACGTTACGATCAATACTGTCGTATGCTTGCTTAAAGACAACTAAAATTTGGTGTACGTCTATGTTGAACTCCCAGCATCTTTCAAGTACCTGGTTGATTGTGAACAATTGGTCTATTGTCCATCTACCTGCACTAAAACCTCCTTGACGCTCCCCAATAATACTGTTGGTGTATGATCCGCTTTTATTTTCTAACATATTTGAAAATATTTTATACGCCGTACAAAGCAGTGATATGCCTCTATAATTATCGGACTGTAATTTGACACTATTTTTGTGGATAGGGAATATAATTAATTGGCTCCACTCTTTTGGCATATGTTCTTGTTGCCAAATGTACTGGATAATATTGCGAATAGCTTTATGAACACTGTTGCCATCATATTTAATGAGCTCCACTGGAATGTCATCGCTCTCCAGCGCTTTATTATTATTTTGGGCTTTGATGGTAGGTTAAACTTCATCCAGAGTAGGTGAGCCTAATGGAAATACTCCACAGACATCTATATGCTTCGATGTTCTGTAGCTGCGTGGAGAATTCAGGAGGTTTTTGAAATGTGATGCCCACCTATCTTTAATTTTGGTATCACCAGCGATGATATTTCCGATGTCATCACGACAGAGCGTTGTTTTGGGCTGATAACCACGTCTCAGGCTTTTCACTGGTTTGCATACTTATCTTGCATTGTTGCTTGCTAGGTATACATCGATGGTTCTCAATTGGTCGTTATAGTTTTTTTTCTTGATTTCAATTATCTTATTCGTCATTCTTCTGATATTTTCATAGTGTCCTCTCTTCGTCCTGGTTTTTCTACCTACGCATTCTCTATACGCTTGATTCTTTTTGTGTAATGCATTCCGGCACTCATAATTAAACCAATCATTTCTTTTGCGCCAGGCTTGATATCCTTATGACGATTGTGTGTTCCGCCATGGTCTAAATTGCAGCTTTCGCTTCCATACAGTACTCGTTGCTTGTCTTCATAAATGCCTCTAATAGCCTGTTATTTGTCGAGGGTCTCCTTAAAATCTTTCGGTACAGATGCCGTTTGGAGTCTTTCGGTGTCAATTTTTTGTAGCGCACACGCCTTTGACATGCGACGTCAATAGGTTTATTTGATCAAGTAATGATCTGAGTTAAAATTGATTCCTCGGTTTATACAGACGTCAAGTATGCTCGAGGCCCAAGGTTGTTGGATCAGAACATGATCGATCTGGTTTTGTGTGCTGCCATCTGGTGATACCCAGGTAATTTTATGAATGCGTCGATGTGAGAAGCAAGTCGAGCATATGACTAGATTTCTTCTACATGCAAAGTCAATCAGGTGGTGGCCATTGTCATTTGTTTCAACGTGGAGACTATATCCTCCTGACATTCTGCAATGAGATATTTCAATGCCAGCCTATGTTTTTTTTTGGCGGGGTAGGGAGGTGAATGCCATTTATGCACAGAGTCTGGGGCTTTCCTGCTCGCAAGAAAGCAACTGGACTACCCACTACACCTCCCCTGTCAACCTGAGAACCCAGCCTGGAACCGTTTGACACATGACTTCGGGTCAGGTCTCGTTATGTTACGCCGTGAGGTGCCTTAAAGCTGGGGGATCCCTTTCCCAGCCGGAGGGGAGAGGGGAAGAAGAAGTACCAGAAAAGCAATCTCCCAGCCCCAGCACCCCCGGCTGCTGTGAGTCCCTTTTATATTTTAGGATTGCCCGAGCATAATGAGCCACTTGGTTCCATTTGTCAACCGATTGGAGCATCACCGCAACTATATTATACGAGGTGAGCCATCCCGTCTCCCTGTAGAGTTCCCTTCGCAGCCTGACCTGTTTTGTACATGCAAAAAATGTGTGACAGGCATTGTCCTCCTCTCCTGGCCAAAACCGACAATCGGGGGACCGTGGCTTACCAAACTTGTGCAGGTAAGACTGAAAACACCCATGCCCGCTCAAAAGCTGGGTCAGATAGAAGTCAGTCTCACCATGCCTTCGATTAAGCCACGGTCTGATGTCCGGAAAAAGGCGCGCAGTCCACCTTCCCTTCACGCAATTAACCCAAGACTGCTGCCAATTGTTGAGTGAGCACTGTCTCTCGCCGCGAACAACCATCTCCCTCGCATCCTCATTTGGCGCAGATGAATAGCGTGGTGCACTCTAGCAAGGAGGGTGACAGGTATCACGCCTGCAATAACTCTCACCACCAGATCAGAGATTGTCGGATACGAAGATGCAATTCTCAGTCCTCTTTTTCTCTGTACCTGTGCCTGACGTTTTCGGTATACCTCCTTGCTGAGAGCTTTGCCCCATACTTCTGCTCCATAAAGTAGCACTGACCATACAGCACTCATCTAGAGACGTTTTCTTGATGGGCTGGGTCTCCGTATGTTGGCCATACGTCGACTCAGAGTTGATATTCCAAAAGTAGCCTTCTCAGCCGTTGCCCTGATTTGCTCAGAAAAAATCATCTTCGAGTCGATCAGTAGCCCCAGGTACTTCACCGATGGCTTCAATTCGATTCGCATATCTCCAATACTGATCATATTTACTCTAAGGATTCTCTTTTTTGTCAAGATGACCACTTCGGTTTTCTCCAGTACTAAACTGAGCCCGCAAGCAGTTATCCAGTCCCTCACTCGGCACATTAGCATACCTAGCCTAAGTTATGTCTGTTCGATGGTGCACCCAGCGACCAGAGCCGCAACATCATCCGCATAGCCGACCAAGCGCGATTCATCTGGCATCTAAAGTCTTAAAAGCCCGTCGTAAGACACGTTCCATAGGTCCGGACCAAGGATAGATCCCTGGGCAACACCGGATGTAATTTCCATCCTTCGTTGGCCCTGTGTCGTGTCGTAGAGCACGCTTTGGTCTTTTAGGTAGTCCCTCAAAAGCCGCATTAGATATTCTGGAACTTGAAAAGAGTTTTCCAGCGTATCCAGAATATCCATCCATCTAGCGGAGTTGAAGGCGTTCCTGACGTCGAGTGTCAGCAACAGGAGGATCCGTCGCTTGGTGCGACTATATGCCTCTGCCTTTTGGACCGCGTTCACCACCTCTGCGATCGCATCAATGGTAGAACGTCCTGCTCTGATGTCGTACTGCCGAGGAGATAGGTCTCCAGCAGCACGAATCGCGTCAGTGAGTCTTCCTTTGATGAGTTTCTCTAGCACTTTCCCAGCCGTGTCTAGCATGCATGACGGACGGTTTGCAGACGGCGTTTCAGGATTTCCCTTCCCCTTGCTGATCAGCACGATCCTCGCCACCTTCCATCGTACCGAAAAAACCCCGTCCCGTACGCAAGCGTTGCATGTGCTGAGCAGCCAGTCAGGACAATGGTGATAGACGAGCCGCAACATCTCAGCCGGAACATCATTTGGACCAAGAGCCTTCCTCGCTTTCAACGAGAGGACTCCCTCCTCCAGTTCCGGCTGTGTGAAAAGTGGACACGTTTTCCCCGCGGATTCAATTGAGGCATGCCCCATTCGATTGCTTTAGCGATGAAGTCTCCCCCAGCCGCAACGAGCACTTTGCCCTCTGCGTTCGAGACGGCGCCCTCCAGAGCATGAAGTTTGGTTTCGAAAGATGATATCGATTCGTTAGGGGTTAGGTACACACTAAAGAAGGTGGTCCCTGAGCAATGAACCCACACGAACCATCCCCTCGTCCACAACTCTCCGCTTGAAAATCACTGCTCCGAATCCAGATGGCGGCAGTACCAGTTTCGTCAGAATACCATAATGCAGAACTTTTATCATGGTGTTGCTCACTCAGCAGCAAAGAAGTCGGCTTTCATGTCCCTCGCAAACTGCTCAAGAAGATTTTGGGCGGTTGAACTGCGGTGTAGGCTTAGCTGCAGGATGCGGGTCATCGAAGTTCTGATTTTGCCTTGGCTAGGGTATCCAACATCAGGTCTTGGATCAGCATCCTTGCAAAGAATACAGTGTGCCTCCTTCGCACACTCTTTTCTTTTATGTCCCATTTCACCACATTTGTAGCATAGGGAACTCCTATCGGATCCTTTGCATACTTGTGTGGTGTGACCATAGCTAATGCATTTGAAACATTGAAGAGTCATTGCTCTTCGCCGTATCCTACAGACCACCCACCCAATTTGTACTTTGCCCTTGTTCAGGAATTGTTCGGCGTCCTTTTAGAGTCAAGTCAACTATGGCCATACGTTGTCCCCTATTGTATTCTGATGTCAGTCTCGCTTTGATCCTTCCCACGTTAGGGAAATCCTTTTTGATGGCCTCTTCTACCTCGGCCAGATCCGTGACGCAGTCAATGTCTCAATGTCTCGGCTTGAGTGAGGCTATAGTTGCTTCCTTGTTGTCAGCCACTGCTCCGAATTTGACCAGTATGTGGCCCGACCGCGTTGGTCGCACTACTTTATAGGTTGTGTTGGTGTCTTCGGGCCTTAGGTTTCCCCTGATTTCCCGCAGGACTTCCGCGTAGAATCGGCCATCTTGGGGCTTTACAAGCACTGCCTGCTGCAAGGGTCTTTGTCGGGGCTTTTGTCTCTCCTGTTTTGCATCAGGTCCTTTTCTGGTTGAGCGTCCATGCGAACTTTACTTTCTGGCACCTTTTGAAGGAGTTTCTTTGCGGCTTTTTTCGCTGCTTTTGTAAGCACTGTCTGGAACTCCGGATCTAGTGCTCCACGCTCATCAAGTGCCTCTTCCTTCCTTTTTTTTCACCATATCCTCCGATTGGGCCTGACGCCATTCTTTTATTGATTTTTACTGGTGCAGCCATCTGCATATGGCCTTTAGATTTCACCCCCAGCGTTTCTTTAGCCTTCTGCTTGTCTTCGGCCTTTAATCAGCTCCCCCAATAATGCACTAGGCGGTCTAGGAGCTCCTCTAGTTCAAGGAGACTAATCTTTACTGCTTTGCTGATTTTTTCGTCCGTTTTCACTGTCATTGTATTCGTCGTCGTTTTTGTCATCGTTAGTACTGCTCTCGATGTACAGTTAAAATCGTGGCTGTAACCGCTGGTTGCGTCATGGTTTTTATTTTTTAGTTCTTTTAGGGTTTTGTACTAAAATACAAAACCCTATTGCAATCACGACCTGTGTCCGTCTGTCCGTCCATCCGTCCGTCCGTCCGTCTGTCCGTCCGTCCGTCCGTCCGTCCGTCCATCCGTCTGTATGTCACAGCACTTTTTCTCCAAAACTTTAGAGGCTACAGCGATGAAACTTTGTGGAAAGCTTAGAAGTGGTGACTTCTTGAAAGTTCAAAGGTGGAAAATTTTTCAAAGGGGTTTAAGGGGGGTCTCCCCGTATAGGGAGGTGACCCCTCAACAATTTTTTTTTCACCATTGGTAGTCGAGTAGGGTGTCATTGGGAAGGTCTTAATGAGATATTTACAAAACAAGTCTTAAAATTGCCTTATGAGTACCGAGGGGGCCAGGGGAAAGGTAAATGTACGAACTTTTCGCGTACCCCCCCTCGCGATTGGACACCTTCCATCCGAAAAATCTGAAAAAAATCATGAATGGAGGTCTTAATGAGTTCAACAACAACAAGTACATGGGAAGTCGAAATTCACTCAGCTTTGTTAGTAATAGTATGATTTATCGATTTTATGTTTTCCTGAATAAAATCTAAACGGTACCCTTAAATTCAATAAAATTTAGCAAACAGATGAGTATTTATAAGATTGATCTTTTCTGAAAGTTTCATGAAGGTCGAATAGTATTTGACGAAGTTATAGCGATTTGAATTGTACTGTATTTCTATGGAACAATATGCCCTGTATTACTATGGAAACATATGGCTATGGAGCCATATGCGCTTTTTACCGACTTAGACACTACAGCTTTGCTAGGATTTGCGTGAAAATTTCAGGAATGATAGGTATCGTGCAGATGAGTACATATAATTGGAACAAGTCTAAGAGGCAGGAGAGAGCTCCTAGCAAAAGGGCTTTGTAACCATTCTAGGATTCGAAAAAATAGGCCATGAATCGATGATTACAGTACAGAGGAGTGGCCCCTGAAAAAAATTTCATGAAAGGTAGCCCATATGAGTATCGACTGAAAGTTATCTATGAGAACTTTTCAAAACAGTTCTTAAACTGACCGTTTTTGCTTCAGTGGGGGCACAGGGGGGAAATACATGAAACATGTGTTTCCTACCTCGCAAATGGACACCCGTGATCTAAAAAATCTGAAAAAATTATCAAGGCAGATATTTATGGGTATAACTATAACAAATACCACAGAAGTCAAAATTCTTTCAACTTTGTTAATAATAGTATGATCCTCGAATTTCACATTTTCTCCAATAAAATCGTCTTTGACATGTTTCTTGATTTTATTTATTGCTGGTTACTGTATTTTGTAAGTTGAGTACAAAACCCTTCTGACATGAGCATAGGTCCGTCTACCCAACTTGTTTATTGCTGGTTACTGTATTTTGTAAGTTGAGTACAAAACCCTTCTGACATGAGCATAGGTCTGTCTACCCAACTTATTTTGGATTTTTTTTATCTTTCTTATATGCTTTTGGTTGCTTCAGTTTTATTGGGTCCCCCTCGGAGCCGCTATCTCCGTTCATGTGTGTGGTCGCCTTTTTGGTCCCATGGTTATCTTTGCAGAGCAGGGAGGCCATGCGGGGGTTGACACAAGCCCTTGTGGGGACAAGTGCTCAGAGCCAGACCAGCGCTAATCGGGAGTCCGTTACAACCGAACATACACCACCAACCCGATGGTGCGAACTTCGAAAGTACTCCGAGGCCTGCCATGGTTTTACCGGGACGGATACGGTATGATAGTTGAATTGGAGCCGCTCACACATGAGTGTCACCTCGGCGCTACAGTGCAAAGCAACTAGGTTGAAACCATTATATCCGCCAGCCCAAAGCATCAATTCCAGTTTATTGTCCAAAGCGTAGTCCAGGTCCAATCAGGGTAATCATCTGTCATTCCAGAAGGGAACCTCACGGCGCCCCCCATATCCTCGGGTCCGTGGAGGCGGCGCTCCCCAAGGAATGCTAGCCTCCAAGAGTGCTTTTCTCAACCGACATTCTCCCTGCGGGAATTTCGTCGGGTACGTGGGGGTGGAACTCCCCAAAGAATGCTAGCCTCCAAGAGTATTCCTGTCGACCAGCATTCCCCCTGCGGGTCCCCCCTTAGAGACGTTATTTGCGTTCGTATATAAAATCGCCTTATTGATCCCATATTTGTCTTTAGAGAGCAGCAAGGACATGCAAGGGCATGCACAAGTCCTTACGGGAACATATACGAAGAGGCAGACCAACGCTAATTGGAAGTCCATCTCAACTGAATCTTAACCGCAAACTTAACGTTGCGAAAGTTTTACCGGAGCAAAGATGGTAAAACACTGAAATTTAAGCCGTTTGATCGCAAGTTTCTCCACGGCCCGACCCCGCTATGCAACAAGGTCTAAAGCTAGCCCAAAAGGTCCATTCCAACTCGATATGTTATTCGTAGTCCTAAGATCGTTGCCATGTCACGATAAATACCACTTCCTTGACTACGTAGGGTCAGCATTCCCCAAAGAATACTTGCTTCCATGTATATCCTTGTTGACCAGCATAAAGAAATAAAATTCAGGAAAATTGTATCGCACATCTTTCTCATTCATCAGAATTCATGCTTTTTTGACAAGAATTTTTTTTTTACAGCGAATATAAAATTTTTGTAAAGTTTGAACTGAATTGAATCCTCAGAAGTTTTTTAGTTTGAAATTCTTTAAAATTATTTTAAGCTCACTTATTATAGATTTTCACACATTCACTTGCATATTGTAAATATTAATTGTTATTTTAATGAAATTTCTAAATAACCCTAAAACAAAATTAACTAGAACAGCAAAAATTTAACGCTAAAATCCTATTAGCCCAATTCTCAAACGCTTGCTTCCTCCTTCTCATTCACTTGCTGTGAACTGTAATAGTACGTATACATATCGCATTAGTATCAGATCAAATTGATACTCAACAATCCATATCATCTTTGCTACCATCATCATTATCATCATTTCCTCATTTACATAAGCCCATAGGGAAAGTTTCTTACGTGCTTGACACTTTCACCTTTCACCCCTAATTGTCTTCCTCCCATCCATCTTCGCATATCATCCTGAATTCCACTTGTGCTGAATTTAAAACTTTTCACATCAGAAATTTAATTAAAATCCCTTTCTCAATGCGTTCCTTATGAATGGATCCTTGCGTACGTGGTTGTTGTTGTCTGCTTGCTATACGGGGAAGGTAAATATGGGCTTTTGTTCCATTATATGCCTACAAAAGCCAGCAATTTTCTTCAACAATTACCAAATTTGCATAATCTTCATGTTGACATTTTTCTCTACATGCGTGACACAGCATTCGGTGGGACTTCCTTAAATACCGTTCTTTGCCATTCTTGTGGTAAAGCGAACGATAACATAATATCAAGAGAAGGAGGAAGAGGGTACGCGATTACCAAGTCTGAAACAATGACCTGGTTGGAATATATGCAGATTAAGCCATTCCGGGCACAAGTTAATTTTCCGCATATCCTTAGACGATATATGATACAAAGAAGGGATTTTAATCACGCAGCGCTCTTGCCTTTGAAATTTCACGCCATCGTTGATGGTTTCTTTCCCACACGCCCACACACACGATCCCATAATTAAACCTCGTCATCATCTAATAGCTCTTCTGAACCCTTTTGCTTAGACTATCTTCAATGTGATCCTGTTAGGAGATGGAGTAGGAATAAATTAAGTTTTGTGAAAAAATTAAATGCTTAAATATTCAAATGGAGATATTTTTTTCGGGTAGGCGCAAGGATTCAGTAGAAGAATATTGAGGTTAACGTGTTTTGACACAGGATAACTTGTATAAGGAGCGATGCTATATCCGACCAGCACTTGAGTTCGCATTTTTCGGTGACTGGAGGAAAATCCTTAATAGCAAGTGAGCACGTGAAAAGTGGAAATAATAAGAAGTTACTTTTCACAGCATTACCTAAAACAGGAGACGATGATTTATTGCCTGATCGTTATTGCAAATGGTATAACTTAGCTTAATACCCTTACTCGTATTGTGTGTGTACCTCCCACAGCTACGGAAAGGGAAATACCAAACCACAATTACACGCAACTTCTCGCAGCACATGAAAAATTCTTTCGGCTCTCTTACGGAGCAATCAAAGCATTCCTGTCGCACACGCAGTCGAGGCGAGGTTTCGTTTAAGGTAACTGAGAGCCTCCAACACCTGATAATGAAGGCAGAAGTCAAAGACATTTATTACACTCTCTCCCTCCTTCATTTTGGTTCAGAGTAACGCAACCACTGCCCCCAATTTATCCGGAAAAATTACCAACCATGTATGAGTAGTATATGACTCTCCGACGAAATCATTATTCTCTCTTATGCTCTTGCCGTAGTAAAACAATCAATTAGCATGCGAAGTTACGATTAAGAATCTGTCCTGATTGTTCCACGATTCTTATCTGGGAGTCTGAAATGGAGAATAAGACGTACGGCGACAATCGTAAGGCCTATGGGGGAGTGGGGACAGGGGATGAAGCATGTAAGATGTTGCGTACAGAGAGAATCGGTTTTATGACTTTGATTACTGTACGAGTAAATCAAGAAAGGACATCGTGTGTAGGTTTGAAGTTAACTGACCTTGTTTCATTCTGCTACTCCTTTCCAGTAACAAAATGTGGTGGTTAACCCAGATTTAGTGGGTTTCCTTTTTTCCGGTGGGAAAACCATGAAATACAAACCATTTCAAAATGGCTTTTCATAGTTCATTTGTAACACTTATGGCTAGTAATAGTATGGAGCAATTAAATCTAATTAGTGATATAGTATGTATAATTTTGAAATTAAATTGGTAAATCCTTCATGAAAAAATCAGCGTACCTTTTTTTTTATTACGGTAAAAATTGCTTAGTTGTAAGTTATAAGACTATGAGGTGAACAAGAGGTTTGATTGCAAAATTTAGCTCATTTGATATTTTTGGCAAGAAATTTATATTTAAATAGAGCGGGAAATACTATATATATCTCCTCATTACTAACGCCTCTATCAAGCCTGCCTTAACTTTTATTTTTTTACGCTTATCGTAGCTTGCGCGACAACCCGGTGGCATCAAATTTCATTTTTCTGTCGTAGAGAGGTGAAGGCTACTTGCGCCTTGGGTGTGAAAATCCCATCACTACAAGAATTTTGGACCATCGGCTAAACACCTCCTCTGTTAACTTGAGAACCTTGCCTGGGCCCTTATTTCACACCGGTTCAAATGAGGCCTCTTTTTTGTTATGTTTTAGGGTGCCAGTTGGATGATCAGTACTGAGAACATACTGAACAAATCGAAACCAACGGGGAAATATCTGGACATACTGATAGACTTCAAGCTGATTTTTTTTGAACATATCAGGGCAACATATGGAGTATGATTAACGTGAGTACCTGCCGTTTAGGGCCTAGCCTCACGGTTACTATAAGACTGCGATTGGTTTAAGCGCCTATCATCGCCCCCCAGGCCGGTACTAGTTTACATTGAGGGAACTTTCAACTTTATCTGACGCTAGAAAGTTAACGCCAACTTTTATTTTTAACCATCAGCCACCACGATACTCCCCGAAGCACCGCAACCAATCAGCTGACCATCCGAAGATAAGGGCTCATCAGCTGCCCGTGGTACCTTAGTATACCTCCAGGGTCGAGGTTCGCAGCGTTGATCTTGTTATCGAATAATCACAAAGCCACTATGTTTCGGATTAAGTTCCTGTCCTAGTATTTTTACTAAGCGATTCGGGTACTCCGGGAGCGCCAGTCCCCATCGGCTTCACTGAAATCGGAGACGACAACCCAACAATAGCAGTTGCACCCCTTTGAATTACTAGATCAGTTCCGCTCTGGGGTTTGAGTCAGAACAACAGCTGATAAGGCTCTAAGGGGTGTATCGGCACTCAGCCGTCTAAAGGCCAACATAAGGTAACCAACCTTGTAAAGGAAACAGCTGCTGATGAGTGAGCGTACTGCTTTATCGATATGACCTTAGCAATGACGTTTTTAACAACGAGCTGCACTGGAAGTGGTTGGCACTGGTTCAGAGACAGAAAGTGCTGCAATTTATATCTGCACATCGAACACCTTTTACAAGTCGGCGGTGTTGGTGATTAGACCTCTTGCCCTTCTTACTAGGGAGCGTAGGAATATCGACCTACAATCGAGTAAAAATGAGAAGTAGATGGTCACTAAGGAGAATAAACAATGTGTTACCGACTTCGTTGCCACCCACTGTTTTATTGGGGCTACTCTGACTGAGGCCTACCAGTCCCAACCAACTCACCCGAAGACGGGCATGAATGCCAATTATTTGGTTCAGCAAGCCTCCCAAAAGTCACAGAAATGAGAAAGCGACCAAGCTGAATAATATAAGCACCCCGAATTTGTTTGGTGCTCTTAGACACCTAACAGCAATGTCTACCCTTCCATCACCTGCACTCCCACCACGCAATTTCACCACCAATTTAACCCACGTAAAACTAGTACTACCATTTTCACGGATAGAAGGAAAGAACTTTGGATTCCCGGCACCAAAGAAGTTAAGATTCCCTCATTACTATCACAGGGAGAAGGAAAAAACGTCAGATTCCCTCACCTCGCCGAACACTACCACTTCGATCAATAACCCGAGAAATGTATTTCCAAACCACACTCTTCACCCGCTGTAAATTCAAAATTAGTTATTTATGAAGACAAATATATGTAAACTCTACGTTACAATTATTTTCCATACATTCTCACATACAATTTATTGTTTAATTAGCTAAACCCATTGGGGGAATGCTGGCCAACAGGAATATTCTTGGAGGCTAGCATTTTTTGGGGATTGCCGTCCCTATGCACCCGAGAAAATTCCCACAGGGGGAATATCGGTCGACAGGAGTACTATTAAAGGCTGGCATTCTTTTAAGAGCGCCGCGCCCATGGACAAGAGGATATGGAGGGCACCGTGCGGTTCTTCTTGAGATGAAAGATAACGATCCTGACTGAATCTAGACTACGTTTTGGAAAACGCGCGAATTGATGCTTTGGGCTGGCGTCGAGATGACTCTCGTGCGTGAACGGCTCCAATCCAACTATCATACCGTCTCCGTCCTGCTAAAACCTTTGCAGGCCTGAAGTACGTTCGAAGCTCACACCATTAGGTTGGTGGTGAAGGTTCGGTTGAGACGGGCTCCCGGTTAGCGCTGGTCTGGCTCTGAGCGCTTGTCCCCAAAAGAGCTTGCGTCAACCCTCGCATGGCGTCCCTAATCTACAAAGATAATCCTGGGACCAAAAAGGTGACCACACACATGAACAATGATAGCAGCTCCAAGGGGGACGCAATAAGACTGGATCTAATAAAAACTCTAAAGCAAGATAAAACGATTCAGCGGCTGCAGCCACGATGTTAACAGCACACCGGGAGTGGTACTAACGATGACAATAACGACATCCCGTGACAGTGAATATAGAAGAAAAACGGAGAATAACAGACAATCTTGTCCAGGCTGAGATCCATGCGGCACTCGGGCGCAGCAAAAGCAAAACTGGTTCGAATGCCAGAACATCCTAAAAATGAAGAGCGGGAAACTCTGCAGACCATGCCAGATGTTCGAGTAATGAGGCAAAATATAAAGAATATTGAGGATTTGGTGGTTACTGCTACGAAAACTACCAAAGTGACTGAAGAAACGGTCTTAAATCCCAAAATAATAACGAACCACCCTGAACTCCACAAAGTTATCAAAGCAGGAAAAGAAAGGAGTGACCAGATAAATAAAGCGACGTTGTGTGATTTCATCGCCACCGTAGAAAATGTGGCGAAAGTACTATACTTGAAAGCCGATAACTTCTACCAAAGTACAATTGCCGTGTAGTGACATGAAGAGGAAAGGCTAATCCGAAGAGTGGGAGACGTCCAAAAACAATCAAAATAGCATGCGATTCACCAAAAATCAGCACAGGAGTAAAGATTAGGCTACTTGAACATGAGTTGCTTTTAGACCACACAGGGCATTATCAGAGGAGTTGATTAAGGGCTGAAGAGAACCAGAAGGTTAAAGAAAAGTAGAAGGCTAAAGAAGCGCTGTGAATTAAACCTAAAAGACATGAACAGATAGCTGAATCCTCAAACATTATTGAAAGAATGGTGTCTAGCCCAATCGAAGGAAATCGGAATCAAAGAAGGAAGAAAAAGGCACTTAATTGGGGCGGAACGCCAGACCAGGGGTTCCAGACCGTGCTGGAAAGAGCACCAAAGAAAGCCGCAAAGAAATTCCTTCAAAAAGTTCCAGAACTTAAAGTTTGCACAGACGCCCAGCCTGAAAAAATACCTTATACGAAACATGAGAGGAAAAAGTCACAACAAAGATCCCGGCAGAAGACACTGCTCTTAAAACCCTGAGATGGCTGATTCTATGCAGAAACGCTGCGGGAATATCGGATGAAACGTAAGGCCCGAAGAAATTAACACTGCTTTTAAATTAATACGACCAACCCGATCGGGCCACATACTAGTCGAGGCCAACAACAAAGAAACATTCTGCGATGCAGTGAAGAAAGACCTTGGCAAAAGCGCAACTTTTGTCCTGCTCCAGCCAATCGTAGTGATCAAAATAAGAGACATTAACTGCTTCATGGACCTGGGCAAGGTAAAATAGGCCATCAAAAGAGAGTTCCCTAGTGTGGGCGTGATCAAAGCGAGGCTAACACCAGAAAACCATAGAGGAAAACGCATGACCATCATTGGCTTGACCTAAAAAGATGCCGAACAATTCCTGAATAAGTACAAAATAAGAATAGTTGTCTGCAGTATATGGTGAAGAGCAGCACCTTTTATGTGTTAAAAATGGCTTGGCTATAGTGACACTACACAAGTATGCAAGGGACCCCATACGAGTTCCCTATCCCAAAAATGCAGTGAAATGGAACATTAAAGGAAGGGCTTACCCTTTGTAAGCCACACTGTATTCTTTGCAAGGACGCCAATCTAAGACCGGATCTTGCGCACGTCTTGGGATAAAGAAAATGTCGACTTTTCCAGGAAGCCCTAACAAAGGCAAAGTCAGAACTTTGATGACCCGTATTCTGTAGCTAAATCTACACCGCAGTTCAACCGCCTGCTTGAGCAGTTTGTGAGCGACATTAAAGCCACCTTTTTGCTGCTGAGTGAGCAACACCATGATAAATGAAACTGGCTCTGCCACCAGCTGGGTCTGGAATAGTGATTTCTACGTAGAGCGCTGTGAACATGGGGATGGTTGTGCGTGGGTTGGTATTCATAAACCATTTGCCTTAGTGTGTACCTAACGCCGAACGAACCGATATCTTCTTTTCTACCCAAGCTCAATGCTTTGGAGGCTGCTGTCTCGGACGAAGATGGCAATGTGCTTGTTGGAGGAGACTTTAACCCTAAAGCAATCGAATGGGGCATGCCTTTAATAGATCCACCGGGAACACAAATCCTGAAAATGGTGGCCAGATCGGCATTTGTCATACTAAACACCAGGACAATGGACGTCCGTGATTTCGACCCTCTGCAATTGGGTGGTGAGGTTCATCGAAGTGCTCATGGTAGGTGCTCCACTGCTGGGTGATTCTCAGAGGACAGGAGGATCAGCAGCTGAAAATTGGGTGCACTCAACTTCAGTGCAGTGCTTCTTTGTCCCGTTAATAACTTCAGCACAGCAAGCACGGTTGACTGAAATTGCTGCGAAGCGAAAGGACTGTCAGAAGTTTTTGCGAGAGGCTTAACGGGCACGGAACCATAACGAGCCATGCAACCAAGTAGCAGCAAAATGCCTTCGCGAATTGATCAACAACAGCAAAGCTCGTGGTTGGCAAGATCTAGTAGACAATGTGAACAAGGATCTTTAGGGCCTTGGCTTCAAGCTAGTTATATGAAAACGTTGTGCCCTACGGAACCCTTGTATATATAAAGTGTAAAAGAAAGACAAGGTAGTGCGGGTAATCTTCCCTAGCCATCCCGTCCGTGTTGACGCTGTCCACGGTGGAACAGCAATTGTGTGCCCATTCTTCACACACCTGGAGCTGAACGAGGCGTCCCTATCATTGAAAGCAACAGAGACTCCAGGCACAGATGGTTCTCCAGCTGAGGTGTTGCAAGTTGCTTTTATCATTATTCGGACTTGCCACTCAGTACATTCAATGCTTGACTATAAGATGGGGCTACCCCGGTTCGATGTAAGGTTGTCGGGCTCGTGCTAATCAGCAAACGATGAATTCTGGATTGTCATCTGCATACCACCCGTTATGCATGCTAGACATGGTAGAAAACTGCAAGAAAAACTCATCAAGGGATGGTTCACTGACGCAATTCATGTTGCCGGGGGCCTATCCCCTCAGCAGTACGGCTTTAGAGTAGGACGTCCCAAGATTGATGCGGTAGCAGAGGTGGTGAGTGTGGTTCAAGAGACAGAGGTACAAAGCCGCACAGTGCGATGGATCATTCGGCTAGTGACACTTGACGTTGAGAACGCCTTCAACTCTACCAGATGGGTGGATATTTAGGATACGCTAGTAAACATATTTCAAGTTCCAAAATATATGATGCAGCTTCTGAGGGTCTACCTGAGGGACCAAAGCCTGCTTTAGGACACCACACAGGTCCAGTCAAGGATGGGATTTACATTGGGTGTTGCCCAAGAATCTACCCTTAGTCCGGACCTATGGAACGTGTCTTACGACAGGTTACTGAGACTAGAGATGCCAGATAAGTCACACTTGATCGCATCGTTGAACAAGCGCAACCTAGAATAGGTATGCTAATGCACCGAGTGAGAGACTGGTTGACTGCTTGTGGGTTCATTCTAGCGCTGGAAAAAAACAGAGTGATTATTTTGACAAAAAAGAGAATCTCTAAACTAAGAATGATCAGTATTGTATACACAATAATGAAATCAGAGCCAGTGATGGAGTATCTGGGGATACTGATCGAGTCTAAGATAAGTTTCGCTGAGCGAATTAGACCAATGGCTGAGAAACTTACTTTAGGCGTGTGAGCTTGGAATTATAACATACTTGGGAGGAACCAAACCGATCAGGAGGAGGCCTCTTGAGGAGGTCGATGCTCGAAGAGATCATTGCTAAATCGTAGACATGGTGAGACTGACAATCTTTTAAGCAGGCAAGGGTGTTTTTGAGTTTTACATGCACAAGATTGGTAAGTCGCGGTCTCCTGACTGGAGATTTAGACGATACTTGCCACACATTTTCGTTTGCAAAAAATGGGAAAAACTGTTACGGGATTTCTACAGGGAGACAAAAGCTCACTCCAGATTTATTTTATCACGAACGACTTCAAAGTTAAATGCCATCACTTGAAGCTTCTTACAGAATATTCCTTTCAGTTTCGTGAAAACGCCATCTGCGTCCTGTGGGCTGATACCCCTCAGCTTTTCCTCCCATTGATTGCTGACCTCACCTTTGCAGTATGAACAGGTTAAGTTTTGAACATTCTCTAGGTGTAATTACAACTTAGCTAACGAGGGATGATTTTTGTCCAAAAAGCACCGATAAATATTATTGACGCATGTGCGAAAAAGGCTTTGCAATATTTTTAATCTTGCGATGGTTGGTGTTACATCTCCTTTCATGTTGTTTCGATGTTTAATCTTGGGAACTACTTTCTCAATCGTTTTCAGCATCAACTTCTTTAACTTCGACAAATAGAGATCTGTTTCATTTTTAGTTAGATTTCTGTCATAAAAAACCATTGAGCAAGCATTGCCATGATCAGGAGGCGGGCATTGCTTCTGGTACTCTCGATTGAACTTCTTTTGAAACATACACCATCAGTACAATTTTTCACTGGGCTCTGCCAGATCCAATTTGCACTCTCCGGGGATATGAACTTCGTTGCATTTCATAAACCGATATTGCATGGCACAATTAGCAGCGGAAAGGCCAAATTATTGACACTGGTAACACTCTTTTCTGAAGGTGTTTGGACCTCACCACTCTGAAATTCAAGTACCTTACCTGTTGAGGGGCACTTGGACCGCTTATATTTGTAGCAGAGAAAGTGTTAAATTTTTCTTTTCGATAGTTGATCTCCTTGTTGTAAAGGTTTTGACAGAAACGAATTCAATTTCTGGTGCAGATTCCTTGAGTTCCTGAAGGAGATCGACCGTATCCTCTCCTCAGTCCAGACCCTTCCACAAGAAGGTCTGACTTTTTTACTTTTTTGGGTAAAGGTGATGTGAGGAACCTCCCCAAAACTCGGTGCACCTTTGGTCGACTTGAAGTCAATGAATGATTCTGTTTTAATATCTCTTGATTCTCTTGGATATCTATGAATGATCATATTGACATTCTCTTATTAAAATTTTGATTGCATCTCATTCTTAGAACCAAAGATATAGAAGTATGAATTTTATGCCAACTCTGTTCAATTTATACCTTAATTTCCAATGGCTTCTTTCCTACAATCTAAGCTAGCATTCAACTGCTAAGTTTGAAGGAACTGATCTGAGGTAATAATGAATATTTGTACATTGATATGCAGCACGCAATTAACTAAAGTAACAGTCTAAAAGGTGTGTACAAATAATTCCTACTGTAATTGCTTTAAACTCTTGCAACTTCCATGATACACTGAAAAGAAGATATGATTGAATTATTTACATTAGTATTTGAAATAAAGAAGAATCTTTCCTTGGGATTAACACTCTGTATAGTTTTTAACAACAAATCTGCACATACAAAAGAATATATAAGAAAAGAATGAAAAATGTTGAGAATAAATAATAACAATGAAGTAAATACTATCCATTCCAGCCAAATTGGTCCATCTTACCAAAATGACAATGATGTCGATGACATTCTAAGTCTGCATCAATAACCAACTCACCGATGCCTTTGATACAAATATCAGACTAAAGCAGAGAGATGGGCTGACCCCATTGCTATTCAATTTGGCTCTGGAAGACGTCAGAAGGTAGCTACCTATCGATACACGAGGTACGTTACTATACGAGTACAAGTCAAGCCAAGTAGTTGCCTATGCGGGCGACATCAACATTTTGCCACGGCTATTAATAACTGCCAAAGAACTCTTCCTGAAACTGGACAGCGGAACAAAACTAGTAGGGTTACAAATCAACGAAAATAAAACAAAGCTCATGACGCAGTCGAAGGAAAATACCTCAAATGCACAAAATATCATTTTTGTTTATTTCGGCACCAAAATAACAAGAACCAGTAATGAAAGAGACGAAATTCGCCGAAAAACTCAGCTCGCAAATAAAATATATTATTCAGTTTTGGCAATCTTGAAGACCAGCTGCATACACAGGAAAACAAAGCTTCAAGTATACAAATCTGTGAGAAGACCTGTGTTATCCTATGGATGTGAAACATGGACCCTAACCCAAGCATCCGCAAATATATTGAACACTTTTGAGCGACGGATCCTGAGACGAATAATCGGAACGAAGCTAGACGGGGACCAAGGATGAATTCGATACAACCATAAGCTGTACGAAATTTTCGACGAAGTCTCAACGATAGTCACACTGCAGAAGCTGCAATGGGCTGGACACATGAATCGTACGGACGAACAACAGATACTCAAGAAGGTATTCGTTGGAAGAAGTGGAGATCAGAGACCAGTAGGGAAACCAAGGAAGTGCTCGTCTGACTTGGTCTACGAAGACAATTCATTGCTGCTCGGATTTTGAAATTGGAGATCGTGGTCAATAGACCGAAACAGTTGGAGGCACTATTTGCAGGAAGCGAAGACCCAAGACGGGCTGTAGTGCTACGAAGAAGAAGAAATACTATCCATAGAGGTAACAGAGAAGAAAAAAAACAAATTAGTTGAGATTTCATCGTATAATGGAGAAGCATATCCAAATAATGAAAAACAAAGGAAAATGAATTGTAAACTAAAACATAAGCAAAAGAATTATTTGAAGCAAATTAATTTTTTTAATGGAACAAATAAGTGTAATTAAAAATTCACGAATTTTTAGACAAAAATTGCAGCGGGAAGCAGGAGCGGAAGGTTAGTATGCCACCAAGTTCGGTTGTTCTGTTGGGTTACGCAGTGCTGGTGTTTGTGTTTTTATTAGCGTAGAATGGTTCGATTAGAATTAAAGTAGTTTATGTCTGGCACCACGTCGGCATTGAGATTGGGAACACGCGGATTTGACTTTATTTGTTATGGAGTGACGGAAAGCTTCGTGAAGGCAGATTTCATTTATCTTGAGAAAAAAACTTCAAATGTGCATTTGAATTTGTGGCTGAGAAATTGTATTCGAATCAAGTTTGCTCACGAAAGAACTGTGATGTAAATTCCATAAGCAGTTCCCTCAGAGTAGACTAAGGATGTCCGTACTAGTAGCGCTGTGTTTCAGTCCGTTGTTGCGCATCGAGACTTCACGTCTTTAAACGATGAGAGGCCAGTTTAGATTTCTTTTTGAAAATCTCGAATGAACGGACGGACCAAATTCATTACAACCTTCAATGTAAAACCTGAAATATTTTACTGATTGATAGGCCCCTAGCGATTCATGATCATACGTGCCATAATTTTGTTGATTTTGGTTCAATTTCTTTAGAAAGAATCCTAAAGGTTGCCAAATCTATAATGACTAGAAGTTTTTTCAGTTCTACAATCGTTTCTGCGAATTTGAAATGTATGATATCTTTATATTTGTCTGGCAAAGGTTTAATTCCTGTAAATGAATCGGAATGAAAAAAACAAACATATAGTATAGATCTTGTAGTATAGAATTTATAAAGCGTTGAAAAATCTTTGCAGCATTACATAAGCCAAAAATCATGCAAGTGGACTTGAAGAGTCCGAACGGTATGTACATTGCCATTTTTGGAATATCTTCTGCTTGTACTGGAATTTAGTGATACGATTTTAGAAGATCTAAGGTTGAGAAAGTTTTGCAGCTGGCTGAATTTAAGGGACAAAAATCTGGTGTTGTAATTGTATTAAGATATCTGTAGTCACCACAAAGACCCCAGCCACCGTTGCTTTTCTGTACGGTGTTACTTTTCTGTACGGTGAAAATAGCTGGCTACGAGCTGGACGACAGATACCATACTCGAAAACAAAATTAATTCTTTCTTAGCTGCAGCTAATTTCCCTTGAGCAAAACGTCTTGGTTTTGAAACTAATAGTGGTCCTCGCGACATAATATATATGATGGTTTGAACCTAGTTGCTTTGCACGGTAGCGTCGAGATGACACTCGGGTGTGAACGGCTCTAATTCAACTCTCATACCGTCTCTGTCACGGCAAAACCTTGGCAGGCCTCGGAGTACGTTCGAAGTTCGCATCATTGGGTTAGTGGTGTATGTTCGGTTGAGATGGACTCCCGGTTAGCACTGGTCGAGCTCTGAGCACTTGTCCCTATAAGGGCTTGTGCCAACCCTCGCATGACCTCCCTGCTCTGGAGATAACGGCTCTGAGGAGGAACCCAATAAAACTGGAGCAACTAAAAAATATAGAAAAAACCAAAAAAAAAAAAAGAAAGCAAAAATAACAGCAATGACGACGCAACCAACGGCTGCAGCCACGATGTTAACAGCGCATCGGGAGCCATACTACGGATGACAAAGCCCCCGATTAATACAATGACAGTGAAGACTGACGAAAAATTCAAGTTCCTGCGGCGTTTGAGCGCACCACTAAAAATAATGCGAACGTCAGAGCATCCTTAAAAGGAAAAGCAGGACACGTCAGATGTTTGAGCGGTCGGGAAAAATATAAAGAGCATCGACAATTTGATGATCACTGCTGCGATTGCTACTGAAGCGATTGAAACAAGGGTCAGAAATCCCGATACATCTACGAACCATCCAGAAGTCCACAAAGAGATTACGCCAGGAATAGAGAGAAGTGACCAGGCAAATAAAGTGACGTCGTGTGATTTCATTGCCAACGTCGAAAACGTAGCGGGAGTACTGTATTCGGAAACAAAAACCGATAATCTCTCCCAAGAACGATGGTGGCAAAGTACAGTTACTTCCCAGTCACTTGAAGAAAATATGCTATTCCGATATTCTAAAAAGAAACGAGTCGCCAAAAATCAATTAAGGCTCCTTGAACTAGAGGAGCTCCTAGAACGCATACCGCACTTTTAAAGGAACTGGCCAAAGGCGG
Source organism: Odontomyia ornata (assembly GCA_963969285.1). Lineage (NCBI taxonomy): Eukaryota > Metazoa > Arthropoda > Insecta > Diptera > Stratiomyidae > Odontomyia > Odontomyia ornata. Next base: position 35,550,847 of record OZ017741.1, read on the forward strand.
GAGTGCACCAGAAAGCCGAAGAAGAGCAGAAGGCTAAAGATGCGTTGAGCCTGAGGGGCAAACGAATACAGCTCAATCGTAAAAAATCAATAAAAGAATGGCGTCTAGCCCTACCGAAGGAGATCAGGATAAAAGAAGTACAGAAGAGGCACTTGATGGGTGTAGAAAACCAGATTTGAGATTCCATATAGTGCTGACACAAGGAGCGAAGAAAGCCGCAATGAAACTTCTTCAAAAAGTACCAGAAGACAAAGTTCGCACGGACGCCCAACAAGAAAAAAGACCTGATGCGAAACAGGAGAGAAAGAAGCCCCGATGAAGATCCTGGCAGCAAGCACTGCTTTTAATACCCCAAGATGGCCGATCCTACGTGGAGGTGCTGTGAGCTATCAGGGAAAATTTAAGGCACGAAGACAGTTACACTGCTCTAAAGCAGTACGACCAATGTGGTGGGCCACATACTGGTGGAATTTGGAGCAGAGGCCGACAATAAAGAAGCATTCTGCGCCGCAATAAGAGAAGTCCTCGGCAAAAGCGCAACTAAAGCCTTGCTTGAGCCAACGGTAATTATCGAAATAAGAGACAAAGATGTTGATCCAAGACCATATTTTGGGCACGTCTTGGGATCAGCGAAATGCCGGGTTTTCGAGAAAGCCCCAGCAAAGGTAAAATCAGAACTTCGATGACCCACATCCCGCAGCTAAACCCACACCGCAGTTTAACCGCCCAAAATCTGTTTGAGCAGTTTTCGAGAGACACGAAAGCCGACTTAATAATGCTGAGTGAGCAGCACCATGATAAAAGCTCTAGATCATGGTATCCTGATGAAACTGGTACTCCTGCTATCTGGATTCGAATGAGTGATTTCCAGGTAGAGAGCTGTGAATGGGGGGGAAGGTTTTGTGTAGGTTCGGCACGCTGGGATCACCTTCTTTAGTAAGTATCTAACACCAAACAAATCGATATCATCTTTCCAAGCTAAGCTGAATGCGCAGACGGCAACGTGCATGCCTCAAATAGATTGGCGGGAAAAATGAATCCTAGAAATAGGAGCCAGGATGGTGCTCGTCGCACTGATCACCAGAAATACGCTGACTTTTGGCAGTATTGGCTGTGAAGGAACCATACCTGACATGACATTTGTCCCGCAGCCCTTAGTATGGAGTAGACACAATTGGAGAGTATAAAAGGACTACTCAGCCAGTGATTATCAGTGCATTGTGTTTGTGATAAGTTATGTTGTCTCCCGACGTTCGTACTCTTGGCTTCCTACAATTGGGTGGAACATCGGAAGGATGGAAGTGCTCGCAGCAGCTGCTCCGCTGCAGGGAGATGCGCAGGGGATGGAGGAACTGGCAGCTCAAGACGTGGTGAGCTCAACTATGACCACAATTACGACTGCTTTCAATGCTTCTATGTCCCGTGAAAAACCCGATACGGCAAGCTCCCAGTGTACTGATGGTCTCCTGAAGTTGGTGAAAAGCGAAAAGAGTATCAAAAGCTTCGTCATGGGCGCGAAACTGTGACGAGGCATGCAACCGGGTGGTAGCATGTAATTCGGCCAGAAAATGCCTTCTAAACTGATTAACAGCAGTGAGGCCCGTTGCTGGCAAGATCTGGTGGCCAATGTAAAGAAAGATCCGTGGGGCCTTCACTACAATCTAGTTTTGGGGAAGCTTGGTGCCCTACAGAAACCTTGCATACATGACGCGGGGTAGATGGACGAGTAGGTGTGGGTACTCTTCCTGACTCATCCCATTCGGGTTGACGCTGTCCATGGTGAAACAGCAGCTGAGTGTGTATTCTCCACATAGCCAGAACTGGAAGAGGCAGTCCTTTCACTGAAAGCGAGGAAGGCTCCCGGTCCAGATGGTGTTCCACCTGAGGTCTTGTAACTTGTCTTTCACCATTGCCCTGACTTGCTGCTCAGCACATTCAACGCTTGGCTACGGGACGGGGTACGGTGGAAGGTAGAGGCTCGTGCTGATCAGCAAGGAGAAGGGATATCCCGGATCTTCATACCACCCGTTATGCATGCTGGACACCACTGGGAAAATGCTAGAGAAACTCATCAAGGGAAGGCTCAGTGGCTTGATTCGTGCTGCTGGGGACTTATCTCCTCAGCAGTACAGCCTTAGAGCAGGACGTTCCACCATTGATGCGATTGAAGAGGTAGTAAGTGTGGTTCAAAAGGTGGAGACATATAGCCACGCTAAGAAACGAATTGTCTTGTTGGTCTTACTTGACGTTAGGCACACCTTCAACCCCATTGGATACGCCGGAAAATCCTTTTCAAGATCCAGAATATCTAATGCGGCCTTTGAGGGACTAGCTGAAGGACCGAAGCTTGCTTTACGACACGATACATGGCCAATGAAGGATGGAAGTTACACCGGATGCTGACAAGGGATCTATCCATGGTCTAGACCTGTGCAATATGTCTTACAATGGAATACTGAGACTGGAGACGCCAAACGAGTCGTGCTTGATTGGCTTTGTGGATGATGTTGCGGCTCTGGTCACTGGACGCACCGTTGAATAAACGCAACTTAAGCTAGGTAGGCGAATGTGCTGAGTGAGAGACTAGATAACTACTCGCGGGTTCAGTTTAGCACTGGAAAAAACCGAAATGGTCATTTTAATAAGAAAGAGAATCCCTAGAGTAAGGATGATCAGTATTGGAGACATACTAATCGAATCGAAGCCAGCAGTGAAGTACCTGTAGCCATTGATCGACTCAAAGATGAGTTTCTCTGAGCAAATCAGGGCAACGGGTGAGATGGCTGGTTCGAGAGTATCGGCTCTGAGTCGACCTATGGCCGACAAAGGGGGACCCAACCCATCAAATAGATGCCTCTTGGTGGGTGCTGTAGTGTCAGTGCTGCTGTGTAGAGCAAAAATATGGGGCGACACTCTCAGTAAGGAGGTATAGCGAAAACGCTTGAGACAGGTACAGAGAAGAGGAGGACTGAGGATTGCATCTTCCAACAGTCTTTGATTTGGCGGTGACAATAATGTAGGCATGAAACATGTCGCCCTCCTTGCTACAGAGTGCCGTACTATTTATCTGCGTCAAAATGAGGAGGAATTTGGTTGCCCGTGAGGAGAGACATCGCCCGCTCAACGAAGTTACGGTCTCCGGATTGTCGGTTTTGCCCAGGAGATAAAGACAATGCCTGCCACGCATCTACCGGGAGACAGAAGAGCTCACTCCGGATAGTATAGTTGCAGCAATGCTCAAATTGGTTGACAAATGGAACCACGTAGCACATAATGCTCGGGCAATCCTAACAGATAAAAGCGACTCACAGCAATTGGGGGCGTTGAGGCTGGGGGATCGCTTATTTGGCAGCTCCTCTCCCCTCTCCCCTTTCGCTAAAGAGGGATCCCCCAGCTTGAAGGCACTTCAGGGCGTAACAGTTCCAGGCTGGATTCTCGGGTTGACAGGGGAGATGTTCTGTGGGTAGTCCAGTCAAGAAGGCGACTGGACTACCCACAGAATACCTCCCCTGCATGAGAATCTCACAGTCTGTGCCTAAGTGACATTCACCTCCTTACCACAAGAGAAAAAGATGTTGTGGCTGGTCTTCTGCTTTTACTAACGGTTCCCTCCAAGTTACCGTACATGTGCTTTTAAAGCTTAACCATATATCTTATATATTTTCAAAAATATTATGTCGATAATAACTTGAAAAATATCAATATTTTTTGGATAACTTCTATGAAATTTTATTTTTATTCATATACAATATCATAAAAACGAATTTGAATACGAAAAATATTTTTTTAATTTATTCACACAAAGATTGTTTGAATAAGTATACAGCCTCAAAATGAAAATAATTATATTTAGTACGTTGGCCACTATATGGGTCTGAGAAGATTTTCTAAAAAAACTTCTTTAACATAGGAATGAGGTGATTTATTATGTTATAAATTAATTAATTCATCTTTGGGATTTGGTATTGCAATACTTAGGCTTCTCTATTCGAGTGACATCGAGTTTCAAAAACAAATAAAAATCGCTCCACCACAAGCCGAGAAAATGTTATTTTTTTTCGTGTATCGATTTTGAAATTTAAAATTCAATTTTCCTAACCAGGTTTTATTTGGTATTTTTCACGCGCAATGCCGAATATTATTGTTAGTGTAATATAAGTGCTTATTATTTTAAAGATTGGATTTTTATTCAAATAGAGCTCCAAAAGACAAAGATAATGGTTCAAACATTACCATTCTATTGTTCATAGCTTCATCGCAAATACTGGTCAACTTTGACCGGTTCTACCTCAAGAACTAATTCACATTATTCAACTTTTTTTTTCCTTTTTAAGAAGCATCCCTTACAGTACTTTCCAGCAAATCTTTTTGAATTTAATTTAAACCAATAGTTACCGAGATATTCAATTTATTTATTATTAAAAAAGTGTTTATAATTTTTAAAAATTCCTGAGGCCATCCTAATAATCCGATTTTAATGTTATAAAGTGCGTTTGATCCATAAACTGCTCTTTTATATGTAAAAAAATCAAACTTGTATACGCTTTAGTTACTGACTTTTAAGATTTTAAAAATTCTGAATTTTTTTCAAAATAAGTTTAGATTGCAAAATTATTATGCAAAATCTACTGTATCCATTTTGATGAAAATTGGTGTTTTTCAGCGAACTATGAAGGTCCTAAGTGCATTTCAAGGGGTAAAAAATTAAATAAATGGTTTTGTACTAAAATACAGGTACAAAACTTTATTGCAATCACGACCTGTGTCCGTTCGTCCGTCTGTATGTCACAGCACTTTTTCTCCGAAACTATAGAAGCTACATGCATGAAACTTTCTGAAAAGGTCAGAAGTGGTGGCTTTTTGAAAGTTTTGGTGTGAAAAAATTTTTCAAAAGGTTTAAGGGGGGTATCTCCATATCGGGAGGTGACCCTTCAAAACATTTTTCTCACCATTGGCAGTATAGTGGGGTGTCATTGGAAAAGTTTTAGTGAGATATTTTCAAAACAAGTCTTGAAATTGCCTTATCAGTACCGTGGGTGGGAAGCAGGGGAAGGGAAAATGTACGAACTCATTATTTTACCGGTCCGTCCTGGTCTATAAAGGTTGTCCTATTTTCATTATTTTTGTCTTTCCTGCTGTTCAATTAATAAAAACTCAAGTTGATAGGTAAAGCAAATAAATCATCTATATCAATGCTATCAAGGCTGGAGAAAAAAAATGGCAGATAAGAAGAGCTAACTCTAATCAATATTGGTAAACCTTGGAAAGTGGTTTTATGGAGATACTAAGATAGAAAGGGTAAACTTTAACTATATTGAATAACCTGTTGAGCTTGTAGAGAATTTTTTTTTGAGTAATTTATACGGCACCTTTTTGTCCTACAAAATTTTCCGTCCTAATTTTTCGTTGCCTCGTAATGCTTTTGAAATTGCAGATGAAAGAATGAAAAGAGCATTCCGCTTCCTTCCTCTTCCTTTTAAAAGAAAAAAAACTAACTGGAGTGACCTTGAATGTAATTGTCACAGCAGGACTTTATAAAACCATATATATATATATATATATATATATATATATATATATATATATATATATATGTCACTTATTTTATTTCGTCTACTTCTACAAATTGTGAAATTTTCTAGCTAATTACACTTCTAGGTGGAAAAATCGAGTGCGGTCTATTTTCTATATATTTATTAAAATTCGCCCCAATTTTTTCTTTTTTCATAATTTTTTCAAAATACCTCTAGAGTTCGAGCAAATCCTCCTTTTCCTGCATAACAGTGAGGAATACGTTTTAAAAGATCGTAATTACCTGAAAATTGATACTGTTTGCTGCAATAGGATATTAGAATGAAATCGGCATATAAATGAAGCGAATATCATGCAAAAGATATTTTTCAAAGAATTTATATATTATATACAATAAATATACACAATCTCAGAATCTATGAATAAATAAATACAGAATCCATAAGAGACTTTTTACATAGAAGGGGAAATTTCAAGCGAATTTTCAAGAAAGTGCAGCAGCCTGAAGACTAAGACTAAGATATGCGAATCGAATTGGTAGACCAATAAAATGTATTTAAAAAGGAGTGCTTGGCATTCATAAGCGAAATCTAAATCGTTAGAAATTTTCAAGGACTATTTGACACATTCCCAAGCTACAAGCTAAGCTAGCTTGCTTGATATACAGTAGAAAGCTCTCACCTACGAAAGTTCGATTTAGTCTTTGTAAGGATTCGTCTATTGTTTACCTGCATATTATCGTCAGATAATCGTGGATCCTGCAAAGATTTTCAAACATTTGAGTATTACTCACTATATAGGTTTGAGTTGATGTTGTTTGTTGTATTACTAGGAATAAAAATTATGTTTCCATCATAGTTTAATGTCGTTTGTGTGATTAAGGACATGATCTCAAATTGATTCAAATGTTTGCCCCAATTCCTTGAAAAAATTTCATAATGTCAACGCATTCAATTTCCGGGAGTCGTTAAGAAAATATTCTTTGAAATTCATATGAAGGAATGCTACACCTTTCATAAATTTAATATCCCCCCATCATACAGTGGCAAATTATCCTGAAAGCACGATACAGTAGCATACGAGTATATCTGAAGTCATAAACATCGGATACGCTCCATATATTTTTGAAATGCCACTGCTCAAAAGTACTGCATAATGCACTTGCGTCCATTAATCCATACCAAAGTGCCAGCTCCACAGTATCCACTTGTATACACCTATTAGTCAACCGTTCATCCACAGCACTAAGGAATGTCCTTTTTTCGTCAGTCGGTCGATTAAAAATGCCATAGATCATCTCTCTCGGACGATGTGACACATTTACTTAAGTGGCCTCGTCCCACCTCAAGATTTTCTACTTTGATTCCCCATAATATATGTTTTTATTAACATAATAATTGTTTCATTTTCTACATTTTGCAATGGTTTTTTTTTTCTTCCTCTGTTCGTTTTCCACTTCAGGTTGAGTGAAAAGGTACTCCAGCTATGGGCTTGCCTTTGCACTTTGCCCAGTATTTTATACTCTCTCCCCCATTATATCATAAATTTTCTCAGTTTTGTTGAACATGCAAGAAACAATTGTAGAACACTAAGTAGCACAATAAAGGAGCAGGTGAAGATAGAGAGAGAGAGAGAGAGAATGGTGAAGTGGCAGAATGAAGGTAATATGGATAAAATGAATGGAATTTTACAATTGTTCCAAATGTAAGAATGGCGGAGAGGAGAGGATGCGGCTTATTGTTGAGAGTAAGGCAAGTGGAAATAAATAACCTAATTCTTGTTATGTTATGTGAAATTAATTTATTCATTTTTTCGAGAAAGCATGATGATAAAATATTTGGAACTGCTATATTTTGTGCTTTCTTTTTGAGGACAGCACACAAATTTTGTTTAAGGACTTGTATTAATTAATATATGCTTTGAAATTTTTTCTTTAACTTTGGATTGCTAAAGTGAAATTTGTTATTAGAGGCATTCGTTGGTAATTGTACTATGATTACACTGTGAAATAACTCACATTTTTCTCATTGCCATAGGCTAAAATGTAGAGTCCCACACTGCCAGACTCGGTGGGCGTAAATGCCTTCACCTCCCTACCACAAAAAAAAGGCTAAAATGTATGGCATTCCTCGATCTCCTCAAAAGTAGCTTTTTGTTACTGCTTTACGCACAATAAAAGGTTGAAAATTAGTATATAGATATTAAAGACTCAATTTGATTTTAAATTAATCGATCCATAAAAACCATTCCGTTTTTCCACCTGAGAAAACTGGTACCAAAAGATGGACCACAATATGGAAAAAGAGTAAATGTTGTTTACATGCAGACTAAGACGTTCTCTGAGAATCGCAAAAGATAATCTTCCACTATCGTAGAACTACTATGAAGTTCTAAGCAATCCGAATACACCAAACGACCACTCGGTCACCTACAAATAAAACACCATCCCCGCAGGTTTCACATAAGCCTTCCCCAATCTTCAAAAGAAAAACTAGCAGAAAAGTAGATGAAGGAAAGAAATTCTTCTTCTTTTTTCCGAATGTTTAAATCCATCGACCACGTCCTCCAGTTTTGAAATCCGAACAGCAATGAACTGTCTTCTCCAACCGAGTCAGACCAGCATTTCCTCGGTTTCCCCACTGGTCTCCGCCTTTCAGTTCTCCCAACGATTGCCTTTTTGGGGATCGTTGTTCGTCCATATGATTCATGTGACCAGCCCATTGCAGCTTCTGCAGTCTTAAATCGTTGAGACCTCAAGCTTGTCGAAAATTTCATACAGCCCATGGTTGTATTGAATTAGCCATTAGTCCCCATCTAGTTTTGCTGCAATATCTGCCTCAATACCTATTTATTTGTGGATGCTTGGGTTAGGGTCCATGTTTAACACCCATAACATAACACAGATTTTAGTTTTATTACAGATTTGTATACTTGGAGCTTTGTTTTCTTGTGTATGCAGCTGGTCTTCAAGATCGTCAAAACTTTTATTTGCGTGCTGTATTTCCTCTCTTTTATAACCAATTCTAGTTATTTTGGCGCCTAAATACACAAATTCATCCACATTCTTGATATTGTATTCGCCAAGTGATTCAATACAACCATATTTTGTGTTGTCTGAATTATTTTTCCTTGACTGCATCATAAGTTTTGTTTTATCCTCATTGATTTGAAGCTCTAGTAGTTTTGCTTCGCTGTTGAGCTTCGGGAAGAGTTTTTTTAGCGGTTGTTAACAACCTTGACAAAATATTGATGTCATGCGCAAAGACTACCACTTGCCTCAACTTATATAGTAATGTACCTCTTGTACCGACAGGTAGCTTTCTGATGGCGTATTTCAGACTCGAATTGAATAGCAATGAGCCCAGCTCATCTCCCTGCCTTAGTCCGATATTTGTGTCAAAGACGTCAGTGAGTTTGTTATTGGTGTGGACTTTGGAGGTCGTCGACGTTATTGTAATTTTAGTAAGATGGACTAATTTGGCTGCGAAACCACAGCAAAGCTTTATTTGGTACAGTACGTTACGATCAATACTGTCGACTTATTTCTGAAAATAAACGAAAATTTAGTGTTGGTAGTTGCTGAACTCCCAGTGTTTCTCAAGTACCTGCTTGACTGGTACTAATTGGTCTATTGTCGATCTACCTGCACTAGAATCACGTTGGTTCTCCCCAATAATATTATTTGTGTATAATTCACTTTTATTTTCTTAAATCTTTGAAATTGATTTGTACGCCATACATGGAAGAAATCACTGGGGTTAAAAGTTATGTGTGGTAGGCCCTAAAAGAACAAAAATTGAGGAACCCAAGGCTCAAGTTTTCAATGAAGTTAAATACTGCCTTTTTGTTCTTGTTGAGCTACCGCCAAATTCATTGATAGCAGATTGCAATTAGAAAGTGGCACGATTAATTTGATAATTATTCGTTGGGCTAGAAAAGAATATGACATAGGCATAGCGTTGTGAATCACTGCCATGAAAGGATGAAGAGCCTGGCTCAGTATTTTGTGTGAGCAGTACTCTCAGTGTGACACGATACCGAATTATGGTGATTGATTGTGGTACCCTTTTGATTTTCCAAGATCCTAAAATGACCCACTTGCGTGCTTCTTACTCCACGAAATGAATACGGAGTAGCATTTATCATGGACAATAAGTTCAAACAAATTGTCACCGAATTCAAGGGAGTAAATTAACGCGTCGGAAAAGATTCTCCAACATCTGGTACTTCTTCTTCTTTGTAGCGCTACAGCCCCTCTCGGGCATTCGCTTAGAGATTGTTAGAGTATCTCATTTTCATGACCCTATTGATTTTTTCGGAAGTTGGTTTGGTCAGTACCATGCTCCCATGTGCCTGATCTGATTAAATCAGTATATATCACCACTGAGTGAACACTCATAGTCTGTCCAAAAAATCCCCTGAACTAAATCAAGTTGCTCCCAACGAGATTTGAACCTGGGACTTTCGGCTTATGCGTTCATGCTTTAACCACTAGACCACACAGACTGTTATTCTCCTAGCGAAAATAATGTGGAAGCAGCCCAGGATACCTTCAAAAAAAAAAACAACAGGTATACAAACTGTACGTCCAAACTCGGCCAAAAAAGGAGGAATAATTCAACCTTCGTCGTTAAACAGAAATACTGTGCCAACAGAAGAGACGACGGGCCATCAACTGGACGATAGAGCAAATTAACCAACATATGACTCTTAATGAAGCGAGTTCAGCATACACCTCAATTGAATAGCTTTGAAGGAATACACACCATACATGAGCCTATGTAAAGACGCACAAACTGCAATAAAAGACGCACAAACTGCAATATTAACTGTGCGCGCTTTATTGACTGAAGAAGATATCCTGGTAATGCTTCTAAGAGGAAAAGAGGTAAAGGCAGCCATTTTGGTCTCAAGAAGAAAGCTCCCTAAATTGTTGAAATACAGACAGAACTACTCCAAGCTGAAAGAACCCACCATCGGTTGTGTTAAATAAGGAGGAAAATCACAAAACATCCGAGTGCCAAATATTCGTTTAATCACAACGACCGGTTGTCGGGATTCCTCATTTATTTTTTAATTATCGATAGGATGGCTCAGCAAATATGCTGCGCGTTGGCTAGCAGATGACTGCCCACGCTCTCACATTTTCTTCTCCATGCTTCTAGACTCCACTGGCGTTGGTTGACCTATGAAGGATGAAGGTCCGCTACCAAATAACTGGTAAAAAGCATAATATGCCAATTACTTGAAAAGGGAGGCAGGCTGTTTGAAACGAAACGAAAGAACCACTTTTGTACAAAAATAACTTATCATAGATCTCAAAATGAGTTGTAATGCCTTTAATACAAAGTCTCAATTTACCATGAGATTTTTTCAATTTTTCTTGAAATGTAATATTTATGATATTTGACAGTTTATAAAAACAATTGATTTGATTTTTTCATGTGTTTTGGTCCGCCGAACTAAATTGTTGAGTTCGTAGATTATTTTTGGGCAAAGTTCTTAAATTATAATTATAGTGGTGTGAATCTTTGTAAACTGACTTTAAAAATACTTCGGTACTTTATAAAACAGTTATTACGGCATGTTACTGTGTGAATTGTCTTTGAAAGTGCGTCGGTACTCAGCCACACAGTTACTCTGGTTCGTAACTTCGTAAATTCACTCCTGAAAGTGCACCGGTACTATAACATATAGTTTCTTTGATTTATAACTTTATAAATACACCCCTGAAAGTTCGCCGCTACATGTTCATAATTTCCATAAAGACAAGATAAAGCAAAGTGAACATGAAGGAACACATATCCAATAAAATGCTGTTGCTTGGGCAGCTTGTGAAAGTGCAAGTGAATTTCCGCAAGGAAGCGACGGCAAGGAGGACCGTGTTGACGGTTAAAAGTTTGTTGGGTAGGCTCAAGAGGAGTTGTGATGCCTTCAAGTCAGGACACAGCGCGATCATTCCATTAATGGATGAAGGCTCAGAGCAACTTGAACAACCATACTTTGCTGAAAGCATTGATCGGGCGGAGACGGTTTGCTTCGAGACTCACGTAGAAACGCAGGGAGTGCTAGAAGAATTGATTACCAAGACAGCATCAGAAAAATATAAACCAAAAGTTGCGGCAAGTGAACATCAAGCTACGGAGGAAACATATGTGAGATTGCCTTGAATATCTCCCCCCTCCCCCAAGGTTGCAGGTGGTTACGAAGATTGGTCGTCATTCCGGCATTTTTTTTGAATGCACATAAATAAGCGGTCTGTGCTATTGAGAGAAACTTCATTACCAGAAATGTAGTGTAATTGGTGAAGCTGCAATATCAATCAGTTTCCAGTCACAAACTAAAATTAAGCAGCTGCAGGGTCAATCTATGCGGGCGTTATGATGGTAAAAACGCGCTTCTTAAGCGACTCTTTGCCATTACTTATGCACAAGAGACGTTCTTGGGTTGGCAAATGCTACTAAAAAAAAACAACCGAACCGTGGCAGTTCGTAGTGGTATATTTGGCTGTGCAAAAATGCCGAACATGCCGCTAAGCCCGATTTTCCTACAATCTACGATGTTAAAGTATTTCTGCAGGCACGATGTCGAGCTTTGGAAGCGTCAAGGAAGGAACGCATCAAGGCACAGCCGATAACAGCATTGAATCATAGCGTTTAAGCCTACCATATAGAAGCTTCATAGGCATGTACAATATGCAAAGGGTATCATCCACTCTGGGAGTGTTCGTGATTTAATCAGATGAAACACCAAAGAACATTGGACATCGTTAGGAAGGGAAGCCTATATATCAATTGTTTACGACATGGGCATTTTGTGACCAGTTACCAAAGTTAACATTCATGCCAAAAGTACAATAAACGCCACAATACTAGGCTCCACCGAGAACTGAATATCGATTTAGCAGAATTCCATTCGTCACAGTTTCCAGGTTCTACAGCACCAGAAGGTGGCGACGTGCACGTTCACAGTGCATCACGCGAAGCCAACGTCTTGCTGGCAACCGCTATGGACAACTTAGAGGCGCCCAACGGGCCCTTGTATGCAGGCGCTTTGCTAGATCAAGGATCCCAAGAATTTTTTGTGTCTCAATTCCTGGTCCAACGATTGGATTTAAAACAATGAAATGCCACGCCAACATCAAGGTTCCCAAGCAGATGCAAAAGTTGTCGTCTTTATCAAAATGGTTACACGACAAGGAGATGTCATCATATATAATGCTTTTGTATTGAAGAATACCACAAGCATGATGCCAACAAGCAACGTATTATCGACAATACGCGCCCAACTGAAGGGATTGTCACTATCCGACCCGAACTTTAACCGGCCGGGGAGGATAGAGTTGTCGCTCGAATTAGGCGTGTATGGGAAGATCATTCTTGATGACATCCAAAGATTACCTAATGGACCGACAGCTCAGGATTCCGAATTAGGCTGGATGGTAGCAGAATACGTTGGTACAACACTATCCACGCCTTTTAAGTCATTTAAAGTCAAAATGAAGTGCAACGAAAACATTGATGACGCATTACGAGCATTCTGGGAGTTGGAGGAGGTGGAAGTTCAAAAGATGAAGTCAGAAGAGAAGGAAGCTTACGAGCTCTTTTTTAAGGGCTCAACGCTTCGAGACTTGAATGGGAGATACCAAGTTTGACTGCCTTTTAAAATTGAATCAATTAGGAACTTGTCAGGTAATTCATGATCCGCTTCAATCGCAATCACCAATTAGAGAAACGTTTTGAAAAGAGCCCAGCTCTGGCAGAAGAGTGCCAAAAATGCCTGCAAGATTATTTGGAACAAGGCCACATGCAGGTGGTTGAAAACGAAAGTTATCATGACACTGTAGGCTGTCAGACGTATTATTAACTGCACTACGTGGTATTCAAAGACAGTTCGACACCTAAACTACGTGTGGTCTTCAACGCGTCTCGAGAGACTAGTTTGGGAGTTTCTTTGAATGACACTCTTCTGACTGGTCAAGCTCTCCAGAATGATTTTACTGTAGTTCTTCTAAAGTGACGCCTTCATAAATTTGCCTTTGTTGCCTATATTACTCAGACGTATCGGCAAATAAAGCTTCATCAATCAGATTCGAACTTTCAGAAGATAGTTCAGAGGAAGTGCCTGGATGACACTGTGAAGGATCATTGGCTAACTACGGTCACATTTGGTTTAACTTGGGCTGTATACTTGGCAATCCGTACACTACAACAACTGGCAGAGGATGAACAAACCCAATTTCTTGTTGCAGCACATTATATTCAGAGCGATTTCTACGGTTCATTGCGTTTCGGAGAAAAATTGTCACACGCAAGGTTATACTCCCAAAGGATGGCAAGTTGACTCAGTTAATCCTCGATCAATTTCACAAGGCTACTCTTAATAGGGAGAGCAGCTCCTACTTACAACATTGAGAAGATGTTTTTGGCTTATAAATGCGAGGCGTGTTATACGCCAATTCATTCACAGATGCTTAAATTCAAAGCAACGGCTCTTCCAAATTCATGCGTGATCTTCCCTCACCCCGGGTAACTCAATCGTGCCTATTTACACACACAGTGGTCGATTATGCTGAACATATCATTATTAAGGACGGCTATGGGAGGAGATCGAAAACATACAAGGCATATATTGCAATTTTTATTTGTTTAGCTATGAAAGCAGAACACCTGGAGTTGGTCAATGGACTCACAACTCAAACTTTCCTGGCTGCTTTGAAACGTTTTACGAGCAGAAGTGGCCTTTGTTTGCATATCTACAGCAATCGGGGAACAAACTTTTTTGGTGTCAGTATCGAGCTATCCCGAATTGTCCACAAAAGCGCTGAGTTAGATGCTTATAATGAAATTACATGGCATATTAACCCGCCAGCCGTTCCACATTTTGGAATGTTGTAGGAAGCTGGTGTGAAGTTCGAGAAGCAGCATCTGACAAAGATACTCGGCAGTGCAATTTTAACATATGAAGAGCTGAGTACTACACTGACCCGAATTGAGGCATGCTTAAATTCGCATCCGTTTTGTCCTTTGAATAATGATCTTATTGACACAACAGCACTCACGCCAGCCCATTTTCTAATTGGAGATACCTTACTTGCTCCTCCGGAAGACGACGTCATGCAATGCAACATTCCTCAACAAGATAGATGGCAACTATCTCAATTTGACATGAGATTTTTTTCGATTTTTCATGAAATGTAAAATTTTGGATATTTGACAGTTTATAAAAACAATTTATTTGATCTTTTCATGTGTGAAAAAAGTGTCTAGATTTTCATTAGAATTTAACAAAGGCTACTCTGTGAAAAATACAGAAGGATCGCTCTACTGAGCAAATCATATAAAGTGCTGTCTAAACTCATTGAATAAAGACTGATGCCCAGTTATGAAAATATTATTGGAGATAAACCCAGCTATTTTTAAAGAAGACGATCTACAACTGACCAGATATTTTCAATAAAACTGGTGTATCAATGTACACTAGTTCTTCTTAGACTTCAAGCAAGCATACAACAGGGTTGACAAAAATATCCTGAAGAAAACTATGTTGACTTTTTGGTTCTAACTTACCTCGTCCTTATGACTAGGGTTACAATGCTAAACATTGAGCCTCAGGTGAAAGTTAACGGAGATTTGACTGAAAACTTTCCAATGGAGTCAGATCTTTAACAAACGGGATGGGTTGCCGCAATGCTGTTCAATAGTGCCCTGGCGCAGCCCCCAGTGAAACTGAAAATTTGGGTAAACTTTACAGGCGTTCACCTCAGAAACGTTAAGAATATTTGCAAAAATTTTTTAAGCAAGAAGTCGGAATGAACCTTTGGCTATCGAATCAACTCATTACATTTTGCAAAAAGTTTGTTGCAAAAGTTATTAAATTCAAACAAAATAGCATGTTTTCGCTAAAAAATGTACTAGATCTCGGAAACTACTTAACGTACCGAGTTGATTTAAGCTATCGTTGTTACTAAATTATTTGCAGTGAATTAACACATCAAAAATTTAAAAAAGTTTTTTGCAAAAAATTTTCTAGAACATTGATTTGTATCAAATTTCCACATTTTGTTCTAGGAAATTTTTTGTAAAAAACTTTTTAAATTTTTGATGAGTTGATTCACTGCAAATAATTTAGGTCTAACAACCATAGCTTAAATCAACTCAATATGTTAAGTGGTTTCCGAGATCACTACATTTTTTAACGAAAACATGCTATTTTGTTTGAATTTAATAACTTTTGCAACAAACTTTTTGCAAAATGTAATGAGTTGATTCGATAGCCAAAGGTTCATTCTGACTTCTTGCTAAAAAATGTTTGCAAATATTCGTAACGTTTCTGAGGTGAATGGCTGTAAAGTTTACCCAAATTTGCAGTTTCACTGGGGGCTGCGCCTTAAGGACATATATTGCAAGTGCAAGTGCAAGAGAAAAGTCTCGTAGGGAAACCGAGAAAACGGTGAGAAGATTCAATCAATGCTGTCAGTAGATCCCTACTTGGGACTCACATTTGCAAACGAGGTTACAGAGCCATGATGATTGAAAGCGACTAATACTGGAAGCGAAGGCTTGAATTGGATCCATGCTATAAATAATGATGATGATGATGCTTATGTACCAAGTGAAGGGCTAGTTTAGCATTGAAGAAAACCAAAGTCGTCATCTTGATAAAGAAAAAAGTCCACAGAGTGGTAAATTTTATTGTGGGAGAATCATTTGTTGAATGAAGACTAGCAGTAAACTATCTGGGCATACTGACAGACTCGAAGATACGTTTTGTGGAGCGAATCAGAGCAACAGCGAATAAGGCTGTAGCATGCATAGTGTTACTCATCTTATTGATAGCCAATTTAGAGGGACCCACCTCATCAAGGCAATGACTTCTTATGACAGTCATGTAATTTGCACTACTTTACTCTATTCTATGGGTGGACGCTCTCAGCGAGGGGTTTCACCGACAGTGCATCAGCAAAATCTGGAGAAATGTCTTATTAATTTGTCGTTTTAGTGGATTTCAACGACAGCAGTCATTTGTTGTCATTTCAACTGAGTAGACGTGTATTTGTGCATGTATTCTAAATGGAAGGGTTAGAGCAATCGAGTGTGGAATACAATCAAAGAGTCTTCGCGCTGGATGGTCGCCAATAGAAATTATAAGGTTGCTCAGAAGCATGAGGCCGTGGAAAATTTTGAGGAAGGATCTCCTCGTCTAGCAAGGAAAACTCATGCAAAGGAGAAGACGGCAAAGACCCCGAAAGTTGGTGGAAGGGCCCAGGACCTCATTTTGGAGGATCCAGAGAAACAATCATAAAGGAAGTCTACCTGCGGGTTTTAATGCCGGTTCTGAAGCCGTAGATTAAAACGGTGACCGACGGAAGCCCGTACATTTTACAGCAGGACGGCGCTCTAGCTGACACGATCCATGTAGTGCAACATTGGCTCTCAGATAATCTGGACATGTTACAGCTTCTATCACATTGCAAAGTTACATTAACATAGGTTGAAGAGTTTAGTCACAACTGCAATAGCAAATTATTACATGTTTTTTGACATTTGAGTAGCTGCCATTTTGTTTCAGATGGTTTGCCTTTAGAGTTTTTATGGTGAGCTGCAATACACAGCTAAATGAGCCTCCGTATTGAATTTCTTTTAAAATCACAGCTTTAGGTTGATCAGAACAGAAATTATAAATTTTCGCCTAAAATGGCCGCCATTTTGTTTTTCTCGGCTGATTTGAAAGCAAAAACCCTCTAGGACCAGGGGGCATTCCAGCTAAAATACTGCAGATAGTCTATCACTGTTACTCTGACTTGCTGCTCAGTATGTTCAACGCTTGCCTGCGTAAAGGAGCATACCTTGAGTATGAGGAAGTAGCAAAGCTCATGCTGACCAGCAAGGAGAACATTCATCCCGACTTGCCATCTGCATAGCGCCCGTTATGCAGCCAAGAAAGTGCTCAAAAAACGCAACAAGGGAATTCATGCTGTTGAGGACCTGTCTCAATAGCATGGCTTCAGAGCAAGTCGCTTCACCGTCGACGCTATCGGAGAAGTGGTGAGCGCGATCAAGCACGTAGGGGCATATAGCAGTTCTCTCCGATGAGTTATCTTGCTGGTCACTCTTGGCATCAGAAATATCTAGGAAGCATTAAAAAATCCTTTCAAAGTACCAGAATATTTGATACGGATTTTCGAGGGCTATCAGTAGCCTCCTCTATGCGTCAAAAGAAGGTTGCCGGAAGATGAAAATTACATCGGGTGTCACTCAGGGCTCCATCATTAGTCCCGACCTATGGAATATCTTGTATGGTGGGGTACTGAGGCCTCAGCAACCAGGTAAGTAACGCTTGACTTTTTAGCACTAGTCACTAGACTCACGGTTGAATATGTGCAATTTAGACAAGATATACTAATGCGGCAAGTGAGAGGCTGGATGACTGCTTGCGATTCGAGCTTTTCGCTATATAAAATTGAACTGATCATTCTGAATAAGAAAAGAATTCCATGAGTATGGACGATCAAGGTTGAGGAAATTCAAGCTGAGTCAAAAGTAGCTGCAAACTACCTGCGTGTTCTGATGGACTAAAAGATGTATTTTTCCGATTGAATCAGGGCAACATTGAATAAAGCTGCAGCTGCTGTATCAATACTCAGTTAACTGATGGCCAATGTAGGGAAACCTACCTTATCAAGAAGTTTTTTCAAGCGTCTTTTTATCGCTCTCCCTGCTAAAAAGAGCTGTGAAACTTCTTATACAAACACGTAACTTATAGGTAGGCAATATCCTTCAAAGAGAGACAACTTTCACTCAGCGTTTTGCAACACTTCCTGGGGTATGACATAAAGGAAAAATGGACCACATGTCTTATTGACCCATAGCTGTGACTCTACTGTAGTCATGTTGAGACTTACTTCTATCCAACATAGCCTTCGAGCAGGCATCAATGTTTTCAGATTTGCCTGTACAAGATTTGTTGTTCATACTCTCCTGATTATGGGCTCTTTGCCGGGGAAGGCTGCGCGGTGATCTTGCAAAATAATTCGGAGAGCTTTTTTCAGATATTTTAATGACAGTGATGTTCAGGTTAGTTGACAAATGGAACCCGTTGGCATATTTCGTTCAAGCTGTTCTTATTGCTAAATAGGAGCACTTGGAGGGATTAAGGGTGGATAGATCTATTTTTAGCACTCTGTTTCTCTTCCTCGCCTTTCTGTAGGAGAAATACCTTTGTAACCCCATAGCGCTTTGAAGATTCAGAAAATGTAACGTATCCAAAAGTAATGTGCCAAACGGTTTTAGGCCAGATTTTCAGGTTAACAGTGGATATGTTTTTTTGTGGTTGGAGGTCAATGTCATTTACGTACTGGGTGTGGAACTTCCATACTTGCAAGCAACTGGACTATCCACTAAATACCTCCCCTGTCAACCTAAAAACCTGGCCTAGAACTGTTTGACACATTACTTAGGGCCAGGTCTTGGGGTAAGGGAAAAGAGAAGAGGAATTACCAGACAACTGATCTTCCAGCCCTGACGTCTCCGGTTGCTGTGAGTCCCTTTCACCTTATAGGACTGACCGAAAATAATGTGCTACATGATTCCATTTGTCAACCGATCCAAGTGTCACATCACTTATATCATTTGGGGTGGGCGCTCTTGTGTTCCTGTAGAGATCCTGTTGCAGCCTGTCCTATTTTTTGCACACAAAAAATGTGTGACACACATTATTTCCTCCCCTCTGCAGTCGCGGGATCGTGACTTATCAATTTTGTACTGGGCCGGATAGATGTCACTCCAACCATACCTTCGATTTAGCCACGGCCTCAAATCTGGGATGAGGTGCATAGTCCATCTTCCCATCGTGCAATTCACCCAGGACTGCTGCAAATCATTGGGTCAGTGTTGTCTCTCTTTGCGAAAAACCATCTCCCTTGCATATCATTCGACACAAAAAAACTAGTGCAGCACTCTCTAGCAAGCAGCGCAACTAGTATCATACCTGCAATAACTCTCGTCGCCGGGTCAGAGACTGTCAGATATGAAAATGCAATACTCAGTGCTCATCTTCTCTGTTTCTGTACCAAGCATTCCCGGTACAGCTTCTTGCTAAGATTGTCGCCCCATATTTCTGCTCCATACAGTAGTACTGACCCTACAACACTCATCTTCTTGATGGGCTGGATCCCCTACGTTGGCTGTACGCCGACTCAGAGCCGATACGCCTTGATTTGCTCTGAAAATCTCAACTTTGAGTCGACCAGTAGCCTCAAATACTTCACCGCTGGTGACGATTTGATTGGTATGTTTCCAGTACTGATCATCTTTAGTCTAGGAATTCCCTTTTTTTTATCAAGATGACCTCTTCGGCTTTCCAGTGCTAAACTAAACACCGGGGAGCAGTCATCCAGTCTCTCACTCATTACATTTGTATACCTAGCCTAAGTTACGCTTATTCAATGGTGCGTCCAGTGACTATTGCCGCAACATTACCTACATAGCTGGTCAAACGTGAATCATCTAGCGTCTCCAGTCCTAGTATTCCTTCGCAAGGCACGTTTTACAGGTCTGGACCTAGGACAGATCCCTGGGTAGCACTCAATGCAACTACGTCCTATTGTTTGCCTTGTTTTGTGTCGTAAAGCATATTTATGAGCTTCAGGTTGTCCTTCAGAAGCCCCATAAGATATTCTGGAACTGAAAAGAGATTTTCCAGCGATCCACCCATCTAGCAAAGTTGAAGGCGTTCCTTACTATGAGATTCACTAACAAAACGATCCATTACATGGTGTGGCTATGTGCCGCTGCCTTTTGGAACACGCTCACCACTTCTGTAATAACATTTATGGTAGAGCGTCCTGCTCTAAAGCCGTACAGCAGAGTAGACAAGTCCGCAGTAGCACGAATCATGTCAGTAAGTCTTTCCTTGATGAGTTTCTTTAGCACTTTCCCACCTGTGTCCAGTATGCAAAACGGGCGGTATGCAGATGGCGATTAGAAATCACCCTTCCCTTTGCCAACTAGCATGAGCCTCACCACTTTTGATCGAACTGGGAGAACTCCGTTCTGTAGACAAGCGTTGAATGTGCCAACCAGCACCTTTCCTGTCTTGCTTTCAATGATACGCCTGTCTCTTCAAGTCCCGGTGGTGGAAAGAATGGGCACTCGAGTGCTATTTCACCGTGGGCAGCGCCAACATGGACGAGATGGGCGGAAAGAGTGCCCACACTCTCTCGTCCATCAGCTCCGTTTCATATATGCAAGGCGTCCGAAGGGCATCAAGCTTCCGCATAAATAACTTGTAGCCGACGCTCCACGGATTCTTGTTCACATTGCTCACAAGATCTTGCCAACAGCGAGTCTTGCTGTTATTTACAATTTGTGAAGACATTTCCTGGCGGACTTATATGCTGCTACCCGGTTGCATCCTTCGTCACGGTTGCGTGCCCGTTGAGCCTCACGCCGAAGCTTGTAACATTTCTCCTACTTTCCAGCGGTATCATTTAACCACTGATGCACTGGAAGCTTGCCATGTCGGGATTTCCCGTGGGGCATAGAAGCACTGCAAGCATTTATGATGAAGCTCATAGCTGAGTACGTCTTGAGCTACTACTTGTTCCATCCTCTACAAATCACCCTGCAGTGGAGCACCTGCCATGTGCACCTCTACAAACCTCTCGACGTCAATTTTAGAAGCTCGAGAGTACGGACGTCAGGAGCACAGATCACGGATCTCAAGCAGCATATAACGATGATCACTAGCTGAATAGTCCTCTTAATTGTGTATTCTCTGTACTACGGACTCCGGGGCGAATTTCACGTCCAGTATAGCTCTTTTGTAGCCAATACGACAGCAATTTTGTGTATTTTTGGTGTTTAGTACGACAACTGCCGTCCTGACCGCCATTTCTAGGATTCTTTTTCCGCACGGATGTGTTATTATTGTGATTATTTTAACGTTGAAATCTCCCCCAACGAGTACGTCGCCGTTTGCATTTGAGACAGCGCCCTCCAAATCCAATATCATCTTTCCAAGTCAAGCTTAACTTGGGTTAAAAAGATGATATGGGTTCGTTTGGCGTTAGTTACACACTAAAGAAGGTGTTTCCTGAGCGCCAAACTCACACAAAACCATCCGCTGTCCACAGCTCTCCGGAAAATCCTTTCTCGAGCCCAGATGGTGACAGTACCCATTTGGTGACAGGACACTCGTAGATATTGTGATGTTGTTCACTCGGCAGCAAAAACTCAGCTTTTATATTCCTTGTAAATTGCTCGAGTAGGTTTTGGGCGCGCGGACTGTGATGCTGGTTCACTTGCAAGATGCGGGTCATCTAAGTTCTGATTTTGCCTTGGCTGGAGGTTCCTGGAAAATGCAACATTTCCTGTACCCTAAAATCTGCCCAAGAGTCTTGGATCAGCATCTTTGCAAAAAATCGAGTGTGGCTCTTTTGTGCACTCTTTTTCTTTATGTCCCATTTACCCGCATTTGTAATAAAGGGAACTCCTATGAGGCCCTTTGCATGCTTGTCTAGTGTGATCATAATTAAGGTGTTTGAAACATTGAAGAAGCGCTGCTGTTCATCATACCCTGCAGATGACCCACCCTATTTTAACGTTGCCTTGATTAAAAAATTGTTCGGTATACTTTTTGATCAAGGGGATGATAGTCCTGTGTTGTTTCTTATGGTTTTCTGGTGTTAGTTTTGCTTTGACTCTGCCCACTCTAGGGAACTATCTATTGATGGCCTCTTCCACTTCAGCCAGGTCTAATTTTGATCGCTGCTCAGCACAAGCGAGGTAATAGTTGCGCTTTAACTGAGAACTTTTTTTGCTGCGTCGCAGAATGCTTCTTTATTGTCAGCCTCTGCTTTAAATTTGACTAGTATGTTGCCCAACTTGGTTGGTCGTACTGCTTTAATAGCTCTGTTGGTACCTTTGGGCTTTACACTTTCCCTAATATACCACAGCACTTCTACGTAGGTTCAGCCACCTTAGGGTTGACAAGCAGTGCCCAGTGGCGGAGTCTTGGTCTTGACTTTTTTCTCTCCTGTTTCACATAAGGTTTTTTTCTTGCTGGGCGTCCATGCGTTCTAGTTTCCTGGAATTTTTTGTAAGAGTATCTTTGCGGCCCTCTTCACTCCTTTTGTCAGCACTGGCTGGAACTCCTGGTCTAGCGTTGCACGTCCATCAAGTGCCTATTTCTCTTTCTTTTATTTCGATCTGCTTTGGTTGGGCTAGACGCCAATATTTTATTGATGTTTGATGATGGAGATATTTACGCGTGCTCTTCAGGCTCAGGTCCTTTAGACTTCTGCTCTTCCTTGGCCTTCCGCTACTCTTTGGTTTTTGACCATCTCTCACGGTAATGTCCTATGCAGTCTGGTAGCTGCTCGAGTTTAATGAGCTTATATATTTGCTGATTTTTAGCAATGTGGCATATTCAGCTTAGAATGACTCTCACTTTTTTTATTAGTTTTTCTTCTTCATGTCACTATGTGGCAATTGTACTTTGCGGCCTCATTTCTTGGGAGAGGTTATCGGTTTCAATTTTCGGGTAAGGTTCTTCAGCCACATTTTTGAAGGTGGGGGTGAAATAATACGGCGGCGGTTAATTTGTCTGTCCATTCTTTTCTTCTCTGCCGTGATGAATTTGTAGGCTTAGAGATATTTCATCTTGGCTTCGGGACTTACAAACTTTTTTTTGGTCACTTCAATTGCAGCAGTAACCATTGAGTTCACGATGTCCTGCCAGATTTCCCACCCATTTTGTTCAGGACGTTCTTGGCACTCGCATCATTTTTTCGTTTCATCTGAATGCTGCAGGAATCTTAGCTTAGACAAGGCTGCCCACTCATCTCCGTTTTTTGTCTGTCTTTGCTTTCATTGTATTACGTTGTCTTTTTCGTCGTTAATAGCACTCTAAATGTGCTGTGAACATCGTGGCTGCTGCCGCTGGCTTTGTCGTTGTTGACATTATTTTACTTACTTCTTCTTTATGATTTTAGTCTTTTTTTAGGGTTTTAATTAAAAATTGCTCCAGTTTGATTAGGTACCACTTGGTGCCACTATCTCCATGTGTGCAGTCACCTGTTTGGTCCCATGGTTATCTTTGCAGAGCAGCAAGACCGTGGGGACAAGTTTTCAGAGCCAGACCAGCGCTAATCGTGAGTCTGTTTCAACCAAAGCTACACCACCAACCCAATGGTGCGAGTTCGAATGTATCTTGAGGCTTGGCTAGGCTAAACCGGGACGGAGACGTTATGATAGTTGAGTTGAAGCCGTTCACGTGCCAGTGTCACCATGGCCCTACCATGCAAAGCAGCTGGGTTCAAACCATCATATCTACCAGCCCGAAGCATCAATTCAAGTTCACTCAACCAGGGTCATTACATGCGATCTCAGATGGAACCTCACGGCAATCTCCACATCTTTGAATCCGTGAGGGTGACGCTCTCAAAAAAATGCTAGCCTCTTAGAGTATTCTGGTTGGCATGCACTTTCCCTGCGGGAATATCCACGCGTGCGCAGGAGTGGCACTCTCCAAAGAATGCTAGCCTCCAAGACTATTCCTTTCGGCCAACATTTTCCGTGCAGGAATGCAGAATGCGTTGGAGCGTATATCATTGATATGGAGACAGCCTTTGACACGGTGTGTTTAGATGGACTAATTTTTAAGCTGCTTCAGGAGAGGTTCTCAAGACACCTTGACCTCATGATGTGAAATATGTGGTACGGAAAATTACTTGTTGTAACAGATGGAAATCTTACGTAAATGCACGACTTCAAGTTCCTGAATGGTCAGGTTAGCTGAGCAGAAGCGCAGCAACCTAAGTATTAGTGGCTGAAAGAAAATGTCTAAATTATTCATGGCTATTTTTTGTTTTTGTGTCTTTCGTCACAAAGTTTTGAGTTGCAGCTCATTATTGCTACATTTAGTGTTATTGTTTTTTTATGTTATAAATTAGGGATAAGTTTCAAAATTTAGGATAGGAATATGTTATGTCTATTATATTAGGTTTAGAGAGAAGGCTTAACGTTTAAGTTAGAAATATTGTGATAGCATAGTACTCGTATTAGTATAAGATAACGTTTTTGATTGAATTTGACTAAAGCTTGGTTATTTGATATTAGATATAGGATAAATGTTCACTATAGTGTTGGTTTCATAACTAATTTTTGAATAATGTTGGTTGTAATAGTTTGAATTCAATTGAATTTGTTTTTTTTTCGATTGCAGTAGAGTCCCGTAAGTTCAGCCTCGGTTAGTTTGGTCCCCGCTAAGTTCGGCTGGCTATCGGAGTATGAGTCACGATTTGGCGCGCGCCAGCCGTAAGTGAGCGGGCCGCACGTCTCCACTTGTTTATCCTCCGATAATTCTTTGCCAGTCTCGTGTATTCATACTGTGCAGTCGTGTGGTGCTCATCTTTATAGTAGGCGTACAAACCCAGTGATTTTTGTTTCACTTATGTTTTTCACTGTTGTTTTAGTGTTACATACGATTTTTGTGTATGTAGTCTCCTTTTTCATTGTTTTTTGTATGCGTTTGTACAATAACTATTTTGCGTCGTGTTTTTAAAATGAGTGAAAAGAGTAAACGTAAATATGGCAATGAAACAGAGACTACAAGCTCTGGAGAGATTAGACAAAGGAGAATCCATACAAAGTATTTGCAAGGATTTTAGCGTAAGCTATCGAAGGCTTTTGTACACGAATTGCATCCAAAAAAAGTTCCAGAAAAGAGTTGCACACTTAGGAAGGCCAAAAACAAATTGGTAGAAGATGCTCTGTGGTTATGGTTTGTTCAAAAACAAAGATGAGGAGTGCGCTTAAGTAGACCAATCCTAAAAAAAAGGCTATGATCTTATACGCAAAGCTTTAACCAGAAAAGGCGTACGTGGCTGCTGAGGGATTGCTCTCTCGTTGAAAAAAGAGACATGAAGTTCATTTTATTTGAGTTTGTGGTGGGAAGCTGTCAGCAAACCCAACAGCAAGTTTTTCTGCAAGATTTTTAAATATAATTGATGATGAAAACTTAAACAACATCGAACATCGTCCAGAAAAACCTTTGCCACCTGGCAAGAAACATCTCCTCCAGGGTTTAAAATCAGCAAAGAAAGGATAACGGTCGCATTGTACTAAAACGCTTCAGGGGCTCACAAACTACCCCTATTTGTCATCGGCAAAGCAGCAAAACCGAGAACGTTTAAGAAAATAAACACGGAAACTCTCCCAGTGTATTATCGGTCGCAGAAATCAGCGTGGATGGAAACATATTTATTCAGAGAATGGTTCATCTGTAAATTTGTTCCTGAAATGAAAAAAACATTTGGAAAAATCAAAACTCCCCACCAAAGCACTTCTACTTTTTGACAACGCCCCTACTCACCCGGAAAATATTCAGTGCGACGATGAAAAAGAAATTAAATTGCTATCCTGCTACCCAATGTAACCTGTAACCACTGCACCATTCCAACGAACCTTACTTGGACTGGAAGAAGAAGATTTCAGCGAACTATCCAGACTACTGAAATGTCTTCAGAGCATATTTGATTTCTTTCTTGGCAATAGTACGCAGCCTGCTAAAGTTAGATCAAGCTGGAATAGTGCCGAGTGTTTTAAAGACACGATGTGCCTTATGGGATGTCTGAAGAGGTGTAAAACAGCAAATAAGGTTATAAATACATATTTTAAATTTATCTAAAGCAGCTTCACAGTTCCTCATAATTTCAACGATTATAAGACTGCGGAAGCTGCAATGGGCTGGTCACATGAATCGTATCGACGAACAATGGATACCCAAAAAGGTATTCGTTGTGAGAACTGAAGGCCGGAGACCAGTGGGGAAACCGGAGACATGCTGGTCTGATTCGGTCAAGGAAAACAGTTCATCGCTGCTCGGATCTCGAAATTGAACGCGGTTAATGGACCGAGACAGTTAGAGGTGCTATTTGCAGGAAGCGAAGGCTGTAGTGCTAAAAAGAAGAAGAAGAAGCTGCACAGTTTAGGCCCCAAAAAAATCCAACCAGTTGACTAAAAGTAATTCTGTATTAATAGCTTCATGGTTAGCTTTAAAAAAGTTAAATTTTAGATTAGCATGAAGTTTATTAAATTTAATTTCATCGACTATAAAATCCATAGATAAAGGAGGATATTGCCGATCAGGAGGAACATACGGATGTACGGCTTGAGATACAGATAAGTAGCTAACTTGAACATTTGATAGAACAAGGTCAAGGAGACGACCATTAGTATTTTGGATATGATTAAATTGAGGGATAGGAAAATACAGGCTTATAGAAAAAGGATCGACTGACGAGATATAAGGCGTAGGATAATTCTTCGAATCTATGCATGGTAAGTTAAAGTCCCCGCAAACCAATATTTAGGCGTGAGGGTGTAGCAAAACTAGATAAGAAGATAGATCACCAAAAAACGTCTCATAAACAGTTAATGGTGAATTACAGGGAATATGAAAAGACAAAATCAAGAACTTTGTATTATGAGGGAGAGAGATTTTGACAAAAACACATTCTAAAATATGAGAAAAACAGAAATCAGAACAAAGAGAACTACGTAGAGTTTTGATAACTGCAACCAAAACTCCACCGCCATCAGCCTTATGAGTAGCATTTAGGTCGCGGTCACATCTATATACAATATGATCAGGAAACATTTCACCACTCAAAATGCTTATATTCAGCCAAGTCTCGGAGAAGCAAATAATAGAATCATTACTAAGTTGGTAGGACATAAAGAGTTCCTCAAGGTTGGTCCTTAATCCTCGTACATTCTAGTAAAACCTAGAGATACACATTTTATTAGGAGAAAAGAAGTTACGATGAACAGTTTTAAGGTTTGAAAGAGATTCATTGAGGTTTAAAGAGGATGCAATGTGATAAAGATTATGATTACAAGAATATTTATCAAAATTACTTGTGACTAAAGCTTTGAGATTTCGTTTAGTGGCCTACGAAAATTTCTTCATTCCACTTCAAACGGCTTAACAAGTACAGCAGCAGGCCAGTAATTCGAGTTCAGGACAATATCAATATTTGCAAAAATCACCAATTTAAATGAGGCAACTACCTTGTCCGTTAAATTTTCCTGTGTCAACTCATGACAACTAAAAACTTCAACGGATGATCCAACCTTTTTGGTGACATAAGGCTTTAAGTCTTCAACTGAAGTTTCGTGTGCTACTTAAGAGATGATGATATTCTTCAAAGGTATAGAAGCACGAATGACAGGAGAATCGAGATCTGTTGAGGAGACATGTCCACTCGATTTTTGATGTTACATTGGAGATGGTATTTTCTTTGCGATCGCTCCCCGGCTGTTGGACGAAGAACCAGGTGAGCTGATGATAAGTAAATCAAATTGTTGATTAATAAAAAGTGGCCTCAACAGCGAGTTGCTCTTAGTGACAATTGATTGACTAGGCTCCACTGTTTCTACATAATTGTAGCAATCCGGCTGTAGTACGAACGCTGGCTGTAGCTGCATACCTTGTTGAGCAGCTAGAGAGGCATTAGGTACATTTAAATTGTCAGCTTCCGAAACCGCTGGTTGTTGGTTAAGAGAAAGCGGCTTCAATAACGACTTACTACTACTCGCAACCATTGAGAGACTAGGTTCAATCATTTCTACAGAATTGTGGCAATCTGGCTGCAATACGAACACTGGTTGATGCTGCATATCATATTTAGAATTTACGTCTAGGCTGTCACTGAAGGACAAGGCGGATAATTCCCCTTGAGAGGAGACATTGGATAATTTTACCTGCAGTTTTCTTTTTGTTGGTATTGATAAGGCTAGATCCGACACTGAACGCACAGCCTTTTCGATCCAAGTAGATGATGCATTGGAAAATTAGGAGTCCGCAAACTGTAACAAGGAGTCGTCTTCAGAACAAGTAGAACAGCACTTGCCTTGTAAGGACTTTAACTCGTCAGTTAAGGAAGTGATCATCTTCCTTGCAGTTTGCAGTCGAGAAGCATAAGCAAAAACTGAGTAGCGCCTACATGCTGCACAGTACCAAAGAACTCCATTGTTCACTTTGTTGATAAGATCTGCCGCAGTGCCCTTCACGGTAGTGTACGCTGCGTGAAAAGGAAGTTCACAGAACCCGAAACACACAATCAAGTCTGGGTTCAAACCCCAGCATAAGAATAAACGATTGTCTAAATAAGAATTTCTATTTCTCATTCACCTTAAAAATTAAATAAATGAATTAAAAATATTTAGTTCAATCATTAGAGAGGGTAATATGTTTCATGGATATAGAATTATGCATCTGACGATAAAACGTTAGTTGCTTTGAAATAATACGCATAAGTGCTTGAATTGTTTAAGATACGAGTAATTAAATTGTTTTTTCAAATTAGGGCAAAATTGAGTTAATTTAATGGATAATACTGAAGTAAACTAACTTAATTAGATCTTTACAAGAGTTCAGATATGTAAATTCAAATTGGCATAAAATTTTAATACTTCTATACATTTTTTTTTAATTTACACAAAAATCTGCCGAAAAATAGGTACTCGTGTACAATATGTAGAGTAGCAATCGGGTTTGCCCGTCGATAAATTTCCGGAGGATTTGATAGTTAGAGGTTATGTAATAGTGTTGAATAACAAACACAATACTAAAGATGAGAGAAAAATATAAACTTTAGTGAAGCGCTGAAGTAAATTTTGGTGCATGTAATGGATGTGACAAAAAAATTCCATGTTTTGCAGTAAAGTTCACATAAGGCATCAAATAAGTATTAAATTTTGGGCTTTACTCTTAAAGTTTTCCGGTAGTCTTTATAATTGGGTGTATTCTGACTTTAAGATTTTATCTAGAAAATTAAAAATAAATTTAAATTAAGACTTCCTTTGAAAAGTAGGAAGCTTATGATTTTGTTTCAAAATGTTTATCAACTTAGTAATATCCAACATTTAATTTCTCCTTATATCACAACAACTTACGCATAATCAACTTAAACGCCTCACTAAACACTCACAATGCGTGGTATCAATCAAAGTTTAGTCACGTTAAAACCGCCAAATTCCCGAATTAATACCAAATACCGAAAAACGCAAGTTAAAATCCAAGGACTCACTACTGAATTCCAATCTTCATCAACAATGTCACTAAATAGCACCAACTACACTTTAATTAGAAGGCCAAATCCAAATTGAAAGTTTGCGACAATCAGAATTAGGAAAAACCTCAACATACACTGATATCCCTCACGCTACAGCCCCACTAGGATTTTAATTCCCCGCCAAAACAAATAGAAGAAAAAAGAAGAAACAAATCAAAACGGCCCAAATTCAAATTCATTCCAAATATCAATTTCATTTCGCAATCCCCTTCAGCGTTACCAATAGTAAAGAGTGATTTCCATTTATGAAATTCACAAAGACAAGGATAGAAAAGGATTAGAATTAAAAGGAGTCACCTGACTTGATATGATGTCCAAGAGTAATGAAGGGTCAGCCAGTCAAATCACTGTACAAGAGAGTGAAAGTGAGCACCACGTTTGTACGCTCACAGCTCTCTACGCTTAGGCCAGAAGCAACCACTCAAGTTTTCGCTAAGGATTCGACCTTGTCCTGAATAATTTGTCCAAACATTTGCGCGTCGTAGCTCGCGTGCCAAAGAGTTGACTGGTCTCCTTACCGACGTGATACTCTTTTTGTACACCGCTCTCTTGACCAAGAAGCCGGTCCACCCCCTTTATCCTTAGTTTTCCAACTGCACGTACATGCAGGACTCCTTTAAGTTTTCTTGGCCAGGAGGCTCTCTTTCAACACTCATCCTCGCGTTGGTTTTTCTTCTTTCGTGGTGAAGCGTAGTCTTGACTATGATTTCCTTGCATAACTGATTTTGCGTGTTGACCATTAAATAAGGGTAGAACAGTCTCAGGTCAGGCAAAATCCTCGCTGACTCGACTCGAAGCTTGAAATGGTCGTTCAAGAGCATTATTCAAAGAAATTCAAATTTTATTGATTTGACCGCAATAGAATTCAAATGAACTGCTTTGCATGGCACTTTCGCAGCGACACAGATTATATGTAATAATTAGCAGGTTGGATTTTATAAGACGCGTTCCTGCAAAGGATCAACAGAGTAAGGGGCCCTGCGTGTTGTGGTTGGAAGACGAAGGGGTGTTAGTGTGAGGTAGTATGAAGTTTATTTTTAGCCTTTTTATTGTGAGACTTACCTTGAAGGATTTGAAGGAAGATACGACATATGAAGCGCCATCCTCCAGCTCGTCCAGAGTGTACTTCCGGTCACCATCCATGGAGAACACAAAGCGTGCACCGCGCGGCAAATCGATTTTCGGTGAAATTTTGTCCAGCAACACTTCCAGGGACGTAACATCGCGACCGGGTCTAAAGCGAAACTCGACACCAGGGAAAAATGGGTCACCGTTGCGGTAGAAAATGCAACGTCGTGCCTTCCAGTAGGAAAGGTTTGAGTATCGACTTGCAGCTGAAGAGGCTGCCGCCGCTGCTGCTCCCCCAGTGGATATTTCCGGGCGCGATTTTGACCGTTGCATTTGTACGGGTCCTTGTGTTGCGCTTGCCTCACTCATGTTGTCGAGCGGTGGACTGGCACCTCTGCTGTGCGCTCCTACACGTGTACTAGCTGGTCCACCCCAAAATCCTCCAGTGACGCCGGGCCCTCCACTTCCGCCCACAAGCGGGACAACGGCTGCACCGACTCCACCGGAATTATCGTAATCTTGGTCGTCGTAGTCTTCGTCGTCACTTTGTCCTCCGCCACCACCACGTCCGTTTGCCCGATTGATGTCTAATGAATCGTCTTGATTGTGATCGTTTAAACCGCCACCACCGCTTCCACTACCGTTACCGCCACCGCCACCAGCGGTACCATTAGCGCCCAAATGTGATGCGTTTCCCTCGAGAGGTGTAACGGCACTGGCACGTGTTGGTGATATTTGTTCGTCCATTGCATCAGGTGTTGTAACCTCATTCGACATTGCCTGATTCTTAAGAGCGAAAGCTGCCAGTTAGCCGCTGTTGGGGGTATGATGGGCAGTAAGTTAGTTGGTCAGTTGTCCGCCGGCCAGTTCTAGTTGTCTTGCACCACTCCACTTTCTTGAGAAAATTGCCAGCAACTTTCTTAGCAAGGCTCCTGACCTGTCGATGTAACCTGCGACTGGGAGCAATCGGGTATCGTCCGAGTTAAATGTGATGACTTTCAAAAAATTTAGAAAAATGAGCTTTTCTGATTTAGGGTAATTTGCTGGGCTCGTCCTTTTCAGGTTCGTTTTAAGTGAAAATGACTTATGAACGACCGGCAGTTACACACCTCCGCGAGGAAGCCGGTTGATTGCGGTTTTGATTTTCTTGGTTGATTAATAGCGTGCTGGCTAAATGTTCTTCACAGGACACTAAGCGCTCAATGAAAGGTTGATAGTTTTGCAAACAATTAGTAGACAGGGTAAATGAACACTTTGTGATTCACTTTGCAGGATGTGTGAGGACTTGAGCAGAGATCCCGGCATTCACAATTGAGCTTAAGTATCGTAAGGACCACAGTCGGTTAAAATTCACTCAGAATCGTCCATTTTCCGACAACTTGTCACTTAATTATGTATCACATCCTTAACGAAAGGAGTAGACATTATAACTAAATTTTGCACTCACTATAGTCTGCAGCTTTGCAGTTCGGTTGTGATTTTACAACAATATCGTACACTGACCGCTATTGCACTTTCGTCCTTTTTATTTATAATATCAGAACTACTCCCGAGTCCAATCCATTCAGCAGGACTGCAAGGCAAGCCGAATCACATATGTGGATGTTTAAAGGGAAAATAACCAAACCGCACGACACACAACAATATTTCTACGTTTTCAATTGAGGTCCTTTCCGTTTTTGTTTTTGTTCGAGCGAAGGAAAAGGATACGAAGATGGTACAAATGTTTGTTGCGCTAGAATCTGGTCTGCACCGGTCTTTGGTCTATCTTGGTTTGAAGAAGTGTCCCAGTGTCCTTTGGGATACGTTATTGGCACCAAGCAAACAGCCCCAAGTGTAGTCACAACAATCGGAGGCTAAGCCCAAGACAACAGTAACAGTGGCTGGAATACAGTGAGTGGTAGTCGGCTTACACTCCAGTTCTTACTCCCGTAATCCTTGTTCCCCTGTTCCCACTTGTCTGCTAGGTCTATCGACTGACCAAAGGTTCCATTACACTTGGTCTTAATAGTGGTATTCGTATGAGACCGAGCATGACTTTGTGTACGACACGAAATGCAAATTCCTTTTTGAACAATTTGATTTTCCGTCTTTTTTGGTGGCCAAGCGGAGCTACAGGAGCAGGATAGAGTGGTTCATCTCCTTCGCTCCGACAGCAATTTCCATGTATGTACAGCTAATTGGCCGCAGCGCTGGGAGAAGGGAGTAGGCCGGCAATCCTTTACACGACGGGCAACCGCTAGGCGAAGGGAAGGAAATATCGTGGACCTCTTCCTTGACGATTTTGTGGTCAGTTGAGCTCAGGCACAGGTCACACGACTCTGATTAGGTTACAATCGGTTATTAACTAGCCAGCAATCCAGTCAGTACTGACGACCACTTCCAGTCTGGTCAGCTTCTGTCCGTCTTGAAATCGTCCGTCGTCCTCCCGTTCCGCTAATCGCAATTGTAATGCATTAGAAGGGTGATTTTCATTTGGAATTTTCATATTTATGAGCTTTATTTACGGTTTTTCATAACGAATTAGCCAGCCAACAGCCAGTAAGTTGACAACAGTTTCCTGAGTCAACGAGTAAGCATCGCGCGGGGGTAGTGCAGCATTTTATGCCTGTGTACACTGAAGGGTTAGTCGAGCCTCCCCCCGCTGAGAGGATGTTTGCGTGCTTGGTCTGGAAATTAACCAACGTACCATAGAAAATCTGAAAAATTTGTTATTGGCGTTGCTTTAATCATTGAACTCAATCTTACAAACGTACTTGTGTGCAGTTTCCTTTTCGCTAGAGATTTTCATGATTTCGGCAATGTTGACGTTGTCAGGACCTTTCTCGGTACAAAATGCTATTGCGGACACTCGTCAAATGAAATTCATGTAAATTTGCTCATTAGCAAGTTTGATTGGATAATATTTTGCGGTAGAGGTTTGAATTCATTGTACTGCGAAGGACTTGGATGTGATGGCTATAAAAGCTGGTGAAAGGAGTCAAATTAAATGAAAACAAGGATACTTTGTTGAGTAATCCAATGAATGGATTATTACTGGTTTAAATTAGCAATACATGTACAAATGGGTTCCCTCTCGACTTTTCGCGATTGAATTTGGCATTGAGCTTGTTAAATGCCAAGCAAGGTGCTATGAAAGTTGATGGAATTGATTTGATTGCAAGCAAAAGGGTAATAAAGTAACTAGGAATTAAGGATATGAATCGATCTTCAATGGTGCTAAGGTGCCATTAATAAAGTGCTATAAAAATGCTAAATTTAAGGGGTTATTTTGATTTATCAGTGAAATAAATTTTTTCTACCGACCATGATTTGGTAGTTATGAATTTTAATTGCTTATAACTACAAGGATATCTTTCTATAGAAAATTTTCGTGCTAATTAGAATTTATGTGATTTTTATGTAATCATATTTTTTGATATTCTTTATTGCTTTTCTATAAAAATTCTGGGTCATGATAGGCGCTAAATTTTAAGCTGTGTTAGACATAGGTAAAATATTTAATCAAAAGACCTTACATGCACTTATAACTAACATAATTATCCTATCCTTAAAAGCTAACTTAAAATATCCTTATTTAAATACGTGAACTATGCTAAGAATGAATGATATCTAAATAATATTACCATCCGAGAGTTGTAAATTCAACTGTTGGATGTAATAGTTGATATGGCCATCAATAAGAAGATCTAGAACCTCAAAGTCATTGCCACCAATACTGTAGAGATCAAGGCACTGAATTTGAGGCAAAAATTGGATGAGCACAAATTTGCGCCGCAAATACCACCAAAATGTGGACTGCTCAGTGGTATAAAGTAAAATTAAATCCCTTTCTGAGTTGCGGCCAAGTGAATCTTCTCCTAAAAATGCTCATTTCAGCACGTGACTCGCCAAAATTAGCATAAATATCAAGAATGGGCTCCTGAAACTAGAGAACCAAATACGGCATTACCAAAGAACCTGTTCAAAGGCCGAAGAAGACCAAAAAGCCAAAGAAGAGCAAAAGGCTAAGGAAGCGTTGAAGGTAGCTCCACCATCAAATTTCAATAAAAGAATGGCGTCTAGCCCAATAAAAGGAGATAACAGAAGAAACAGAGGCAGTTGATGAGCGTGAAATCCAAGATCAGGGGTTTGAGACAGTGCTGACAAAAGGAGTGAAGAAAAATGTAAGGGAGTTGCTTCAAAACATACCAGAAAGTAAAATCCACAGGAACACCCATAAAAAATACCTTACACGCGACAGAATAGAAAAAGGCACGATGAAGACTCCGGCAGCAGGCATTACTCGTAAAACCCCAAGGTGGCTGATCCTACGCAGAAGTGTTGCAGGATATCAAGGGAAATGTAAGGTTCAAAGAAACAAACACTGCTATTAAAGTAGTTAGACCAACGTGATCAGACCATATACTGATCGAACTCGGAGCGGAGGCCAACAATAAAGAAGCATTCTGCGATGCAGTAAAGAAAGTCTTCGGCAAAAGTGCAACTGTAGCCTCACTTGAACTGATGGCAATGATCGGAATAAGAGACATTTACTGTCTCATGGACCTGGCCGAGGTAGAAGAGGACACCAAAAGGAAGCTTCCATGTATGGGAAGGATCAAATCAAGGCTGAGACCAAAAGACCATAGAGGACAACGCATGGCTATCATTGACTTAACCAGAAAGGAGGCCGAGCAATTCCTGAATAAGAGCAAAGTAAGAAGAGGGTTGGTTGTCTACATGATACGCAGCACCTCTTTAATGGCTATGGTCACACCGTACAAGTATGAAAAAGACCTGATAAGAGCTTCCTGTGCTTAAAATGGGGTAAAACGAGACATAAAAGAAAAGAGTATACAAAGGAGACACGCTGCATCCTTTGCAAGGAAGTTAATCCAAGACCGTATCTTGGGCATGTCTTGGGATCAAAAAAGTAGCACGTTTTCCAGGAGGCCCTCGGCAAGGTAAAATCAGATCTTCAATGACCCATATCCTGCAGATAAACCTACACCGCAGTTCAGCCGCCCAAAACTTACTTGGACAGTTTACAAGGGATATGATAGCCAACTGCTGCTGAGGTAGCAGCAACACGACAAAAGCTCAGCAATCTGGTATCTTGATGAAACTAGTTCTGCCATCATCTGCGTTAAGAACAGTGATTTTTAGACGGAGAACTGTGGATGAGCGAATGGTTCCATGTGTCGGTACCGAATGCCAAATTAACCAATTTTACCTTTTTAAGTCAAGCTTAATGCTTAAGAGGGTGTTGCCTCGAACTCAGATGGCAACGTGCTCTTTGGAAGAGATGCCAATGCTAAAGCAATCAAACGGGGAACATCTTCTACAGATACGTCCGGAAAACTAGTCCTCGTCGTTCTGAACATCGCAGATACGTCAACTTTTCACCGTATTGGCTGTGAAAGAACCACACCGGAAGTTATATTTGCTTCAGAGTTCTTAGTAGGGAGGATGCAAAATTGGACAGTATTAGAGGACTACTCAGTCAGTGATCATCAGAGCGCTTTGCTTCAGATCCGTGATGCTATTTCTTGACATCCGTACTCTTGACCTTCCACGATTGAGTGAAACATCGGAAGGATGAGCGTCGACAGTTTCGTTGAGGTGCTCACAGCAAGTGCTCCGCTGAAGAGTGATTCACAGGAGACCAACGAACTGGGTGCTCAAGGCTTAATAAAGTTAACCATAAACATCATCACGCAGTGCTTCTTTACTCCATCAGAGTCCCCGGCACGGCAAGCCCCCAGTGTATTAGTGGTCAACTGAAATCACTGAAAAGCGAAGAAAGTGTCACAATCCTCGACATGAGGCCAAACGGGTATGGAACCGTAATAAAGCATGTAACCGGGTAGCAACCCATAAGTCGGTGAAGAAATACCTTCAAAAATTAATTAGCAACAGCAAGGCTCACTGCTGGCAAAATCTGGTGAACAATGTGAACATGGATCCGTGGGGCGTTGGCTACAAGCTAGTCATGCGGAAACTTGATGCCCCATAAACGCTTTGCATACATGATGAGAGAGTTTGGGTACTTATCTCCGCCCCTCCCGTCCATGTTGACGCTGTCCATGGTAGAACAGCAAACAAGTGCTCATTCTTCACACAGCCAGAACCAGAAAAAGTAACCCTATCATTGGAAAGATCAAAATTATATTCCAGCTAAGGTACCTGTATTGCAACTTATCTATCACCATTGTCTTGATTTTTTGAATGGGACTTTTCTGACACTTTAAAAGGCAGTGAGGCTCGTGCTAATTAGCATGGGGAAGGGGAATTTCGATCACCATCTGTATACCGCCTATTAAGCATGCTAGACATGGCTTAGAAAGTGCGAAAGAAAGTCATTAAGGGAATACTCTTATGACGCAATTCGTACGGCTTGAGACCTATCTCTTCGTGCAGTATGACGATAGCAGAGGTGGCAAGTGTGATCCAAAAGGCAGAAGTATATAACCAAACCAAGCAATGTTTCATTCTGTTGGTGACACTCGACTTCAGGGACGCCTTTAACTCCACTAGACTCATGAATATTCTGAATACGCTGAAAACCTCTTTTTAAGTTTCAAAATATCTGATGTGGCTCCTGAGAGACTACCTGAAAGACAGAAGCCTACCTTATGACACGACACAGGGCCAATGCAGGAGGAAGGTTACATCGAGTGTTGCCCAGGGATTGTTCTTTAGTTCAGACCTATGCAACGTATCTTACGACGGGCTACTAAAATTGGAGATGCCAGGTCAGATCAATCAGAAATTGGAGGTGCCAGATGAGTCATGTTTGAGTCGCTGTACGGATAATGATGTGGCCGTTGTTACTGGGCACACCGTTGAACAAGCACACTTAGGCTACGTATACTAATGCGTTGAGTGAGAGACCGGATGATTGCTCGTGGGCTCAGTCTAGCACTGGGGTAAACCGAAGTGGCCATTTTGACAAAAAAGAGAATATATTAGTATTAAAGACACACTAAGCGAATCAAAGCCTGCGGTGGAGTACCTGAAGCTACAGACCAACTCAAATATGCGTTTTTCTGAGCAAATCAGAGCAATGGCTCAGAAGACTGCTTCAGGTCTGTCAACTCATGGCCAATGAGAGGGGACTCAACCCATCAAGAAGATGCCTCTTGATGGTTCTGTAAGGTCAGTGCTACTTTGTGAAGCAAAAATGTATGATGACGTTCTCAGAAAAGAGATTTGGTGTAGTGAAATGAGATCCAGCCTGAAATAATGAGTCAAAAGGTTTCTAACGAGGTTCTCAGGTTAACATAGGGGGATGTTTAGTGGATAGTCCAGTCTTTTGCGATTATAGGAGCTCCACAATTCGGGCATAAATGGCATTCACCTCCCAACTGCAAAAAAAAACTTTTCACTTCTAAGTACTTACTATTGATTCTCATTTCTAAATATACCTGGCAAAAGTATAAAGTCACCCAACACGTACGTAGGAAACTCGGAACCTTTCCTGTGTTGACACAACGAATATACGCAATACATATTGACATTATCCGCTGTTGGTGACACTCGACATCAGGAATGCCGTCAACTCCGCTAGATGGGTGGATATTCTGGATACGCTGGGAAACCCTATTCAAGTTCCAGAATATCGAATGCGGCTTTTGAGGAACTACCTAACGACCGAAGCCTGCTCTATGACATGACACAGGGCCAACGAAGGATGGAAATTACATCGGGTGTTGCCCAGGGATCTATCCTTGGTCCGGACCTGTGGAACGTGTCTTAAGACGGGCTACTGAGACTTGAGATGCCAGATGAGTCGCGCTTGGTCGGCTATGCGGATGATGTTGCGGCTCTGTTCGCTGGACGCACTGTTAAACAAGCGCAACTTAGGCTAGTTATGCTAATGCGCCAAGTGAGAGACTGGATGACTGCTCACGGGCTGAGTTTAGCACTGGAGAAAACCGAAGTAGTCATCTTGACAAAAAAGAGAATCCCTAGAGTAAGGATGATCAGTATTGGAGATATACAAATCGAATCGAAGCCAGCGGTGAAGTACCTGGGGCTACTGATCGACTCGAAGATGAGTTTCTCAGAGCAAATTAGAGCAACGGATGAGAAGGCTGCTTCGGGAGTATCGGCCCTGAGTCGACTTATGGCCAACGTAGGGGGACCCAGCCCGTCAAGAAAACGCCTCTTGATGAGTGCTGTGGGGTCATTGCTAATGTACGGAGCAGAGGTATGGGGCGACGCTCTCAGCAAGGAGGTATACCGAAAACGTTTGGCACAGGTACAGAGAAGAGGAGCACTGAGAATTGCATCTTCGTGTCCAACAGTCTCTGACTTGGCGGTGAGAGTGATTGCAGGCGTGATACCTGTCGCCCTTCTTGCTAGAGAGCGCCACGCAATTTACCTGCGCCAAAACGAGGATGCGAGGGAGATGGTTGTCCGCGAGGAGAGACAGCGCTCGCTCAACGATTGGCAGTAGTCTTGGGTGAATCGCACGAAGGGTAGGTGGACTGCGCGCCTCATCCCGGATGTGACACCGTGGCTAAATCGAAAACATGGTGAGACTGACTTCTATCTGACCCAGCTTTTGAGCGGGCACGGGTGTTTTCAGTCTTACATGCACAAGATCGGTAGGTCACGGTCTCCCGATTGTCGGTTTTGCCCAGGAGAGGAGGACAATGCCTGTCACACATTTTTTGCGTGTACCAAATGGGTCAGGCTGTGAAGGGAACTCTACAGGGAGACGCGAGAGCTCACCCCGGATAATATAATTGCGGTGATGCTCGAATCGGTTGACAAATGGAACCAAGTGGCACATTATGCTCGGGCAGTCCTAAAATATAAAAGGGACTCACAGCAACCAGGGGCACTGGCGCTGTGGGACCACTCTTCTGGCATTTCCTCTTCCCCTCTCCCCTCCCGCTAGGAAAGGGACTCCCCAGCTTGAAGGCGCCCCACGGCGTAACAAAACGAGACCTGGCCCGAAGTAATGTGTCAAACGGTTCCGGGCTGGGTTCTCAGGTTGACAAGGGAGGTGTTTAGTGGGTAGTCCAGTCGCGCATGGGAGTCCCACACTCTGTGCATAAATAGCAATCACCTCCCTATCACAAAAAAAAAACAAATTATCCGCCTTCTACAATATTTGCAAGGCTTCAAGTATTGCGTAACCATGATTGATAGATTGACATGTTGGCCTGCAGCAATACCTCTGGAGGATATTCCTGCACAATCTTGAGCCAAGAACTTATGTCGAGGAAGAATACGACATCCTAGGGTTCCTGCAGAAATAATTACTGACGAAGAAAGGCAATTTGAGTCCTCATTATTTGCAGAGCTGGGAAAGTTGCTTGGTTACAAAAGACATAGAGCTACATTATATTATCCACAATCTAATTGTACTCTAGAGCAATGGTATAGAACGTTGGAAGCTGCTATCATGCCCTCCCGTTTGTGTTATTAGTAAAATGAATTGGGACTGACGAAGAAAGGAAGAAAAGATTTTTTTTTAATTCTAATAAAGACGAAATTTTATTCGTTTTACCTGAAGAAGCGGTTGGACTGCAGATAGAATGGCGTGGAACTCATAATAGAACTCTCTGGCGTGGTAACTAAACTGAAGTTGATCACAAAGATTCAAATATGAATTTAAACACTAGTAGTTGTTTATGGAATTACTGCAATGCACAGCGAATAATCTTAGGAGGAAACACCAGTGTTTCAACTTCAACTAATGAATTTTATTTAACAAATTCATTAAGCTTACTAACTTATTCTCTAACTTAGCTCTTACATAAATTGTGTCATCAATATTGCTCACTTCAATTTTTCCGATTTTGTTTTTGCTTGGTCAACGTTGACACATATTGTGTACACGCAATCGAACTCATTTCATCATTGTCGAATAAAAATAAATAATACGCAAATCCTTGAGAAATTATGGCGTCAAATTATCTCGTCGTGTGCCATAAGCAAAGAAACGCCAGCAGATATTCAGTTAATGAAAATAGTAAACATTGAATGAAAATATGTTATGCATTATGAGCGATGTTGAATGACATTGAACTTGTGGGAATAAACTTATTTTAGATAGTATGAATAATGAATATGTATGCTAGTGCATATATTCAACATGAGGTTCAGCCATAAATGAGGATTTTTTTACTGGCGCGGCTGAGATGGTATGGCAAAAATCTTCGTTTACCAAGTGATTTTATCATTAGTAACAAACCTTCTCGAACTGAAATAGAATTGATAGGTTCATTCTAAGATGCAACGCAATGCTTACAGCCAGCAAAAACATCTAGATACGCAGCTCAAATCGATTTCGCTATATGAAGGCCCATGAAGGCCTTTACCTCCACGCGCTTATCAGGACCTGCGTTGGAGTGGATCGCATATGGTGTCTTCGAGCGCTCTCATGAGGTTCTGCTGGTTGCAGAAACCTGCAAATAAATAAAGCGATTGAAGGAGATTAGAGTTCTAAAACCTAGAACGGAACCTATGCTCAAGCTTTCTTACCATCGGCGTGCCTGCTAAACGCTGAAGTGGCGCTTTGGTGAGTATCGTTGAGATCTACCTGGAAAGCTGGGACAGCCTTGGTTCCACTTAGGAAGGACCGTTGGAGACCTGCGTTGGAGGGCTTTTGGAAGCCCGAGTTCCACTTTAGTAAGAATTGGGTGATCTCGTAACGCTAGAAGGCGCGCAGGCAGCCTGAATTTTATTTATGTGGATAAGATTGGCACTACTCAACTTTGAGAGATGCATAGACAACCTAAGTTCCAATTAAGTCAAGGTGTAGACAATCCTGAAAGGCCTATTACAGCCTAAGTTCCACTTTAGATGCATCTAGTGTAGTATGTCTCTTCAAGCGCTTTATTAATTTTTAAGAGACAATAATTGCCGAATAGGCATCTTTGCCATATTCATTGCCTGGTACGGTGAGTGGGACAAATTGCTGACAAATCGATTTCCGTGTATTCACCCCAATTGCATCGTCCAGGTAATCACCAAAAAGCGCTGTTCGCGTATAGAAGGTAGAAAATATGATCAGTGTATTTTTATCCATTGGCATTTCAATCCTAATTACCATACGACAAAAAGCCAACATAAATTGTTGGATTACACTCGTCCAGGTAATTGTCTGAGCAAAAGAAAAAACGCTATTCATTGCTCATTTTCACCAACGGTGAAAAAATACAATCCACACATTTTGTATAGTAGCCTTGACCTTGTTGGTGGTTGCAAGGAAGGTAAATGTTTATGTTTTGTAAGGTATCAAATGACTTCCATTGATGAGGATTCCCTGATGTCGTCACGATTTCGTTTGGCTGAAGATAATGTTTACTTAGCGCTGTAGTTGTTTAAGTTCTAGTTTCAACTTAAATGAATACATGCTACTTCTTTAATGTGCTAATTATTAACCTACTGGTTGTGTTATCTATTTTGCTAATTATTATGATGATTACATTATTTATTTGTAGGTTTTTTAGATGGGTGCTAGTTATTATGTTGCGTTAATTGGTATGTTTACTTATTGGTTGCGCTACTTGTCTGTAGGTCCCTAAGATGTGTACATACTATTGTTTATTGGATTTACTAGCTTTTAGGTTACGTTAATTATTATGTTTATTCATTGGTTATGGCACTGGTTTTTAGGTTTCTTAGATGTGTAAATACTTTTGTTTTGTTGGTTGTACTAACTATTAGGTTACGTCAATTATTACGTAACAGCTGGATACGTTTATTCAGTAAAATATTGACACTAAAAACTTGGTCCCGTTGACTCAAGAAACCCTTAACGTCATAACGAAATGTTTTGGGATCATCAACTGCTTCACAGATCTGATGATATACTTGCTGAGTTGATGCTTGCTTCAATAATTTATGGCAACACTAGAATTTGCGCTTCAAATAGCTTTGTGTATTTAGAATGGAGTACAGCAATATATATGTAATATTCAGTAGTGAAATATTCATGAAGCCTCTAAGCATCAAATGGGTTCATTACTTCCATACAAAATGTATTGAACTATTCCGTTGGTTCTTCCAGCCTCTGCAACCGTTTTTCATAAATAATCCAGAGTCTTTCTCTGTATATTTTGTTGATGGCATTTCGATTTTGCAGTCTTAAGATCTTAAGATTAGAGGTTCGCGTCCTCATACGGCCGCTAAATGTTTAAGAAATGGCTGCATTGTCAATATGGTTAGCTTGAACCGTGATATTGCGCAGATATGGTAGGTACTTGTTTGCTAACTATGGAACTTATAACCGTGTTAATTTTGTTCTGATATATGATTTTAACAAAATAAACACCAATGGCACTTGTAATTGTGATTATAAACGACGAATTGAAGTAATTATTTCAATTTCTGTTCATAGATTGACAAATTCATTTGAATTTCATTTTTACATACAAAATTTTTATCACTTACTTTCTAAAAAATTTAGCAAAAAAAAATTTCTACCTATCTATGTTAACTATATAAGCCTTAAAAATAAAATTTTACTGAATTTTGATGATTAGATTAAGTATCTTCTATCTCGAATCTTTCATTGCCTGGGAATCACGTAGGTTAATTCATGCAATCCGCGCAACTGACGGCTCAAAGCATATCACAAGTTAAACAAATCGTCCTTAAAACCGCTTTTACTCGTCCTGAATCTACTTCAGCTAAGCAATAGAAATAGAACCTCCTACCAAACTCTTCTTAGTATCATTGAATAAAACAACTTGAAACTCTCTTAAAACCCATCATAAACACAATTTCATTTCAAACTCATCCTGAACAATCATCCTCTTCCTTTCCATTCTTTTACTCGAATTCCATTTTCCTTCAACACTGCTTAACGCATTAGTGGTGTGGCATAAGACACAAGTTATTCAATTCAGTACACACTTGAGAAAACCACCCACCAAAGTTCATAGTACTTACAAGATTCACTCATGTCATCTTTTACAAGGTCTAATGGATCCTTGAATGACACACAGAAAAGATTCATCGTTCAAGATATGAGAGAATTCTCAATGAAATCCTTCACTAGAACAAAACGGGAGACGTTTCACGATTCTACTTCTAAGATCTGGTGAATGCGATAAAACCGGTGACAGGAACATGAAGAGGACGATGGTATTCTAGTGACAACGTTGTATAGTGGAGAATAGTAGGATTTGTGTGGTAGTGGTTGATGAAAGATTTCGATTTTGGTTTTAGTTGAGTCCCCATGGCCGGAAATATGGAACTTTAACCCTTGAGCTAAGTAATTTCGAAGGAGGGAATGAAACGATG
The DNA here is from genome assembly GCA_963969285.1 of Odontomyia ornata. NCBI lineage: Eukaryota > Metazoa > Arthropoda > Insecta > Diptera > Stratiomyidae > Odontomyia > Odontomyia ornata. Next base: position 35,594,840 of record OZ017741.1, read on the forward strand.
AATACTACAAGGTATGCATGATTGTAAATATCTAGAAGGAGTTTGATGGCAATAGAAATGCCGATGTGTGTTTGGGCCATGAAATCTTAATTAAGGTAAGGTGCTGTATTTTCATTATGCAGCATCATCAGAACGTAATCGATTCAATTAGACATGGTCGAGGTAGATTGTTGGACTGCTGGCGATGATACAAAGATATCTTTAGATACGCATGTCGTTAATGATTTATAGCGGCAGGATGGATGATGGAAAAAATTCAAAGTCATTGTCCTTTGTCTCAGGTGCTTCCAAAGTAGTAAAGCTTATGGAAGAGAAACATTACATCAATTTACTTTGGCCATGGTGAGGTTATTGGCATTGAATGGCATAGTAGGTGAAACGGGGAAAAAGCACATGGCAAGAGAAAATCACTCGTCCTTCTCTAGTTTTTATATACCCCGTCTGTTCATTTGAGTCCACTGGACAATTTAAGTAGTAGAGAAAAGAATCCAATCCAATTAATTTATTTCTCATACATGTTCAATACAATACTTATTTCAGAATATGAAAGTTATTGAGTGTTCAGGATTAAGTTAGTCTTTTCATCTCTATTCTTATATGTACAATCTTATGATATACAGCTTATGATGTTGATACTTCATTTTCGGGGAAAAACCTAGTTACATATGTGAAAACCTCTTGATTGAGTGTAAGATAAAACTTATATCTATGCTTAAACTAACTAATCTCACCCGTGGAGGGGAATGCTGGCTGAGAGGAATGCTTTTCGAGGCTAGCATTCTTTGGGGAGTGCCTCCTCCCATGTAACAGAGGGAATTCCCGCAGGAGGAATGCCGGTTGACAAGAGCACTCTTGGAGGCAAGCATCCTTTGGGGAGCACCACCCCTATGGACCTGAGGATATGGGGGGCACTGTGAGGTTGCCTCCTGGGATGACAGGTAACGACCCTGATTGGATCTGAACTACGCTTTGGACAACGAACTGAAATTGATGCTTTGGGCTGGCGGATATGATGGTTTGGACCTAGTTGCCTTGCACAGTAGCGCCGAGGAGACACTCGTATGTGAACGGATCCAATTCAACTATCATACCATCTCCATCCCGGTTAAACCTTGGCAGGCCTCGGAGTACGTTCGAAGTTCGCACCATTGGGTTTGTGGAGTAGGTTCGGTTGAGACGGACTCCCTACTAGCGCTGGTCTAGCTCTGAGCACTTGTCCCCATAAGGGCTTGTTCTAACTGTCGCATGGCCTCCCTATTCCGCAAAGATAACCATGGGACCAAAAAGGCGACTACACACACGAACGGAGATAGCGGCTCCGAGGGTGGACCCAACAAAACTGGAGCAACCAAAAACACTTGAAAAAGAATTTTAAAAACCCAAAAAAAATAATAACGATGACGCAACCAGCGGTTGCAGCCACGATGTCAACAGTACATCGAGAGCGGTACTAACGATGACAAAAACGACGATTAATACAATACCAGTGAAAGACGGACGAAAAACGGAGATCAGCAGACAGTCTGGTTCAGACTGAGATTCCTACGTCGTTGAGGCTTAGCAAAAAAATAATGGGAACGCTAGAGCGTCGTATTCAGGAAAAGCGGGAAACTCTGCAGGACGCTTCAAGTGTTCAAGCGGTGGAGAATTCGCTGGTCACTGCTGCTATAATTACCGAAGTGGCTGGCGTAAGGGTCATAAATCCCGATATAACAAAGAACCATCCTGAAACCAACGAGTAGATTACGGCAGAAAAAGTAACAATTGATCAGATAAATATATAACGCGACGTTATGTGATTGCATAGCCAACGTCGAGAATGTGGTAGAAGTAATGTATTCGGAAACGAAAAGCGATAACCTCTCCCAAGGATAGTTGCAAAATACAATTGCCGCTCAGCAACATGAAGAAAAAAGGCTATTCCGAAAAGCGGGAGATGTTCTGAAAATAATACAATCTGCATGCGACTCAATAAAAATCAACAAAGCAGTAAATATTGGGTTCCTTGAACTAGAGGAGCTCCTAGACCACATAGAGCATTACCAGAGAAGCTGATTAAAGGCCTAAGATGAGCAGAAGACTAAAGAAGCGCTGGGGGCGAAATCTAAAGGCCACATACAGATAGCTCCACTACTAAAAATCAATAAAAGAATGGCGTCTGGCCAAACCGAAGGAAATCGGGATACAAAGAGGAAGAAAGAGGCACTTGATGGGCTTGGAGCACCAAATCATGGGTTCCAGACAGTGCTTACAAAAGGAGTGAAGATAGATGCAAAAAAATCCTTCAAAAAGTGCCAGAAAGTAAAGTTCGTACGGATGCCCAACAAGAAACAAGTTGGGTAGACAGACCTATGCTCATGTCAGAAGGGTTTTGTACTCAACTTACAAAATGCAGTAACCAGTAACGAATAAAATCAAGAAACATGTAATGTTCGAGGATCATACTTATATTAGCAAAGTTGAAAGAATTTTGACTTCTGAGGTATTTGTTATAGTTATACCCACAAATATCTCCCTTGATAATTATTTCAGATTTTTTAAGATCACGGGTGTCCATTCGCGAGGGAGGAAACACATTTTTCATGTATTTACCCTCCCCCTATGCCCCCAGAGAAGCAAAAACTGTCAGTTTAAGAACTGTTTTGAAAAGCTCTCATAGAGAACTTTCAGTTGATACTCATATCGGCTACCTTTCATGAAATTTTTTTTTCAGGGGCCACTCCTCTGTACTGTAATCATCGATTCATGGCCTGTTTTTTAGAATCTTAGAATGGTTACAAAGCCCTTTTGCTAGGAGCTCTCTCCTGCCTTTCCGACTTGTTTCAATTGTATATACTCATCTTCATGATACCTATCATTCCTGAATTTTTCATGCAAATCCTAGCAAAGCTGTAGTTTCTAAGTCGGTAAAAAGCGCATACGGCTCCATAGCCATATGTTTCCATAGTAATACAGGGCATATTGTTCCATAGTAATGCAGGAAAATTCAAATCGCTATAACTTCGTTAAATATTATTCGATCTTTATGAAACTTTCAGAAGAGACCAATATTATCAATGATCATCCATTTGCGAAATGTTATTGAATTTAAGGGTACCGTTTAGATTTTATTCAAGAAAACATAAAATCGATAAAACATACTATTACTAACAAAGTTGAGTGAATTTCGACTTCTCATGTATTTGTCGTTGTTGTACTCATTAAGGCCTACATCCATGGTTTTTTTCAGATTTTTCGGATGGAAGGTGTCCAATCGCGAGGGGGGGGTACGCGAAAAGTTCGTACATTTCCCCTTCCCCTGCCCCTCTCGGTACTCGTAAGGCAATTTTAAGACTTGTTTTGAAAAGATCTCGTTGAGGCCTTTCCAATGACACCCTACTTGACTACCAATGGTGAAATTTTTTTTTGGGGGGTCACTTCCCTATATGGGGAGACCCCCCTTAAACCTCTTTGAAAATGTTTCCCACCATTGAACTTTCAAGAGGTCACCACTTCTGACCTTTCCACAAAGTTTCACGGCTGTAGCTTCTATAGTTTCGGAGAAAAAGTGCTGTGACATACAGACGGACGGACGGACGGACGGACGGACAGACGGACACAGGTCGTGATTGCAATAGGGTTTTGTATTTTAGTACAAAACCCTAAAAATAGTGTTTTTGAAAATAATATTACAAATTTGTGCTTGTCGTAAAGAATAGACTGGCAGCTACAAAATGAGACCAAAATTTTGACAATCGGATAGAAATTGTGGGCACAGTGAACGGTCAAAGCTAGAGATCTACCAAGCCTTTAAATTAAATCGTAAAAACGCCGAATTCGCACGTTTAAGGGGAGAAAAAGCCATTTAAAGTTTTGGTGTTTTTTTGCCTATTTCAACCTTCATAAACAAGTTGGGTAGACAGACCTATGCTCATGTCAGAAGGGTTTTGTACTCAACTTACAAAATGCAGTAACCAGTAACGAATAAAATCAAGAAACATGTAATGTTCGAGGATCATACTTATATTAGCAAAGTTGAAAGAATTTTGACTTCTGAGGTATTTGTTAGAGTTATACCCACAAATATCTCCCTTGATAATTATTTCAGATTTTTTAAGATCACGGGTGTCCATTCGCGAGGGAGGAAACACATTTTTCATGTATTTACCCTCCCCCTATGCCCCCACAGAAGCAAAAACTGTCAGTTTAAGAACTGTTTTGAAAAGCTCTCATAGAGAACTTTCAGTTGATACTCATATCGGCTACCTTTCATGAAATTTTTTTTTCAGGGGCCACTCCTCTGTACTGTAATCATCGATTCATGGCCTGTTTTTTAGAATCTTAGAATGGTTACAAAGCCCTTTTGCTAGGAGCTCTCTCCTGCCTTTCCGACTTGTTTCAATTGTATATACTCATCTTCATGATACCTATCATTCCTGAAATTTTCATGCAAATCCTAGCAAAGCTGTAGTTTCTAAGTCGGTAAAAAGCGCATACGGCTCCATAGCCATATGTTTCCATAGTAATACAGGGCATATTGTTCCATAGTAATGCAGGAAAATTCAAATCGCTATAACTTCGTTAAATATTATTCGATCTTTATGAAACTTTCAGAAGAGATCAATATTATCAATGATCATCCATTTGCGAAATGTTATTGAATTTAAGGGTACCGTTTAGATTTTATTCAAGAAAACATAAAATCGATAAATCATACTATTACTAACAAAGTTGAGTGAATTTCGACTTCTCATGTATTTGTTGTTGTTGTACTCATTAAGGCCTACATCCATGGTTTTTTTCAGATTTTTCGGATGGAAGGTGTCCAATCGCGAGGGGGGGGGGTACGCGAAAAGTTCGTACATTTCCCCTTCCCCTGCCCCTCTCGGTACTCATAAGGCAATTTTAAGACTTGTTTTGAAAAGATCTCGTTGAGGCCTTTCCAATGACACCCTACTTGACTACCAATGGTGAAATTTTTTTTTGGGGGGTCACTTCCCTATATGGGGAGACCCCCCTTAAACCTCTTTGAAAATGTTTTCCACCATTGAACTTTCAAGAGGTCACCACTTCTGACCTTTCCACAAAGTTTCACGGCTGTAGCTTTTATAGTTTCGGAGAAAAAGTGCTGTGACATACAGACGGACGGACGGACGGACGGACGGACGGACGGACGGACGGACGGACGGACGGACGGACGAACAGACGGACACAGGTCGTGATTGCAATAGGGTTTTGTATTTTAGTACAAAACCCTGAAAAGACCTGATGCAAAACAGGAGAGACGGAAGTCCCGACAAAGACCTCGGCAGCAGGCACTGCTCGTAAAACCCCAAGATGGCCGAACCTACGGGAAGGTACTGCGGGAAATCAGGCGAAACGTAAGGCCTGAAGACACCAAGAGTACCATTAAAGCAGTACGACTCACAGCAGCCGGGAGCGCTGGGGGATCGATTTTCTGGTGCTTCTACTTCCCCCTACCCTCCTACTAGGAAAGGGATTAACCAACTTGAAGGCGCTTTACGGCATAACAAAACGAGACCTGGCCTGAAATAATGTGTCAAACGGTTCCAGGCTGGGTTCTCAGGTTGACAGGGAAGGTGTTTAGTGGAAAGTCCTCGGCAAAAACATAACCATAGCAACGCTCGAGCCGATAGCAACGATCGAAATAACAGACATTTACTGCGCCATGGATCTGGCCAAAGTAGGAGAGGCCATCAAAAGGGAGTTCCTTAGTTTGGGCAGGATCAAAGTGAAACTGATACCAGAAAACAACCGGGGACAGTGCATGGCCATAGTTTACTTGACCGAAACAATTCCTGAACAAGGGCAAAGTAAGAATAAGGTGAGTTGTCTATCGGATACAGCGACGAGCAACGCCTCTTTAATGGCCACACCGCACAAGTATACAAAGGACCCGATAGGAGTTCCCTATGTCACAAATGCGGTGAAATGGGACATAAAAGACAAGAATGTACGAAGGAGGTACACTGTATTCTTTGTAAGGATGCCGATTCAAGACCTGATTTCGGACACCTCTTGGGATCAGGAAAATGGCGGGTTTTCCAGGAAGCCCTAGCCAGGGCAAAATCAGAGCTTCGATGACCCGCATCCTGCAGCTAAACCTACACCGTGGTTCAACCGTCAAAAATCTGCTTGAGCAGTTTGCGAGGGACATGAAAGCCAACTTTTTGCTGCTGAGTGAGCAACACCATAATAAAAGTCCTGCATTATGGTAACCTGACGAAACTGGTACCGCCACCATCTAGGCTCGGAATGGTTTTGTTTGGGTTCGATACTCAGGGACCACCTTCTTTAGTGTGTACATAACGCCGAACGAATCTATATCATCTTTCCAAGCCAAGCTTAGTGCACCGGATGGCGCTGTCTTGAACGCAGAGGGCAAAGTGCTGTTTTTTTTTATTGTGATAGGGAGGTGAAGGCATTTACGCCCGCCGTGTCTGGCAGTGTGGGACCCCCATGGACGATACCTTTGGACTACCCACTAAACACCTCCCCTGTCAATCTGAGGACCTAGCCTGGAACCGTTTGACACATTACTTCGGGCCAGGTCCCGTTTTGTTACGCCATGGGGCGCCTTCAAGCTGGGGAGTCCCTTTCCTAGGGGGAGGGGAGAGGGGAAGAGGAAATGCCAGAAGAGCGATCCCCCAGCCCCAGCGCCTCCAGCTGCTGTGAGTCTCTTTTATATTTTAGGACTGCCCGAGCATAATGTGCCACTTGGTTCCATTTGTCAACCGATTCGAGCATCACCGCAACTATAATATCCGGGGTGAGCTCTCCCGTCTCCTTGTAGAGTTCCCTTCGCAGTCTGACCCATTTTGTACACGCAATGTGTGACAGGCATTGTCCTCCTCTCCTGGGCAAAACCGACAATCGGGAGACCGTGACTTACTGATCTTGTGCAGGTAAGACTGAAAACACCCGTGCCTGCTCAAAAGCTGGGTCAGATAGAAGTCAGTCTCACCATGCCTTCGATTTAGCCACGGTCTCACATCCGGGTGCAATTCCTCCAAGATTGCCGTAAATAGTGCGGCGCTCTCTAGCAAGGAGGGCGACAGGTATCACGCCTGCAATCACTCTCACCGCCGAGTCGGAGACTTTTGGATACGAAGATGCAATTCTCAGTGCTCCTCTTCTCTGTACCTGTGCCAATCGTTTTCAGTATACCTCCTTGCTGAGAGCGTCGCCCCATACCTCTGCTCCATACAGTAGCACTGACCCTACAGCACTCATCAAGAGGCGTCTTCTTGATGGGCTGGGTCCCCCTACGTTGGCCATATGTCGACTCAGGGCCAATATTCCCGAAGCAGCCTTCTCAGCCGTTGTCCTGATTTGCTCAAAGAAACTCATCTTCGAGTCGATCAGTAGCCCCAGGTACTTCACCGCTGGCTTCGATTCGATTCGTATGTCTCCAATACTGATCATCCTTACTCTAGGGATTCTCTTTTTTGTGAAGATGACCACTTCGGTTTTCTCCAGTGCTAAACTGAGCCCACGAGCAGTCATGCAGTCGTTCACTCGGCGCATTAGCATACCTAGCCTAAGTTCCACAGGTCCGGTCCAAGGATAGATCCCTGGGCAACACCCGATGTAATTTCCATCCTTCGTTGGCCCTGTGTCGTGTCGTAGAGCAGGCTTCGGTCCTTTAGGTAGTTCCTCAAAAGCCGCATTAGATATTCTGGAACTTGAAAAGGGTTTTCCAGCGTGTCCAGAATATCCACCCATCTAGCGGAGTTGAAGGCATTCCTGACATCGAGTGCTGGTCGGGGGGGGACTTCAACGCTAAAGCAATCGAATGGGGCATGCCTCAAACAGATCCGCGGGGAAAACGAATCTTGGAAATGGTGGCCAGGACGGCGCGCGTCGTACTAACCACCAGAAATATGCTGACATTCCGCCGTGATGGCTGTGAGGGAACCATACTGGACGTGACATTCCTTAGTACGGAGGATTCATAGTCGGAGAGTATTAGAGGACAGCCAGTGATTATCACTACAATCTGCTTGAGATAAGTGATATTGCCTCCCAACATCAATGCTCTCGGCTTTCTGCAGCTGGATGGAACATCGGAAGGACGGATGTCGAGAGGTTTGTTGAGGTGCTCGCAGCAGGTGAGCCGCCACAGGGAGCTTCGGAGGGGATGGAAGAACTGGCAGCTCAAGACGTGGTGAACTCAACTTTGAGCATCATTACGACTGCTGGCTGCACTTCTATGCCCCGTCGTAAACTCCGGCATGGCAAACCCCCAGCGTACTGGTCGTCAACTAAAATCGCTGAAAAGCGAAGGGAGTATCACAAGCTTCGACGTGAGGCTCAATGGGCGTGGAACAGTGATGAGGCATGCAACTGGGTGGCAGCGTCTAAGTCGGCCAGGAAATGCCTTCGCAAATTGATCAACAATAGCAAGGCTCGCTGCTGGCAAGACTTAGTGGACAATGTGAACAAGGATCCGTGGGGCCTTGGCTACAAGCTAGATATACGGAAGGTTGGCACCCTACGGAAGTCTCGCATACATGAAGCGGAAAAATGCATGAGATAGTGCCCGGACTATTCACCGCCTACCCCGTCCATGTTGACACAGTCCATGGTGAAACAGCAGTCGAGTGTCCACTCTTCACATACCCGGAGCTGGAAGAGGCGGTCCTTTCATTGAAAGCCAGGTCCAAATGGTGTTACAGCTGGGGTGTTATGGCTCGTCTATCACCATTGTCCTGACTTGCTGCTCAGCACATTCAACGCTTGTCTACGGGACGGGGTTTTCCCGGTACGATGGAAGGAAGTGAGGCTCGTGCTGATCAGCAAGGGGAAGAGAAATTACGAATTGCCGTCTACATATTGACTGTTATGCATGCTAGACATAGCCGGGAAAGTGCTAGAGAAACTCATCAAGGGATGACTCACTGACGTGATTCGTGCTGCTGGGGACTCTTATTTTTGGCAGTATGGCTTTAGAGTTGGACGTTCTACTATTGATGCGGTTGCAGAGGTGGTGAGTGTGGACCAAAGAGCAGAGGCACATAGTCGCACCAAGCGATGGATCGTCCTGTTGGTGATGCTCAACTTCAGGAACGCCTTCAACTCTGCTAGATGGGTGGATATTCTGGATACGCTGGAAAACTCTTCTCAAGTTCCAGAATATCTAATGGAGCTTTTGAGGGACTACCTAAAGTACTGAAGACTGTTCTACGACATGACACAGGACTAACGAAAGATAGCTGTTACATCGGGTATTGCCCAGGGATCCATCCTTAGTGTGGACCTGTGTAACATGTCTTACAATGGGCTACTGAGTCTTGAGACGCCAGATGAGTCGCGCTTGATCGGCTATGCGGATTGTGGCTCTGGTCACTGAATGCACCGTTGGACAAGCGCAACCAAGGCTAAGTACGCTAATGAGCCAAGTGAGAGACATCCAGTCTCTCACTGCTCGCGGGTTCAGTTTAGCACTGGAGAAAACCGAAGTAGTCATCTTTACAAAAATGACAGTCCCTAGAGTAAGGATGATCAGTATTGGAGAATCAAAACCAGCGGTGAAGTACCATGGGCTACTTATCGCCTCAAAGATGAATTTCTTTGAGCAAATCAGGACAATGGCTGAGAAGACTGCTTCAGGAGTATCTGCTCTGAGTCGACTTATGGCCATCACAGGAGGACCCAGCCCATCAAGTAGACTTCTCTTGATGAGTGCTGTAGGGTCGGTGCTACTGTACGGAACAGAGGTATGGCAGCGAGGAGGTTTACCGAAAACGCCTCAGCACAGGTACAGAAAAGAAGTGCGCTGAGGATTTCAGCTTCAAATCCGACAGTCTTTGATTTGGCAGTGATAGTCATTGCAGGCGTGATACCTGTTGGCCTCCTTGCTAGAGAGTGTCGCTCTATTTATCTGCATCGAAATGAGGATGCTATTTACCTGCGTCGGAATGACGACGAGAGGGAGATGGTTGTGCGCGAAGACAGACAGCGCTCGCTCAAAAATTGGGTGAATTTCACGAAGGGAAGGTAGACTGCTTGCTTAATCCGGATGTGAGACCGTGGTTTAATCGAAGACATGGTGAGACTGATTTCTATCTGACACAGCTTTTGAGTGGGCATGGGTGTTTTCAGTCTTATCTGCATAAGAGTGGTAAATCATGGCCCCCGATTGTCGCTATTGCCCAGAAGAGGAAGACAACGCCTGCTATACATTTTTTGCATGCATAAAAAGGGACGGACTGCAAAGGGACTTCTACAGAGAGACAGGAGAAATCATACCGGATAATATCGTCATGGTGATGCTCGAATCAGTTGACAAATGGAACCAGGTCGCACATTATGTTCGGGCAGTCCTTAAAGATAACTGATGGCAGACGGGGGCGTTGGAGCTAGGGGATTGCTTGTCTACCCTTCCGATAGAAGAAAGATCCTTAGGCTTGAAGGTGCCTCATGGCGTAAAAAAACGAGATCTGGCTCGAAGTAATGTGTCGAACAGTCCCAGGCTAGGCTCTCAAGTTTACTGGGGAGGTGTTTTGTGGCTCATCTAATCGCCTTCTTGCGAGCATGGGAGTCCCACACTCTGTGCATGAATCGGCATTCACCTTCCTACTACAAAAAAAATGTTATCATATTCTAATGTTCTAGTATTCCACCCAGTTGTAAAACGTTGAGAACACGGATTAGAGACAATAGCACTGATCTCAAGCAGAATGTACTGATGATCACTAGCTGAGTAATCCTCAAATACTCTCCGATTACTTATGCTAGTACAAAGGACTCCAAAGCAAATGTCACTTCCGGTATGGTTCTTTTGCAGCCAATATGGCGAAAATTTTGTACATATCCGGTGTTTAGAATGACGAGTGCAATTTTTAGGATTCATTTCCCACATATCTGCTTAAGACATGTCCCATATGATGGCTTTGGCATTAAAGTTTTTTCCAACGAATACGTGGCCCTCTGTGTTTGAGACTGCATCCTTCAATACATTTAGCTTGACTTGGAAAGATAATATTGATTCATTTGGCGTCAAGATTATTAGTAAAAATGTATTACCTGAATACTGAATCCGCACGAAACCATCCTCCCGTTCATAGCTCTCCACTAGGAAGTCAGCACTGTACCAAGCCTAGATGGTGGCAGTATCAGTTTTTCCAGGGTACCATGATGACAAACTTTTATCGTGATGTTGTTCACTCACCAGCAAAAAGCCAGCTTTCAAGTCCAATGCAAACTTTTCAAATAGATTTTGGGTAGTCGTACTGCGGTGAAGGCTCACCTACAGGATACAGGTCATTGGTGTCTACTTTTACCTTAGCTAAGGCTTTCTCAAAATCCCAACACTTTCCTCATCCTAAGATGTGCTGCGAATCTGGTTTTTGACTAGCATCCTTGCAAAGGATGCAGTGTGTCTCCATTGTTCATTATTTTATTTTATATATGTTCCATTTTACTCCATTTGCAGCATAGAGAAATCCTATCGGATCCTTTACATCCCAATACGGTATGATTATAACTAAGGCACTTAAAGCATTGGCAAGATACTACTCTTTCCCGTACTCTGCATTATACTTACTCTTTTCTTACTTTTTCTCACTAAGAAGGTGTTCGGGATCGTTGTTAGTTAGGTCAATGATGGGCATACGTTGTCCCTTATTGTCTTCTGGTGTCAGCCTCGCTTTAAGCGTACTTACGCTAGGGAGCTCCTTTTTGATTACCTCCTCTACCTTGGTCCGGTCCACGATACAATCAGTGTCTCTGATTTTGATCTTCTTGATAGTACCGCAAAATGCTTCTTTATTATTGGTCCCTGCTTTAAATTCGAGCAGTATGTGGCGAAACCGGGTTAGTCGCAATGCTTTAGTGGTATTTTTGGTGACTTTGGGCTCACCTGATCCCCTACAATACATCTTGAGTGTTACAAGCAGGGTCTGCTACAAACGTTTTATATCCTATAAGTGCCTCCTTTTTTTTTTCTTTTATTCAGTGAAGGCCATTTTTTCGCTTTCTTTAGGCTTCTGCTCTTCTTTGGTCTTTTGCTCTTCCTCCGCCTTCAAGAAGCTCCACCATTAAGTGCCAATGCAGTCTTAGAGCTCCTATATTTCAAGAGCCCAGTCCCATATACCTTGTCAAAGTTTTATTGTGAGTCACATTCAGATTATTTCTCATCAAAATGCTTCCCAATTTTTGGATTGACCTTTTTTCTTGATAGCACTCAACCAGTTTGATAGTTCCCAACCTTCTCTTTGGAGAGAAGTTTTCTACTTCGGTTTCTAGATACAGTCTTTCAGTTACATTTTTGGCGATATCAACAGCTTCACGCAATAGCACTTCCTTGGTCTCCTCACTCTTTACCTTTTCTTTCATGGTTTGTTTTTCGACTTTAGGTTGGTTAAGTATGCGCAGAGTGCGTAACTTTTTGCTGCTACCAAATGCCGTGTTTATATCCGGCTAATATGTGCTTTCAGAGTCTTTTCTTTGAGTCGTCAGTTTGTTTTCGTGCTTTGAATCTCTAGTGTCAATTAACGTTTTTAATATCTTAGTCGTTGTTGTTGATTTTGGTGAGTTCAGAGATGCTACATCGGTTGGGTCGCCCCCTAAAAGCTTCTATCTCTGTTCGTATGTTGGTCGTGTTTTTGGTCCTGTGGTTATCTTTGTAGAGCAGGGAGGCCATATAAAGGTTGGCACCATATAAGTGCTCGAGTATAGACTAGTACTAATCGGGAGCCTGTCTCAAATGAACCTACACCACCAACTCACGGTGCATATTTCGAATGTTTCGCAAGGCTTGCCAAAATTTTACCGAGGTAGAGACGGTAGATATCCAGAATAGATTGAAGCCGTTTACGCACGAGCATTGCCTTTGTGGTACTGTGCTGTGCAACCAGATCCAAATATCATTTCCGTCAGCCCAAAAGGTCAGTCTCAGTTCAATATCCCATTCATAGTCTGGACGTCATTGCTAAGTCATATTCCGCGAAAACCTCCACTTTTCGGGTACATGAGGAATGCTCTCAACAAGTATTGCCCCTACAATTTCAATTCCAATGCCAGTCGTGCAAGACTCATCTTTATTCTTTAAAGTCAACTTTTTGCAAAAGCTACCGGCCACCTCCACAAAGGAGGTATAAGTAGAGTTAGTAGCAGAGTGTATTTGGGGTTTATTGGCATTTCCGATATTTAATGCCTCATCATTGGCCAATCAGTAAACCATATATGTGCACCCCGACACCATTTGCTATTATTTGACTGCTGAACTAAAATTTGCATCATGAGGATTAATGACTCTCTCAACTTTGGAGATTTCTAATTAAGCAGAAAGGTGATGGAAAATAGGTAAAAAATTACCTGCAAATGATCAAGTACGGTCTGATAATTTGCTGCTTAGCTAAGACTAAGGTTATTTAAACATATTAAGTAGAAGTCTTACCGTACATTTTATGAACCAAAACTTGACAGCCCACTAATGGACTAAAATCCAATCACTTTAGCTACTATTTTCTTGATTTTTCAAGCGTTATAAAAGAGCTGAAGTTTGAATAAAATTGTGATGGAAGCCTTACCTGCAAAAGATAACTGTAATCGATCAGAAATATTTTGTAGTGTAAAGGAAGTACACAAAATGTCCGTACAGGAATGCAGTGTGCCTGCGCTGCCCACGCCAGCCTGTTTCAGGCCACCTATAATGGACAGCACGTCAAAAACTCTCTTCCACAGAACTAGACCAACAACATCAAGCTGAACCGCATGGGCTGGCTCCTAGGTGCTGGAACTACCGGCAGACAGGACATCACTTTACCGAATGCCAGGCAAAGCCTAACGTCTTTTGTCACCATTGTGGGAAACCAGATACGAGGTGTGTTCAAAAAATATCGCGAATTTTGTTTTTTTTCAAAAATTATTTATTTATTCATGAATATCTATTTTGTCCCCTTCAAAGTAATCCCCATGAGATATTATACACTTGTGCCAACGGTTTTTCCAATCTTCGAAGCTTTTCAAAAATCATTTTTTTTAATCTTGTTCAGCTCCTCCTTCGATGCCGTCTTTATCTCGTCAAGCGTAGCGTAACGTCGTCCTTTCATGGGCCTCTTAAGTTTAGGAAACAAGAAAAAGTCACAGGGGGCCAGATCTGGGGAATACGGTGGCTGCGGCATCATTAGTGTGTTGTTTTTGGCCAAAAAGTCGCGCACAAGCAATTGGTCGCAATGAGCAATTTTGGTACGAATTTCGCGGCGACCCGTCTCATGCCCAAATCGTTGATAAAAATCGAATAGCACGAGCCAATCGATATGTTTAGGTCCTCAGCAACTTCTCTAACGGTGATTCGACGATTGGCCAATACCATTTTCTCCACTTCATTAATTTTTTCGTCTGTTGTTGAAGTGCTCGGGCGTCCGGCACGCTCTTCGTCGTTCACATCTTCTCGGCCTTCTAAAAACATTTTGTACCACCGATAAACGTTGCTTCGGTCCAAGGTAGCTTCTCCGTATGCCACAGTCAACATTCGGAATGCATCCGCGCACTTAATTTCGTTTTTCACACAAAATTTGATACACGTTCTTTGATCCATTTTTTTGAATAAGTAAAAATCGAAGACGATTGAAAACACGTGCAAGTAAAGCAGCTATCACCAATTAAGTGAACATTCAAAATGGTCGAGCTTGTCGGCATAAGTGACAGACTTGAGTACCAACATAACGCCACAAAAAAATCGAAATTCGAATATACGTAACCCGCGAAAAATTCAAAATTCGCGATACTTTTTGAACACACCTCGTATACATACGCCAGATTGTACAAATTGCAAGAAGTCAAAAAACTTGCTAGCGAGTGCTCACAACAGCCAGCAGCACTCGCGACAAACCAAGTAACGGAACAGCACTCCGTCCCGTCTACTGACAGTTCCACCACGAACAGTTCCTCGCCAGTAAACCAACTAGAGTCAAACACCACTACGAAATTGCTGGTACATGCTGCAACAGATGCCACATCTTCTCCGGAGGCTTCTCCAAAGCTAGTGTTAAAGCGACCACCGCAAGTACTGTATGAATAATCCCGGCATCCACAGACTTGGGTATTTAAACCATACCATATTAGGTTGCAGGATCATATTGCTGCTAGAGAGAGGATTTTTGCCGCAGAAGAGGTCACCCTACACCAGCACAAAACTAAGTGGTCAACTCGTCGTTGGAGGAACTGCCGCAGAAGAGTGCGCACCTGTCGCCAAACTTTAAAATTATGTAACATCCCGGAGGTTTCCGGGAATGATACTCGAACTTGCGCGCCATTCAAAGTGTTGGGCGAAATCGCTATTGCACTGATCTGCCTTGCCTCGAGCCTCGGCTCAAGGGTAATACAACAAAACCCTACGGTAGTAAAACCCTGGCACTCTGAAATCAGTACAGCTGATGGCACCAAACATCATATCCAAGGTAGACTGACGACATCCGTGACGTTCGGAGGTCAAACGAAGGATATTACGTCACTGACTCAGAACCTGTACCTTGTCGTCAATTTCGTCCTTTAATTTGGATTGGCTCCGGGTTTATTCAAAGATTCGTCTTTAAATACTGGATATGTCAACGAACTCGCTTCTATACCCGACAGGAACGAATTAACGCCTAACGAACAACAACGTCTGGAAGCATCCATCGCTGCTTTTCCATCTTACGCTACGCAAGGCCTTGGCCGCACCACACTGGTCTCACATGTAATCGATGTTGGCGATAGTAAGCCAATCAAGCAGAGACACTATGCCATCTCACCGGCCATGGAAAAGTTAGTGTACGCAGAGTTGGACAAGATGCTTGAATCGGGGATTATAGAGGAGTCCCAATGTGCCTGATCCTTGCCAGTAACCTTAGTGGTGAAGCCAGGTAAAGTCCGTCTTTGTCTAGATGCCCGGAAGGTAAAGAGCCCACCCCACGACACCACAACGCTAGCCTGCCAGCGCATTCACACATCCCCAGACAAGACCAATCTCGGCGAATCTTACCTACCTCTTTCACCGAGGCAGCAGACCATCACTGCAGTCCTTTACGGACATTTTGTATACCTCTTTTTCACTACAAAATGGCGCCCAACGAATTTTGTAGTAAAAATTAGGTATAGAAGTGCCCATACAGGACTGCAGCGATGGTTTGCTGCCTCGGCGGAAGTAGACGTTAAGGTTTGCCGAGAATGGCCTTGTCTAGGGATGCGTGAATTTGCTGGCAGTCTAGCGTTGCGGTGTCGTCGGGCGGTTTCATCCCCCAGCACAAGGACCCACTAAGAAAGAATTTCGCGTTCACGAATTCTTGAGTCTCAGAAAAAGGTCGATCTAAGTCGAAAAATGAGGGTGGAAATTGCTTGTTCATTCAACAAGTTGAAACGGGTAAAAACAGACGGACTTGTGGAGACTTCGTCGTTATCCGACGATTCTTATGGCAACGTCGACATTTGGATCCTGATCCGGTTAGGCGGGTGCGAGGGTGCACCAATCCATCTGGTTGCCCCACTCTCATTTGCGGGCCATAAGAATCGTCAGGTAACGATGAAGCCTTCACAAGCCCGTCTGTTTTTACCCATTTTAACTTGTTCTATGAACAAGCAATTTCCACCCTCAGGTAGTTACCTCCATTTTTCGAGTTCGGTCGACCGAGGCAGCAGACTATTGCTGCAGTCCTGTACGGACACTTCTATACCTACTTTTCACGACAATCTCTTTAAGCCTGAACCATCTCCACGGTTGTTGCGACCACCATTTTACGTGTGTGAGGTAATGGCCTTAAAATTTCTCTGATTCCATTTGCTTTTCCATTAATAACACTAAATATTGATAATCTAATAGTACCCTAAATACATTATGACAAATTTTATGATACTATTATTATTGGAATCATAATTTTTCTCCAATATCTTAGAATCCAGAAGCGTTATCGAGTATTTCATTTAAATTATCGTGTTTATCATAAAGGCTTTGAGCTTTTCGTGAACTTAATATTAAAACATTAAGTTTATAATATGCTCAAAATTTATACGCTTCCTCTAAATTTTCTTCTGCTTTATCTTCTACGAAGTGCTTTTTTCAAAACCTAACCCTTCCTCATCATTCGACCTGCAAGCCGTTTCCACCTTAACCACCCTGTAATTATCCTTCCATGAAGATATTATGTATTCCTCTCGCGAAATAAAAGTTCTTAATGAGCTCATCTGCCAATTTTAAAGGAGCATACCGGTGGAAAACTCTACCATCAGCAATAGTTAGCAGAAGCAAGTTATGAACGTATTCTTCTGCTCTCCGTTTTTACTTCCTTTCAAACTTGTAACTCCTTGTCCGGAAAACTTCTATTTTAACCAAATTAATATTCCTCTGTTAGCTTTATTAACTGCATATAATTAGTTTTTCCAATGTATTCCACGTAGTTTTCTATCAAGTACTTACGAATTCTAAAATGTTTGCATCCTTTTTGTTTTCGCACGAATGGCAAAGGATTTTGAGTTCTCGTGGGAGTTTCTCAAGAATGTTCGAACAGATGGTACACAAATAGAATATCTTGAATAAGTTTGAAATGATGTAATGGTGGAGAGTTTTTTTCAGGAAGAAGAAATTAGTCCTTTATCAAGGTTTTTTTCGTTTTGCATGTATAATATATTTTTTAAACTGAATTGCAAATCATATCTGTTCGAATAAATCGATTATGCTAATAAATTCTAATTCCTCGTCATCCTTCGTTGCATTAACTTTGATAGAAAACTAATTTAAGGTATTAGCAGCAACGAAAAAAGTCCTTTCCATCATTAACTTTCCTCAGCTTAGTTCATTAATCAAAAGTGATCACTGCAGATGTAGTTACTGAACACTCTTTTGCTTCCCGCCTGCAACTACTGCTCATAACGACATCCCTTCTTTCATAAATAAGCCAAGAATACAGTGGATTAGCAGCGACAGCTCACAAACTCGAGGAAAGGGAAACCATAAACTGGAAGCAAGAGTGCAGAGGGGGGAGAGGAAGGCTTTGGTACGTAAGGTGTTCGAAACTTTCTCGAAATATAAATGACCGTACTAAGTAATTGCATTAAGAGTCAAAGCACAGCTGTCACCCATTAATTGTCTGAAAAAGTTTCGGCCAACAAGGACGACATTGGATAGATTATCCCATGACGAAAAAGAAGTAATTTTGTAAATCTCTATGTAGCATGTATTCGGGTCCAGAAAAGAGATAATATTAAAGATAATTGAAATGATGATGATGAGTTGAATGTAGACTGAAGTTAATATTGGACAGAGGATTTAATTGATAGACAACTAAGAATATCGTTAAAATAAATGACTGTTTCTAATTCGTCCCGACTAGCTTATTGGAAAAATTCTACAGGCATTTTTGAAAGTTGGAATTGAATTGTTTAAAGGGTTTTTTTAGAGGTATCGAACTTTATGTCGGCAACACTTTTAATGCTGCGTATGGTGTGACAGCTGTCATGACACAATATGCCATACAGCTCGTACAACCATCGACTTATTGAAAAAAGAATTCTATGAGCGCATAATATCTCATTTGGAGCTATGAACTGGCCAGTAAGATCTTGCGGTTTAACAACACTGGACTATTTTTTGTGGAGATATGTCAAATCACTTGCCTATGCCGACAAATCTGAGGCACTTGATTACTTAGAAGACAATATTCGCGGCGTTTTAGTACGGCCCCCACTACTGATTAGAGTAGTCGAAAAATGGACCTCTCATTTGGACTTCCTCCGCGCAACCCGTTGAACTAACGTGCCCAATATCATATTAAAAAAAATGGCAAAGAATTATCTTTCCAATAAAATCAATTTCTTGGCAATCAAAACAATTTATCCGTATTTAATCTCATTTACTCTACTTTATTTACTATGCCTATAAAAAAGCACCCTGTATGATCATTTCACAACTTCAAATAAGCTCACAAATTTCTGTCGCTTTTGTCCTCGTTAACACAGTTGAATCATCTAAATCAATGCTACGTAATGAATTATTTGAAAAACGGTCATGATAAACCGTCTTAACTGTTGCCTTTAGCAATCATTCAGAACAGTTTTGAACCGTTAGAATAATCAGGCCACTAGCTAGCACATGTTGTGAGTGATCTGAATTATGCCAGAATTTGCTTGTGACAACTACAGGTAGTGTCATTGAGTTCTATTTTAAAAAAGGGGACTGACAGTCTTTGTTACTCTTAATAAAAGGGCTGCCTCCGAGATGGATTTTCTGGGTCTCAATTTTACTGCCACTCATTGAACTCGTAAAATCAATCTGAGAGCACTTGAATAAGATTTGCTACTCACCAGGAGGCAACGTGAAGACAATAAGGATACTAACATATACCAGAAGCAACCACCTATGAGTTTCAGCACCTTCACTATCAGAAGATCTTTCTCTAACTTCATAATGTTAGGGAAAAGCTACAATTTCTCTACACTCAAATTACTAAAAAACCAGACTCTCTGCTTATTAGGGCTTGAAAAGGTCATAAAATATATACTGATAAAGATACCACCAAGGAAAAATTTACATCAAATAAAATAATATTATCAAACATATCAAAGAACGCAAATATATATATATATATATATATATATATATATATATATATATATATATATATATATATATATATATATATATATATATATATATATATATATATATATATATATATATATATATATATATATATAATTTAAAAGCGTAATTTGCTCCACACAATAAGAAATCAATTATTAATTAATTAACTACAAAAGAAGAAAATAAAGATTTAGCAGGAATATCTTACTAGAAAGGGGTCTCTTCACACACTTGAACTCTGCGTTCGACTTCTTTTATTGGCAATAATTTCCACCAAGATGCGTTTCTAACTCCGGTCACCAATATCGTCTCGAAAAGCCATCCTCAAGATATCATTTGAGTTTGCCGGGATCTAATCGGTAGTTCTCTCCGCCACTTTCCTTTGATCAACATCTAAGAATCAGTTTATGGGAAAACGGCCCTCTGCTAAGGGGCAGTTTTCTTCAAAACAAACGCTCACATCTCCATTGGCAAAATTTTTGCTAAAGCTTGCACTTTAGCCCACCGCTTTCCGAACACAAAACTTAAAGCTGAGATTTCTCCCAGTATTCAACAAGGAAATTTCGGCATTATGTATATTTCTGGAGCTTTCTCTTCCTTGACATTTTTAACGCGTATTTAGTTTAAATTTAACGTTTGTTTAGGTTCAAAACAGCACTCACTTCCAAGTGAAGGGGCGAGGCGATAGTTTCATTTGGGTTCAGCACTCGGGAGTATATACTTAATGCTAAAGGACCCTTTACCGTCTTTTCAATCTAGGCTCAATGCTTTGGAAGATGCTGTTTCAAGCACAGTGGATCATGTGCTAGGAGACGACTTCAAAATAAGGGCAAATGAATGGAGCATGCCCCAATTAGGTCTAAGGGGCAAAGACATATTGGATATGGCAGTTGGAACTGGGCTCGTTGTACAAAATACAGGCCACGTCCCTAGTTTTTGTCAACCAGGCTACGCTGAGACCGTTCCGGACATAACATTCACTTTGGAATCTGTGGCATCAAACTTTAAAGGAAAAAGAGATCTAGAAAACTACTCCACCAGTGATTACTAGTACTTGGCATTTGAAATCTATGACGGCACTCTTTAATGCTCGACCAGTCTTCCTGAGAAGTGCTAACGGCACGATCGTCAGTACCGAAAGTTTCGCCGGAAAGTGGGAGACCAGCAGCTAAAGACGTAGTGAACTCAACTATGAGAATCATTACATCTGCTTACAGGTCTTCCATGCCTCACTGAAGCTGACTAAAAAATGTCTCCAAAAACACATCAGTAACAGTAAAGGCAACCACTGGCAAAGGCCAGTAGATCACCTGAAGTGGAACCCGTGAGGCTTAGGCTACAAGCTAGTCATGCGGAAGCTCGGTGCCCAAAGATTTCCCTACTCATTCAATGCGGAAAAGATAGATGAGATTACACGGGCTCTTTTTCTTATTCATCCAGTCTTTATTAAGGCTGTATTGACGAAAAATCAGTGGAATGCCCACGTTTTAAAAAGACACAAGTGGAAGAAGTTGTGTTGTTTTTGGAGACAAGAAAGACTCCAGGATTAGATGAAACTCCAACTGAGGTACTGAAAATGGTTTACTGATTCTATCCTGATTTTTTGCGCAGCATTTTTAATATTTGCTTGCATGAAGGGATACTTTCAGAATGCTGAAAGGTGGCAAGGCTAACGCTGATCAGCAAAAACAAAGGGAATCTTGAGTCACCTTCTGCATACTGACCGCTACCTATGTTAGTCACAGGCGGGAAAGAACTCGAAAAACATATTAAGAGAAGACTTGCTGCCATGATCTGTGCCACTCAAGATCTATCTTCAAGGCAGTATGGCTCCAGAGCAGGCTGTTCTACTATTGACATAATCAAACAAGTTGTAAGCGAAGGTTCCTTCTGAGTTACTCTTGACGTCAAGATAGTTGGATATTGTGAAAGCGCTTGAAAGTTTTTTCTTCAGTATTACGGAAACAGTGGTTGAGCCAAAATTAACAGTGAAATACCTGGGATTGCTAATGAACTCAAACATAAATTCCTTCACACAGATTAGAGTAATAATCGGAAAGACGTGACTTACTTGACTGTTGGCCAACATAGGAGACTTGTTGCACCAAGAATGTGACTCCTAATCAGCGCTGTATAATCTGTCCCACTTTACGGGGCAAAACTATGGGGCAACGCTCTAAACTAGTAGGCGCATTGAAAGTAGTTTGCACAAGTGCAGAGACGAGAAACGCAGCGAGTCGCATTCATATGCCAAACAGCCTCTGAGTCGGCGGTATAGGTGATTGTAGGTATAATGCCGATTGAGCCCCTTGCTAGGGAGCGATAAATTATCAATCTGCGCAGAAACATACGCGTGACCACTAGCAGCACCAGCAAATTATGGGATTCGATTGAAGATCTGCACTATTCCATCCTGAAACTCAACGATGACCCACATGAATATCAACAGGATTTATTCATTGAAATTGAGAGATTGGTACAAGAATACCAATTGAAGACAGCTACACTGCAGTCTACACATCAAAATCAGGCTTCTTGTGCAACAGTTAGTCCTTCTGTAAGACTTCCTGAGGTCACCATCCCAATTTGTAATGGTGACTACCTCAAGTGGGGCCAGTTTTGTGAGATGCTCACCCAGATGTTCTACAGCCAATCAATACCCGCGATCCAAAAAAGGGGGTATTTGAAGGCGAATCTGTCTGGTAAAGCTGAGAAACTAATAAGACATCTAGCGTTCACATTCCAAAACTATGCCCTTGTCTGGAATTTGATTCAAGAGCGCTATGACAACATCAGAGTGTTGATGTCAGCCATAATCTGAAAGGTCATGAGCACCCCAGCCATTCTAAGTGAGATCCCATCATCTTCAGCTGTAAAGAACCTTCACGACACCATTCACGAGGGTCTTTTGGCGTTGAGCAGCTTGAGAGTATAAGTCTCGTCCTGGGATCCACTGCTTCTTCACTTCCTCGTTAAAAAGTCGGACCGACACAGCCATACGTTATATGAGCAATCCATCAGGAAACCAAAAGAAAACCAATCTCTATGATCTATTTTGGACTTCCTGGATTTCCGATTCCTATCGGTTGCGGCAATTGACCAGAAAAAAAATTGAGCACTGCAAAAACACTAACCTCAACAACACTTAACAAGGAAAAGACTTCATGGATAGCTCTCCAGTAAGCAGCACATCCATTATACGCCTGCAAACTGTTTTTGCAGATGTTAGCTGCAACCAAATTGCAGAATGCACAAAAACACAGGTTGCTCGTTTATTGTTTGCAAGTTTAGCACAAAGCAGGTGCTTGCACGTTACGAGCTTGTGCCAGGTGCAACCAGAAGCAAAACACCTTGCTGCACCTGGATCTAGCTCAGGGTAATGGAGGCAAAAGGGATACCTCCAAGCAAACTCAGCTAGAGAACCTGATAGTCAATCCTTCATCCTTTGCAGCTTACTCTGATGATGAGCACCATAGCTATATACTCATTGGTGTAGCAAAAGCACTAATCAAGGCTTACAATGGGAGGACCATTATGTGCAGAACATTACTAGATTCTAGCTCTTAGGTAAACTTGGTGGCGGAGAAACTTGTAAGGCAACTCAGTTTGTCTCCTAAAAGCGCAAGCTTGTAGATTGAGAGGATTGGTGGATCCAATCACGTCTCACGCAGTTTTCAACAAGACTTGGAGGGTTTATCCTGCCTGAAATTGTATCCAAGCAACCAGTTCAAGACGTGGATATCAGCTCGTGGCCAATCTCTTCAATTGTATCACTGGCGGACCCTACATTTCATCAACCGGAGCACTGAACATGCTTTTGGGAGCTGAATTTTATCATGAACTCTTAACTCCAAGCTTGCTGAAACCATCTGTTGCTACTCCCATTCTTCAAAATACTATATATAGTTCGATGGATAATGTCTGGAAGAGTTGATCAAGATCATGTGGGTCATGCTACGTGTGGTGTTTTCACTGCAGAAGAAGAAATCACTAACGAGCTGGTAGAGCAATTCTGGACAATCGATGAAGTTACTGACAATCAGCCAGCTCTATCAGTGATGGGCAAAAGGTGTGAGATCCATTTTGTGGAGAATACCACCAGATTTTAAAACAGTCGCTTTCTGGTCCGATCGCTCTTCCTTGATGACCCATCAACATTAGGGGAGTCTTGAAAAACAGCATTCAATCAGCTGTGTGATCTCGATAAACGCTTGGCTATGGACTCAACCTTGAAGAAACAATATAAGGATTTCATGAAGGAATACAAGTCTCTGAATCGAATGACCAGAATTAATTCCAAGGACATGCCAAAGAGCCTCTATATGACACCCCACCATTTTATACTGAAGCCGGAAAGTGCATCCACAAAATTGCAGGTGGTGTTTGATGCTTCATCAAAAAATAGTTCTGGGTCATCACCCAAAGATATATTACACACGAATCCAAAAGTCCAACCTGAGTTATTCACTATTTTGCTACGCTTTCGTGTACCAACTTATGTCTTTACTGCCAACATTCAATAAATGTATCGGCAGATATTCGTGCATCCAGAAGATAGAGCATAACAAATCAAATTATGGCACGACAATCCATTAAAACCAATACGCTACTACCAATTCAACACCGTCACAAACGGAACACGTGCAGCACCATATTCGGCAACCAAATACCTCTAAAAGCTTGCAGAAGACAACCGGTGGGCTCTAATTCATTGGCGGGCAACCCGAACAGCCATGTGCGCACGAACTTCTCTACCCCGTCGTCGGTGTTGGATCTTTGACGTCCGAGGGCTTCTTTCTGTGGTCCAAACATGTGGTAGTCACAGAGTGGTAAATCTCGACTCTAGGGGATGTTTTAGTACCTCTCAACCCGATTCCGATATTGTATCGAGCGTGAGACGGGTGGCATGAGGGCGCGCGTTATCCTAGAGAAGAATGGCACTTTGTGCTGAAATGCTCCTCCTGTTTGAGCGTAATATCGTGATATTGAAGGTGTTCATGGATTATAGATTCTACACTACCAATACTGATGTGGAGTTTAGCTGAAATGTCTCAAAAATTCATCCTACGGTCCTACAAAATGAGTTGTTCTACGCGATAAATGTTTTCTAGTGTGATGCTGGTTCGTGGACGACAATCATGCGGCTCATTCTCGACGGTTTCATGACCATCCTTGAATACTTTGGCCCATTTAAATATAGCAGCCTTAGTCAAGTACTCACAACCAAACCGATCTCGCAAGCGCAGAAAAATTTCCGTGTATTTAATGCCTTCCCACATTAAAAAACGAATGACAGTACGTTGCACAACGGCGGTCGGCACTTGACGTCCACTCATAGTTGTAGCACGTGCGTGAAATATGCACTCCCAACAAAAAATATGCCAGACTGCTTGTAAGGGACCCGCTATCACATACTCAAGCAACGACCTTCAAAACATACATGCGGGCCATCTACAGCATTTGTCTCGATCATATTTGAACCACCCTTGTATGCTGTTTCCTACGTACGGTGGGATATTTTCTTCCCACTTTCGCACTTCTCTGAGACCAGAGCCTTGTAGGAGTAGTGGAGGGGGATGCCAGCAGGTGGCAAACAATTAGAGATGCGTGAAATACGAATTCTGCCAATGATGGGAAGATATTATCCCACTGTGATTTGAGAGACCCGGTGGGAAAAAAGTATCCTAAAGGGTTTTAAAGGGATAAAGGCCCAAAGTCCCGATGGCGGGTCACCGGGGACCACTCTAGAAATTCAGTTTTAAAGATGTACGACTGTCTAGGGTGGTTACTCTCATCTGTTTGTTTTGTCGACGGCCTGCGAATAAAAGCAAAAAGACGACCTTTTATACTGGGGTAGCCACACGGCATGAAACGCCAAAAAGCTAGCGTAGGTGCGCGACTTAAGCAAACACCTCACCATTTGTAATACTGCACTTAGTGGCTGCTAGCTAGGTATTTGTTGTACGTTGCTGGAACTCCTGTATTGTGGTGCTAAGAACTCTACGGGAACATTGCTATTTGATTCTTAAGAAAAACCGCATCGACGGCAATCCGCTCCCAGTACTCCACCGAGATTTTGCACCAATTTTGCCCGGAAAACTGCTGACAATGTGAACACATGCGTTCTAATTTAATAAAGACTCTTTCTTTCCATTTTTTTTTGTTTGCACCGTTAATAGAGAGAGCCAAAAAGCGATATTTTTACAACGCATTCAGGGGAAATTTGTAGAATAGCAAGGAGAGCTTTTGATCACCATTCTCCTCTTTGAAGGTTTTAGCTGGCTTTTTTGCGTTTACTCACGAGATGCGCTTGATGATAGTGTTTATAATTTGATGCTAGCATATGATGCCATTGGCAAAATTATAAGCGCAAAGCAGAAGGTGGCGTGTTTGCACATTCTAAACATTTAGCATACAGTTCTATGGGCTGGCTTATGAACCCAAAGTGGAGGTCGGCGTGTTTGCCCGCTCACAACGAAAAGATTAAGGGGTGTTCATATCTATGTTGCATATAAATTAGATGGAAAAACATGAAAAAGAAAGAAATGGTTCATGTATAATATGAAATAACCCATCGGTCTTTTTCTGATCTCTAGCACTTTTCGAGTTAACTTTAAGTTCCTAACCTAAGTTTTGGTCGATTGCTTCTAGATTTGATAATCTAAGCGCACCGCAAAACTCACATCAAAAATTTTAAATATATCATTTTTAACTCCGTTATGGGTAGATACCTTAAAAATAATGAGGTTTTTTCCATCTTTTTAGGGTATCTGTCAAGTGCTCAGCTCAAAAACGATGCTTTGAGCTGTAAATACGATGAAAAACTGGCATTTAACGCCATTTTTGAAAAATTGCCCGGACGAAATTGGCAGCCCAACGCAACAGAGTCCTGAAGAAGGCTCTCTCGTTGCCTCATATCTTATATAGAAATCAAAATTATAAGTAACATTCGTGCAATGTTTCATAGTTTAATCTAAAAATGCAAGGTTTTGGCACCTACCTCCCTTACTGTTAAAGTTTCTTTCATCAACTTTATGCTCTTTTCGTCAATTCACATGAAAGTTTATCCTGACCTCAACCTTATAAGAACTGACGACTGTACATTCTTTGTTCACTATCCCCAAATGCTTGATCTTGTGACTCAATATCAGAAAGGTTAGTTTTGGGTATCCAGAATAGAACTTTCTAGCTCCTTCTTAGTCTATTTCACATGGAGAATCGTATCCTCTTAAGGTTTATCAAGGAATCGTCAGCAAAAGCTCTTGTTTGACCCTCTGAATTGTGCAGATTATATACAGAACGCCCTTGACCAAAGTAACTTTTCACACACGTAAGACCTGTAGTTACTTCAAACCTCCAGATCTCAGCAAAAAAGCCCTCTACATGTCAGTAGCCTATACTCGCTCAAAGATTAGGGCTGCCATCTCTGAAACCTACCCCCCAGGACCTGAAGCGTAGGTTTCCCGGCTTTTGGAGCTTTTACCCCGGACATTTCAATACTTTTGTCATTCACTTAAATCTTGATTAAAATATATTTTACTCCGTACTTAATAGAAGTGATTTTTAATTTTAAGCCTCTTTTGTTGCATGAAATAGTGTGTTGAATCGTTTTTGTGACTACAAGTGAGTAATTTTGCTTTATTTTTTAACCTTCTTAGGTATTCAATTAAAGATAAACAAACCCAATATTAGTTACTCAGTTAATAAAATTAAATGAAAAACTTGTTTAATTTCTTATTTTTCCATACAATTAACAATATTTACTTCAGTTTTAAAAGAACTGAAATCTTAAATCAAATTCAGAAAGTTATAATAATTTATACTACTGAAGAACAATTTTAACAGCCTTACATGTTTATTTATTTATATTACAAGATACAAAAAACAATTTGTTGTTTTCATTTATAGATCTATGTAACTAAATTAAATCAATATTTAAATCAAATAAAACAATACTTCTTAATTATTTGGCAACACTTAAAGTAAAAACATTAAAATGTCTTCAAATTTTAAACTTCAATTACTATATTATTAATTTTAGCTTTTTGGTCACACTTAATTAATATTTGTCAGATTTACCAATAGCTTTTAGAATTTCTTTTTTAGTTAATAAAAAATTATAGAATTTGGTGCAATCCTTATAGCCTCTGGAGTTAAATTTAATTTTGAGTAGTGACGAGACTGTTTCGGGATTCAATGCATTTCTTTCTTTTGTCCACTATTGCCTCATGAGAGGAAATATTCTTTCAACTTGCGCAATATGCGCAGGGATGCAAAAAAAATATTGGGCTATCTTCAGTAATTCTGAATATAAATGGGCATTTGGTGTTCTAAACAATTGTAACCATAGTTGATTAGCATTTAAAAGCTTATCTTCTGCTCTGAGATTTTGGCAAAAAGATTTTAAATTCACCCACTCATCTATTAATTTCGTGTCGTCAATTGCTATATTCTTGTCTTTCAAAAATGCAATAGTATCTTCGATAACAGCCCATTGAGTCTTTTCATTTATATTCGGCAAAAACATCCAGTCAAATTTATCAAATTGTTGAAGAGGCTGATTCCAATCTTCGATGTTCGTTTTTATTTCATTATAGAAACTCAGAGTACAGTTTTTGAACTCTTTATGTTCTCGTCGTGTTTGTTTAAAATGCTTCTTATACTTAAGGGCACGAAGCTTTCTTTGATTTTATCGTCTAGGCTTTTTGTTATAGATCCAAGGATGTTTCAAGCTTCTAAAACGGAATTGTCGCTTTTTTCTAATTTTTAGGGTTTTGTAAAATAATTTTACAAAACCCTTCTAAAATCGCGTCCTGTCTGTCCGTCTGTCTGTCCGTCCGTCCGTCCGTGTGTCACAGCAGTTTTTCTCGAAAACTACTTAAGCTAGAGACATCAAATTTTGTATGTAGGTGTAAAGTGGTGTTCTCTTTAAAGTTCAGCAACAAAAAAATTTTAGAAGGTATTTAAGGGGGGTCTCCCCGTATAGGGGAGTGACCCCCCGAAAAAAAATTTCATTGGAAGTAGCCAATATTAGTTTGGCAAAGTTCGCTTCGAGGGGCGCACAGGGAGGGGAAATACACGAAAAATTTGTGTCCCCCCCCCTCGCGATTGGACACCTGTGATCCGAAAAATCTGAAAAAAATCAGAAATGTAGGCCTTGGTGAGTACAACAACAACAAATACGTTAGAAGTCGCAATCCACACAACTTTGTTAGTAATAGTATGATTTATCGATTTTATGTTTTCTTGAATAAAATCTTAATGGTACCCTTGAATTCAATGAAATTGAATACACTGATGACTACTTATAAGATTAACCTATGCTGAAAGTTTCATAAAGATTAAATCATATTTAGCGAAGTTATAGCGGTTTGAATTTTCCTGTATTACTGTGGAACACTATGCGCTGCATTTATTACTATGGCAACATATGGCTATGGATCAACATGCGCTTTTTACCGACTCAGACACTACAGTTTTGCTAGGATTTGCATGAAAATTTCAGGAATGATAGGTGTCATGTAGATCTTTGAGAATCGGTTCAGCTAGTAATATCAGTAATCGTAAAACAAAATAGTGGCTGTTTGAAATGCGAAGATTGGATAATTTTGAGTTATTTTTTCCCAACTTCAACGTTTAAGGTGCATGCTTTGAACACTTGATTCAATTTAATGAATGACTGAAGATGCCATCTCTGAAACCTACAATTTATGCTCATAAGTAAAACAAGTCAAGGAGGTAGGAGAGAGCTCCTAGCAAAAGGGCTTTGTAACCATTCTAGGATTCGAAAAAATTGGCCATGAATCGATGATTACAGTACAGGAGAATACCCCTGAAAAAAATTCCGATATGAGTATGAAATGAACGTTTTCATGGGAGCATTTCAAAACAGTTCTTAAACTGTCGGTTTTTGTTTCAGTGGGGCACAGGGGGGAAATACATGAAAAATGTGTTTCCTCCCTCGTGAATGGACATCTGAAATAATTATCAAGGGAGATATTTATGAGTATAACAATAACAAAAACTTCAGAAGTCGAAATTCGTTCAACTTTGTTAATAATAGTATGATCTTCGTATTTCATATTTTCTCCAATAAAATCGTCTTTGACATGTATCTTGATTTGATTTGATCGATCTGGTGACTGCATTTTGTAAATTGAATACAAAACCCTTCTGACATGAGCGTAGGTCAGTTTACCCAACTTGTTCTATTTTGTTATGCAAGATATGCATAATGGAGTGGACTAGAAGCAAATAAGCCTCTGACAGCGGATTTTGGAAAAAATCTTTGATCACGACAGGTGGTTTTTGTATATTTTCGAAGTAGTCTTTCAGTGGAGTGAAGAGCTTCAGAAGTTTTTCTATTGCAGGAAACAGGCTAAGCCATCTAGTTTTGAAATGATATAGAAGCTGGTTGTATTCAACTTCAGCTGTCTCACAGAACTCTTTGAGGGACTCGGTTCGAACTGTGTATATAGCAAAATAATTGTAAATTTTGAAGACGATAGTCTCAGGGCCCACTGGCAGTTAGTCACATACATGATGAATGGCGTTTTTAATAACGTGTGCAGAGCAACCAACACCAACCAGGTTAGGGCTCAGATTTTGTTTTAGCTTATAGAAGACATTGTTGACTCCTTGTCGTTCTATTCCCCCCAAGTTTGTATTGCAGTTATCTCCTCCAAACGCTACACACTTAGACAAAAGATCATGCTTTCGAAGTTGGTTTATGATCAATTCAGAAATGGTCTTGGACGTTTCATTTACCGTGGTCTCTACTTCAAGGAGTTTCGTAGTAATTCCTTGATTTCTTACATCGAAATATTGAACCACCAAAGGAAATAGTTTCTCACTGCCATGGTTACTAGCATCAGTAGCCGCGCTTATAAACGGAATGTTTTGTAAGTCATTTTTTAGTTCAGCAATCGACAAAGAACCTAAGACTCCTGTAGCTATTGCTGCAGCTTTAGTACGATTACATGAATGTTTTTTAGCTATTTCTAACCCCGAAAAGATTGCGCGATTGAGAGCGCAAGTATTATACAATCCAAAAAATTGAAAGACATGTGTTGGCTGACTGTATGATAAACAAGTGCACCTTCAGCTGCTCGAATATGAAGATCTTCCGAGTTTGATGTTACAAAAAATGTAGATATTTTTGAAAAGCCTGCTTGATTTTTCATATTAGTTTTGTGTTTCTGTATGTTCAAATGTTCATTTACGTCAGAAACACCTTTGTTTGCAATCGCAATATTTGTTGAACAAATTGTACAGAAAGCCTCCCAGTCATATTTACCTTTTTTAACATTGGAATTCTTATTTTGCGAATCGCTATTGAACAGGCATTTCCGTTTAGGCATTGTAGTTAGTTTCTAGCAGTCTTCCTATCTAAAAAGGATAAAAACTTTGAAGTAGGTAGTTTTTCAAAAAATGTACTATGTAATTTAACTTATTAATAAATAGGTTATGATGTTTTTCGGATGAAGTACTGTCACTTTTTGTGAAACATCGAATATTTCTACTCTAGTGGTTATGTGCTCGGTTTCGTAAAATAATGTAAAACTTACCTGGCAAAAATTAAGTCCGCTTCGTTTTGCCGCCAAGCTGCCGCTGCTCACACACATCTACACATCTAACATTTTACTACGCGGCTAAATAGATTGCTCGCGCTCGCCATTTTCAAGATCACGCCATACCATTACCATGCGTCGGTCAACCGCGCCCCACACCCGTTCGCCGCTTGCGTAGTAAAATAGCGTCGGCCGTACGTGCGGTGAAATACCTAACCCATAGCTTTTATTTACATAAATTATGGGAACGGGATTTGATCAAAATCCCGGTCTTCAATTGAAACCCCGCCCGGGTGCTCCCTGGACGTCTTCCAAACTAGGACAAATCCGGGGAAACCCGGACGGATGGCAGCCCTATCAAAGATTAGCATCTGGTCTGGGTGATAGTTCAGTATTACTGCTATTTTTAAGGGCGGAACACACTCTGGAAGTTCGAAAAATTTATTGGCTCTTGCTTTCGTTGGAAACACATGATCTCCCAGTCGTTTTGTAGTAGTTTTGTTGGTAATTAATTGCTGTGCAGTGGTTTGCGAACTCAGCCTCGTTTTTAGGGTTTTGTAAAATAATTTTACAAAACCCTACTAAAATCGCGTCCGGTCTGTCCGTCCGTGTGTCACAGCAGTTTTTCTCGGAAAATACTTAAGCTGGAAACATCAAATTTTGTATGTAGGTGTAAAGTGGTGTTCTATTCAAAATTCAACTACAAAAAAAATTTATAAGGTATTTAAGGGTGGTCTCCCCATATAGGAGAGTGACCCCCCGAAAAAAAATTTCATTGTAGGTAGCCGATATGGGTATCAAATGAAAGGTCTTGATGAGAAATTTTCAAAACAGGTCTTAGTTTGGCAAAGTTTGCCTCGCGGGGCGCACAGGGAGGGGAAATACACGAAAAATTTGTGTTCCCCCCCCCCCCCCTCGCGATTGGACACCTGTGATCCGAAAAATCTGAAAAAAATCAGGAATGTAGGCCTTGGTGAGTACAACAACAACAAATACGTGAGAAGTTGCAATTTACTCAACTTTGTTAGTAATAGTATGATTTATAGATTTTATGTTTTCTTGAATAAAATCCTAGCGGTACCCTTAAATTCAATGAGATTCGGTACACAGATGACTATTTATAAGATTAATCTATTCTGAAAGTTTCATTAAGATTGAACTATATTGAGCGAAGTTATAGCGGTTTGAATTTTCCTGTATTACTATGGAACAATATGCGCTGCATTTATTACTCTGGCAACATATGGCTATGGAACAACATGCGCTTTTTACCGACTCAGACACTACAATTTTGCTAGGATTTGCATGATGATTTCAGGAATGATAGGTGTCATGAATATCTTTGAGAATCGGTTCAGCTAGTGGTATCAGTAATCGTAAAACAAAATAGTGGCTGTTTGAAATGCGAAGATTGAATAATTTTGAGTTATTTTTTCCTAACTTCAACGTTTAAGGTGCATACTTTGAGCACTTGATTTAATTTAATGAATGTCTGAAGATGAGTACCTACAATTAATACTCATAAGTGAAACAAGTCAAGGAGGCGGGAGAGAGCTCTTAGCAACTGGGCTTTGTAGCCACTCTAGGATTCGAAAAAATAGGCCATGAATCGATGATAACAGTACAAAAGAGTGGCCGATATGAATATGAAATGAAAGTTTTCATGGGAGCAATTCAAAACAGTTCTTAAAATGTCAGTTTTTGCTTCAGTGGGGGCACAGGGGGGAAATACATGAAAAATGTGTTTCTTCCCTCGCGAATGGACATCTGAAATAATTATCATGGGAGATATTTATGAGTTTAACAATAACAAAAACCTCAGAAGTCGAAATTCGTTCAACTTTGTTAACAATAGTATTATCTTCGAATTTTATATTTTCTCCAATAAAATTGACTTTGACATGTTTCTTGGTTTCATTCGATCTGGTGACTGCATTTTGTAAATTGAATACAAAACCCTTCTGACATGAGCGTAGGCCTGTTTACCCAACTTGTTTTTTGTTGCTGTTTGAGTTTTGATACTTGTGGACTCGAAACATCTCTGGTCAGACGTTTTTGGATTGGGAAGAATTGTCATAACTTCGACATCCTGTGTTGGAATATGAGATTTAGGCTCGCAGAAGCGGTGCCCTGGCTGCCACAATGTATGTTCTTAGCTGCCACTGGAAGAGTTTGCTTCATTTGATTTTATCCCCTTATTTTCGACACTTATAGTATAGAGAAGGCTTTTAGTTGCCATCGCTTCAACCTTTCATTTTTTTAGATATTATTTAGAATTTATAAGAAACAAATTAATATACGATAGTGTTTTCTTCTACTTTTTAGTTTGAATGGTAACCGGACTGGATCTCGCCGCACTTGCAGAAAATATATTTTTTGTCTATAAATCACTAGAAAAGGCTCTGAAGTGACAGGTAAACAACAATCTAATACCTAACCATCTTCTCTAGATATCCTTCTCAAAACAGTTTTCAGGTGCTCCTTCCATGTTTTCAGTGCAATCAAATAGCTAAATAGCCAAATAATTACCATTATGAAAATAATGTCCAGGCAATATTCAAGCAATAACCTGAAGCAGAAGTAGGAAACTCTGACACAATTGTTTCGCTCATCATTTGTTTTCCGCGTAAACTTCTATGCCGTTTCAAAATACAACAAATGGAATGAAAGAGAATTTTCAAATTAAAACTCCTTAATCTGCCTGTAAGTCCTTGAAAATTTATTTACATGCTATCACGAGCGGAAGAGGAAAGTTTGTTCGTGTCTTACACACTTGTCCTTTGTACTCAGCCCTATAATGACAAACCAACAAAAGGAGTTGGCTATCCAACCGTGACAACGTACTATAGGAATGGAATGAAAATTTCCTGACTTTTCGGCAATTTAATGATCCATAATAAAATTAAGTTAATGTTTAATTAGTACTGTGTGAAATATTTGAGAACATTTGTAAAAAGTTTTGTTTTCATCGTTTGGGGTTGTGTAGAATTTGAAATATTTTAATATCTCTATGCAATTGCAGTACTTTTAAGAGGGGCCGGAACCCTTACAGATTGGAAGCTTAATTGCAAAAAATCGATTGAATATGATTATTTTAATAAATTAAGCACGCATTTGGTTGATAACACATTTTTTTAAGTAAAAAATTAAATTTCAACTGGTTGTATCTTTGCAACTCCACCCTCTCATTTATCTTCGAAAACGTTTGTAGTTCTACCGAAAAACAAATCCACGTCAACTTTCGAAAAACAGCCCCAATGAATTTTGATTAGGAAATTATTCGTAGAAATTAGAACGTTGTAATTAGATCCCATGAATTTTTTTCTCATTTTATTTATATAATCCTTATTGTAGATCGTTGTACCGCAACAATCTTGGTAACATTACATGTTTCTATTTTTTCCTTCCTTTTCTCGTCTTGAAATAATTTGTTAAAAGCACGCCTAATTTGTATTTTCGCGTTAACGTACTAATGAACTTGCGAGGTTAAAAGCAGCAGCAGCAGACGTGAACTCATGTTGATACGGTTCAGCTCAATGAAAAGAAGGAAAAGGAATCTGACATTGAGAGAGAGTGTGGGACCATTAAAATTATATGAGCAGGAAATAGAAATTTTATATGTTTTCTCAAGGATTCTGTAACTATTTTAGCAGAGTTTTGTGATGTCCGATAATGAATTTGCGTTGTAAATATTTGTGATTATTGCGTGGTTGATGGAGTGCAGATTAAAGTGAAAATCAATTGAATGTCCTTGTAAGGATATTTGATGTGGTAAATGTCAAAAACTTAGTAATTAAGTAATTATTCTAATACTTTTTCCCTTCTCTGAACGTGTTGGCATATTATCCTTGAGGTACACAATGGCCTTAAATTGCAGCAAAAATTAGGAAGAAGGAACTCATGAGTGTAAAGTTGTTGAAATGAAACTGTCCTAGTTGATGTGGTATTTTAACTATCTCACGCTACTAAACCCAATTCCGGTGGTTTCGTGACAAATCTGCATTAAGTGTAAAATATAGGAATTTAAATTAAACGTGAAATATTTGTAGGCTTTAAGAATTCAGGAGAATGATGTGAGGATAAGAAAAAGTGTTCTACTTTTCCGTATCCTTATGAAATGATTGATTGCTTCAACGAATTAGATTTGGTAGTTTGAGAAGAATAATCGACATTTGATTATGTAACCAAATCAAGGGCGGACAATTAATGTGCTAATTAATGGGTAGAAACTTCAAGACCAATCTCTCACAGCAAAAAAAGTATTTGCTGAAGAAATAATTCATTTGTAGTTTTACTTCATTTCATTTTGGAAATTTTGAATTAAAAAAAGTCGATTATTCGTTAGCCAAATATCCAGCGTATGAATTATCTTTTCTGCATGGCAACAGCAGCAGTAATTCCAAGATGCTCCATAATAGTGTAGTAAAAGTATAGGGGAGGATGCGGCAAGATGAGGTGGTTAGTGTTTGATGATAAATAAAACACAAGTTTTTTGAAGCAAGAAAAATTTTAAATATTCTTTGGCAAAAGGTCTTACAATTTAGCACACTATTAATCACTAAATCATAGTTTAAAAAATAATTATTCAAAAACTGCTATAAAAGCCCTTTTTCACCATCTTTCCTTACGGTTAGGGCAAGACAGGGTACCGCCGAAGGCAAGATGGGATACCTAATAACATACATGAGTAATATCATCATAGTCATTTTTTACGTCGGCCCACAAATAATGAGCCCACTTACCACATATTTGGCAACTCAGCCAGTCTTCTACTGATTCCAAATACAGTTCTTCCCCTAGGGGAAATGCTGGCCAACAAGAATATTCTTGGAGGCTAGTATTCTTTGGGGAGTGCCACCCCCACGTACCTGAGGAAATTCCCGCAGAAGGAATGCCGGTCGACAGGGCTATTATTGGAGGCTAGCATTCTTTGAGGAGTACCGCCCCATGGACTCGAGATTTTGGGGGTGCTGTGACGCACCTTCCTGGGATAGCAGGTAACGACCCTGACTATACCTGAACGACGCTTTGGACAATGAACTGGAATTGATGCTTTGGGCTGGCGGATTTTATGTTTTGGACCTAGTTGCTTTGCAGGGTAGCATCGAGGTAGCTCCAATTTAACTATCATACCGTTTCCGCCCCGGTAATCTTGAGAGTACGTTCAAAGTTCGCACCATTAGGTTGGTGGTGTACGTTCGGTAGAAAGGGACTCCGATTAACATTGGTCTGGCTCTGAGCACTTGTCCCCATAAGGACTTGTGCCAACTCTCATATGGCCTCCTTGCTCTGTACAGATAACCATGGGACCAAAAAGGTGACTACGTACAAGAAAAAATACAATCTGCATGCAACTCCCCGAAAATCAGCAAAGAATTAAAGATTGGGCACCTTAAACTAACGGAGCTCCTAGACCGCATAGGGCATTACTGAAGGAACTGACTAAAGACCGAAGAGGACCAGAAGGCTAAAGGAGAGCAGAAAGCTAAATAAGTGCTGAGCCCTAAGCTTAAGAGGCACGCGCAGATAGCTCCACCGTCAAGCATCAATAAAAGAATGACGTCTAGTCCAATTGAAAAAGATTGAGATAAAAGGAGGAGAGAAAAGGCACTTGATGGGCGTTAAATGCCAAGTTAGGGGATTAAGACAGCGTTGAAATTAGAAGCTAGAAAATTGCATTCAAAAAGGTGGCAAAAAATAAAGTTCACATGGGTGCCCAACAAGAAGAAGGACTTGTTGTGAAGCAGGAGAGAAAGAAGCCCCGACGAAAACCCTGGCAGCAGGCACGGCTCGCAAAATCCCAGCATGGCCGATCTTACGCAGAAATGCTGTGGGTTATTAGGGGAAAAGTAAGGCCAAAAAGCACCAACATTGCCATCAAGGCAGTATAATCAACGTGTATGGGCTATGTGGTCCAGACACGTTGCCCAGGCACGTATGTACTGGTCGAATTCGAAGCAGAGGACGACAATAAAGACACATTCTGCGATGCAATAAAGATGGCCCTCCGCAAAAGCGCAAGGTAGCTTCACTTGAGCCGATGACAGCGATCAAAATAAGAGACATAGACTGCGTGGTGGCCCTAGCCAAAGTAATAGCAGCCGTCAAAAGGGAGTTACCTAGCGTGAGCTGTATCAAAGCGAGGCTGACACCAAACTCTAGGGGACAACGCATGACCATAGTTGACTTGACCGAAAAGGATGCGGAGTAACTTCTGAATAAGGGCAAAATAAGAATAGGGTGGGTTATCTGCAGGGTATGCCGAAGAGCAGCACCTCTTCAATGTTTCAAATATCGTGACTAAGTTCCTACCGTACAAGTATGCAAAGAACCCGATAGGAGCTCCTTATGCTACAAATGCGCTGAAATGGGATATAAAATAAAAAAAGTAAAAAGAATGCAATTTTATTCTTTTCAAGAATACTGATCTAAGACCGAACCTTGGGTACGGCAGGGGATCATAGAAATATCGGACTTCCCAGAGAGCCCTAGTCAAGGCAAAATCAGAACTTCGATGACTCCTGCAACTAAACCTACACAGCAGTTCAACTGCCTAAAACCTGCTTGAGCAGTTGGCGGGGGACATATAAGCCAACTTCTTGCTGTTGAGTAAGCAATACTATGATAAACGTTCTTCATCACAGTATCCTGATGAAACTGGTGCTGCCACCGTCTGGGTTCGAAACAGCGATTTCCAGGAGGAGAGTTATAAAAGAGGGATGGTTTTGGGTGGGTTCGGTGCTTAGTGACCATCTTCTTTAGTGTGCACCTAGCATTGAACGAACCGATATTACCTTTGCACAGCCAAGTTTAATGCTTTTAAAGGCACTAAATTGAACACAGATAGCAACGCGCTCGTAGGGATGACTTCAACGCTAAAGC
The DNA here is from genome assembly GCA_963969285.1 of Odontomyia ornata. Lineage (NCBI taxonomy): Eukaryota > Metazoa > Arthropoda > Insecta > Diptera > Stratiomyidae > Odontomyia > Odontomyia ornata. The sequence goes on from OZ017741.1 coordinate 35,632,853, forward strand.
AATCGAATGGGACATGCCTCAAACTGACCCGCAGGGAAAACGAATCCTGAAAATGATAACCAGGACTGCACTCATCACACCGTATTGCCGCAAAGGAACCATATAGGACGTGATATCCGTCTCTAAGCCCTTAGCGCGGAGGATACACATTTGGACTACACAATTGGATCATCAGTGCATTTTGCTTGAAATTGGTGATGTTGTCTTCCAACGTACCCACTCTTGAACTTCTACAATTGGGGAAACATTAGAAAAATGGCCGTTAAGAAATTCGTCAAGGTTCTCACGGCAAGCTCTTTGCTTCAGAGAGATTTGCAGGGGACAGAAGAACTGGCAGCTCAAAACGTAGTGAACTCAACTATGAGCATCATCAAGACTGCTTGCAATGCTTCTATCCTCCATCAAAAACCCCGGCACGACAAGCCCCCAGTGTACTGGTGAGCGACTGAAACCGCTGAAAAGCGAAGGGAGTGTCACAAACTTGGGCATGATGCTCGACAGGCGCGCAACAAGGCATGCAATCGGGTAGCTGTAAATAAGTTGGCCGAGAAATGCCTTCGCAAATCGATTAAAAACAGCAGGGCTCGCTGCTGGCATGATCTAGTAGACAATGTGAACAAGGAGCCGCGGAGCATAGATACAAGATAGTTATGCGGAATCGCAATGCCTTACTGACTCCTTACATACATGATGTGGAAAAGATGGATAAAAAATAGTTATACAAAACTTGGTGCCTTACCGATGCCTTACACACATGATGTGAAAAAGATTGACGAGATAGTGCGGGCACTCTTCCCCACCCATCCCGTCCATGTTGACGCTGTTCACGGTGAAATAGTGTCTCTTCTTCATACAGCTGGAACTAGAACAAGCAGTCTTTTCATTGTAAGTGAGGAAGGTTCCAGGTCGAGATAGTTTTCCAGCTAAGGTGTTGCAACATGCTGCTAAGCACGTTCAGTGCTTGCCTACGGGATGGGGGTTTTCAAGTACGATTTAAGGTGGCGAGGCTCATGTTGATCAGTAAGGGGGAGGAAAATCCCAATTCAGGCGTCCACATACTGCCCGTTATGCATGCTAGGTATTGCTGGGAAAATGCTAGAGAAACTCGTCAAGGGAAGACTCACTGACGCGAATTGTGCTGCTGAAGACCTATTTCCTCGGCAGTGCGGCTGTAGAGCAGGACCTTCTACCATTGATGCGATTGCAGAGGTGGTGAGCATGGTCCAAAAAGTCAAGGCATATAGCCGCATCAAGCGATGGATCGTCCTGTTGTTGACGCTCGACGTTAAGAATGCCTTCAACTCCGCTAAATAGGTGGATATTCTAGATATCCAGAATATCTACGCGGCTTCTGAAGAATTACCTGAAGGACCGGGACCTAGTTTACGACACGACACAGGGCCAACAAATGATGAAAGTTACATCGAGTGTCTTACGATGGGCTTCTGAGACCTAATGAGTCGCACTTGATGAACTATGTGGATAGTTTGGCCACTCCAGTCATTAGGCGCACCAGTAAACACCGTGTGAGAGACTAGGCGACTACTTTTGGGTTCAGTTTAGTACTGGAGAAAACCGAAGTGGTCATCTTAGTAAAAGAGGACATTCCCTATAGTAAGAACGATCACTCTTTGAGACACAATATTCCAATCGAAGCCAGTGTTGAAGAATCTGGTGCTACTGATCGACGCAAAGATGAGTTTTTCTGAGCAAATCAGAGCAACTCTAAGAAGGCTGCTTCAGGATAATCAGCTCTGAGTTGACTTAGTGCTAACCTGAGGGGATCCAACCCATCAAAAAGACGCCTTTTGAAGAGTGCTGTAGGGTCAGTGTTACTGCACGGAGCAGAGATCAGGGGCGACGCTCTCAGTGACGACGTATACCGAAAACGCTTGGCATAGGTACAGAGAAGAGGCGCACTGAGAATAGCACCTTCATAGCCGACAGTCTCTGGTTCAATGGTGAGGGTTATTGCAGGCGTGATTCGTGTTGCCCTCCCTGCTAGAAAGCACCACCTTATTCGCTTGCATCGATGCGAGGATGTGAGGCAAATAGTTGCCTGCATGGAGAAGCAGTACTCACTTAACGATTGGCAGCAGTCTTGGGTGAATTACATGGAGGGAAGGTAGACTGCGCACCTTATCTCGGATTTGAGACCGTGGCTAAATTAAAGACATGGTGAGACTGACTTCTATCTGACCAAATTTTTAAGAAAGTCATGGTTCCTTGATTGTCAGTTTTCCCAAGAGAGGAAGAAGATGTCTGTACACATTTTCCCTTGTGTATGCAGTCTCTAGATGCGCGTCCCAACAACTTGTATACAAATCTCTCCATCAATCTCAGGTGTAGCCACTGTGATAGCTGTCTCGGATTGGTGTGCAACAGTTGAGTGTAGCCTACTGACTTGACAGTGATGTGGTCAAGGCCAATCAATAAATAACAGTCACCATCTTGGACTGGTTTGATTCCTTCCGGGACGAACATCCTCGATAAGGTATCGAGTACTACATGCTGACTTTCCTTTCCATATTGGATTGTAAAGTTAAATGCCTGCAGTGTCAAGGTCTATCTTACCAGATGATCAAGTACGTCAAATTGGGTCATCAATCACTTTAAAGACGCACGATCTGTAACTATTTCAAAAGGTTGTTCTTCGACTTATAAACGCAAATGCTTCACCGCCAACACCACTTTCAGAGTTTCCTGCTCAGAAGCTGTGTAATTCTGCTTGGCTGTATTTAACTTGAAGGACATGAAGACTATAGGCACTTTTTTGCCGTTTTCCGTACCCTGGATGAAGATTGCTCCCACTCAGTGTTGACTCACATCACAATGGATTGAGAACGGTTTGTTAACGTATGGTCTCTGTTCTACTAGCGCTGTTGTCAGACTCTTTTTAGCTCTTTAAAAGCACGCAAGCTGGGCTCTTCCCAGATGAGCTTTAGTTCTTTGTGAAGCATGTCGGTCAAAAGCGTGGTGATGTTCACATTTTCAGGTACAAATCGTTGGCAGCAACCCAAGTACTTAACCTCCATCATGACGAACTGACTCTTCTAGATTTTGATAGTTAACCCTGCCTTCTGGATATGCCAAGCTACCTCCTGAAGCGGGACGATATGATCATCAAAAGTCTCGGTTATAAGTTATAAGTCATCCAGGTATACGAAGATTTGGTGTCATTGATGCGGTACCTTATCCATAAGTCGTGTTACTGCCTGTGGCGCGCTGCGCAGGTCAAAAGGCATGATCACAGATTGGTGCAGTGGGTGGCCTAGAACTGTGTAGATGATCTTATTTTTTGAACTCGTATCCAAAGGTATCTGCCAAAAGATGTTTTTGAGGTCTAGGCTGTTAATAAAGTGCACTTTTGGAGGTATGCGTTTTTAACCGTGACAATCCTGTCACCAGGATTGTTACGGTTAAAAACCAGGTGCCTGAATCTTTCAGGCACCTGGCATCGGGGCATAGTTAGACCTTATGCGGCTTAACTACTAAGGTAACTTGCGATTATTTAATTGGACTAGGGCCAACATCTGACCAAGATATGGCAAAGTGTCTCTACTTGATACTCGTAGGCTTAGCATCCCCCACATCTATGGAGTGGAGTACCTAAGTTTTCCGCTGAGACCTTTCTTTTCATATGAAAGAAAAACCCCTACAGCCAGATCTAATCATAACTATTGACTTGAATCTAGTTCATGTCATTTACGGTAGCGACAAAGTCAAGTGAAATACTGAAAAATAATGTTCGGGATAAGTTAAATCATCGGACAAAGTCCACAATGATTTCGCATCAGTTGGGGTAAAATTTAAAAATCGAGGAATTGGTCGCACCTTTAAAGGTGACATCAGTCATGAGTTTCCCGACAATGGAGCTACAAGCTCCATCCATCGTGCCCAACCTGGTAGTAATGTATTGGATTGGATTAGTACTTTTCTTACAAAATCGGCTGATATGTAGCTGACACTGGCTTCAGGGTCAATTAAGTCTATGATCCGATTCTGCAAGATCTGTACTGATACATATGAGCAGACGTCATCCTTCAATTATTTATTTAACTTGATTGCACGGGACATCTTTCTGTTCTCTCTAGGATCTCAGCATCAGACGGGTGGCTCACTTTCTTCTTGAATAGCCAGTATTGTACTAGTCTCCCTATTGAAAATGCGCTGGCGAACAGCAAGATATTCTTTCAGTCGAACATGAAAGTGCTTAACATGCTAAAGAATACTCGATTAATGGTCACTTCCTTGAGAATCCGGTTCGGTTGCATTCAGCGTTGGCTGCGGAGCTTTGGGAGAGCTGTATTTCATGGAGTGAATTAGCAAGGATGTGGTCGTATCTGGGTTTAGTTACCTGTAGCGTCTAGCTTAGTTCCTTTTCGCTTAGGTTCTAGGAGTGCCGATAGATGTTTGTGACTCTCGTTGCTACGTTTTTTTATCTCAGGCAATTCTTGCAATCGGGGGAGTATGTATAGGCCTTGCCACAACGATAGCAAAAGGCGTAGGGCTTAGCCAGGCACACTGTGAAACAATGATCAGACAGCAGTCCCAACAGGTGGTTGTTTGTGTCCTGCCTGCTACTTCATCAACTTCAGCTAACCCGGGACTTAAGTGGGCAAGGCAACTAGGCCAAAGTATTCATTTCAGTCTGTTAAGGGTTCTATCTTGGTTGTCAGGGGCAGTGCTCTGCACTGAATTAGCGCATAGCTCTGCAAAAAATCGTTGATCTGTGCGATCTGAAGTCCAAGTTTTTATTCCTAAGTATACTCGCAATAATAGTCATTTCTGCTTGCAATGTACCCGTATCAATTTTCATTTGGTCTTTATAAGCATCAATGAAACTTTCAGACGTTTTGAAATCAAGCATTATGAAAAAATCGAGTGACTCTGCAAATGGTAAGTTCTCAAATCTACATTTGAATTGACGAACAACATTATCTAAAACTTGTAGATAAACGCTTGTTTTCCAATACTCAGATGCATGTACATCTGATTCTGAGGATTGAAGATTGTCTCTGTTGTGTCTCTTTCCCAAACTGGTGTCAACGATAAAATCTTCTAACCTTTTCGGTTGCCTTCTTTTTTTTGAGATTCTGATAGGCTCTAAGGAAATTTCGTTATCGTTCGAAAATTTTTGAATCTCATTCCAGATATCTTGGAAATGTTCCAAATTATTTCTGTCCTCCTCTAATGCAGTAATGGTGCTTCTTATAATATCAACTGCTTGGCCTAATGTAGCGTCATTGTTTTGGAAATATTTGCTCAAAATATTTATGATTGATAAAACATATTTACATATAAACAAGGGAACTACAAAATCGGCTTTCAAAATACAATTTAAAAGGCCTATCGCTTCTACTGAATTTTTGTTTTGAGGGTTATTCACTTCCTCTTCTAAAGGAGTTTTGATGGCATCGTAGTTTGTTAAAACAGCTTTGCAATTTTCGAACCGGCAAGCCCAGCGCGTTTCACTTAGGCTATGTATTTCTCGACTTGATTTCGTACTAATACCAAGAGATTCCTGAATATTCTTTAGTTGTGCATTTAGACGAGGGTGCGCGAAATGAGCATGTAGCGCTTTAATTATATTAAAGAATCCACTGACTGTTGAAATATTGTTGCAAGAATCTACTACTACTAAGTTAAGTCTGTAAAAGACAATGGATGATGAGTTCCAAACATATCTATTTTTTTTCGAAGAACAATAGAATATAATATGCATGCTTACTTATTTTTTACAAACCAAATAGAAAACAGCCGAAAAAAGTTGTGATGATTTTTTCGCGCATGAAATATTACTGTTCTAACGTAATTTTAATTAATCATGATCATAGCAAATCTAAAATTATACTTACCTATGCGCTAAGCAATGAATGTATATCGCCTCTGGGTACGTTTCTTTAATAATTGCTTGGACGCCACGGTTGTGACCAGACATAACGCTTGCCCCGTCATATGATTGCGCTACCACGGGTAAATCATTTAGATCACATTTTTTTAATGCTTCTAAAATAAACGTTGCCAAACCCTGCGCATTTCGTGCCGTAGAGCCATCGATAAAAGTTAGAAAACGCTCCTCAACATCTAGATTATTTGCGTATCTAATTGCAATCGACAACTGCTCCTTTTTGAACGATCGTGCTTCGTCAGCCATCAAAAAAAAAAATCCACAACTTCTTACTTCCGTTGCTATCTTACGCAGCGTAATTTGGGCAACAGTAGTAATAATCTCATTTTGAACTTGAGGGGAACAGTAATTCGTTTTTTTTTTCGAAGTGTTTTCTAAATGTGGCATCATTTTTGGCAAATATGTCACACAGTTCCAAAAAATTTCCTCTATTATGGATAAGCACATCTTCCCTATGTCCCCTTAGTGCAAGTCCTTGACGAGACAAATTAATAATTATGTCAATTATTTTCGTCAAATATTCCCTTCTTTGAGTTATTCCAGCATTATGTTGTGTATTTATTTTATCTTGTACGCTTCCCGAAATTAGTGATTGTTTAAAAGCGATATGAAATTCAGTCGATTGTTTATGAACAAATGAATCGTAATGTTTTTGCACCGCTTCCCCTAGCTTTTTCCAATTATCAAAACCACTAGAAATAAATTTTTCGTGTTGAGTGCGTAAAATCTTTGTACGAAAGTTTCTGCAGACTAAACAGTAAACTTTATCTTCTTTAATGCTGTACTCAATCCAGGGATATTCATCATAATATCTCGATGAAAAACATCTGAATCGGTCACCGATTTTTCTTCTAGGGAAATCTATGAAGGGCCTTGATGGTTCAGTTTCTCGACATCCAAGGTCATTTTCAGTACTTTTAGTATATGCTGTAGATGAAGAAGGTTCATTGGAACAACGATTTTCTTCCTTAGAACTAATACCAGAAGCGATTTCCTGACCCTCGCCACTGTCATCTGATTGCGGCTGAATTGTATTATTTTTGAAAAAACATCGTATGTCCTTGAATTTCTTCATTATATTGATTTATTATAACTACATATAGCAGAGAAAGAAAAACCATTCACATTTCATTTGTTTATTATTATTAAATCTTAATAAACTAGATATACCTTATCAAACTACTTTTCCGATAAACAACAGCAGCTCAGATCAGATTGTCAACACTGTACCACATAAACTCACAACACGATACAAAATTCAACTGATTACCTTATGCAATGCACAAAAAATATATACCGTTGCGTTTTGTGTTTGCTTTCGAATGACTGATTCCGATGCGCGGCCAGCGCCACGGCTGCACAATCTATGCACCTAGTCAATAGTCAATGGTATGTGTGTTGCATTCCATTGGGCGGCAGAATAATTTGAGTACTGTTCATAGCAAAACTGATCGACGCGACTTTTAGAAAAATTTTAACAACTTCCTATGTTGATGTAGATTATCGTAAACTAATTTTCTCATTGTGCATTAACAGCTAATATTCTAGGGTGGGCCAGGAAGATTCTAAGGTGGGCCAGGCCCACCTGCCCCCCCCCTTTGCTACGCCAATGGTTCCAGGCTAGGTTGAAAGGGAAAGTGGTTATTGGATCTCACTTGTCTAGGAGCTCTACACTAAGGGTGTAAATAGCCTTCATCTCCCAACGATAAAAAAAATATGACAATTTTTACTAATTAAATACCTTTATAATCAGAGTATGTGTTGCTGTCCTTACCCAGCCAACTCCACATGGGAATTAAAAACAACCTTAAAAATATCAAAAATAAAATTTTATAAATGCATTAATTCAAAATTCTGTACAATACGCTTCATTTATTAAGAAAACAAATGCCTTGTGGTCAAGCTTAGAGTGGAGTAAACGTGAAAATATGATTTGGGACTTTTGGGATAAGTCCTATCGTCATCATCCGTTTCTTCGTTCATTTATTGTCTTGCGATATCCTATTATTGCCTAGGGCTCCTACTCTATATCAAGTTAAAGTTCTTCATTCTCGAGTTTGATTCAGTTTTACCACAATTTCGCAACGATGAGAGACTGTTGAGAAATATGTTTTCTATAATCACATTAGGTTGGGATGAGCATTTGTTCTATTGTATTATCATCATAAACGTGCGGTAGTTATATGTGAGCAAACTCCAGAGGATATTGTAACAAGATTCCTAGTGTTACATATCTCTATCTGGAATTTTTTTTATATATAAGATACTCTTGTAGACGGTTGATATTCAATTGGGAATTCAAATGTAGGTTAGGCTCCAAGATAGCAGAAGATGCTAGTCAATATACTCGTATCAATGAATGTTCTCCCTATTGTGTCATTATTTAAGAGGAAGTTGGCTAGAAAATAAAAGATGATGTGCAATTTCATTATGTTTGACGTTATAACCAAACCAAAATGAAATTGTCCTGAAGCACCATGAAAAATTAAAACGCTTGTTTTTACAAATTTTTTTACATCTTTTAATGCGTTTATTATTTCCATGAACCACAAAATCCTTGTTTAAATCCTACTTTAAGGTCACCGCTGGTCCAAACAATAAACTCAGCAGGAAATCCGATTTAAGGCTCACAAACAAAAATATCTCCTTCTTCGCCAACATTCCGCCTGCAGTTCCAATGAACTTGAGCTTTAAACAGAGGATAATAATCTTCTGAAGTTCGACAACATTAATTTAATGGTTGTGCAGCAGAGAGCTCATCTAAGTGGGCCAAAAGTAAAATAACGACCAAGTTAAAAATGGTTAGTCATTGAAGAAAGGACGACGACCAAAAGAAGTGAAAAAGAATCCCACAGAGGTTAAACTACGTAGGTAGGTTTGATGTTTATGACATCTCCTTTTCACAGAAAGTTCGAAGCGGGGGAAAAGATTCCCTAAGTGGCGACTAAAGTTTAAAAGAAGTTTAACATTATGCTAGTGCCTTCCCTCCCTGTAGCGAATGAGAATTTTAGGTTTCGTGTTGGTGATGGCAGTGGTTGTTAAAGTTTTAAGTACACAAGTTGTAATGGCGAGTCGTTGAAGGTGAAGTTAAGTTTGTGATTGATGTCTAGACTCGTTGGTCTATTTAGTTTTGAACAAAGCTTGAAGCGTATCTTTAAGTAGCATGCCCAGATTTTAACTCAATAGAAACAAGCATCGAAAATATTTCTTTAGTCCTTAATTGATTTCTGTTAACATACAGATTTGTTGAATTGTTACAAATGTTATCTGAACAATCTGAATAAGTAAATATCTTTCGAAAATCCTTTTAGTTAAAAGCATAATCAAATAATCCACATTAATCGAGAAGCATTTCATTAAATTCATCATTAACCCTCGCTTCCTACGCCTCATTTACAAATTAAGCTTTGGACAACTTTCTATTGTACAATGAAATTTATGCACTCTGCAGGCCAACGATGTGAATAAATTTCGTTAGAAAGCATGCAGGAGAGAAATGAAAGAGCGAATTCACATATTGGCATTTCATTGCTCTTTAAGAGGAATTATAATAGAGCAAATCAGTTCATAGAGGATCAGGTTCGACTATAACATATGGTGTAATACTGCTGCAGTGATTGGGTTACTATTATATTGTAGGAAGAAATATTATGTGTGGAAAATCCTACATACGTGTGCATACAGTCATATTATTCAAAGAAGGAAGTTTGCATGCAACACAGGATTTTAATTATAGATTGTTATGATGGTAATTGAGGTTTGACATTACACATTTTTCACGGTATTTCATGCTTCCATATGTTATGATTATTTGCAAAACAATGTTTTCTTGAGCGTGTTAAGTTGCTAGTGATATTTTTAATTTGCTAAAAAACATAAAGATATGGCGACGAATTACCTTGTTTTACAGTGGCTCACAGCTTATTTGATGCAGTACATTCTTCAAAAAATCAAGCGCTATAACTTCAATAAGAAAAAATATATTGAAAAAAATTTAAGCTGCAATTAGTTAAATAAAACATGTTACGGGTGAACATTGAGACTCCGTAACGCTGCTCACCCGAACACTACCATACGCGATTACGTAAGAGTTTAACCTACGCAATACCGAGCCGCACTTTATTAATTGTTGTTTCTAGTAGTCCGATAATGTAACTATTTTAATTTCCATTCACGAAAGAATTATTATCTTACTTACAAACAGAAGCCACACAATAATTTTAAGCTTGATAATTGTCTTAATTACAAACAGAACACACAATAATGTTGAAACTTAATAATTGTTTTAATTACAAGCAGGAAGCCACATAGTAATTTTGCTTTGTAACTTAATGTACATTAAACTCATTTAGCTAGGTCGCTTCCGTTCCACACGCCACAGTTACGGACAACGCAACTAGCAGCAAGCGGCGAAGGCACCAAGCACCAGCGCGAGCTCGAAAACGAAATGCGAAATACACACGGAGCGGAAACAGTCGTCATCCATTCAACATATGCGGCAGAGCATGCAACGCAATTGCATCGTCATAAGGCTTCGTACTCTAATCACGCCCCATTCCAATGCAATGTTTGCGCACTCAAGCATGAGTACAGCGATTGTAGCAGATATTATGAAACATCCAAAACCCTAAAGACACATCGTATTGTACATACCGAGCCTAATAGGCGCGAGTGCACCGTCGGCGTTAAATCAGTCGATAATGCCCACAATGCTTAGACATGGGAAGCTGCATTTGAACCCCAATGATAGTTGGGAAAGAGTTCTAAGCAATTGGGAAGGTTAAGCGAACATCAATCCCACCTTCCGGCCAGGAGAGTCTTCATTTGCGGCTAAAGATGGTTGTTTCATCATTCACGCGACATTGTATTTTTCATGATAAGACTCTATGGCTTAATAAATTGCGGGGAGTATTTGCTAAAGATTAAACATCCAAAGGATCATGAGAAACGAAACTAACCAACGATTCAAATGATCGTCATCATCGGAGCATCATCAGTCGCCGAAGACGACACAGCAGACAAGTAAACGACGAATCATCAATACCAGACAATGGAGATGGAATCAATGCATTCGGCGATAGTACATTCGATTCCCAATAGGATCGCCACGGGTGGTATGTAGGTTGAGTGGAAACAAGCGAGGGGAGTTACTCGTGCAAAGTCACTCAAAACGAGTTTTTCCCGGTGGATAGAAGGGAAAAAGAAAAAAAACGGGATTCGGTCAGAATATTTAAGCCGAGAAGATTGGCGCGGGCGCTCTCTTTTCCCTTCTTTCTTTTGAGCGGGCAGTTTGATTCGGAATTCAGCAAACAACGGTGGGGCGATAACAGAAAAACTAAATAAGTGAACAAAGTTCTACTGGTGCGAACAACGGTTGTGCCCCGGGAATAAGATCAGTGTGGGATCACAGTATCACGAGCGAAGAAAATCGAGACGGCGAAGAAAATCTGGAAGCGAACGAGATCTGGGAGCAAGCGGAAGCAAGGGGCCCCTCTCCTAGGTTAGGCAATAAGTAAGTGGCTTCTTTGACTTTGAGGTTGTACATTGTTCTTTCCATTGCAATAAATATAGTTTTCCCCATACAGCAAAATTAATTATTTTCTTTGCGGATTGTGCAAAGTGCGGCTCGGGAAATCTTTTCCGGGAGCGGTGACCAGGCGAGAAGACCTGGACGTTTTTTTCGATAGTGGTAGTGTTCGGGTAGGAAAGGTGAGTGCCGGTTCCTCGTTTTTCTTTTGCGGTAGGTGAAGTGCAGTGAACGGGGGTAGGAAACAAAAGATTTGGTGTGAGGGCGTTATTCCCAGCTCGCCCTGGTTGATAGAGTCCCCGCGGCTTAGCGTCCCAGCGTTAGATTCCTTTCTCCTTTGCTGCTCCGGCGGTCGTCCTCTCGTTCGGACGGCCCTTGGGAGGCTCGAAAAGTGGACGAGTGGCGCCCACGCCCGTCTTCGAATGAGCTATGTTGGGAATGGTGAAGCCTCCACCGGAGTAGCCGCAAGAAAGTGGTGGCCGTAACGGGGCTAGGGAGTCCGGGATCATTAATTTTCCACTTTGGAAAGTTGTGGGTAATAAACATCTATTTTCAAAGTAATAATTTTATTTATTTCAAAAATGTGTTCTTAAACAACCAAATAGCAGAAACAAAATTAAAGACGAAATTTTATTGCACAGCTTATTTGATGCTGTACAAGTTTTCCTTATAGTTACCCGGCTGGAACTTTTCTGCACCAAACCATTTGTCCATCGATCCAGATGTCATTTGCACTTAAGTTCAATATTGTTCTTAGCTGCATACAATCCATTTTTAAATTGATTTCTGCGTTTTACCCTGAACATCATTCCCAACAACAAGGACATCATCAGAATCATGGCAGCACTCACGTACTGAAACTATCGTTCGCGGCTGCAGTACACAAACATCCTTGGATTGCATGGACATTTTCGGCATTTAGACGCCGAATATACCGTTACCGACTGCAATATACGGTGATCCTTTGGAGCCACCATTTAGGATTCAGCAACACTCAAATTCTTGGCCAATTCTTCCTGACTGCACCACAGGAGAATCCTTCAGACTACCATCAAAGGTCAATTGAGATCTAGCGGCACTCAGGTTTTAGACTTTTTGGTTCTTAACTGCAGCTCACGAGCACCTTTGGAAGTCTTTGTTGTCCATTGGAATACTTAATATGGAGATCAATGCACTTCTAGAGGATCAACAGCGTATAGCTGAGTTCCTCGATAATTTGCAGTGGAGCCTTCAAAAGGACAGTGTTTGCACCGGGACTCTTTTGTCCCGACTTTGTACAAATTGTATTAATTAGGAACTGGCATTATCCTAATAGAAATGCACAACACTCTGATTGAACCTTAAGATTTTATTATTTTGCGTTTCTTCTCTACGACTATTAATTTCGAATATCCTGTTTAACGAACTAGTTATGTTTAACTGAGCACTAAAGTTTACTTTAAATAATTTCAAATAAGGTTTCCGAATCCGTCCCGAAACTGTATTTTCTCAAATTTTCTATCCAAACCCAACTTAAATTAATATTAAATTCCCAATATTTTTGTAATTTAACCATAATTATTAAGTATGCACCAGGCCACTTTATATTAATCGACACCTTTCTGTAGAGTTGTAGACCAACTAGCCTTCCTCAACCGACTGTATTTTCGGTTTCGCTTTGTCTAAAAATTGGACATGTTGTCCTTTTGCATCCGATGATCTTCGTTGCATGCTGCCACCCGGCTCGCCCGATATCGTTACGGCTTGTGGCTGGGGACTACCCGTAGCATGCTGTATGGCTGATGTGGCCGCACTTTTGTGCACGACTATTTTTCGGCATTCTTCCAGCAGTGCGCAACAATGAAAATTACATTCTGTTGTGCTGGGGCTGCCAGCACAACTTGGCGTGTGCACATGATGCGTACATTCGGGCGTGTGCACATGCACCGCCCCACTCACTACACTGTCAAATGAACTTGCCTGCTTCAACAATCTCCGGCCCGGATGATAGACATTTGTTTGAAGACCTTTGTCACTGTGTACTGTTATTTGTGGACTAGAATACCATAGCGGTGCTCCGCTTGATGATTTGTCCAGTGAACTTTGCGCTGAAAGTCCTTTCTTCGATGGCGAATATTTATCCGTGGGTGGTCCGTTGCTACCGCTCGGTCCACCCATCGTGCCAATTTCTCCAACATTAATAACATCTACACCAGTTGGATACCACCGTTCACCCTGTTATAGCAGTAGCAAGACCGTGTTGTTTGCCAATGTCCTAAAATATTCGCTGTAATAAATCGGAGGGGATGAAAAGACGTTTTTACTCCTTGGTGCTCGCAAACGGAAGAGGCCGAGCACACATTTATTACAATTGACATTACAAATGTCATTATGTCAAATATTATAGATAATTCACAATAGTAATACATGTTACAATAATATCCAATATTATAGTACAATAAAATAATAGAATAATATCCAACAACCTCTTCCTTAAATTGTTTACATCAATCCATACACTATTTTCAGAGTGATGAGGAAATATACAAAGTTTACAAAATAAATTTCAAAGTGTAAATTAATCTCCATACATACATTTTACCATAATTACTTTAACTGATTTCAATTCTAGTTACATGTTTCATTTCAATAATAAAAGCTTAGATCTATTTCATTTATTCAAAAATCATAACTAGTATTTTACTTTTGACCTTTCATTTTCTCTATGGCTTCTAATAATGCTACTCTACGGGCTCTATCATCTCCCTCTCTTACGTCTATTTCGGAATCTGCGGTTGCCATCGAGTGATCCACCTGCTGTTCTTCGCCATCGTAGGAAATCTTGGGTGAATTTGAAGGATTATTTGAAGAATCATTGGATTCCTCGATCGGCACATCGTTTTCATTGGCTGGTCGAATTTGATTTATATGTCTTTTTATAGGACGATTATTATTTTTAATCAGTAGACAAGTGTAATTTCGCGGGCCAATTTTATTTTTGACAACAGCAGACGACCAACTCGGTTTATTGGGGTCACTATAATTTCGAATATGGACTTTTTGTCCAACTGAAAATTGTACTTTTCGATTGCCTCGAAAGTTTGAATTGCAACATGTTGAGCTTTTTGAATGTTTTGCTTTAATAGTGGCGGCTTTAGCAAACTAAACCGAGACCTGAGTTCTCTATTAAAAAGTAGTTTGCAGGAGACTCCCCTGTTGTACAGTGCTTCATGATGCAATAGTCAAATAAAAATCGGTTTAAAGTCGCTTTAAAATCGGATTGATCATGTTGGAGTGCTGCATATAAAGATTTCTTCAAAGTTTTAACAAAGTTTTCAGCCTGACCATTCGTTACAGGATGACCAGGAGCGTGTGAAAACATGCCTTATCCCGTTCATATCAACAAAATTTTTGAAGTCTTGTGATGTAAATTGTCTACCGTTATCGGTTACCAAGGATTTCACTAAGCCAAATCGACAAAAACTTCCCTAAGCTTATCTATAGTGAATGAAGACGTAATGTCTTTGGTTTTGAATGCTTCTGTCCATTTCGAAAAAGAGTCCACCATTAATAAAATATAATAACCTTTGATTGGACCGGCAAAGTCAACATGAATTCTTTGCCATGGAGAGAATGTTGGCGCCCACGGAATTAACGTTGCCTTTACTGGGCTAGCCTGATATTTTTGACATGGACTACAATTTCTTACCAAATTGTCAATTTCATGATCCATTTTTGGCCAGCAAATGTATGAGCACGACAAAGATTTAGTTTTTACTATACCGAAGTGTGACTGGTGTAGTAAATCTAAGACACCACTCCTTAATTTAGTAGGAATCACTGTGCGATATCCCCACAAAATGCAATCTCTCTCTACTGTTAGCTCTGAATGCCTGGTTCTAAATGGCTCAAAATCTTTGCCGTCCAATTTTTCCAAAGTTCCATCTTGAATACAGCTTAATACCTTTAACGGATTAATAAACCCTACATAATCGATGTAATTTGGTTCTAGTTTTTCTTGAGTAATTTCTGATTGAGGCATCCTAGACAAACTGTCCGCCTTATTTGAGGAGCCCTTTACATATTTGATATTGTAATCGAATCCCGAAAGTGTAAAGGCCCATCGTTGCATTCGTGATGCAGCCATTACGGAAATGCCCTTATGTTGACCGGAAATAGCCAAAAGTGGCCTGTGATCGGTTTTTAATACGAAATGCATGCCCAATAAATATTGTTTCAACTTCGTTACGCTAAATATTATTGCGAGTGCTTCTTTTTCAATTGTACAGTATCTTTTTTCAGCGCTGTTTAACGCTCTTGATACAAAGGCAACGAGCTTTTCACTTCCGTCATCAAACACATGCAATAAGACTCCCGCGATCGCAAAATTAGATGCGTCAGTCGACAAAACGGTCGGTAGTTTAGGATCAAAGTGAACTAGCGTTTTACTCGAACAGATTTCCATCTTCATTTGTTCATAAGCTTTCTGACGCTGGTTTGTCCAGTTAAACTCAACACCCTTTTTTAATAAGTCGTACAAAGGAGTCATTTTATCAGCAAAATTCTGAATAAAATTTGAATGGTGGTTAACCAGACCAATAAAAGCTCTCGATTCGGAAACATTGGATGGTTTGGGTGCATTCAAAACAACTTTAATGCATTCCTTATTATTGGAAAGACCTGTTGCGTCAATGTCAAAACCTAAGTACGAAATTTTCTTTTTAAAAAATTTGCACTTATCAGAATTTAACCTCAATCCAGCTTCTCTGAGACGTTGCAGTACATCTCTTAATGTTTTGAGATGGACTGACAAGTTTGGTCCAGTGATGACAATATCATCCTGGTAGCAAAATACATTTTCAAATTGTGATAAAAGACCTTCAATCGTCTTTTGACATATTGCGGCCGCTGTTTTGACTCCAAAAGATAACCTGGTCATTGAAAATATTCCTTTGTGAGTGCTCCAGGTACAAATGTTCTGAGATTATTTGTTCAAGACAAGCTGATTATAAGCGTTGGACATATAGAGCTTTGTAAAGAGCTTGCCAACTTGCATTGAAGCAAATATTTGTTCAATACGTGGCAGAGGATATTTAAAGTCCTAAAGAAATTTATTTACTGTTGTCTTATAGTCACCACAAATTCGAAGCTTGCCGTTTGGCTTCAAGATTGGAACAAGAGGTGTGCCCCATTCAGAATCATTAGTTGGAACAAGCATCCCGGAACTCACTAGCTGGTCCAATTGGTTTTCAATTTTCTCTTTCCACGCAAAAGGAATAGGGCGCGGCTTACAAAATATAGGTTGGCAATCAGGCATGATTGCTAAATTGATTTTGACAAAGTTGTATTTACCTAAGCCACTCTTAAAAACATCCGAAAACTCACTTTTAAGCGATTCACTAATTTCACTGTAATCATCCGAGATTTGAGAAGTTTCGTTAATAACCAAGCTAACTGTAGATTTTTGGACTAACTCAAAATTAAATCCGCGCAAAAAATTCCGACCCAATAATGTTGGTCTTTTTGTGTCAGCTACGATTATGTTACCTCTTATTTTCTGGCCGTTGAAGTTTACAGTTGCCTCAAATTGTCCATACAATTTCAAAGTCTCGCCTCCATAGCCGGTGAATGATGATGTGCATGATCGAAGAATCCGTCTGTCGTAATTGCAATCAAATACATTGATAGACATCAGCGAACATGGCGCTCCTGTATCACACATTACCAACATTGATTAGCCTTCGATTTCCACCGACAGCTCGTAACAATTCGATGCACTACTTCGACCGTCGATGGCAAAAACCTAGAAGTCCGAAATAACATCTTCAATTACACTGTAAATGGAAAAATTATTATTAGCACCATCATCATTCTGAATGTATTTAACTTCATTATCTTCTCTACGACTTCCCTTGTTTCGGCATATGCTTGCTAAATACCCCTGCTTTCCACATGAATGACACTTCACTGTGCGGAGCTTGCATTTATCTGACAAGTGTTTCTTCCAACCACAAAGTCGACACACTTTCTTAGGTTGAGAATTGTTCGTTGAACTATTGTTTCCCTCGTTGTTCGTCTTTTTCAGCTTATTTCTGAATTTTTGAACAAAATTCACTTGTTGACACTTTGGGCATATTTCGCCTCGTATATTAACGTTTTATTTAGCGCACTGCTGAGGGACAGAGTTTCATCTTCCTCGCATGATTTCTCAAAAATTTTCGTTGGTAGTTCTGTGATGAACTTATCTAGAACTTTCTGCTCCATTCCGCTTCCGAATTTACAGTTCATAGACTGTTTTTTAACCCGGGAAAATCACGCGGCCACCGTTTCACTGTCCAACTTTTTCGCAGAATGAAAATTCTGTCGTTCCCGAAATACAATTACTGGTGACATAAAATGTCTTTTAAATATGTCTACCAGTTCCTTACACGTTTTCGCGCTTGGTAAAGTTGGGCTGCACATACAATCTATAATGCTGTATGCGCCCGATCCAATCATTTTCAACAATGTTGTAACTTTTCCCTCTGATGTGGTGCAGCCGATTTCGATGAAGTGCATCTCGAGCCGTTCGTTCCACAATTGAAAATTTACATGAACGGAAAATTCCGGCATATTCGATGCCCTGACCACTGGGCTAATTACCTGGCTGATATTTAAATCGTCGTTCAACATTGTTAAATGTTATAATATAACACAACCCGTTAACCTTGAGATCCTCGTCGCAAATTTGTAATATATCGGAAGGGATGAAAAGACGTCTTTACTCCTTGGTGGTCGCAAGCGGAAGAGGCCGAGCATACATTTATTACAATTGACATTACAAATGTCATTATGTCAAATATTATAGATAGTTCACAATAGTAATACATGTTACAATAATATCCAATATTATAGTACAATAAAATAATATAATAATATCCAACATTCGCCATCCTCGATTTGGGTTCCATCGCACTTGGGAACAACACGAGCTGGTTCTGAGGCTGGAACCCCTAGTTTGTCTTTCCCTCTTACTATTAATTCTTCAAAACATCCAACTACGACGCCTTTTCGGACATTTTGCCAACTGCCCCAGATTTTGAGGGTTCTCTTTCCACGAGACTCCTTAAATAACTATGTAAGTTGATTGAAGCGTTGATGTTGCCGGATCAAGCAGTGATGGGCGCTCAGGGGTGTCAGGAATTCAACTGACCGCACATCTCGAGAAGATATGGTGTACTTTGACAAGAAGCTGGGTGTTATTGACCGTCTTTGGGAAAAATTCAAACCAAATCCATCGATTTGCAATCAATATTTGAGCTCTCTCACCCATAATTTTGAAAAACGTTTGTATGAAGCAAAAAGGCAACAATTTGACAAAACCAAGAACGTATACACCGAAGCTCAGAAACTTCTTATTCCAACTTTGAAACCTAAAGAAAAATTAGCTAAAATGACAATGCTAACAACGTCAACTACTAGAGTAACAACAGCATTTCTGCCGACGGGTTCAAACATTCCAGTATTAATTTCTAATGATTCAACTGAATCGGCGCCAACGAATGTCTACCGATATCATTTTTAACCAAGCAACGTTCCAAGAGGTGCCGATGTTTAATGATGATTTCAAGGAATGGAAAAGGTTTTTTGAATTATTGAACACAGTTATACGTAATAGCTACAACGTAGTTGTAGTTTTGAGTTACCTACAGGACGAGGTAAAAATGCTCGATCACATCTATAGCCAGATATATTAAATTAAAAGACAGCTATCACGCTTTTCAAAGTGCAAAAGAATGACCAAGGCATACCTTGACGCCACTTTTGTTGCTACAAAAATTGAGCACAGCAGTGCAACTGGAAAAATAAACATTTTCTAACTGTCTGGCTGCACGGAAAAATTTTTCACACAATACATATCAGTCGTATTCGATCATCATACATATTACTATGCAAAAGCTCGATTCCGAGAGCATACGCATGCTTGAACATACATTTTCCAACAGTAAGGAAACGCCATCATTACAACAGCTTTATAATTACCTACTAAAAAGACATGAAGTCTTAACAACGATCAAACCACAAGCCCAAGAGTAGCATATTAAGAAGTGAGCGTTCAGTTTGACGACAAAGCCGGTATGTCCATATCGCAAAGAGGAACACTTCATATACCGCTGTGCAAAATTTGAAGAGCTTTCCGTTGAAGATCACCATAAATTTATATTGTAGTATATTTAAGTTTTTAAGAAAACTGAAATATATTTGTGATACCCAAACCTCGGATGTTATTTTAATTTGAAAGTCATAGCTTTTTAGGAGAAAGGCCACTTAATGGCCATGTGCGCTACATATGTAAAAGGTATAGATAAAACACATTCATGAAGTAGCGCAGTTTGTTAATTGAAGTAAAGGAGAGCTGACGCTCCAAAGGTTTCGGCTGCCTGAAATTAAGTTGCACGTTTAATTCTTGTGAACCCTGTACATCATTTATTCATCAAAATCATTTAGTATCCGTATCACGCCGCCAATATTACTATATAACCTACATATATTTATATATATATATATATATATATATATATATATATATATATATATATATATATATATATATATATACGAGTATATAGATCAGCAAATTAACAAGTTCAACGTGTATGTTAGTTCATCAACACCTATATTTTTTCATTCCACTGCATCTAATATCAAGGTGGATGAGTAGTTTTTCCATTAAAATTAAAATTCACATAGAGCAATAATACCTAATTGCTGCGCAGGTAAAAGTCTTGTGCACGCATATTTCGGGGAGGATGAACTTGCGTTGAACTTGGAAAGGTAAAAGCAGCAAAATGCTGATAATAAAGTTTTTCACTTGCTCACTATGTCGCGTGTCATTCAGACTGACGCACGGTCAGATATACCTACCACATTTTTGAATATACACGGCATCCGACTTAAGGTCAGATACCGTCCCAGCGAAACAACGTTTAATTTTTGTATCTGACTTACGGTCAGATATATGTACCTACAACATTTTCGGTCCGTCGAGCCGCATAGATCCAAAAATACACGTCAACTCAATAACAGGAGTAATATTTGAGCTACAAATTAGCACTCATACACCATGGCCGACTCATCAGCAGAGACACTTCAGAAAATCAACATCGACACCACCAGTCGAATCAAAACTAACTTCTCCAAGGACTTCAATGACCGACACAGTCTGCAATATTTCGAAGTGCGGCTAGAAAGTTTGCAGGAAGGTTGGAAAAAGTGCAAGGAATTATATCTAAAGAAGATTCATCGCAACGGCAAGGAACCAAGGCTCACGTAACAGCACAGCGTACCAACAAATGCCTGGTTTGCTAGGATAACCATGCAATATACAAATGTGGAAAATTCCAAGGGATGAGCGTTGGAAACCGCAATAAGTTAGTGAAATCACATAATTTGTGCTTCAACTGTCTTAACAACCATCCAGTATATGAGTGTAAATCATCCTTTTCATGCAAAATATGCAATAAATAACACAACTCAATGCTACACCTAGACATCGGTAGTCGAGCAACGGATCCTGAAGTTAAGGAAGCAAGTGCAACCAATGGCGTCAAGGTACAAAGCAAGCATGTAATCGACGATCTTTCTGAAATGTTTTGCTCGCAACGGAAGTCATCAACGTATAAAAATGTACATGGACAGTATGTTAGACTTAGAGCGGTATTGGGCCAAGGTTCTCAGAACTCTTTGGTGACTGAAGAAGCTGCAAAAATATTGGGGATCAAGCGAGACAGCGTTAACATCATTGTAACTGGTATAGACAGTTCAAAAAAAAAGTTTCACGGGCAAATCCCATTGACAACCAAAGAAAAGTGGACAAATAAAGCTATCAGTACCAATGCTTTCATTCTAGGTCATACCTGTATAACGTCTGACTTACCATTGACAAAAATCAACCGCTTAAGCTAAATCACAGTACTGATCAACTGGTTGATCCTAACTACCATATCAGTGCAAAAATTGACGTACTGCTACGAGCTGACATCTATGGAGACATAGTTCAAGAGGGCATATGGCGAGGATATTCTACAGCACAATAAACTAAACTGGGTTGGGTATTAACCGGTCCTACCGTCAATAACACATCCTCACACCCAGCAATTATTATGGTATGCACAGCGGAACTCAACCAAACGCTCTGGAAATTTTGGGAGCAAGAAGAGCCCGAACGAAAGAAATTTCCAACTCAAGAAGGGTATATTATGAGTGGGTCAATAATTCAGGACACCTTAGTGACACTGCTTTTAAGGTGGAGGTTATATCCAATAGTGCTTGCATCCAACATAGCAAAAACGTACCGGCAAATTCAAGTCAAGGCAAAGCACGCCCACTTTCAACAAATTGTCTGGCGGCCGCACATAGCGGATATCATCAGACACTACCGGCTGAAAACGGTTACCTTTGGAACAATAAGTGCCCCCTTTTAAGCAATCTGCACCTTAAAACAGCTAGCAAACAATGAGTGAGAACGATTTCATAGAGCGGTGAAATTCTTGCTTGATCACTTCTACGTAGACGATTTAATGACTGGAGTTGACACCCCTGATGAAGCAATCTCATTGTATCAAAAATTAGCCCAGCTTTTAAATACGGGTGGATTAATTTTCGGAAGTGGAATTTGAGCTGTAAAGAAGTCATGCGGGAAATACCAGTAGATGCCAGAGGAACAAATTATCCTCTAAGCCTCAAGGCAGAGGACACAATCAAGGCTCTGGGTTTGTAGTAGCATCCATAACAAGATGTTTTCATCTTCAACACAAGAGAACTTCAACCTGGAAAAAGGATGACTAAACGAACAGTGGCATCATTCATGGCGACAATGTTTGATCCTCTGGGATGGCTTCAGCCGATCATAATAAAGGGAACGATTTTCACGCAGAAACTATGGCTACACAAACTTGATTGGGATGATCTTTTGCCTCCTGCTTTGGACAATAATGGCTGACTTACCTATCTGAAGTATCTGGAATTGAAACCATAAAAGTAGCTCGCTGGATCGGTGCCACCTCTTGTGATCAGTGTGAACCCCGTAGTTTTTGTGACGATTTTAGGCAAGCGGTAGCGGCAGTAATATACATTTGGATCCTTAAAGGTTAAGCAGGATACACTCATTGTCAAGTTATTAACCTAAAAAACAAAATTGTCGCCGCTTGCTGTTTAAACCATCCCGCGTCTTGAACTATTCAGTGCTTCATTGCTACATTCTCCAAGAATCACATTCACGCAATCACCCTACTCAACTGAAAATGAGGAAAATCGTTTAGTACAACAATATCAGAAGATAATTTTAACATATTGCATCGATTGTCAAACTACTCCTAACTATTAAGAGTTATAGCTTGCTGCCGACGGTGGGTTTCATCTCATCGCATGAAGGATTTTGCCGCTAGATCGACAAAAAATAAGTTGAGTAGGCAGGAAAATACTCCCTCCAAAAGAGCATTGTAAGGTGCAAAACAACTTTTTTGCCGTGAATCGCGAGAGGGGAGCACCAATTTTCCGTTCATTTTGCCTTCTCTGGGTCCCTTGATGAGCAAAATGCCTTTCTCGTTCCAGATTCTAAAAGCTCTTTTTGAGGCCTTACATTTGATACTCCCATCGACTTTCTTTGATTAAAAAATATGTTAAGGGCCATTTTAATATAAGAGGACTCTCTTCGAAAAATGTTGAGACGTAAGCTTTTGAGGGACTATCACTTGCGAACTTTCCAGAAAGTTTGAGTTTTGTAGATACAATAGTTTCTGAGTAAACTTACTGTGGAGCACGAACAGATGGACAACAGTAAGCGAACCTAGTAGGGTAAACTTGCCTAATTTGTACCCTTAAACTAAAAACACTTATAAATTTAACACAAATAAAGGTCATTTAAATTTAACTCAAAGTAACTTTTATTTAGGTAAAGGTTCATTAACAATTCAATCAAATTAAAGAAAAACTTGATAAATTTTAGAGAAATAAACTATTAAAAAAAAAGGAAAAAAGGAAGATTTAGAGACATTCATCTTAAAATACTGACATATTCTCAAATCATACTTTGAGATCTTATTGAAGTTTTCAATGTGGCGTACCAAAATCTTAATCAATAATGAACAAAAATGTAAATGAATTAGTTTTAGCAATTTTGGGCGACAATTTTCACAAATTTTTCGCAGTCATCGTAGTTGTAGTGCTTTATTTTTTATTGGCTCCTGCGCAAAGTTCATGTACCCATATCTCACACTGCGTTCGTTTAATCATGATCTCCTCAATGCCTTCTTGGTATAATTTACAGAACCAATAATCATTTTCGTCATGTTTTGATTTTATTTTCTTATTTTGCTTTTTTGAACTTATAAAAGATTTATTTTTCTTTTCAATAGGGCTCTTCAATACGGTTTTATTTTTGGACACTTTCATTTCATTCTCAAGTTCTTCTTAATAAGGATTTTCTGAAATATCAAGAACTCCTGCACTTTTTGTTTGCTTTTAATTACCAGGAATAGCTCGTAATGGGATATGTAATCAAGCGTTGCTCTAACTATATTAATATTGAAAACATTAGCTTTGGTATCCATATAACTTTCAATATCATCAAGCTGGTTTTGCTCAGTATTCTGACTGGATTGTGGTACACATGTTAGCGTATCAGTTCGTTCATGCTGTCTTTCAGTTTCAGGATTTTGAGGGACTGTTGCCGGTTCACTGACACTAGAATGTCCTTAAAAAACAACATATTTTTCATCCCTGGTTTTATGTTGATTGACGGTTCGAAGCGATTTATTCCTTTGTCCATACAAACGGCTCCCAAAATTTCTAATCGAGCAGTCGCCTAAGCAAACTGCTAGAAAACCGGCATAACACTAATTCGAAATTTTAATTACAGATTTGAAAAATTTAATTATTTCAATTTATAGTTATAAATGTTAAAAAATTTTCTTTATAAATATATATTTTATATCGTTTTTTCCTCCTATATTAAATTTAAATTTTTCTTCACAATTATATTCTTTATGATATTTATCTTTTTCTATTATTATTTAAATTTTTCCATATTATCGTTTTTCATTAATTTAATCTACAATTGAAATTCGGGCATGGTAACACCTGTTTCCGCTCCATATGCACGTATTGCATTGGCAAAGGCCAACTGTGTA
The DNA here is from genome assembly GCA_963969285.1 of Odontomyia ornata. Taxonomy (NCBI): domain Eukaryota; kingdom Metazoa; phylum Arthropoda; class Insecta; order Diptera; family Stratiomyidae; genus Odontomyia; species Odontomyia ornata. The sequence goes on from OZ017741.1 coordinate 35,657,439, forward strand.
GCCAAATGAACGGTTGCTCATCGAGTCCCGGTGCGACAGATACCGGACGGGATGACTGACAACCAAGGGGAGTCTGTTTCTGATCGCCATAAGTTGCGCACGTCGGAAGAATCGCGCGGCAATGAAAGAACGCTTTTTAGGGTTTTGTAAAATAATTTTACAAAACACTTCTAGTTTCGCGACTAGTCTGTCCGTCCGTCCGTCCGTCCGTGTGTCACAGTAGTTTTTCTCGGAAACTACTTAAGCTAGAAACATCAAATTTTGTGCGTAGGTGTAAAGTGGTGATCTCTTCAAAGTTCAACTATAAAATAGTTTTATAAGGTATTTAAGGGGGGTCTCCCCATATAGGAGAGTGACCCCCCCCAAAAAAAATTTCATTGAAGGTAGCCGATATGAGTATCAAATGAAACGTCTTGGTGAGAACTTTTCAAAACAGGTCTTAGTTTGGCAAAAATTGCTTCGAGGGGCGCACAGCGAGGGGAAATACACGAAAAATTTGTGTCCCCCCGCCCTCGCGATTGGACACCTGTGACCCGAAAAATCAGGAAAAAATCAGGAATGTAGGCCTTGGTGTGTACAACAACAACAAATACGTGAGAAGTCGCAATTCACTCAACTTTGTTAGTAATAGTATGATTTATCGATTTTATGTTTTCTTGAATAAAATCTTAACGGTACCCTTAAATTCAATGAAATTCAGTACGTAAAGAAAGTTTCTGAAAGTTTCATAAAGATTGAATCATATTCAGCGAAGTTATAGCGGTTTGAATTTTCCTGTAATACTATGGAACAATATGCGCTGCATTTATTACTATGGCAACATTTGGCTATGGAGCAACATGCGCTTTTTACCGACTCAGACACTACAGTTTTGCTGGGATTTGCATGAAAATTTCAGGAATGATAGGTGTCATGTATATCTTTGAGAATCGGTTCAGCTAGTGGTATCAGTAATCGTAAAACAAAAAAGTGGCTGTTTTAAATGCGGAGATTGAATAATTTTGAGTTATTTTTTCCCAACTTCAACGTTTAAGGTGCATGCTTTGAACACTTGATTCAATTGAATGAATGACTGAAGATGAGTACCTACAATTAATGCTCCGAAGTGAAACAAGTCAAGGAGGTGGGAGAGAGCTCCTAGCAAAAGGGTTTTGTAACCATTCTAGGATTCGAAAAAATTGGCCATGAATCGATGATTTCAGTACAGGAGAGTGGCGCCTGAAAAAAAAATTTATCAAACGTAGCCCATATGAGTATGAAAGGAAAGTCTTCATGGGAGCTTTTCAAAACAGTTGTTAAACTGTCAGTTTTTGCTTCAGTGGGGGCACAGGGGGGAAATACATGAAAAACGTGTTTCCTCCGCCGCGGATGGACATCTAAAATAATTATCAAGGGAGATGTTTATGAGTATAACAATACCAAAAACCTCAGAAGTCGAAATTCGTTCAAGTTTGTTAAAAATAGTATGATCTTCGTATTTCATGTTTTCTCCAATAAAATCATCTTTGATATGTTTCTTGATTTGATTCGATCTGGTGACTGCATTTTGTAAATTGAATACAAAACCCTTCTGACATGTGCGTAGGTCTGTTTACCCAACTTGTTTATCTTTGCCATCTGACGTGCATGAGGAGGGATATGTTAGCCTTCGTGGAGACGCATGTTGCTTGTACATTTTGTCGCTCATGCTGGAGTTTTCTGATCCAAGCCATCGTGAATATTGTTCGGAATCTTGCATTTGGGGGAGAAGTAGTGGAAAATATGTGTCGTGTTGTCGAGTTCTGTATCGTGGTCATGTTGAACCGTGAATAAGACGAAATCGCAATTTATTGGGCTGCGGCTGCATTCACTTCTTACAGTTTTAACTCCAAATGAGTTTCGGATACCGAGTTTGTGTTCTAAAATCGTGTGATGCCACCTACTGTCTTTGGGCTTGTTTCCCGGTCTATAAACATTTGTTCATGCGTATAGGAAACCTCTCTGCGGCTGTTGCAAATCTTGTTTGGCTTCAGGCACAAGCAACAAAGCAAAATCAATCGATTTGAGCTGTGCAGACTTATCGGTTTCTGGATTGCTATGCGTTGTGACTTGCACGCAGTTATTTGCTATTGTGGCTAAGCTCGCGGGCTGCAACGTATTTCCATTAAGTGTGTGGCTCTGGCGTGCATTCGGCAATGCAAAATGTCTTTTAATATTGTGACCGTCAAATGTTGCTCTCGACTACGGTAGTGAAGTTCTCCTGTCGAAGCATATTTCCAACGAATGAAGAAAAATTGAATTTGATGAGCAAAATCGCACAAAAAGCACCGTGAATACAAATCGTAAGATGATCTTATAGATTGCTCAAACATAGTGGATTATGCATGGCAGGTTGTTATTGACAGTAAATTAACAGATGTGATATCTATTATCAAAAGAAAAGTCAAGGACGTGGAAACGCCAGATGGGATTGAGAAGTTGATACAATATCTGAATTAATGGGATAATGTTTATGTTTCGAATCAATGTTGGATACGGTGTTGTCGCAAGAGATAAGTGGCTAGACGGGAACGTCGTGAGGCTTCCTGATAGTGGAATCTCACTCATAACAGCAATTGAAGATCGGCAATATAAGGATGGAAAAGAATTAACTGGTGGAGCGATTTTAAGGGGTCTGATATGTGTTTGATTCGAAAAGTAGCTATAACTGAGCCACGTATTAAGTGCAAACTGTTGATTTGAAATTTTTCTGACCATTTTTTATCAATTGCATCACCACATCACCAGCAGGCATCCGGCGAAGACGTCGGTGAGTACCCTTTTGCTTTGTTTATATTTATAAATATATATAAAAACGTACAATTCTACTTACAAATTATTATGAATCACATTGATTATAGACGAAGCAAATCATTTTTTATTGGGAAACTTAATTTGGCGAAAGAGTGATAATTATGAACACGTAAAGTTTGATTAATCATTGAATAATTCGAGTCGTTTGAGTAAAACCATTCTCTAAAATTTTCTTGATATTCTTTCGTTCTTTTTACTGACTTTTTTTATCTTTTGTGTTATGGATTTTAGTCTTAGCGGTAGATTTATAGAATTTAAAATACTCGTCACGTTGGCTGGCTCATTCACTATAATGAGCTAGCAACCAAGCGAGCTCACTCCTTTTTATGCGTTTCAAGTACTCTTGCCAGGTAAGGGGGCCTTCCGCTTGCATGGCTATTTACGGCATAGTATTATGTGATCCCCTCACATAATACAATGACATAAATTTGCCGAGTTTATATTTTCCATTCAAAGGAAAATTTCATTCAAGTTATGTTTGTATGAGTTTTCACTTAAACGGAAAATATTGCCACGCTGTGAGGGGGTACCGCTTGCACCTGGATGCCCGAATACTGTTTGTGGGCCATAAGTATCTTCTTTAACGACGAAGTCCTCTTAAGTCCATCTGTTTTCTTCAGACCCGGTTTGTCCTCTGAGTCAGCAATTTTTGACCCTTAGCAGGTTAGTTCATCCTCCACTTCGGTCGATATTCATTTGAACCTCAAAATTCGTTGATGCGAATTTTCTTTTTTGTGGGTCCTCATGCTGGGGAAAAGAACCCGCCCCACAACACCACCAAGCTAGCCTGCCAGCGCATTCACGCGTCCTCAGACAAGACCAATCGACGAAACCCACTACCCTCCCTCGCCGAGGCAGCAGACCATCGCTGCAGTCCCTTACGATCATTTCATCTACCCATTCACTACAATTATTTGAAAAACGGCCAGTCTAAGGGTTGTAATTTGTGTGGGGTATGCGCTGCTAAAGAGAACATGATTATACCATACTCCCTTGAGAGAGTAATTCCGTCAATATTTTTTGTGTGTGTTGAATGGCCATCCAAAATTAGAAGAACTTGATTTTTTTCTAATTTTTGTAGTCTCAGCAAACGATTCGATAAATAATATATTTGCAACCCATCCACTTTCTGAACACTCGTACAACGTATCCGGTAGTCTTCCTCGTTTTAAGTCCTCTGTTATTCTTTTCCGTTTGAATATAAGTATGGATGCCATTTTTTCTCCTGAAGCATTCATACAGCAAATGCATGTTGTGTTAATAGTTACAGCTCCAACTTGATGTTTCCCCTTTTAAGCCAACATTTTAGAAGGCTTGTAAACTGTGCTTGGGCCAGTCTCGTCCATGTTAAAGCTTTTTTCAGCAGTAAATTGGCCTGCTCTAATAATAATTCCAATTTGTCAAAGAATACCAAAACTGTTTCTTTGTTGAATGCTTCGCAGTGAGCCATCGATGTTGCCTCCGGAGCTCGTAAAGCTATTTTTAGATAATTCTTCATAGATTTGCAGTACCATTTACATCCAGCCAGCTGCGATTCCTTATTGTATCTATGTTGCAGTCCATATTTTTCAGCTAATATAATTGATAAGCTAAGCGCTGTAAACCGGAGATTGTCAAACCAAAAAAAATGATTACAACAACAAAATGTGTCTAACTAGTTTGTATTCCATTTTATCAGTTGAATCTTTTGGACGTCCAATTTACTGGTGTTTGTTTAGCCTTTTTAAATCTCGCCTAAATGTCGTTTTTGGTACGCTATAAATGTGGCAAACTTCACTGAATCGCAAGGTTCCATCATTGTATTTTTTGATTGCTTCATCCATATTTTGTTTTGTCCATGAACTATATTTCCTTTTTGACGTTTTCACCTGAAAGTAGCAGCAACTAAGCTTTAGTTTGTCATCAACTTTCACGTTTTTTTTTTTTTGGATAACAGTTTACGGTTGGTTTAGTTTATCGAGAAATTAAATTATAGCGGTGTTCTTCAATCGTACCGATACGCTTTACCAAATTGCCAGGAGTACAAAATAGGCACAAGCGTTAAAAAACGTTCAATTCATCGGTAGCAAATTTACGCGAAACATAGCTGTGTATAATTTCTTCTGATTAAAACATACAGGTACGAGCTAATACACTACGTATACCCAAACAAATTGCACCATATGCAAATTGAAGTATGATCTTTGCGAATCGTGCGAAATATAACCGAAATCATTGAAGGAATCTTACCTTTCGAATATTTTTGTTGGAAGCTGCAAAGCACTCTGCTATCTGTCAAATGATCATATGGCTGATGGTTATTTATATTTCTCACCACCAGATAGGCTTACAGCTATCATATTACTTGAGACGAGTTATAGGGGGAGTACGATTAAGCACAATTATGAATTAAGTAAGTTTACCAAAGTTTTTTTTAATATTCGTTTTACGAAGCCCTGCAAACATTTTTTTACACTTTGCGTAATTTACTGCAAAAAAATATCCGGTTTGAAATCTTTTGCACTTAAAAAAAAATTGAATATATTGAGCCATAGTCAAATCATTATCTACTGACTAGTGCATCGTCATAGATCTTCAAATTTTCCTAATCTCTTTCTTGCAAATCGTTCCCATTACAAATCAATTTACATCTTTGGTCATCCCCTAGAAAGTAACTGAACATAACAAAGCTTATCGTATGATTTGCACCAAATTCCGAGTTCACAAAATATCTACGTAAAAAGAACATTCTCACCATTTCCAGCTATGAATGCGTTTTGTCTGAGACTCGAAGGCAATTTCCCTATGCAAAGCTTCCTTTCACGTTAGGAAAAAATTGAAGCATTTCCACGGTATAGTCGTATGGACATTCACCCTTAGCACATTCCTATCAACAAGCACATGTATATTGTGTAACTAACGGCTGCTGTTAAAGAATGAATACAGTCTGAAATGGTTCAATTTTATCCTTTCACCACGAACATTTCGAATAAATTTGGATAACCGCATAAAACGTGACCGGAAAGGATCTTCTCTATTTCAGTTCGAAGGAATGAACGTGGCCCCAATGGACACTTTCTATGCCCATATGTGTTGATTTCGGCTCTTTGTCGAATAGTTTGACTATAGAATCAAATCAAACTCTACTGCCCCGTTTCCCTATGTGTACCTTGCAAATATGGAAGATACAATTCCCACACTATCGATAGCAAATGGATACGGCAAGAAGAAGGACTAAAAATTGATTGAAGTTTTGTGCTTTTGAGAATGGTGAGCAGTTGAATTGGAGGCATTTGAATGTACGTTTGAATTTTTCATATTTTTTGAAGCCATTTTTGGATACGACATTTCGTATACGTGTTATGACTTCCCGTTGCCCTGTTTGCAACTTTTTACGTCTAGTGCTTTTGCACTTTTTTGCGAGACCGGAAGTTATAGAGAACTTTACTTCATTTTCCAAACCAAATATGGTTTAAGGGGGAAACTTTCATTACGGAAATGTTCTCTTCAGTCTTGACCCTTATAGGCAACTGCCATCTCAAGTGTTTGATTAATTGAAAACACACGGAAGCAAATTCCCTAACGAGTTGCGTTTGCTTGAATTATTACTTCGTCCTGCAGATTTTTCAATTAGAACTCACGCCAAGCGCGAGCCATTAATCTCAATTATGTGCCAGTATTCGCCAAAATGATTTCAACCTTCCAAAAATTTGTGCCACGAGTGTGTAAAACAAACATTTCATTAGCGCGAACCCTGAAAATATATATTGCCCAATTTACTTAGTGATTAAGGTTAACTACGTCGCTAACTTACAGTGCCCGCGTAATCGCGGGAAAGCTTCTTGAGCAGATTTTACATTCGACATGCTTGGAAAATTTTCATCATGGGCGTATACAAAGTACTAGCAAATCTTTTTGCTCTTGTGAAAATAAATCACAACAATTCATAATAGAGTGGTGGCTCATTCATTTTCGCGATTGTTCTTCCACCTCGACAGGTACGAAAGGAAATGAGATGCACCCACCAGCATCAACATCAACATAATTTCCTTCTATTTTTCTCCGTCGCTCATCCTGTGTGTTTTCCATCCACAAGTAGGCTTCAGCGTTAATGGTGAGAGAGTTTCCTTTTTCTTATCGTCCTTATACAAATAATAGTAGGAGAAACCATGAAGGCGTCATCACGATCTCCTATAATCATAATTCGAAGCATCTGCTGCCACCGCCTGACTATAAAACCAACTGGGCTCGATGTTGCCTTTCTGATTTTCCTTAAATTGCAAATCTTCCACTTAATGCCACCGCAATCTCGAATTATGCAAATTGTTCAACCATTTTCAAAGGCAGATTTTTCTTTTCTTCACTTGTTTGTTTGATATTTTTTTCTTGCGTTTGTTGATTTCCTCTTGAGGAAAAAGGGGAGGATTTCATTTATGCTTTGTGATGATAGGAATGATTGTAACTTGTTTTTGTTGGAAGGACCACCAATCGTCAGGGTGCGTAAGTAATAAGGCTAATATCTAACATTGAACTTGAAGAAGAATTATCCATGAATAGTAATCGATAGCTGAGATTTGAAATTGGAGAATCCGCAAGTTTAATTGAGTTTTCAGAGCAAGCAACTGAAAAGCGAAGATTGAGCATTTTAATTTCGGAAGACTAATAAAATCTGCAGGGATATGCTTTCAAAAGTATTATCGCGTGTACGGTTCACGGCCGATAAGTCTAATGTCCCGGGAAAGTGAAAACGTACTGTCTTTTAAATTAAGTTAGAAGAGTTTATTTACTACAATGCACAATAATGAACTTCACTATTTTACAAATCACTCTTTAGTTTGCGTTTCACTTGTCCTATCAATTTATGCTTCAATTTCTTCAAATATATCACGAAAAACCTTTACTTCGCAATCAATCGCCTCCAATCCGCGCTCTGCACTTATCCCAATTATGCTGCAACTTTGGAGACCTACCTTTCCACCGTTGTGGACTGTATAGCCACACCAAGTCATCTTACTGAAAGCCAGAAGAATTTGCCCTTAGATCATACCTGGTTTTCATGCGGCCAATCACCGATTCCGCTTGAGTACGCCATTGTGCCCAACAGCTTTTCAGCTTGAAAAGCTGTTTTGATGCATGTCAAAACGTCCTTCCACTCAGGTTTCCTAGTTCTCTCTTTCCATATGAGAAATGGTCCGATGTCTTCATCGGCTAGCTGGGCATTTCAAATCTCCTTCAATGACCAACCTACATCGAATTTGGCCATTGGCACTCGCAGATCAACGGTCGGCTCCTTTTTCCCAATCCGTCGGAAATGCTTGCAGTTAGCTGGACATGGACGGCGAGATAGGGCGTCAGCATTTCCACGAACTCTACCCTTCCTATGAACAATTTTGTAGTCGTATGACTGCAATCTTTCGATCCATCTCGCAACTTGTCCCTCGGGGTTTTTAAAATTAAGCAGCCATCTCAGCGATGCTTAGTCTGTTCAAAAAACAATTTTTTTGGCTATATAGGTACTTGTGGGACTGTTTTGTGGCCTCTTTTATAGCCAATAGCTGCTTCTTGGTCACGCAGTAGTTCCTTATGAGAGAACTCGACTGTAATATGAGAGGAATCTTTCTTTGCCATCGATCTGCTGGGAGAGTAGAGCTCTAATTCCGCCGTTGCTCGCATCGGTGTCAACTACAAATATTTTTTCGGCTTATGGATATACCAGCACGGGTGATTCACACAGCTTCTCCTTCAAGGTCTCAAAGTCTGCCTGGCATTGTTCATTTTAGACATATGGACGATTTTTCTCGGATAGCTGATGGAGACATTTAGCTATTTTGGCAAAGCCTATGACGAATCTTCAATAGTAGGTCACCAGACCCAGTAAACTTCGCAGTTGGCGTTTGTTGTTTGGTGTTGGCCAGGTTTTCATGGCTTCAATTTTCTCAGTGTATGTTTTGACCCCTTCTGCTGACAACATGTCCCAAGTATTTTACTTTAGTTGCGAATAGGGTACACTTGTCGGGGCTAAGTTTCAAATTTGCCAGACGCAATCGGGAGGACACCTCTTCTAAGTTCTGCAGACGCTCTTCGAACGTTCTTCCAATAACAATGATGTCATCTAGGTATTCCAAAATAGGCCTTGTAGTACGTATTCCTTCAGGCCTTCAAAGGTGGCTGGAGCATCGCAAAGCGCAAACAGCATCACCAAAAGTTGCCACAACCCTGTCTCAACTAAAAATGCGGTCTTCTCTCGGTCCTTCTTGTCAATTTCTATCTGCTAGTAGCCACTCTTCAGATCGAGTGTGGAAAACCATTTTGCGTCAGCCAAAGTGTCCATGATGTCGTCGATGCGTTGAAGTGGGTTACTGTATTTCTAAGTGACGTCATCAAACTGCCTTTAGTCGACACAAAAACGAGTGCTACCATCCTTTTTCTTTACTAGAACTACTGGCGCAACCCATGGACTGACAGAAGGTTCAATAACACCTTGTTTTTCGAATCTGAGATCAGTGCGCTCAACTTCCCTTTGTTTAGATATAGGAAGACATTTCAGTGCTTATTGAATCAGCTTAGCTCCCTGTTTACCTATGACGTGAGCTACCATACTCGTTCGGCCTTGGTCATCCGGGCTTGTTGAGAAGATATCACTGTACTCGGTGACTGGATCAGAGGCTTGCTCGAATAGCTGCACTGGCAATTTGGTCTGCTTCAATATTGTGGACGTGAGTTCCCGGGCTTTGTCTGTGTCTTGCCCCCTTTTTCAATGATGGTCGTGAGTAGCTTCCAAAGAGGTGATGGTGGAAACAAGCTGGCAGCTTCCGATGACTCCTCCCGCTTTGATGCTCGTGGTTGAGCCTGCGGTGTTAAGGACTCTAACCGGCACGTATCCGTTCTTTATAGATCTTATAAGGCTTCGTACTACAATCAAAATGTGCAAAGCCGACGTCTTCGTTGGCTCTATCATATAAGATCGGTAGTCTCCAGAATCACCAGCAAGCTTGGCCCATTCAATGCTCTCGGAAGATTTTGGTACATCAGTGTCGGCACATACTCTCAAATTCGTCTTGGGTATTTGAACGCTGAGATCCTCCATCAATACTTTGACATTCCACCATTTCAATACCCGTTTGCCCAAATTCAACATGATTCCATGTTCCCACCGAAAATTCATTCCAAGAATACAGTTATTCATAATGTTTGCAACCTGAAAATTATATAGGAACGCAAGGTCTCCCAACTGAATCTGGAGGTTGGCCTCTCCATGGACAGGTGGAGTTTCTCCCGTCCGTAGTGAGAAAATTCTGTCCTTGTGAAGTAGTTGTTGCCTCACTAGGTCTGGTCGGATAATCGATCGGGTTGCACCTGTGTCGATTGTTATGATGCAATGTTCTCCACCAACTTGACCCAGAAGGTAAAAGCCTGCTTCTCCCCGATATAGTCTTGAAATGGTGAGGGTAGTGCTGAAGACGTCGATCCTCCTAGCCAACCTCTGCCCCCTCGGTTTGAAGGGCTTCCATTCTGGATTCCTGACTAGGTCTAGATCTCCTCCACCCCTGACAATAGCTCGTTTTCTTCGTTTTTTTGCGGTCTCTTTGCAGGTGCCCCTTCTCTCCGCAGTTTCAGCATCTCGGCACTCCATTTACATGCGAGTCTCGCTCAATTTCCACGCGTTCACACCTGCACTCATCTGTCACTACCTCGCGAACCCGGGCAGTGCTCCGACTCACATTTTTTGCTGCCTCAAAGTTCAGACTATAAGCCAATGCGTCCTTAACTGTTTGCTTTGGAGCTAAACGCACGGTATATTGCACTTCCTGGTCTTTTATTGCATTGATGAACGCTTCTGTTGCTGCGTCATCTCGATGTTCTGGATCATAAGCTGGGTAAGCCAAAAGTCTCAGTCACTCAATGTCTTGTGCTAGCTGCTGTAGGATTTTGCCAGACATCTGAACCCGATGCCATAGCTGTGGCCGATAAATCTGCTTCAGGTGATCGTCTCCATAACGCATGTCAAGCGCATTCATCATAGCAGCCAAGTTTGAGTGCAACTCAAACGGATAGTCTGCAAAAGCTTGGCAGCGTGGCCTCTTAACATAGAGCAAGAGTCAATGCAGTTGCTTGTTCCTACTTATTCCAGTGATTTATCCTAGCGACGGCTTTCAACTGGATTTTGTAGATACTCCAGACCATTTAACCGTCGAATATTGGTGCATTCACATTTCTGGTTGTGCATTGCGCTGCGGTTATAAGCGGGGCTAGTGAAGTGGTTACTACTGCCTTCGCTGCTTCCAATTCCTTTTCCGTTTTTTCCATCTCATGGTTGATTCTCTCTTCAACCTGGCTTATCTCATGGTTGATTCACTCCTCAACCTAGCTGGCCTTCTCCTTGACCTGGTAAACTTTTCTTCGACGCATTTTATTTGTTGTTCAGACTACCGAGCCCCACTTTTATTTCGGTTGACTGTTTTTGTGAATCTGCCTTCAAATCAGTTGACTGTTTTTGCAAATTTGCCTTGATTTCAGATGCTTGTTGGTCCAGCTTCTGTTCTAGCTTTGATGATTGTTAATTTAGCTTCGCTGATTGTTCATTAAGCTTCGCAGTTAAACTGGATGTCTGTTCATTCAGCTTCGCAGTTAAGCTTGATGAACGTTGTCACTGCTCTTGCTGCATCAGCACATTTCCTGGTTATTTGGATTTTGGTGTTTCTGCTTCCCCCTCAAACTCCAACATGGTCAATTCATTAATTTTTAAATCGTAGCTTCGTGGTATTTTTATTATTTTTTCTTTCCACCACTTTCCAAGTCACATTTCCTTATTGTGCACTTTAAAAATGTTTAAAAGTTTCACTTTCAAAATTTTCATTCACAGTTCTGACACCACTGTCGCGTGTACAATACACAATACAATATGTGCTTGCTCATTCCTACTTTGAGACACAGCAAGGCGGTGCCCTCTTCCAGTGGCATTTCAAAAGCAGACCAGCTCCGATTTGCTAGTATTTATTTCAAGCCCCCAATCCTTTAGATATTGAACGATGTTGTAGACAGAGCACTACAACTTTATTTGGACCATCGCTGGGAAACTATGGGTGGTAGTGAGGAGGATATCTTCTGCATCTATGGGTATATCCATAGTGGAGCATTTCGGGCTTGGGTGACCGTGAAAAAAAAGTTAAAGAGGGTGGGACCGAGGAAAGAGCCTTGTGGGACTCCCGAGTTGATAGGGATAGGATTTGAAATGAGATTCGCCAGTTTAATTTGGGATGTTCTATCTAAAAGGAAGGTATATAGGATTTTGAGTATTGCATCTGAACAGGATGACATTTTCAATTTGTACTTGAGACCGTTGATCCAAACTGAGTCGAATGCTTTTTTCAGTTCAAGAGCACAGGCCACTGTGCACTCTTACCAACGAAGATTGCCGGTGACTCTATTGTGCTCCGTAGATCGTTCGCGTTCAAATCCAAACTGAAAACTGGGGATCAGGGAATTAGTAAAATTGTTAAAGCAATGCAAAATAATATTTTTAAGAGGCTTACCCATGTTAGACAAAAGAAAAATTGGCCGAAAATTGTTGATAATACCTTCGCTGCCTCATTTTGGAATTAGGATTAGTTTCCTAACTTTCCAATGTTTTGGAAAATATCCATTATTAGTACAATTACTGTATAGTATTGTCAAGAAAGAGGAGATGGTCTTCCTACACTTCTTGAGTATTCTGTTTGCGATGCCGTCAAGACCGTGAGAAAACTTACTATTAAAGGCATTTAAGAGATCTTATACTTCCGTTTTCGAGGTGTAAGAACCAGTGAAGACTGGATGCTGTGGAGAGGATGCTTTATTATAACTAAAGAATACAGTTAAACAAGATATCTCATACCATTCCGTCGTTAGTAGAACCTCTGCTTTAGCTTTGTTAGTCAAAACTGTGTTGGACAACTAATGGTGGCGATATAGTTGTTTGCAGTATCCCTCACATGCAACGATCTTGTCAGATTGTGCAATGAAGACTTCATTCCCTCACTTTGCAGATTCCTTCTCAATATCAAGTTTGCAATTTTTACGGCCTATGAGTTGATCTATCGTTTTAAACACATCTGAAGCTTTTATAGAAGTTGTTGACTTCGGATTTGATGCGTTTTTGGATTTCACTGGAAATTCTTGTTATTTTCGGCTTTAGTTCCAAATAGTCCTCATTCAATCGATTAAAGCTACGATGATAAAAACACTTAAGCCGTGAGAGCATTTGCTTCCAAGTTTTTATTAATTGAAGAGTGTGGTTTCTGAAAGGGGGTATGCTGGTCTAGACACTCTATAATGGCAGATCTTAGTGCTGATATATGAGAGTCTATTTCTGCGTTCAAGAGAATAATATTTTCCAGTGGGAGATTCGGAAGGAGGTCTTTGAGGTCTTCGCTAAAGTTTGGCCAGTCTATGGAATTAAACGGTCTATGGTGAGATGGGCAAGTGGGAACTGGCATGTGTAATCTAAGTGTTATGTGGAGATGGAGACCGTGATGGTCCAATAACGAGCTAAATGTGGAGCAAGTAAAAGGAATTATGGGATCGTTGAGGACAGAGGATATTATGAAGTTATCTAAAAATGAATTCCTTCTGGGAAATGTTGGGACCCCAGCATTTGCTATGAATGCTGAGAAGAGGGTGTTCGCCTGGAGCCATTCGAATAGGTGGTTCCTGTTGGTATTCCTTGTGTAGTCCTTCCAGTGCTCGTGTCTGGCATGAAGGTCTCCTTCGAGTATAAATGAACGTGGGATGAGGCTGCTGCGAAGGTTTGATTAAGTGTAAATGGGATCTAGGCACGTAGATTAAACGAGGGTTATAGGGAGCCAATAAGAATTTCGGCTGGGTTTCCATTGGGTCGTTTGGTGTTGAGAGTTGCTAGCGTATATGAGGAATTATTGTGTTCAAAAGGGATTTGATGGATATGTAAATCATCCCAAAACAGTATCGCAGTACCTCTACCACTGTCAATACGAAGCACATGGTAGTTCTCCTCACGGGCTTTGTGTTGAGGATTAAGAACTGTCTTGTTTAGAAGGAGAATTCTGGGTTGGAAGGATTTGACCAAATCAGCAATGTAAAGCCTCTTATATATAAATTGAGGAGAGCCATTGGCCTCTCTTGGTCAAGAGTGGTGTCAAAGGATGGGAGCAAAGCCCTGACCTTGGATAGAAGTTCACTAGGAGAGACTCCCAGCCACTGCACGGTTATCTATTGTAGGCACTTGACGGGATTAAGGGTCGGTGAAATCAAAGTGTGGTGCGGATTTCTGTTTCTTAAAACTTCTGCATATGAGGTGCAGTTGGAAAGAGGAATAAAGTGTTGTGAGGTTGTAGGGGTTGGTGAAGTATTTTGAAAGCTTTTTCTGAGGTAACTTTTTAAGCATGCTCCTCCCCACATGCATTGAACCAGATCGCTCCTTTTAAGGCATTTTCATAGCCGTCTTTGGTTTAGAATGTAGTGCAGTTTAATTATTTCATTCTTATTAGCTTTCGATTCTACTCTTAGCCTAAATTAATCCAGGTTGATCTTATTTGCTCTCGATCATACAGTGGTAGGTGGGCTGATAGACTCAAGGCATAAAGTTGGAATTTGGCTGGATATGTCGTCTTGAACCGCCTCAGCGCCTTTAAGCACTGTTGCCTTCACATTTTCTATGAAAATTGGTGGGAGCCCACACCTACTTTATCGATTGTTGGTCGCGTTTGTTTAGTTATTTTGGTTTTCGTTCACCAGTGCGCTGAAAGGATTAGTGCTAGGAGTATGCGGGATCGGCAAAGGAGCTGGTGTTCTACGCTTTATGATTAATTTACCCTTTGCTAATATAAATTCATTTACTTTACAGTTAATTAGGTTAACGTCTTGGTTTATGCTTAAATTCTTTGCTGTCGTGTGGTTTGCATCTGTTTTATTCTTTTCCCTATTGGGAATCAGAGCACCGAGAGCTCGTCTTCAACACATCTTAGTTCATTGAACTTCTGACTAAGAGTGAGTTACATGCTAAATACTTAGTAGTCAATACCGATACATATATAAACTGAATGCAAGCTTAATGTAGAAGTGAGAATTCAAAAATTAATACAAGTTTCATATGTATGCATGACATCCTGTTTATTTAAAAAAAATGGGGTGTTACTTCATTATCAGCCTAGGTGATCTCCGTAGCTGCTTTGGATGATCGAAAGCATTGTTGGTTGATAATAGTTGATTTTGTACAGTTTCTGGATTGATACTGATATCGTGGCTGCTACATGTAGATTCTTTGTGGTGTACTCAATTTCTTCTGTAATTATTGCTTCCGACACGGACAATTTAATATCTTCCATCAATAGCTCGGACGACAATATCTGAGACTCGAAACTTGTCTTAAGGATTAATTTTAAAAGATAACATACCTTTTCCCCTTTTTCTAAACGACGTAGTGGCTTGGTTATTCTGTTAAAGTACTTCTTGGCGTTAGTTCGTCTCTTTGATATGTATTATTTAACTTCAGTTACAATTTTCTATGCAAAATCGATTGAAGGAATATTGCAGCGTAGCCATTGACAATAAAGGCGTTGAGCTGGACTGCTACCAATCTTGTTTGGAGTGTTTCGCTAAACGAGAAGAGCTTTGTAAAAACTGCTTGTATTTTCTAAAGATTTCATTAACGTCATTTTCGCAATCTTAACAGTTGATTCAGCCTTTCCATATTCTTGCTGATGATGAGGGCTCGAGGTATTGTGTTGAAAGTTCCAATCCTTAACGAATTCCTTGAACTCATGACTCATAAAATATAATGCATTGTCAGATATACCTCTTTTTGATATTCCATGGCATGCAAAATGTCGTTTGCATATGTTAATGATCGACTGCGAAGACATTTCAGTTATTTGATCGACTTCAAAAAAATCTGAGTAATGATCAACTTTTAAGAGAAACCGTTGTGTTTGGTAGGATATTTTTAGTTCAAAAATATCCATCGATACTATCTCTAATCGATGTTTTGGAATCTGATGCGTAATCATTGGTTCTTTTCTCTTTTGAGGGGCATATTTCATGCATGTTGTACAGTTTTCCACTTTTGATTTCGATTCACTTTTAATTCCTGGTCAGACGACTGTAAGTCTAGCTAAATTGATCGTGTGTTCAATTTCTGCATGGTCAGCATGAAGTTTATCAAGAATCTCTTTTGCGCATATTGCTCGGAATCAATATACGTTTTTCGTTTATAATCAGTCCAACGTCTTTTGTGAGCAGTTTGAGCGTCTCCTTGAGATTCCTTTAATTGCTCGGCTGTTCACGTATATTAAGATCTTTGATAGAACATATTATCTTATCTAACAATATATCATCGGATAAAGATCCATATTGATTATTTTTATCAAGTCCTCTAAGTCTTGCAAAATATTCATCATAGGACTCATTTGTGGCTTGCGTTGGCATTTTGAAAACAGCCCGTTCATAGCGCTTATTTACACGTGGTGTTAAATATTGTTCTATTGTCTTAAGCGCCTTGTCTGCTTTAGACTGATTTACTTGCGGTAACGGAAGATTGTTGTATATTTGAAAAATGTCGGTACCAACAGCAGTAAGAAGAATTGCTTTCTTAATTTCTTCTGGTTTTGTATCAAGACCACATGTAAGCACATGATTTTCCCATCATTGAACAAAATTTTTGTAATTCAATGGAATGTCACCGCTTTTAACATTCAAGGGCGCGGGTAGCGAGATATTAATAGCATTTACCGTTGCTGATGCACATTTTCTTTCTAATTCTTGTTCAAATGTACGTAACCTTTCTAAAAGCTTCCTGTTTTCCTCTTCCATTTTCTTCCCTGTCCTCATTTTTTTTTTTACTAAACTGTCACTTTACTTTGTTTCGTTCACTTCTTATTGTTACACCTTACGCACTTGACACCATGTTTTATTATTTTCTCTGTTGGGAATCAGAACACCGAGAGCTCGTCTTTAACACATTTTACCTTATTGAACTTCTGACTAAGAGCGAGTTTCATGCTAAATACTTAGTAGTCAACATCGATACAAATATAAACTGAATGCAAACTTAATCAAGTAGTGAGAATACAAGAATTAATACAAGTTTCATATGTATGTATGACAGCATCCATCATGTCCGAAGTAATTTGCTTGCGGGCGGTTTGGGTCTTTGGTTGCTCCATCATCGTGTTTGCATGTTGATAATAACTAGTCCATTTTGCCGCCTCTGAATTCTGTCTATGGTGTATGCGCTGCACGCTCGCCCAAGGTGAAGTTTCTGCTTTCTTCCGGTCTTCAACTTTCAAACTTTCTGTATATGATCTTGTATGATGAAAAATACTTATAAATTTTCATTTTTTAGTAAGTTTTTTTATAATTTCTATATTGACGAGCTCACACGCGTGTTGGCAGTTTCAATTTCCAAACGTCAACCATGTCTACCAGATGAATAGTGACATTTCTGTGCAGCAAAGGGAAATAACATGATAGAGTATGACAAAAAATTAATTTTCTAAAAATTCTGGTCATGGATTTTTGTTACTTTTTTTTCTTGTAGCCGATACACAAAATTCTAGGAGAAATATTTTGGTTCCCTTCAAAAAGCAAACTCGTCATAGCTCTATGTATCCAGAAGAATTTGCTAACCATACAGAATAATTAAACTCACAGCATTCTACTCTTTCGTAAGGAGAAAAATATAACATAACAATTCAATTTGTTGATCAGATTATAATGGGAAAATATCAAATTTTCCCTGTATTTCAACCCATATAAAAATATATATATAGTACGAGTATGTATGTAAATGCTACATACAAAATGTGATGACAAAAGATTTAATCACAGTTTAAATGATGGAATTTAATCGATCGGATTGTGAGTTCGACGGTATGAATGTTTTCCTCGATTATTCAACTTAACAGAGAATAGGATAATACGAAATAATGCTGAAACGTCGAAAGAGTTTTTAATTGAAATTGATTCAAAGTTCATTTTTTGCTTTCATACAGGATAAAGTGATGGCATAATACTCGTACTTAATATGCACTTATTTGAATTTATATTATCTCAATTAAATTTTTTGTATGTACACATGCATTTGCTTTTAATGCAGAGGAGATAAAGTGGAATCATTTATCGTAATTATTTGAAACATATGGAAAGTGTTTTTGTATTGAACCGTAAATGTTGTAGATGGTGCTGAATATTTAACATATTTACACATTTTAAAGTCATTATGAGTCTGGTTAAATTCCACAAACTCTCATAACGTGATAGCGGGATTCGATGGATACTAATAAAAAAGAAGGCTATGTCTTGTTAGGGGATGTTAAGATTTTACCAAACGTGCTCTAGCTGGGGCTCGTGGGTACCAACAATTTCATCTGAAGACGGGTGTGGACGCCACTCGTTCGCTACACGGAATTCCAAATGAGCCGCCAAACGAGAATGTGGCTCGCGAGAGTGATTTGTTAATTAACGCTCTAGGTGCCCTTAATCTTTAGATTTTAACGTCACAAATCTCCAATTAAATGACTTATATTTTACTTCAAAACAAAACTTGCGTAATCTCTTTTTTTCACCACTATAACCAATATAACACTTTAAACCACAATATAGCTGTAACTTGAAGAAGAAATCTTTAATTAAAAGGCTCAACTTTTCTCCTCTCCAACCTATTGAAATCAACTACTGGAAAAAAAAACCAAAATTAGTAAAAAGCCTTCAGTTAAAATATTACACTTTTTTGTTTGATTAACAAAAGTACACTTTCATAAATAGCTTCTTCACTGCTTACCCAAAAAAAGAAGAAATAATTGACCAATATTAGAAAAGTTAAATAAATTATAGTTTAGGGGTCCCTTTCTAAACCCACCAGATGTGGATCTCGCTTCCGCTTTTCTTTTAATTTCCTTGTACTTTTCCAAATCAAATTTCTTCGCCTCTGCTAGTTCTCCAATCACTTGGCGCGAATTCTCTTATTGTGAATCTTCCAATTCTTGGATCCAACTTCTCAGTTCCGATACTTTGCCCTCGTTTTTGCCAGCACCGTCTTCTTGGCTTCACCAATTCTGGGAAAATAAGAGGGTGGCGATTACATCCAGGTCCCTTTTAATTCTTTGACTTAGTGGCTTGTCCGCTTCAAAATCGAGGTCAAATAATAAAAGTGTTAACGTACTTTCACACGAAAGTGCATCAGTAAAATTTCATATTTGTACCACGGGCACAAACCTTGTCTCATTCCACATGCACAGACATATCGGGTTTTTTATGTTCACCATCATCCAGTTGTAGAGGGATCGGCTAATATTTCCAAAGGTTCTGGTGATATGTTTGTTTATAGTTGGTATTCAGTAATATTTCAATAAAATTGACGTTAGATTTCTATGAATAAGATAGTTTCCCTTTAGTCTGTTTCACAGTTTAATCATATCCGTAACCCTAATGGTCGTCTTCTGGACCTTGTCATGTCAAATTTTCAAACTGGGTATCTATTTTTAGCTCCCGTTTCACATCCTTATGTTCAACCTGATCTCCATCATCCACCTTTGTATCTAGCACTAACCGTTGATACCCTTTAACCCCTGAGAACTGCCTCAGTTTGTCGTTAGAATTTCTTTAAAGCAAACTATGAGGCAATTAAAACCAATCTGGACCCGGTCAACTGGTGTACCTTCTTCACTCGTCTTGACTGCGATAGTTCTTTGAACAAATTCTGCTATTACCTTAATAATCTGATTGCACTTTATACTCCACTCCAAGCTCCTGAGCTGAAGCCCCCGAGCTGAAGCCTTGGCTAACTCGAAGTATTCTTTGTGCCTTAAGAGCCAAAGATACGGGGTATAGGCACTATAAATTGACCGGAAGTGATGATGCTAAACAAAATTTCTGCAGACTACGCTCTTTGGCTAAAAAAGAGCTCAAAACGGCCATGAAAAACTACTTTAGCAGCTTAGAGAGTTCCCTCCTGACAAATAACCCTAAACTCTTTTGGTCATACATCCGATCCCTTAAATCTTCCTCTTCCATCCCACATACTGCCAAATTGAATAACACTGAAGCCACCTCCCCTCAGGATATTTCTAACCTATTTGCCGAATATTTTTCCTCTACTTTTTCCTCTTCTGACATACTACACTCCCCCATAAAATCAATTCAAACTTATCCAGCATCAAGTACATCCTATTCCACTTTGGAAATTGAATCCCTTATTAACTTGCTCGATCCGAATGTTAGTCCTGGTCCCGATGGATTGCCTAATATATTTGTAAAGTCACTTCGTTGCTCTTTGTGTTTTCCTCTATCCCTTGTATTCAATCTCAGTCTTGGTACTGGCACCTTTCCAACGTACTGGAAAGATGCAAATGTTGTTTCTATCTTTAAAAACGGCGACCCATCATCTGCCTCAAACTATCGTCCCATATCACTCCTCTCCTGTTTCTCTAAGCTGCTGGAACGGCTTGTACACAGCAGGCTTCTTGAGTCCCTGAGCTCTTTTGTCACACCACAGCAACATGGATTCCTGAAGGGTCGTTCAACTTCTACGAACTTGGCTGAGTTTGAAGATTATATTGGAAGAGCTTTAGATAAACAGCTTCAAGTAGATGCAATATTCACGGACTTCTCCAAAGCTTTTGACTCCGTGAACCATGTTCTTCTCTGTCAAAAGTTAGGTTTGCTCGGCATATCCGGTTCCCTTCATTTTTGGATTTCATCATATTGTCGCGTGTTTTTGGTTCGCGGCTAATAGTTTTAACGTTCCGGGAAAGTGAAAACGCAATGTCTTTTAATTTAAGTTAAAAGCGTTTACTTAATTACCAAAATTGCACAATAATCAGTTTAACACTTTCACTAATTTTAATTTTTACTATTAAAAAAATTTCTTATCGCAATTGTCTTCTAAATCACTTCACTATTACGAAACACACTATCGCAGTTCTTATCGCGGTCGAATGAATGATGATCTCCCCATTCATCCAGCTTGCCTTTATATAGGGTCTGTAGTCATTCAACCCAGTTCTCGTACATTGGCGAGTTCGCGGGAACATTCGAGCGACTGCAAATGAATGGAGCAGTGACTCACTTTCAGATGTTGTTCATGCTTGTTGGGTTCTCGTGGTTTCGAGTAAATTCGTGTTCTTCATTGTTGTGAAAACAATTGCGACAGTAGCTCGCAGAATTATTTGTACATGTAACAATATTTATCCTCCCGTTCGTGTCGTGTTTATCTCTATGGCACAATTTCCTTTCCATTCAATCCTACATCTGGTGTCCCTCAAGGGTCAATCCTTGGACCTCTTCTTTTCGTACTGTTTATCAATGATCTTTCCTCTGTGATTTCCTCTTCTTGTCTCTTGTATGCTGATGATTTCAAGGTATTCCGGACAATAAGATCCCTTGAAGATTGTCAGCAACTCCAAATTGATCTTTTTAACCTGTATAACTGGTGTAATGTAAACTCCCTTCGTATCAATGTTTCCAAATGTTTTAAAATGACGTTCACTTTGAAAATTGTCCCTTTAACTTTTAATTACACCCTATGTAATGTTGTTCTCTCTTCTGCAGAGTCATGTAAAGATCTTGGTGTAATATTTGACCCAAAGCTTAAATTCGATGCCCATATTTTTAGTGTAATTACCAAGGCATCAAAAGTTTCGGGTTTTATTACGCGGCATTTGCGCAAGTTAGTAAATATTGCTACCGCTGTTTGCTTGTTCACATGTCTTGTCTGCCCGCTTCTTGAGTACTGCTTAATAGTGTGGTCTCCTAGACATTTATACCTTGTGAACTCAATAGAAGCTGTTCAGCGTAAGTTAACTTGTATTGTGTTTTTCAAATTCAACGTAGCTTATGAGTCTTATCAGCATCGTCTATCCATACTTCGTCTCCCTTCTTTGTCGTCCCGTAGAACCTTCTTAGATCAATGTTTCCTGTATAATTTGTACCACCAACAAATTGCCTCCACCCTAAGCGCAGACTTGCACTACAGACTGTATGCACGTCCTAGTCGGTCTAATCATATTCTCGATGTCCCGTACGCCCGGACAGATTTATATTTCCACTCAATTATGCCGCGAATCATCAGAATGCATAACAGCCTCGAGCTTGGCTCTCTATCCACGTCCTACTTTGTTTTTAAAATTAAACTAAAGATGTTACTTTTTGCGAAAAGTGATTAATGTTCCTTATCTCTAAATTTTTTCAAACTTTGATCTAGACTCTAACTTCATTTTTTACATGTTTTAATTAAACTTTTTCTGCTTGATTTGTTGTATTAATTTGTCTCACTTTAAATTATATTTAACTATATTTAATTGTCTAAGTCTATTTTGTAATTGGATTTCTGTCTGTCAAATGGATTTGAATAAATAAATAACTAAATAATTATTATTGAGCGTGGTACGAGTGACTCTTATTCTCCACCTGACCACTTGGAAGGAACCCTCGCGTATACTACTCACGCAAGACCGTAAGAAAATGAAAACTTATTTTGAGCACCGGGATAGATTAGCCACCGCAAGCCAAGGTTAAAGTTAGGAATTATTGTGAAAAAGAAAAATTCAGATAGTTGTTCAAATTAAAGACAAACACTGTATAAAGTGGAGTAATTTACAGGATGTATGTAACCAGTGCGTGAATCTGCAAGATAAATCAACTTCCACACCAACAAGGAAAAGGAAAAGTTTCCTTTCACGGGATGCCAGAACAAGGAGAACAAATGGCCATCGACTGCGACTCCTCCGACTTTATAGCTTCAATCTATAGCGCCCTTGAACATCAAGACATAGAAACTGTCATATGATCGCTTTGCAGTGCCACGAAATTTTGGATCTGATGGAATATTGTGGCGGTGGCAATTTGCAGGATATCTACCAAGTATTGGGTCCACCAACAGAACGTCAAATCACCTATATGTAACGGGAAGTATACAAGGGATTGGAATGGTTACAGTCGATGAAAAAAAAACATTCACAGGAACATAAACCAAGCGAACGCCCTGCACACGGAGATGCAAAATTGACCGATATTGGCGTATCAGTACAAATTACGGCGACGGTAACTAAAACAACTGGAACCAGCAATGATGCTAGGATCAATATGAGTTCAAGGAATAAATATACTCGTTCTACTCACCGATCAAACTCCTTCAACACTTATCAATCGAAAATATCCTGTTCACGTATGCCAAACTTAACCGCGTATGATGGAATATACCACCAGTTTTTCGTTTTTGCATTAAAATAAATCTTCGATATTTAAATAAGTAAACATTCACGAATGTGCTAGATGAAGGGAAATTTACATTGCCCAATATCACAACAGTTTGAGTGCCACTGGTAGATGGAACTTCGGAAAAATTTCAGATTTGGCTGGTGTTATCAACTTGGCTCGCGGGTAACGCAAAAAAGTGAGCGATATTGATTGCAGGTGGTCCCCTATAAAAGATACCGTCTCCTAATTTTTCCTGCCTCCCAGCTTAGTGGAAGTTGCTTTCGTGGATAGGTTGTGTCGGTGAGATTCCTTTGGTGGTCGGTTTCTGGTGTAGTTCCAATGTGTGCATTTGAAATTACCAGTTTAGATGTGGCGGTGAAATTTCTCCGATAAACCGTCCACTTGCTTGCCGTTTAACGTGAGGGCTTAGAGTTTAAGCGAGTGGCGTCCACGCCCGTCTCTGGTGAGCGAAACCGGGGCCCGCAGAACCCTTAATTGGAGCTCCCTCAAGGGAAGGGTAACATAACGATATGACATTCGTATGGAAAAGAAGAAGTTCAACTGCGCCACTAATGTTGGCAAACAGAAAGAAAAAAAATTTCACAGTCATCGATGGTACTTAAACCACTTAAATTTATAAGGTAGATACAAATTCAACAAAACAAACATTCTTTTATTAAACTTATACGGTACACTTGTTAAAGCTTTCATTTCAACTTTTTCAGAAATTAAACATGGATCTAATTCACAAATATCATAAATAATATTAGCCATTTGCAACATTTTTCATAATCTTATCTCAACTGAGTTAAATTTATTGACAGACAAAGCTTTTGTCAGGAAATCAGCTAATTGTTTGAACTCTCTACATATTTTATATCAATAAATTTCTTTGCAGAGTTTTCCCTGATAAAATTACAGGGTCTGAATAATAAGTAACCAGACAGACGTCAGGAAATTTTTTATTGGCAAAATATCTACAATTTTTCTTTGGAAATCTTCAAAGTAGTTCCCATTGAAGTCGATAACACGCTGATACTGGATTTTTCAATCCCCGAACGCTTCTTGGAAGTCGGCAACCTCGATGATGTCTAGAGCCCTCACCGTAGCACGTTGAACGTTTTCCAGAGTCCCAAACCGCGTCCCCTTAAGGTGTCTCTTGATCTTAAGAAACAGAAAGAAGTCCACTGGTGCCATATCTGGGCTCTAGTTTGGTTTGCAGTCGATCAAGGATTTCCGAAGCGACAGCAACACGACGCTCCCTTTGCTCATTAGTCAGGTGTTTGGATACCAGCTTCGCGCAGATCTTCCTCATGCCCAGATCGTTCTTAATAATGTTGTGAACGGTCGTCTTATCAATTCCAACCTCATCTGCGATAGCCCGAATGCTCAAACGACGATCACTATTCAACACATCACGCACTTTTTGCACATTTGTGTCCGTGTGACCCGTTGATGGAGGACCGACGTGCTGTTTGTCATGGACGTCATTGTGGCCCTCCCGGAAATTTCTGTGCCACTAAAACACTTGAGTTCTGGACAGAGCATCCTCACCGTAAGCTTCTTGAATCATTTGAAGAGTTTTCGTTTCCGTTTTCTTGAATTTGACACAAAATTTGATGCTTACACGTAGCTCGATCGTACGCTCCATTTTGACTCCGACGACGTAACTGAACACGCACTCCGCTCTCGCTCGATGATATCCCTCCAAGCGCTTGGAGGCAACTGCTGCAGCCTAGGTTCCTTTACCTAGACCCCAACCACCACTACAGCACCAGATACCGGTTAGCAGACGCTTTGACGGCGCGGGGCAGGCTTAGTCCGGTTCTTATTATGGAGATCCTGTATATCTTATATCTATGTGCTTACTTCTTTTGTGAAACACAGGGTTGTTAATTAATTTAATTGAATTCTGGTTATCAACATTTAAGGTAATTGAGCCTTGTGGCTCTCCAATGTCATAAAGAAATTGCCTCAGCCATAAAATTTCTTTGGTGGCTTCGCTCGCAGCTATTTACTCAGACTTAGTTGTAGATAATACCACAGTATTTTGTTTACGTCTGCACCAAGTTACAGGACCTCCATCCAATAAAAGAATATAACCTGTGTTAGATTTACTAGTGTCCAAATCTCCTGAAAAGTTAGAGTCTGAGTAGCCAACTAATTAAATATTACCTTGAATACAATTGATTAAATAACGTAAGATTCTTTTTGCAGCTGTAACATGTGAAGAATCTGGTTTATTGACATATCTGCTAACAACATTCACAGCATATGCTATGTCAGGTCTAGATACAGATACCAAAAACAAAAACACTCCCACTACTTCTTTGTATGGGAAATTAATAGGCTCACTAGTTGGATTCTTAGAAATGTGTACATTAACATCAGCAGGAGTACTACTACCTTTAGCATCTGAAATATTATATTAATTGATTAATAATTGTTTTTGATTGATACTTATAAAGTCTTTGCCTCTATTTATTTCCATTTCAATAAATGAATTGCAGATTGTAACTTTAATATCAACTTTTTTTTTCAGGTAGTTTAACATATCTGCCAAAATAACTTTACTTTTGGCTAATAGTAATCCACCATCAACATAAAGAATTAGCATTATTTTGACATCTTTATGATATCCTGTAAATACACAAGTATCAGGTGGACATGGTCTAAAACCATAAGGAGATAGAAAAGAACAAAATGTTTCATTCCAACATCTCGAAGATTGTTTACGACCGTATATAGATTTAATTAACTTACATACTTTTAAAGGCTGCGTTTCCAATCCCTCTGGCACCTCCATGTGTATGTCCTCAGAGAGCGCACCATATAAGAACGCCGTCATCACATCAAGTTACTCAATGTATAGTTGCTCTCGCTGCGATGCACCCTGATGGAATCGTACCTGCTCGTGGGGAAATGGTCTCATTATAATCCAAGCCTTTGACTTTTGTGAATTCTCGTGCATACAGTCGTGCTTTGAATTGTACTAATTCTACATCTCTATTCTTCTTTACAGTGAACACCCATTTGCAAGAAACAGGCTTCTTCTCAGTTCAATCAGTCAGTATCCAAGTTTGATTTTCTTCATGTGACTGAAGTTCTTCAGCTACAGCTCTTCTCCATAGATGAGAATTTGGGTCAGTCATCGCTTTTTCATAAGTGTTAGGTATTTCCAACGCTGTGCAGTTAGCTTGTTATTTGTTTTATCGGCGAGGGTGTAACGTGATGTTTTTTTGTCCTTCCTATTTCAAATATGCACCTTTTGGAGGGATATACTCGTAACTTTCATCTATATCTTTGAAACTCTGGATACAATCATATGAAGAGATTTTTTCAGGTGCATCGCCTTGGTGTTGAGACGCATTTCGTAGGATAGACATTCTAGGGTGTTCTTTTTCTTGTTCAGCTCTCATTTCTACGAAATTTGTTTTTCTTCTCGTTTACTACATTTATCAAACTTAACGTCCCGTGATATTGTAATCTTCCTGGCAATTTGATCATAGATTCTGTAAATATCATGGTCGTATCCAACTAACACCATCTTCACACTTTTCTTGGCAAGCATCCTTCGTTTTTCTTTTGGTACATATATATGTGCAATAGACCCAAATATTTGAATATGTTGTAGGTTAGGTTTAAGTCCATGTGACAGCTCAAATGGGGGCAAATCTGCCGTCTGCCTTCATGTATTTCTATTCAACAAACATATTGCACAGTTGACAGCTTCTGCCCACATGTTTAAGGGAATGTTCTTCGCATATAACATTGTTCTTACGGTTTCCATAATAGAAGGCATCTCCCTGTCTCTCTGTTCTTCCATTTTGTTGTGGGGTATGCGGAACAGTACGTTCATGCGTTATTCCGTAATTCTCCAAAAACGATGTAAATTGTTGGTTCACATATTTATAACCATTATCTGCATGTAGTATGTGCAAATCACGTTGGAATTCGTTCTTTACAATTGCATTTTACTCCCGAAAACATTCAAACACTTCACTTTTATATTTCATGATGTAAACATGGTGATAGGTTGTAGCTCCATCTTTGAACAACACAAAGTACTGCATACCCGACACAGAAGGCTCTTCTATAGGACCACACATATCGCTGTATACGATTTCTCCAGGCTGCGTTGGACCTCAAATAGATTTCAAAAAGGGGCGTCTTGCTTTTTTCCCACATTGACACGCTTCACAAACAAAATTTGGGTTTCCACTCAATGTAACTGGAATCAAACCTTTCTTACACATGCTTTGAAGTTCCTTGACGTTCAAACGTCCTAACCTTCCATGCCAAACATTTATATCTGTTTGCACAATATTACAGTTTTCTTGTTTAATCATTTTGACATTCAATTCATATATGTTAAATTGTTTTCCGTGAATTGTGCTCCCATAACAACAACATTATTGTGCATTATCATTGCTTTTTCATTATTTTTAACGATAATATATCCTCTTCTGGTAGCATCACCTTTGGGAAACAGATTACTTCGTAAATCAGGTACATATAACTCATGCTCAAGTGTACATCTCTACCATATGCCATTAACTTGTTTATCTAACAGTATAGTTCTTTCACCACATACTTTAATACTCTATTTGTTACCCAATTGAACCGAATTGTTGTATTTAGATTCGTTCAATTCACAGAAGAAGTCGCGCTTGAAGGTTATGTGCCTTGAGGCTCCACTATCTAGTATCCATGCATCTTCAACGTGTTCAGAAGAGTAACTTTCAGCGCTGAATGGCAACATATTATGTACTAGATTTCTTATCATTGTAATTTTTCTTTGGCATCTTGCAATCTTTAGCAAAATGGCGTTTTATATTGCAATTGTTGCAAATGAATCTATGATTTGAATTTCTTTGATCATTTGAAGTATTTTGTTTATTTCCATTTCTTGGCTTGAAATTCCCTTTTGACGTCACTAACGCAGTCTCACTACTATTTGTATCGTTAGCAAGGCTTGATTCTTCATCTTTTAAGCGAGAAGTCAGGTTTTGAATTGTTTGGCTGTCTTCATCGAGTGACAACCATGCTTGTCTAAGCAAACGATATGTTGTTGGTAATGTGCTTAGAATTTTCGTCATTACTGCTGTATCACTGATCCTCCCATTAGTCTCTCGTAGCTGCTTTGCTAAGCCTTCCACATTTGACACATGCTGTGCCATCGTATCACTGGCATTATATGTATAATAGTAGAATTTTCATGAATTAACATTTTGTTATATTCTGACTTCTGTTCATAGACTGCTTCTAATTTCATCATGACTTGTTTCGCAGCCTTGCAGTTTCCTATGAGAGATATTTGGCTCAAATCCATGGACGACGTTGAAATAAACGTGGCCATGCCATCATCTTTATTCCACTGCACTTGCAAACTGGTTTCCTTGGGTTTTAAATTTTCTATGTTCAATCCCTTTCCTCTTAATGCACATTTCACTTGAAACTTCCATCGTTTGAAATTTCTAACATCAAACTTCTCGATTTTCGTTCCGTTTGTAACTTCCATTATTGCATCGATTATAATCTTGCTCTTAACTTGTATTCTTTATTGAAAATTCACTTCTTACGTATCTGGGCCCATAACCTGTTGGTGTTCAGTAATATTTCAATAAAACTCACATTAGATTTCTATGAATACGATAATTATTATTGAGCGCAAAAAGATATGACATTTGTACAGCAAAGAAGAAGTACAACTGCACCACTAGTGTCGGCAAACGGAAACAAAAAAAATTTGAGAGTCATCTATTGTCTATCTTATAAATTTATATTATTCAACATTTATATTGTGTATGCTCATGTCACGAGTCTATATTGCAGTTGCTGCGAAATCGCTTGTCTTTTCAGTGTGCTTATGCAATTTGTCACTTATGGATTTTGTAAGAAAAGTTAAATATCTCAAATATTAAAAAATTGGTTCGTGTGCCTTCAAATGAGTATATTAGTTCTGCGCATGCCTGAAGTTCCTTTGCAAATCTTGTCGCAGTGTGTTCATATTTGCGTCTAAAATCGCTCAATATGATAGTCGAATTTTGGCCGAACCCTTAATCTGGGATCAATCGGAAAATTCGACTTACAAGAGTACTGCAATGCGATGGATAGAAGCGACTTGGATTCAGTTTGCTTGTTTGCATTCGTAATGCTCAGAGCCGCTTACTCGTATAGTGGTTGAAGAATTATCGCGCAAACACGATCATCCAATTGATAACAACAGATTTGAATTAGTGATGAGCTTAAATCTTCATGAACTGAACTGAATTTCTGCCAATTACCAGTTCGAACATTTTGCTTTTTCATGACAAGCTTCTAAGTGTTCGGGAAATTTCGACAACGAATCGTTAGGAGGAATTAGTTGCGTTGATGTACGGATTTTCTTTGCTGAACTCAAATTATAGTATTGCTTTATAGCCGCCATACGAACAATGAGCGAGTGTCTATCGCGGAAAAGTCTAAACTAGTCCTTGTTACCGCAAATGTTCAGGTTGGTTGAAAAGTTTTGAGAGCGACACCTATTAACCAGTACAGGAATCAACATTTATAAGCCATTTCGATATTTCAGCTTTTATATGAACACACAAAAAGTTTATTTCTGTCTGTCAATTTATTTTTTGTTTAAAAGCTATTTGAAGTTGACATGTCAGTGAGCTTTTAAACAATGGATAAAACCAAATATCGTGCAATGATGGAAGGTTTATTAGACACAGAAATTCATATAAAAATAGAAAGAGTGTTAGGAAAATTTGCTCTTTCATTTCTAATCGTGCATCGATATGTTTCAGAGTTTAAACGTAATCGAACAAGCATCGAAGGTGAACTAAAAGTCTAAATAGTGGATCAACACCAGAAATCACTGCGCAAGTCTATTATATTGTTTGCAAAGATCCAAGTGATCATAGTCAGCATACCGCCCGTTATGCATGCTAGACACTGCTGAGAAAGTACTAGAGAAACTCATCATGGGAAGACTCACTGACGCGATTCGTGCTACTAGGGATCTATATCCTCGGCAGTATGGCTTTAGAACAGACGTCCCACTTTTAATGTGATTGCAGAAGTGGCGAGCACGGTCCAAAAGGTAGATGAATATAGCCACACCAAGCAACGAATCGTCCTGTTTATGGCACTCGACGTTAGGAACGCCTTCAACTTCGTTAGATGGGTGGATGTTCTGGATACGCTGGAGAACTTTTCAAGTTCCAGAATATCTAATGTGGCTTTCAAAGGATTACCTGAAGGACCAAAGGCTGCTTTATGACACGAAACAGGGCCAACGAAGGATGGAAGTTACATCGGGTGTTGTGGAACGTGTCTTACGACGAGTTACTGAGACTGGAGATGCCAGATGAGTCGCACTTGATTGGCTAGGCGGATGATGAATTCTGGAGAAACAGTTATAAGATATCAGGCTTCGTTTCATAGCTGACCGGGTTTAGAAGGGTGTTTGTGGATGGACCTCTTGCGCTCGTAATAGTTCGGATATTCCCAGAATTTGGCAAGTTTGATGCTTCATCAGTACTAGATTTGCTTTTTCAGTATGACAAAAATGATTCCAAAACAAGAAGACAGTAAGGAAGTGCTCCATTTCACATCAATATATTTGCAGTCGTTCCAGCAACAAAAGAAGCGTTATTTTTAAATTATTGGGATGGCAAAATGGTCCCGGCTGTTTTTAAAAGCTTAGTCTTACCCATTAAAACATCATCAAGCACATTTTTACGAGACGGACTTTAGCTTTTGCTTCGCATGTTGTTGTTAAAGATGCTTGCGAGCCATGTGATTCTCAAGCGATCAGTCAAGGCGTTAAGTAGTTGGGTCTGTTGATCGGCTTCTTGATTTCCATCTTAATCTGTAGTTAGCATTAGAATAACTTGCATCAATATAACGGCTTGATATCCATTGCATATATCTAATGCTTTACAATTCTCTACCATTTGTTTTAAAATTGACCATCTAGAGCTATGCAACCTTGTCAAATCCTCATAATAATGAAGAATGTGGCCTTGATTGTAAACACCATTTATTTATTCAGTCGCCAAACAATGCCCATTTTAAAATACAAATCAAATTTAACTGAAGTAAAATACCAATACAATAATGCAATCTCGACTACATAAGTCGAGGAATTGAGGACTTTTAATATTTTGGATTTAAAACACAACTTGAAAGTGGTTGGGGAATACAGATCGCTAAACTTATTGAATGCCTTACAGCATCGAATAACCGGCTCATTGTCTGCATAATTGGTGTGGTTTGTACTCGTGATCAACATGGAAATGTGTCTCGTGCCTCTAATAGGATCGTGAAAGTGTATCTTGTCTGACGAAACAGTAACTTGAATATTGTACCTTATTACGTCGAAAGGTAGACATGCAGACAAAATGACTCTTCTGGAAGCGAGTGATGTCAGGTTTAATGTTCGAAGTCGATCCTCATAAGATGGTAAGTTGTGAAAAGAAGTTGGGGCGTACAGAGGTCTTAAGGCAAAGAGTAAAAATTGTTTTTGTACAGACTCAAGCCTACGACTATAGATGTCGTACATAGGGTCCCACACTAGGCAGCTGTATTCGAGAATAGG
Source organism: Odontomyia ornata (assembly GCA_963969285.1). Lineage (NCBI taxonomy): Eukaryota > Metazoa > Arthropoda > Insecta > Diptera > Stratiomyidae > Odontomyia > Odontomyia ornata. The sequence goes on from OZ017741.1 coordinate 35,689,048, forward strand.
ACGGACGAGCGAGGCGAACAAGGATTTTGTGGCCCAAATATTTATGAATTATTTCGCCTTCCGTTTAATAAAACCCAGCATCTTATAAGCTTTGCACAAAATTTCATCGTGGTGAAAGTTGAATCTGAGTTTGGCGTCTAATACTACGCCAAGGTTCACAACTTTATCAACTCTTTGCAGTGTCTGTTGTTAATTTCATAGTTATATGTGTCGACATTCCCTTTTCTTGAAAAGCTTATCACGTAACATTTTACCAGATTTAATTCAAGGTGGTTCATATCGCACCATTGGTGGAGGGCGGTTAGTTTGGATTGAAGAAAAGATACATCAGATTATATACTGTGATATAGTTTGAAGTCGTCAGCATAAAAAAGGTGCGGAATATCAGACAGCGCTTCCAAACGATCTGAGATGAAAATATTGAAGAGAAGTGGAACTCCAGAGGCGACTTTGATCTCACGCGACAACTGCGCTTGAAACTTGACAAATTGTGTGCGGCCTTTCAAATAAGACTGAATCCAGCTTAGTATTGAACCTGATATGCCGAAGCTACGGAGTTTTTTCAACAAAATTTCATGGTTCACTCTATCAAATGCTTTGCTGAAATCGGTGTATATGGCATCAATGTGATTTCCTTGCTCCATTTTACAAAGAATATCTGACGTCAAAGTGATTAAATTAGTGGTAGTAGATCTGTTTTTATGGGAACCATGTTGCTCTTCATTAAAAAATGGTTCAATAATGGGAGAAATTTTACTACAAATAATTTTTTCAAACTGTTTTGGCATAGCAGATAAGATAGCAATGCCCCTGTAGTTCATCACAAGCCATTTTTCACCTTTTTTATGTATTGGTGTAATGAAGGATGGCTTCCAAATTGTAGGAAAGATACCACTAGATAGGGATTTATTGAAAACAATGGAGAGGGGTCTAGTCAGTTCACTTTTGCAGAGGGCCAAAAAACAGGGTGGAATCAGATCAAGGCCAGGTCCTTTATTCAAATCGAGATCCTCGATAGCTTGGAGAATTTCATCTTCTGAAATCGACATGTTCTCTATAAAGGTTCCAGACGATTGTTCCGGAGGCTCTAGGTTTAGTGGAGTAGCAGAGTTCGAGTAAACCTGCTGAAAGTGGTCTGCAAAAAAATCGCAGATCTGTTCTACACAAGATGACGTCGAGTCTTTGTATGTCATAATCGAAGGATAGCCATGAGTTTTACGCTTAACGTTTACGAAGTCAAAAATTTTTTTGGATTGGAAATAGTTTCCTCCGCTACAACGTTAACGTACGATTGATATGCCTCTTGGGATTTTAGTTTGAATTCGAGAGCAATCTCGTTGTACTTACTCTTGATCTCATCGCTGGCATCATTATTGCGTTTAAGGAGCTTGTAAAGTTTATTTCTCTCGTTGCGTAAATGCTGGAGATCTCTTTCTAGCAATGGCTCTGTTGGCATTGTTGAAGTTAGTTGTCCAATCAAATTCCTTACTAGCTGTGCTATAACATACTTAATGCCCGGTCATAAGAATTAATCTGTTGAGCAAATGGAGGAGCGATTGGCCCTTATTGAAATTTACTGAGGCTTAAAATTGTGATGGGGAGCATATAATTTGAGCTCCTGGTTATCTGTGCTGGTTTGGAGCCTCTGCTATTGTCGGCTATTAGAGTACTGACTACGATATTTAATGAAATAAAATTTCAACTACTTACAACCTCCGATTCAAAATTGATTTTTTTATTGAATCGGCCGTGGCTCAATTGATTGAAAGGCTTGCATTCATAATACGACTTCAAATTTCTCTTGTAGTTCAGGTGGTAGTGGTTGGAGGAGTGTTCCATTGACACTCAATATATGCCGTCATAGTCATTACTGTTGTTGATTTACAAAAATTGACACCTCATATCAGACGTTGTTATTGTTTTCCCGTCAAATATACTTGCAAAATGGCCTTCAAACTCCTTTATAAAATATGCAATAAGCTAGAGTCTTTAAGTAGTAAAAGGGTAACATAAATTCATCATAAAGCTATCGTAGAATAAAGTCAAAAAATTTTTGCTCTGGGAGCCAGCATTGCTTTTACCGCTTGCAAATATTTTTTCTCTTAAACAGCGAATTTATACAATGATGAAATTGTATTTGACTTTAAAAATGCAGACTATGTAGGCATTAGAGCCTATTTAGAAACTATAGAATGGATAGAAACTCTTTCAATGTTAGACGTAGATGATGCAGTATCATCATTCTATCAGATATTATTTGAAGCCGTTGAAAATTTCGTCCCTAAAATAAAGAAAAGAAATAAGAAATCTGAACCATAGCTAGATAGAGAGCTTAGACAATTACGAAATCATAGAAAAAATCCTACAAGATCTTAAAAAATAGTCCAAACCCAAACGAACAAATCAGGGTAAGTTATGAAAACTTGGCCAACGAATTTTCTCAAAAGTCTCGAGAGGCATACGATCTCTACGTTAATATAACAGGAGAAAATATAATGCATGACCCTAAGAAATTCTATGATTTTTTAAATACTAAAAGAAAATCGTCTGGGTATTCAGCAGCAATGACTAAGGGAGAAACTACTTCCTCTGATTGTAAAACAATTTGTGATATGTTTGCTGAATACTTCCAGGAATTTTTTCTGCCTGCCAGCTCACCGGTACATCATCAGACGCAAATACCTCATAATGGTGGTATTGCAGAATTAACTCTTACTTTAGAAGAAATCCGTAAAGCCATTAACGATCTGAACCTGAATAAAGGCCCTGGTCCAGACCATATTCCTCCATCTTTTTTATTTCAGTGTCTAACACGGGTACCCAAACCGCTGCACATAATTTTTAATAAATCTCTCTCATCAGGTGTCTTTCCGATTGTGTGGAAATTATCCAACCTTACACCCATCCACAAAAGTGGAGACAAAAAATCAGTGGAGAATTAGAGAGGCATCGCACTACAATCCACTATACCAAAACTATTTGAAAAAATGATACATGATAGGCTCGCCACCTTTGTTGATCCATTCCTTAACGACCAGCAACATGGTTTCCGTAAAGGTCGCTCAACTGCCACTAATCTCATAATCAGGGTTTCCGATGCTCTTAATGCCATGAAAAAAGTCCAGCAGGTTGATGCAGTATACACTGATTTTAGTAAGTCTTTTGATCAAGTGAATCACTCCATTTTAATAACAAAATTGCAAAACTTTGGGATCTCTAGGTCTCTTCTGAATTGGCTTATATCCTACCTTTCTCATCGCACTCAAACTGTAAAATTTCAGGGTTACTATTCAAAGAAAATTGTAGCATCAGCGGGTGTGCCACAAAGTAGTCACCTCGGACTTCTCCTGTTTAACATGTTCACATCTGATCTATCGAAAGAACTGGCGGGTACACCACACCTATTGTATGCTGATGACCTAAAAATTTACCACGCTATTGGCTCACAAACTGAAGCGAGCTTTCTTCAAACTAAACTTTTTTGCCTTCAACAATGGTGTGAGATTAATAAACTTAAACTCAACGCAAGTAAATGTCAGGTCATAAGTTTTTCTCGCAAAAAAAACTTCGTTAGCAATACCTACTTCCTTAATAATGTCGAACTGGCAAGAGTTGGGCATGTTAATGATCTTGGTGTCATCTTGGATCACAAGCTGCGTTTTAATTTACATTATGATAAAATTTTAGCGAAGGCTAATAAGCAGCTAGGCTTCATGAAAAGACGTGCGAAGGAGTTCAAGAATATATGGGTAACACAATCTTTGTACACGGCCCTTGTTCGCCCAATCTTAGAATATGCGAGCATTGTCTGGGACCCTATCTTTGAAATACACTCCAATAGACTTGAGTCCATCCAGAAGCAGTTTGTACTATTTGCTTTAAGGGATCTTTACGATCCCAGTCAACTCTCAACCTTACCAGAATACTCGCAAAGGCTTAAACAACTAAACATGACTTCTCTGTCATTAAGAAGACAAATCTCATCTTGCTGCTTCGCCTTTTCAAATATCGAAAAAGGTATTCAGATTGAATCACTTTCCACGAAGTTCAATTTTAAGTTTAATTTTAATGCAACGAGACAAACTAGGCATAATCCTTTTCTCAAAGTAACCCATCATAGAACTGTCTATGCAGATAGTGAGCCTATTAATAAATGCTGCAGAATCTTTTACAACGTGAAGAATTGCTATACACCAGGCATTTCGAAGGCCACTTTTAAAACAAACTTACTTAAAACTTTGAATCCTTAAATATCCTCTGTCCTGGAATTCCTTAGCCCATTTCCCCCCAATTGTAATTGTTAAGAAAATAAAATGGAACTATAAGGCAATGTAAATATTTTGTACCTTGTTTGGTTCATGAATAAATAAATAATAAAATAGCGTCTCATGTTAACCACAGAATCAAGTATCATCGAATTAAAAATATATACGAGGAACTCCTACATTTGACTCAAATTAACCACCAACTTAATTTGCGTGTTTGATTTTCGTTATAGCAAGTTTTTGTATTGTATCGCGAAACATTAGCGATTTTAAGGTTCAGGCTAGTTAAACCAATTTATTTGAACTTCTCTTCTGTCTTTACTTATTCTGTGATCCTAACTGTCAAAGATCTGTTTATCTTGAGATACTGCCATCAACTTAAAACGTTTTCATAGACAATTGTTTACTTATATGCTAGTTTATACGTGCAGTTTTTACAACATATGGCAATTGTCTAAACATGTTCCGGCATAAAAACACAAAATTTCACTTTCACCTCTAGCATTCCTACAACTCTTTAACTTTATCTTGAAAGACTGCTACAAACTTCTAACGTTCAGTTCATCTTCATCCTTTCACTTCCTTCTCAACTTCAACATGAAAATCTGCAAATCTCTTGAGAATATTTCAAATAACTTGCAAGAAACCAACAAATGGTCAAACTTAAAGACCGGAAAACAAGAAAGTAAGTTTTTTCTCCTGGTTATTTTTTCTTCAAAAATTGAGTCATACATGTGTTTCACAACAGTGAGTCCTGACATAAAAAGGAATATGGGTATACCATGTATACGTGGGACTATATGCTAGACAGATGAGGAGAGAAAACGAGCAACTACTACAAGGAATTGTCGTTGAAGTCGGTGAAGAGTGTAGGGATCTGTGTCGTTAGGTACAGGTCGACATGGTCCTGACCTCTGTCTTTGATGGCTCTTGTGTTTATATGATGCTATCATCAACCACTCACTCCTTCTTTTTATTGTACCCATCAAAAAATTGGCAGGGATAAGGATTATAGTAACCGCTTGTCCAAGCATGATGTGAAAGCAGATTGGAAAATTTGCTCGTTTTGCGGGTGGATTGACCGCTTGTTTCTCTAGTGGTGGGTTTTCAAATAGCGTAAAATCAAGAATAAAATTGTTACATGAATAGATAACACACATCTAGAAGTAGATATTGGTATTGATGGTTGCGAGCAGCGGAGGTAATGAAATTGGACTGCGGTTTCAATGGGGAGCACCGGCTGTAAATATTTTTAAGGATATTCAATTTTATTGAAAAATAACTTGAATGATTTTATTTTGGAGATTGAATTGATTGTTTTAATCGAAATGGTAGAAGCTGGAAGGATTTTTGAGGATATTCAGTTTTTTGAGGATGTTCAATTTAATACTGACGCTTTTTAACTCACCCTTAGAAAAGCACATTTATCTCTCCGTCTCTACTCTCTCAGTATTTTTTATTGGAGAAAATTAGTAAGAGGTGTGTACACCAAATTTTTGAGTGCACGGGATTTATACTGGATATTTTAAGGAACGATCTTGCTTCGACAGTTTTCTAGGCTTCAAAAAAATCTTGAAAAGTACTGGCTTTTTTTTAAGTGTCTACTACATGGCTCAGCAGCTGGCAAGGTCAAAAGTTTAAAACCGCTTGTAATAGAGTTATTGAATGGTGCCACTTTGATGTGATATTATAAAAAAAGAATGAAATTTTTTAAATAATTTGTGATACGAGAAAAGAGTGGGCTTCACCTTGTAACCATCCCACTGCATTGTGACGTTTCGACAACTCGATACTCTTCCTGCCGATTATTATTTGGCGTTTGTCGCAGCCAAAACGTAAACCACTGTTCGGCCACAATTGCCAGCAAAATATGCTACTAACATGGAACCATAGGTAGACATAAAGTATCATTCAGTAACTGCACCGAAGTGCATAAGTATGGTAGCTGAGACATTAGAACAACTTGTCCCGTTAATAGGACAACACGCTGAATATTTTTAGTTATTCTAGAAAAACATTTATTGGGCGGACAATTTTGCGTAATCGGACTGTAGTTTTTGGTAGTTTATCATGTTTGAGAGGTGTTGTAAATAAATAATCCCAAACTAATTTGCAAAGACCCTTTGGTGAATAATACTAATATGGAAGGTAGCAAATACGCGTCGATGAAGCCGCAATAGTGACACGTGGTCTTAATAAATAAACCCTTAGCAACCTGTTTTTACAGGTTAGTTTTAAAATATTTCTGGGAGATTTATAAATATCGCTTTGTTAGTGTATTGAGTTTCAAAATATAGCAGCTATCTTAATTTTCAACTCGTAATGTGCCTCTATTGTATGATCATCGAGCAGTCACTTATGCAAACTGCTCAAAAATCATAATAATGCAAATCCAAATTTCAATTGTAAATTTAAAAAAATAATCATTAAATTTGCAATTAAAATTTGGACACGGCAACCCCTTTCGAATGCAGCTTATTCACAATTGCACTTCCGCAATGCAATTTAGAATAGATGGAAGGCTCGTCAACTACTGTTGCGAGTAGTCTCACAAGGTGACGATTTGTAACAAAGAGTAGTCACAAATAAACCTCGGTAGCAAGATAACAAATCTTGTGCGAGGTACGTGCATGGATACTCTTGTTGTTAATCACAAAATGTCATTTACCTCATTTGCCATTCGTCGTTGCGGAAAATTGTGTAGAAGGCACGTGAACGTTGGCTTTGACCATATAGTTCGCGTAACCTTTTCTGCTAGCCCCATTCCACGTTATTTGAACTGTCGCCTCACAGCAAGAAAAATTTAATTTGTGTTGTGCACGGGAATGACGTTTTCGTGCGGTGAAATTTCAATTCGTTCCCGATTCAGGCGGATCAAAAGCGTCTCGCTCAAGATATTTTCTCGTTGCAGAGAATTATTAGCAAACAGACGACACCGACTTGGATAAATCGCCAGGCGCGCATTCATTCAAAAAGTGTACTTTACCCACTCCAGCCCGCACGAAAGGCATCGCTAGCAGCACAAAAGGATTTTTCGCAGTACGATCGGAACATAAACCATACATTAGCGGAGTCTGCGGCTGTGTTGGCCATTGCTAACCTCATCGGACACCCGTGATTTCGTACCCGCTACCAACGATAACATTCAGTTTTGCTCCACTAGCAACGCATTCTTATTAGTAGCCATGATTTTGCGTTATCTGGGCCCATGCGATCATATTAAACAGTTCTGCTCACTTTTACTTTGTGCTGCACTTGAAATTGTAAAGCAATGATATACTATTGCCTAACGGCTGCTTTAAAACAATACGTGGGTGAATCCGTTTTTTCCTCACACATGCACATATACATGACACATTCCTACTTAATTTTACGTTAAACTAGAGTAGAAAAACGTGATATAGTTATGGCTGTTATCTGAGTTTTTTCTATAAAATATTTGGAATGTGACAAGGTTCAAGCATAAATATGACGACCAAGTATATAGTAATTTACTTGACATAAAAGTGACTCCCGTTGAAGCGACACGTCACAATTTCAAGCTATATAGTAAATCCGAAACAATTTACGGCACTTTTACCAGATCCAACCATCATACAAAAAGCTTTAAAAATTTTGTGATTTCCCGTTCAGCGGCAGTTAAACATTCTAAGCAGTGTTTGGCGATTTAACATTTTTTTTTTTTGCGTTACTGTTGTTACTGACGACATTTTGAGAGCAATCCGCGATCAGTCTGTGTGGAGTATCTTTGAAGAAAAAATAAAAACCAGTTCCATTTGAGAAGAAATCAAGTTCGTGAGTTTAAAGTGCATTTAAACGAAACTCTGGACGCGACTACGCGTAAGACCACGAATCTATTCGCGCGTCCATGACCGAATTGTGTACGACAAATTAAGAAATGGTGAAATTAGCTCATAGAGACCAGGTGCAAATTGTTATTGACAATCAATTAACAGACTTGATAGCTTTTATCAAGGGATGATGGGATTGAAAAACTTGAAATTATATTATCTGAATGGATGGGATACTGTTTATTTTTCGAATCAATGTTGGATACGATGTTGCTCGCCAGAGATAAGCGGCTGAAAGGAAATTGGATGATGTTCATAACTGCAAAGATCGTCAATACAAGGATGAAAGAAATTAATTAGTGGACGATGTTTATGGATTTGATAGGAGTTGTAGGCAAAAAGTAACTATAACTGAGCCAATTGTTGATGTAATTGACCCAAAGCAGCTCCTTTCGACATCATATATGATTAATGAAGTTGGTTTATATACAGTGCAAAAGTGTGATTTGGGTATTTCTTCACCATCTGAATTAATTGTAAAAATTAATAGTTTTGTTCAAGCTCTCGTAACGTAATTCAGAATTTTCAAACATCAGCCACACCATCCATGGCCGCCCGGCGAGGATGTTGGGTGAGTACCCGATTTTGTTTTAAAATGTTCATCATATTCTTTTATTACATAACTATCTATATAAATATATATTCTTAAATTTTTTATAAATATATTTTTGGAACATATTGACAGAAACAAAAATAAAGGGGGCACCGCTTCCACTTGGATACACCACTATTATTATGGGCCATAAATATCGTCGGTAATGACGAATTTCTCTTAAGTCCGTATATTTTCTCCCGGCCTGGTTTGTTATCAGCGTTAGCAATTTTTGACCCTTAGTTGGTTACCTCAAACTCGACTCCGGTCAATATTGCTTTGTATCTTGAAATTCGTGCATGCGAAATTTCTTTTGGATTAGGTCCTTGTGCTGAGGAAAAGAACTCGCCCCACGACACCGCAATGCTAGCCTGCCAGCGCATTTACGCGTCCTCAGACAAGGCCAATCTCAGCGAAGCCCACCATCCTCTCTTGCCGGAGCAGCAGACCATCGCTGCAGTCCTTTACGGACAATTGAATCCATTTTCACTACAATTGTTGGATCTTTCATTCTTTGCCAGCTGAAATGATATTTATATATCAAAAAGGAAATGTTCACCAGTTTAAAGGTGGACGGTGAGATGATAAATAGTTTAATGAGAAATACTGCATAGAAATTTGGCCAAGAGTTAAATTTATTTGTGGAATCGACCAAACGACTTAAAGAACCATATGTGCAGAACGATTACAACATAGGTTATTTCCATCAAGAACTTAAAGAAAGCCATCGGCCGTTTATTTCATTCGTATAGAGTTCATACAAGGAATTGGATAGAAATTTATCTGGAATACATCCCACACTTTTTATTAAAACCATATAGAGATGCTTTCGTCCTGTCATTAGGGAAAAATTCAAACGAAAGTTGAGCTACTAGTCAAGCATAAGTGGATTGCGTCAAATTCTTGGAGATGTGTAGATGAATCTAGGAATATAGAGCGCACACTGGTACACCTTGAAATTAATATCGGGTCATAAATAATACTGGTTGAAACGAGTTTTGCTTAATGAAACGAAGAATATATTATTAACTCATATTTTTGATGTTAATATGATTGGATTATTTTTTTCTTCTTACTTTCCTACCGGTTTTAAAACAAAATATGTGCAGTAAATCAGGAATGAGTATTTCATAGTTCATCCTGAAAAAAACTGCTTTTTTTATTGCGCATCGAAATAAACCCTATCGGTAAGTCAATGCGCTTTATTCAATACCAATCATTATAAATTTTCAAAGAATATAAAACAAATCCCAAGCAATAAAACTTAATATCCTGAATGTTTCTCTAAATTTACACATTATCGATCAAAAATATTTAATCGAAAAACTATTGCTAATTCAAATTATTGTATATTTTATGATTCAATTGGAAAAAGAGAAAAATGCCAACCAGCACTATTCAAAAATTAATTATAATGTTTACACAATGGTGAATAAATTTAACAAATGAGTATCTCCATTGGAATTGTCGGTCTCGTGAAGATATTCATCTTCTTATCGGTAGCCTGTCTACATATGTGATATATAATTACGACAACATCAGAATCAAAATCAAATCGATTCATGTCCAAAGACACAAATGCTTCTGGATGAACATAGCAAGCAGCGAGACCAGTCTCAACATCTTCATCTGTAGGGTGGAACGGCTGTGAAATCCAGGGGTTTGTGCACACAGTTACAGATTTTGCGATACGATTCTGAAGAAGTTTCAATATAATGAAATCGACTTTCGTCACTTTAGCAGTTTGATGAATTCTTCTATTCGATATATGATGCCTCCAATCCATCTCAGGCTTTCTGTACACACCAGTGCATGCACGAAGACATTTCCTTTCAAAAACTCTTAATTTTCCCATAGTACTAGAACTCTGGTTGTACCAGATCTGACGTCCATATGTCAAAACTGGTCTGACCAGGGTCTTCCAACAGATAATTTTGACCTTTTGATCAATGTATTTGGAATTAAAGAGTCTCCGTAAGGCAATGTCTACTTTTTGTGCCTTACTGAGCATGATTTCGACATGTTCAGAGCAGTACAGATATTGATCGAGATGAACACCGACGTATCGAATACAGGATTTATGTGGAACCCATTCTGAACTACCCTCGCCAGCCATGATGTAGAAATCCTTCCAATTACGTTTCACGTCTTGACTGACCCCCTACAGCGTTATCCGAGAAAAAATTGTTTCGCTCTTCAGCACATTGCTTTTCATTTTCAGTGTTCAACTGCACATCATAGAAAATGTATTGAAGATTAATCTGAACTATTGTAGTTTTTCGGTCTGCCATATAGATGATCAGATCATCAGCAAACGCTACTAATAATCGCGCTGGCAAGATGTTCAAATCAATGCCGTTCAAAAGCTTGCGAATGAATATTGAGAAAAGCAGAGGTGCAGTAACTTTTCCCAGCTGTAGACCATTCAAGGCCTACGCATTGTCGTCCGATTTTCATCAGTTGTAACAAATGATTTTCCATACAACAAATTGCACACCATAGTGACAAGGTGTCTGGCGAACCTATCCTGAAGGAGTTTAAAAATTAGTCCATCTAACCACTCTATATCAAGGCTTTCTGCATATCAATGAGACACGCTCCAACATATTATCTGTTGTTTAGTTTCCAACAGATGTCTGAGGTTATTTTCGTTATCGCATGTACTCATATGATCAAATGCCTGGCACGAAAATCAAATTGGCAATTCGGCATCAACTCATATTTCTCAATGTAGGCGTTTAATGCTTTGTTCAGTATTACTTCAAACACCTTGCTGATGTTAGGCAGCAAGCTGATTGGGCGATAGCTTTCAAGGCTCAACAATTTTTTTCCTTTCTTCAAGATTGGAAATACCTTAGCCTTTTTCCACTTATTTGGGAAATATGAATTGCTGAACATGTTGTTGAACAATATGCAATAATTTCTAATCGCAACCTCAGGCAAATTTTGGTTCATTTTATTTGGAATACCATCAGTACCACATGATTTCTTGTTGTTTATCCTGCCAAATATGAAACACAAGTCTTCATAGCTGACAAAATAATCAATAAGATTCAAGCTTGGTATGAGGTCAGATGTGAATGTTTCATCGAAATGAAGAATCGATTTGCCATTAAGGCTTGATTTGAAGTCGGAAACTTTTGCTTCAACGATCCCTGAAAATATTTCATTCCCTCTCTCAGGGTTTGGTAGATGAACTAGTTCAAAATGTGCTCCAATCAAGGCAAGTCTAGGCAATCCCTCACATATAATCCTGTTTCCATTTCTATCCGGAGTCGTACTATCAATTTCGATACCAGCTTCCTTCGGAATAAGCTATTTACCTTCAGAAAAAGTCTTTCTGGGTCCTGTGGGCGAATAACCCTCAGTATTTCGGCCCAATGATTGTTGACCTCACTCCTGAAGTATGAACGGATTAAATTCCGAACATTCTTCAGGTGTAATTTCAACAACGCCAACGGGGGATGGTTGTAGTCCAAAAATCGTCAATAAATATTGTTAACGCATGTGAAAAGAAGGCTTTTCAATCTTTTTAACCTTACAATATTTGGTGGTTCATATCGTTCCATATTGTTTCGATGTTTAATCTTGGGAGCTACTTTCTCAATCGTTTCCAACGTCAGGTTCTCTAACTTCGACAAATCGAGATATATTTCATCGTTAGTTAGATTTCTGTCACTAGGCAAGATTGAGCAAGAGTTGCCATCATCAGTAGGAAGACATTGCTTCTGGTACTCACGATTAAACTTCTTTTGAAACTTTCCCCAGTCTGTTTTTTTTAAATTTAGCCAATAATTTTCATGTTCAACTGAAATGAGGAAGAAACCATCCCTTTGATGATTGATTTCCATTACGATTGCGTTATGGTCGCTATCGTAAGGGATCACCTGTAGTTTCCGTTGTGGATTATCAAAGCTGAACGCAAGCCTTGCGTCAGCAATGCAGAGGTCCAAATATGAATTTATCGTAGGGTATGTTGGGAACACTGACCCATATAGATTGCACCTGTATTCAATTTGGTTCTCTGTTATCCAGGATTTCAGGAATACATTTCTTGGATTATTTGTGGCGTTCAGCCATGATGTATGCTTAGCGTTCAGGCTACCAGCAAGAATAGAATAACTATGCAGCCTGTTCAGCTCAAGTATTTCAAACAAGGAGTCGAGCTCCTCCCTGAACTTGAGAACATTTCCACCAGTTGCATAGGCAGAGATAACGAAGAGGTTTTCCCCACCTGGCAGTGAGATTTTGATAACGGACACTTCAAGAGATTCAAAGCTTTTGAATTCAACTTTTTCATTATTTTGGAAACAATATGGTCTTTGAACCTATATCCCGGTGCCACCTCCCCCATCACCGTTTATCCTATCGTTTCATACGAATTCAAAATCCTTGAATGCCATGGAGTGCCATGAATTGAGGTGGGTTTCAGTGTGAAGCCTCGTGTCAGGCTTTTGCTTGACAAGGAACTCCAGGAGACAGTCACGTCACTATAAACTCACAATGGAGTTACCGTTGATCAAGATGAGACGAATCCTATCAATGGGAATGTGACTGGATGACAAATCATTTTGGAGCATTTGAAGGCCCTAAACGCTAAAAAACAAAATTAATTTTAGAATTCTGTCTATTCTCTCCGATAAGAAATTTAATTGGTGATAAATTTTAAGAAGCAGCTCATTATTGCTACGAATATTATTTGTTTTATTTGCATTTTCTCCTGGTCCTCTCGCAGCAAGTGCAAAGGACACCCCGAGCTTGACGAAGTGGGTTGGTATTACGCTGTGGTGTACCTGACTTTATTTGGGAGTAAATTCCACCTTTGCATTTTGATGCCAAGGACATCCTTGATATGATGCTGGATGACCAAAGACACTGTAGTTCACACAATAGAAATTTTTCTTCACCACACGAAAAAATCATTTTCACTTCACCACACGAAAGTTCAAGTACCTTATTTTTTGTAGGGTGCTTGAACTGCTTTTGCTTTAAACTGGACTAAGTAATGAGACATGTTTTTACGCCCAACAATTGATCTCCTTGTTGCAAAGTCTTTAACGGAAATAAATTCTATTTCTGGTGCCACTTCTTGAAGCACCTGAGTGAGATTGACTATGTCCTCTCCACAGTCCAGACCCTTCAATAAAAACGGACTGTTTATTTTTGCTTTTGGGTGTGTATGTAAAATGCGGAACATCTCCAGAGTTCAACGCACATTTTGCTGCCTGAAAATCAACCAATGACTTAGTTCCAATTGTCAGTTTATTGGTATTGTTTGTCTTGATCTCAAAATTATTCAACTTATTTTCGGCTGCCAAAAGCCGAACCATATCTTTGCCTATTTGCCCAAAGACAGTGATTGGTGAGACTTTTAATATCATTTGATTAACGTTGACAGGCGGACCAGCAGACAAAACTATTGGTTTTTCCTCCCTATTTTTAATTTTCAAGCACTCGATAAATCCATTATCAGATTTATTGATACAATGTTCAGAAGTTTTGTTACCTGTATCATCCTCAACACTCATGAAATCTTCTAGTCTAGCTAGCGCTGCATAATAGTTCATGCTGAAATTTGCTCTTCCTGCACTGAGGACATCCTCTTGATCAGGGTCTTGTTTCGGTTTGTTAGATTTCTTGTCTTCAGTCGCTTTTGACTTTACTTCTTTTTCTTTCTTGCTGGTTTCTTTTGCTTTGTTGAACGTCAATTTTCCAACTAGTTCTTTTAGTGATTGGATCCGAAGTCTGGGCTCTTCTTTTTCTCTCTCAACCTTCTCAGCTTTCTCGTTAGCTTTGATTAGCTGCTCGATCTCGATAACATAAAATTTTTAGTTTTTCTTCGTTGTGATGGAATCTTCGTTTCAGTTTTTCTTCGCCTGTCTCGTTGGCGTTGGACACGATCATTCTGGTTGCTGGCTGAAGCCATCGGGCTCCTCCATCTAGTTGCTTTTGCAGCGAGACTAGAGGGAATGTTCTTAAACCGGGACTTCCCTTGAATGCCTTTCCGCTGCTTGATACTTTTTCAGGAAATAAATTTAAGGTATTCGATAAATGTTCGAATAATTCTACGGTGATGGTTTTCAATTAAAAAAATTAGTGTCAACTAACTTTAGTGAAAAATTAATTCATTTTTAAAATAAATGACAGGAGCGATTAAAAACACGTCTATACGCAACGAGTACTATGCGTAGAATTTTACAAACACGTCAGTATGCAAAAATGCTAGACGTGAGAAAGACTACGTGCCATATTCCTCACCTCAGGTCGTGGCTCAATCGTTATCATGGTGATATTGACTTCTATCAGTATTTTTTGCTTGCAAAGAATGTATCAGGCAAATTAGGAGAGCTCTTCTCCGATAGTCTAATAGAAGAGATGTTCAAGTCAGTTGATAAATGGAGCCAGATGTAACCTTTGTTACGATGAAGAGTTGTTTGATCTTAATGACTTCCCATCTATATCCACATAGGTAAAGCAACGCAGACTACAATGGGGAGGACATATGGAGAGGATGGAAGAGCATAGGTTCTCTATACGAACGGGTAGGGTAGGGCGCAAGGGAATCGTCGAGTTGGGAGACCAAGAAGATTATGGAAAGATTCAATTAGTTCTGCATTAGATTTGTGCTTTGGATTTCCATTTGGCGAACGAGGTTGCAACTACTACTGGAGACGAAGACCCGAACTAGCACTAAACCATAAATGATGATGTAGGTGAGAAAAGGTCATCAGGATATGATTTTGATTAATTATTTAACCGTTCTGGTTAGAACAGATACGACTATGATGCATACTTTTCTCAATGATAGTGATTTATCGTGACAAGTTTTTTTATGTTTTTGTAGCTTATTTTATGTTTTTATAAAAATGTATAATGATTGATGGAATAAAGTGCATTTGAATTTGAAATCTGAAAAAAACTGTTTATAATATTTGAGAAAATCAGTTTTGACAGAGTTTGTAAGCCCAGCAGTACAATCGGCTTAAATGATTAAACGAGTGAAATTCTTTTGATGCGTTCGATCTATGTTATTTTTACACATAATACTGTCTTAAAACATAGTTAGCTGCACTTTTACTTGTTTTAGCACTACTCACCTTGCTTTTGTTTCTAATCATTGCATGACTTTCATATCTACTTTTAGTTTTGTTATTCCCTTATGGGACGTAAGTGAAAATCGGCACTAGGACTTTTTTAAATTTTATTAAAAAATTACTGAATTTTTTCTAGGCTGTTTCCTTATCTAGAATAATTAAATTATTATAAATAATATGTAATTCAGCATCTTTCCTTAAACTAGGATCTATTTTACATCTAGGAACAATAAATTAATAAAATGATATATTCAATGCATTAAAAGGAAAATATTTGAGGATTTCGCTCCATCATTCGGTGCTACCAATTTACTCTGAACGCATTCATATCCTTCAAGATTCTGTTGATCAACTGAAGGATTTACGGAAATATGATATAGTCTGAAAGTAGTAAAGTCTGTTTTGAGTTAGTTTCAGATATCTTCGTACAGTTTTTTAAATCAGCATTTCGATATCAAATTTGCTATTTACAAGCATACTTACAGCAGAAGCCGTGAACATATTCGGCCCTGCACTAATCTGTACTACAAACCAAAAAAAAAAAAATCGTTAATGGACGAAAAAATAAATACTATAAAATTGGTTTTAAGAGCATGGTTTGGTTAAATGAATAGTTATTTGTCTACCTGAAAAATATACACGCCGGAAATATGACCTATAAGTTTGAGACCTGTGTTATGCTATGGGTGTGAAACACCCAAGCATCCGCAAATAGATTGAACGCCTTTTAGCGATGGATCCTGAGGCGAATAAGTGGAGCAAAGCTAGACGCAGACCAATGGTAAATTCGATACAACCATGAGCTGTATTAAAGTTTTGCCGAGCTGAAAGTCTCAACAATTGTAAGATTGCGGAAGCCGCAATGGGCTGGACACATGAATGGTATGGATGAATAACGGATACTCAGAAAGGTATTCGTTGGAAACACTGAAGGCCGGAGACCAGTGGGGAAATTGAGTAAACGCTGGTCTAACTTAGTCAACGAAGACAGTTCATCGCTGCTCGGATTTCGAAATTGGAGGACATGGTCATTGGACCGAAAAAATTGGAAACACTACTTGCAGGAAGCTAAGGCCCGAGAGGGGCTGTAGTGCTACGAGAAGAAGATGAAGTTCGAGATGTATATTCATCATGTATTTTTGTGTATAATTTTTGGATGGGACAGTTATACTAAACGCAAGTTTGGCTAAAAATTTTGCTAGTATTAGAATAGGATTTCATCGAAAGATATTCACAAATTTCCTGCCTTGTAAAAGACTCTTCTGGAGTTTTCACGTTAATATCAATGAGTTTTCTTTATATTTTTTCATTTTAATTTATTTCAAGAATATCACACATACTCAATTTTTTTTACTAATTTCAGATCTTCACTATCAAAGGTAAAGAAAGCCTGATTTACTCATATCACATCTGTATAGTAGACCAGTTCCTCAAAGGAAAATTGCAAAACTATTGCCTGGTGATGGACATAGCGTCCAAGATGGAAGAAAAATAGCTTTGCGTGCCGTCGCATCAAAATTATGAATATGATGTACAATACTAATTGATTAATTTTATTTTAATTTATAATACAATTAATTTATTTATTTGCAGCCATCATTCAATCTTCAAAACTTCATATCAGGAAATATTGTCGGATCATTGGATTTATAATGTGTACCATTTTTCCCTAAATCGAGTCTGTTAAAAATGAAAATACTCCGACATTTAGACTTAAAAAACTCTGTTTTGTCTGTGTGAGATATTCAAATCTGACTTAAATTATTATTCTTCTAAAATTTTACAGCCAACTATTTAAAACACGTTGCTAACCTCAAAATGATAATGATTTCGTTCGGCGAGTGGTACAAAGATATGGTTACTAGCTTTTTGGCACCTTAATTGGAAGGGATTAATATTGCTGCCAAGTGGTTTCAGCAGGATGGCACTACATGCCACTTAGCGCGCAATACAATTAATTTACTGGAAGACACATTTGACGAACGATTAGCTTCACGGAATGGCCTTGTTATCTGGCCACTGCCTTAATGCAATTTGACACCATTAGATGACTTTTTTTGGAGAGATATATATAATCAAATGTCTATGCTGACCAGAAACAATTAAGCACTTGAAAGCCAACATTCAATGCATTATTGCCAAAATACATCCTGATTTACCGCCAAGAGTGTGCAAAAATTGGACCTCCAGATTACGCCCGGTACGCACCAGTTACAGTGGCCAAATGCCCGGAATCATCTTTAAATACTAATAAAAAAAATATTTCAAATAAAGCAAGTTTCAAGGATATTAAATACATTTTTCTTTGTTTTATTTCAATTTAAAATGCTCTACTCCAGTTCAAGAATGAAACATAATATGTATTAAGAATTATCGATGTAAAAAAAATCTATGAAAGCTGGATTGTTTGGCCTTTCTACGAGTGTATATATTTATAATTGGATAAAGTATATGTAGTATACGGCAAATTTGGAGAGTGTGTAGCATGGTACATCTCACGGAAAACTCACTGTGTATTCGTGGGTCTAAGCTTGTATAAGTGAGCAATGTACGACGAGTGGGAAGCTATTGTGTGGATTTTTGAAGTTGTATAATTTTTGTGTGCGGGAGTTGTTTAGCGAGCATGGGGCTGCTGAGAAGTTCACAAGTATATAGAATCATATTGTCGCACAATATTATTGAAGTTTTCTGTTAATCTATCTATGCTCAATAAAGTGAAATTATATAATTTGTGAAACAAAGATGAAAAAAAGGATACATTTTTTTTGGTTTTAATTAATAATCAAGAGTGTTGTGACATCGACAATTAAATCGCTAATAATTTATCACCAACTGAATTAGTTGACAATCCCAATTTAAAAAAATTCCCGTTGGTAGCACCAGCCGGAAAGGTAAATTTCTCGTATGTAGCGCAAGGTTTCGAAAAAGAAATTGGCTTATCTACTACTGGACTTTTTATTGCAATTTTTGTAGCACTACATGGGTATTTATTAACAGAAAGGATCTGCCGCCGTTCGTATTTGGAGACCCTTCATAGAGGCGCAAATATTTTGCTAATTAAATTGAGTTGCACACGTATGGATCACATATTGAAAATCGGCGGGTAATAAATTGTTATAAACATATTTATACTCGTTTCGCCCTTCTCACATTTGCTGTTTATACATTTGACAGCGATTATCAAACAAAGGTGATAACTTCTTGGCTTAAATAGCTCAAATAGTTAATTTCAAAACATTTCCAGAAAAGTTTTCGATTCTTTTCTGAATCATCAGGGGCCGTTATGTTGAATTTTTATTGAAAACGACTGCTAAAATTATTAAGCTGTAAATTTTCGAATTTTTTATTTGTCATTCGATTTGCATAATTTAATTAAATTAACTTGCATTAAAAACTTATAATTTCAAGTTTTATCGGAATCTGTTGAGAAACTTGGCCGCTAGAGGGCTACAGAAATAAAAAAATGTTTATGTCACCCCCCTGTCTGGGGAGACCCCCTGAAACACTTTAAAATATGTTCTTACACTGCAAATTTCAAGAGGCACCACTTTTGACCTACGTAGAAAATTTCCTTATTCTAGCTCATGTGGTTTGCGAGAAAACTTGTGACGCACGAACAAACGGACGGACAGACAGACAAGTCGCGATTTTATAATTTTTTAGGGTATTGTTAAAAATATTTTACAATATTTAAAAAATATTCTGATATATAAATACGTTCAAGATAAGTCATTCAAAACGTTCCCATGAAAAAAAATCATTATTTCAGTTGCTACTAAAATAGCGAATTGCGCTTGTTCCTGACATTTGGGGGCCGCCATTTTGAATGCATGCATTTGATTTTCGACTATTTTAAATCTCTGTGGGCTAGGACCTCACCAATCAATTTGCCAAATCTCGTTCAAATCGGAGTTTCACTCTAGACAGGGCAAAATAATTCAATTTTTAGTGAAAATGGCAGCTTAAAAATATTGGGTTTTAAATTTTCGACTTTTTATTTTTCATTCAATTTTAATAATACAAGAACATAGTACAGAGATCCATAATCTCAAGTTTCATCAAAATCCGCTGGAAAATGTGACCGCTAGAGGGCCACAAAAACCTGAAAACAAGTTGGGTAAACAGACCTACGCTCATGTCAGACGGGTTTTGTATTCAATTTACAAAATGCAGTCACCAAATCGAATCAAATCAAGAAACATGTCAAAGATGATTTTATTGGAAAAAATATGAAATTCGAAGATCATACTATTATTAACAAAGTTGAAAAAATTTCGACTTCTGAGGTTTTTATTATTGTTATACTCATAAATCTCTCCCTTGATAATTATTTCATTATTTCGCGAGGCAGGAAACACATTTTTCATGTATTTCCCCCCTGTGCCCCCACTGAAGCAAAAACTGAGAGTTTAAGAACTGTTTTGAAAAGCTCCCATAAAAACTTTCATTTCATACTCATATCGGCTACGTTTGATGAATTTTTTTTTCAGGGGCTGCTCTCCTGTACTGTTATCATCGATTAATGGCCAATTTTTTCGAATCCTAGAATGGTTACAAAGCATGTTTGCTAGGAGCTCTCTCCCACCTCCTTGACTTGTTTCACTTATGAGTATTAATTGTAGGTACTCATCTTCAGTCATTCATTAATTTGAATCAGGTGTTCAAAGCACGCACCTTGTAATGATTGTCTACCTTTTAGGTTCGAACGCGAAACCGACCTCTCATCGGTTCGAGACGTGCAATCTTGGAAATGACAACGGACTGTACCCTTCAGGTCAACAAGTCCGGTCACACTTAGTCTACTCCGTGGTGGCTGCTTGTAGGCTAGCTAGTTCGGAGAGGAGTTTCGGTCGCGGGTCTTACGCGAGCAGACTAAGTCCGAGTTACTTAACTCAGCCACCGGTTCACATGCCCGATTTCCAAACGCGTCAACAACTACTCATCCAGAACGGGAAACCTACGTTACGTTAATTCTGGATGTGATCTCTCCACAGATCTCAAATCAAAAACGCTACAAAATCCCATAGGCGCGTTACCGAATCACCGACGCGGTACCAGAAAATAAGCTAACCTACCTCAAGTCCAAAATAACTTACCCTAAGAAAAAAAACGAGCGCAAACAAGGGTACCGCGGACCGTAACCGAAGCGAAACCGACCTCAGCGGATTTGGCGAAACCCTACCCTCGCGACGGCATACCTACCCTACACTCACTTTCCCGCTGAAACAAGAAGAACCACCGAAAAAGAAAGTCGTGTTTACTTTTAGCAATTCATGTTATATTATTATTACTTTTAAAATTAGATGTAACTTGAAAATTAACAGTCTATTTAAAGAATAATCTGTTATGTTGGCAACATGATTGAAATTGTTCATCTATAGGGGAAGTTACATTTTGTTTTGTCAATACTTCTAATAGGTTTTGCTTACAATTATTTAGCTTAGTTTGTAAATACGTCGTTTTTCTAGTTATAATTTCTGACATTCAAACCTCCTTTTTGCAGATTTCATTTAAATAATGCAACTTTGTTATTTCCTTTGCTATTAGATGATAACGTGGCAGTGTAATCAAGAAAATATCTTTGGTTCAACTTCATTAATTGCCTTTACAATGTAACATTTTTTATATTTTTTCACAATTAAATTTTCTTGACATTGTATAAGTTTGATCTTCTTTAAAATATTACTTATATTTGCTAATTGATTCAATAATAAATAAAAGATGCAAATTCTTATCTGAGAAATTAAACGATTACTTCACTAATACAAAAATCGGAGAAATATTTTGATTTTTATGGCTTGTTGCACAACCGTTTCATGCATACTAGTGTGATCCCAGCCTTTTTTTTGTCACGAGATAGTTTTTTTTTTTTGATATTAAAACTGATTCTTTCTTTGTTTAACATTGTTGAAGCGATTGTTTTTTTATAACAACTGAATAGATATGAAACTTGTGTCTATTGGTATCTATTTGTATGTAAGAAACGATTTTCAAGAAATCCCTTAAAATTATTTAAAAAAATAATAATACACAAGAGGAATGTATTATATTTATACTAAAAGCGAACTATTCTACTAAATAATTAAACGAAAATAAATCAGCAAAAATTCCTAAAAATATTCATATGCAATAACACTATTTCTTTCAAATGCGAGTCATTGTAAATGCTTTGTTTAAGTATTCACAGCGAATTTGATATTTTTTTCTTCGTCTTCGCTGTCAGTGAGAAAATTTTTTTCACTTTCCGAATACTTTGGAGGCAGAACGGCAAGTGATGGATAGATTAATTTATCATTCAATATGATTTCATGATTATTTGGTACGTCATCTCCAATATGTCTTGCTGATGAATCCCCATGGCAGTCCCACAAAGCGACTATTAACATAATAATCGGAAAGCACCACATCCACCAGGGCATGCTTTGTCCCAGAAATTCTTTTGCAGACAGTTGACGCTCAGTGATAACAGTATCGGTAACAATACTTTCCCCTAGTTCACTGTCGTCTTGCTTTAGAAACGACTCCAATAATAACCAGTCATTAGCATTAAGCGCTTGTGAATCGCTGGATAACAATACCATACCCCTATCTGATTCCCCCATGAAAATTATCCAATTGTTGATATAAGGAGCCTGATTTTGGATTTCTGACATCTTTGCACATCCCAAAAAGCAGGCATTGCGCCGTTCATTTTGATCGTATGCCTCCGAACATGAGCTCCTACATTTGCCTTCATACGCGTCAATGCTTGATACTTTATTTTCATCTGTTACAGATACTAAAAATACAATATTAAAATATTGACATCCTCTCTGGCAATCAGCTTGCAAGTCCCTTTTTAGGTCTCTGCAATCATTGCAAATACTTTCACAACTCGACGGCGACTTTTCTAAAAAATTCGCTCCAAACACTCCTCGAACCAAAAAAAAGAATCAAAACAATCCAATATATGACCGGCGAGCCATTCATTTCTTTTGCGACAATTACGATGGTTGACAAGAACTCCTGGTAGCCAAAAAGAATATAATAATCCTATTTATGATTCATCGCTCAATGTTTAGAGGCTAGCGTTTGATCAAGATTTATTGCATCGTTCATTTTTAGGACGTCTTTCGGCTGCCATTTTTAATAAATTATTAAATCCCATCTCAAGACTTTATCGCGCCTGTGGATTTGGTGTTGGAATTTGTAACGCTTACGCCCTTGCATTCCCATCGAAACTCTCATCTAATGCTAATAAAGCTCCATTACCACCTGATTCCATTAAGTTATTTAGAACTTACCTGATTCCGATCTTTTCGTTGCCGATGCACTTTTTTAAGGAATTCAGATAAGTTTTCGCGGTCCTTTTGCAAAAATCCCGCTATATCGGTTATCATATGCTTTCCGTTGTAAATTATTGTTTAGTTAACTTATCACCAATGACCACTGTGCCATAAACTACACTAATTTAAATGCACTTATTTTTGTATGCACAGAATTCCGTCACCTTTTTTCACTGGCAGCCAAACCTCCTTGCACTCGCCATGTGGCTGTCAAATTCTACCGGTTTTCTCATCGGACAAAACAGATATGTGGAATGGAACGCCACATGGCGGCAATGTGCATCTCCATTTGTCGCCAGTGGCATAGTTTTTCGATGGCCACGGTGGAGGGGGCATTCCCAGATGGATATGTCTCGAAATGCGTCGGGGTTTTGTTTAATATTCTGTCTTAAATATTTAAATCCACAGATCTAAATATTTGGAGATAAAAAAAAAATATTTTCTGCGCAACGATATCCGCACAAAAGATGAAGTCCGCTTGCATTTCGAGGTCATACCCATCTGGCCGAGTGCAAGGGTTCGGGATCGGAATCACTTCGATTCCCGGGCGTAGGCGTCACATTACAACCTTAAACGTTGAAGTTGGGAAAAAATAACTCAAAATTATTCAATCTTCGCATTTAAAACAGCCACTAATTTGTTTTACGATTACTGATACCACTAGCTGAACCGATTCTCAAAGATATTGATGACACATATCATTTCTGAAATTTTCGTGCAAATCCTAGCAAAACCGTAGTGTCTGAGTCGGTAAAAAGCGCATGTTGTTCCATGGCCATATGTAATAAATGCAGCGCATATTGTTCCATAGTAATACAGGAAAATTCAAATCACTATAACTTCGCTAAATATGATTCAATCTTTATGAAACTTTCAGGATAGATCAATCCTACAAATAGTCATCTGTGTGCTGAATTTCATAGAATTTAAGGGTACCGTTAAACATAAAATCGATAAATCATACTATTACTAACAAAGTTGAGTGAATTGCGACTTCTCACGTATTTGTTGTTGTTGTACTCACCAAGGCCTACATTCGTGATTTTTTTCAGATTTTTCGGATGAAAGGTGTCCAATCGCGAGGGGGGGGGGGGGACACAAATTTTTCGTGTATTTCCCCTCCCTGTGCGCCCCTTGAAGCAAACTTTGAAAAGCAAAGACCTGTTTATCAAGACCTTTCATTTGATACCCATATCGGCTACCTTCAATGAAATTTTTTTTTCGACGGGTCACTCCCCTATATGGGGAGACCCCCCTTAAATACCTTATAAAATTTTTTATGTAGTTGAACTTTGAAGAGAACACCACTTCACACCTACATACAAAATTTGATGTTTCTAGCTCAAGTAGTTTCCGAGAAAAACTGCTGTGACACACGGACGGACGGACAGACAGACGGACAGACAGGACGCGATTTTAGTAGGGTTTTGTAAAATTATTGTACCAAACCCTAAAAACGCATATTTAAAATGCTGCCATTTTGAAATCTGCACATGCATGGTCACCAAAATATTAAAAACTGTTGATCTAAGTAATGCCTATCTTGAAACCTTGTTTCATATATATAAATTAAAATTGCGACTTTTAGAAGCCTTTGAAGTTTTGAGTTTCAACTGGCCGCCATTTTGTTTTTTGTGGCCTGACCTCCAAATTTTTCACGCAATACTTTAGACACTTATAATTTCTATCTAATTGCCGAATTTCATGAAAATTCGTTGAAAGCTTTGACCACTATTACAACAACAAAATTTTGGACGTTTTCCGACCTTTGAGCGGCCGCCATTTCGTTTCTGCCGTACCGACTTTGGGTTTTTTTTGTGAGATTCATCACATACATCAGTGAATCTTTGTACTAAATTTCATCCAAATCGGAGCTATACTTTGGTCAGAACAGAAATCAAGATTTTTCGTCTAAAATGGCCGCCATTTTGTTTTTGCCCAGTCGATATAGCTGGTTCATGAACTTAACTGAGATATTAACCCAATACACCTTTTCTGAAAATTTGGTGAAAATCGGAGCAAAATTGCAACCTCTAGCGTGGTCACAAATTTCGTTATATCCCATATATATATACATATATATATATATATATATATATATATATATATATATATATATATGTATATATATATATATATATATATATATATATATATATATATCTATATATATATATATATATATATATATATATATATATATATATATATATATATATATATATATATATATATATATATATATATCTATATATATATATATATATATATATATATATATATATATATATATATATATATATATATATGATGCTCTCCGCAATAGGTAAATTTCTCTCGAGAAATTTACCTAAAAAACTACATCTAAAATTAACCATAAACAGCTCCTGAACAGACACTCTTTATTGCTTGTGTTAAGTACAAGAATTTTGAAATTGCCAATATAATGAAGTGTTTTTCTAAAAATCAGTTCCTGAATAAAAACTAATTGGTTTTAGTGAAAACTTCAAAATGACTAAATTTGCACGTGCTATTCACTAATCTAACACAAACTGTATACTTTATACAATTCTGTGATGATATGAGACAAAACATTGATATTTAGACAAAGACATATAAAGTAATGGACGCGAAATGGGCTTATTTTCATCCATACGTGAGTGAAGTACTTTTACTACATACATGGCTTCCTCTCGCATGCGAACTGAAACCCCCCTGCCTTTCACGCCGCTAGAGAATCCACACATTCAAGTGGCTCTCTAGTTGCTCTCACGAAAATCCCACTCCTCTTACACCTTAGCCCCCGAATCGTCAACAAAATATCAACCATATGATTGAAAACATATGATTTGTGAAAATTCAACATTGATGGGAAACGTCTAATCAAGTTGAATTTGAAATTGTACACAAAACAATTTTTTTAAGATAAACCGTGTTGAATCTAGTGCAAAAGCGTTGCAAATGAGATCATTTAGCAAACTGAAAAGTTTGTTACAGATCGCGAGTGTTTTTGTGTCGAAAAATGAAAAGTGAAGTGACGTGTGCGGGACTGTAAAAACAGCCCTAGGCAGCATGTCAGGGACGTATCCTTCGTAGGGTAAGTCATGTTCAATCTTTTATATCGTTCAAGTTAGAATACCCGCACGGAAAATTGATTTAGTTCAAGATGCGAAAATTAGTGGGAGACGTCACGTCAAATTTATTTGAAATTCGAATCAACAGCTAATAACGCGCCAACTTCACGCTACATGATAAAGTGCTTCAATTCTCTCGATGCGTTTCGTATCCTCTCTCTTACATCTATGTATTTAGATTAAAGCCACAGATACAGGTATATGCAAAACACACTGCAGTAGGTATGCTATAAAAAATACGCATTAGCATAAGAAAAATAAATACACGAAGACCATGAAATACTAAGAAATATTTAGAAAAAACTTACGGATAACCTAATAACTGTGGTAAAGTTAGTCTTCAAAACAACGAGCTACACAATTAAAACAACAGACTTCATTAACGCCAGTAGATATAAACTAGTTAGCAACCAATGAGTTCCAAACAGACTTACGTACTGCCATAACACAATCACCGCAAATCATTCCTCCTAATAATGCGCCCCACTGCATGGATCCAAATCTATCCAAGCCACCCCTTAAAGCAAAAACTAAGTTCCATAAAACAAATATTCTTATCCGACTCGTTGTCAATTACTGCTTGCTCCTTCATACAAACTATTCAGATTAAAGAACTACCGTGATCTAGCCATCTCCATCACCTCTCTAACATTGACTGACACTTGTTGACTTTTATCGTTAAACATCAACAACCTCTACACGTTTCTACCCGTAGATGAAACACTGCATGATAAAAGAAAACTTTTCATTCAATAACAGCCAGTGATTCACAAAAAAATTGCTCGATTTCATTAAGACCGCAATGGGATAGAACTATTCTATGTTCAATAATAACATTTGTATTGCCAGAGCCGGGTTTAATATACGACACCCAAAGTCATTTAAAATGTCAGAAATATCTAATGATCCCTACAATAAGTTTTTGTACTTAAAACTGTCAAAAACTCAAGATGATCTACTTACTTATATGAATGAAATACACCCGTATTTAAATTTTGCTAGGGAAATAGAAACAAACAAATAACTCAACTACATGGAACTAACCGTGACATAGGAACAAACATGATCAAACAACAAAATATACAGAAAACCAACCAGAAGTTACCAAACCTTACACGTAACATCTAACATAAACAAGCAGCTTACAGCTCAATGGTGCAGAGGCTCCACTCCACCCCTATGATCCCTACTAATTACTCCAATAAACTTAACAAATTTACTGAATAGCTAATAATAACGAATACAAACAACGTGACACTGAAAAAACAAGAATAGCCAACTGACTAAAACACACAAGAACGACCAACAATGGATTTCTTTAACACACGTAGTCAAAATGACTTACAAACTATCAAGCTTCTCTAAGAAATATAAACTTCAAACTGCATTCAAAACTTACAAAAACATTCGAAACAATTTGAAAACAAAATCAAGCACACGCCAATATACGAGAATAGCGGCAAACACAAACTGGCATGCAATGACTTTTACGTGGTATACACAGGAATGACTAGATACAAATAACAATTATGAAATCCATTATATTATTTCTTGAAATACCCAATAACTTTTTAAGAGACGTGCCCTCTGTTTGGTGCCCGTATAATGACTCTCTTTTTTACAATCCATTACATTATTCACCCAAAGGTCACAGTCGAGAACAGCGTTACCAGCAATTATCGAAAAAAACCACAGTGATTTACAAAATTTAACTTAGAACTCGTCCAGCCAGACCCACAGATCGTCCTTGATCTGACAAGTTTCTCCAACTTCCATGTCGACTCGAAAGACTTAGAACTCACGAAAGTATTCTACATCGCTGATGACGTATCGGTTGTTAGGTAGAAGCTGTTTTTTTTTTATAGTTGGAAGCTGAAGGCTATACACACCCAGAGTATGAAGCTCCCGGACGGGCAAGATGTCTGAACTGCCCAGTAAATACCTCCCTTCTCATTTTATTTTGACATCGGGTGCCTCCATATTAAGGGATCCGTCCTCTGGTGGAGGGGGAGGGAGGAAATGAGATTGCTAGAAACCTAAATCCAACCCCAACGCTTCCAGCTGTTTTAAGCCTTTTTTTGTCTTTTAGGACTGCTAGGACATAATGTGTCACATGGTTCCATTTGTCATCTAATCTGAATACCTTCTTAATGAGACTATTCAAGGAGAGCTCCCTTGTATCCTTGTAGAGGTCCCAGTGCAGTCTGTCTCGCTTTTTGTATGCAAAAAATGTCTGGCAAGCATCGTTTTCCTTATGCAAAACCTAAGGTCGGGGGACCGCGAATTATTAATCTTGTGCAAATAAGACTGAAAACACCCATGGTAGAAGTTAAACTCACCATGCATCCGATTGAGCCACAATCTTAAATCGGGGATGAGGCACGTAGTCCACCTTCCTTTCGTGATGTTCATCCAGTACTGCTGCCAATCATTAAGTGGGCGTTCTCTCTCATCGCGAGCAACTGTCTCCCATGTGTTCTCGTTTCGACGCAGCTAGAAAAAACAATGCTTTCTAGCAAGGAAGGCAGTAAGTATCATGACTGTGATGACTAGAACCACTGAATCAGGGGACAAGATACTTTATCAAAAGCCACAGCCAAGAGATGGTTCGCTTGCTTTCGTTCTGGAAATTGCACCTCGCTCAGGGTGACCAATCACTGAAAAAGTCGATAAAATCTAACAAACAAATTGCAGAAGACCAACACATAAGCAGAAATGACATTACTAAGGAACAGAACACCCATCACCAAACAGGTTTGAACTATTTGCGTAAGGCTGGATACACAAAGAAACTCGACATTTGGCTGCCACATGAATTAACACAAAAACATTTGATCGAACGAATTTCCATTTGCGAAATACTAATGAAACGCAACGAAGAGCCATTTCTGAAGGAAATCATTATGGACGATGAAAAATGGGTAAGATACAAGAACATCGTGCGAAAAAGATCATGGTCAAAAAAAAATGACTTCAAAGCCCGGATAGACAACAAATAAGGTTATGCTGTGTATATGGTGGGATTGGAAGGGAATTGTTTATCATGAGGTGCTACTCGTAGAACCTAGCCAAACACTCAATTCGGCTTTGTACTATCAGCAATTAACTAGATTGCAACAAGCAATTCAAAAAGCAGCCAAAATTGATCAATAGAAAGGTCTTCCATCGTGACCGGCAAAAACTGACCGAGCTTGGCCAGGAAGCGCTTCGGTACGTCATCGCCCGATTGAATGGCGTGCATTTTAAACAAGTTGGGTAGACAGACCTATGCTCATGTCAGAAGGGTTTTGTACTCAACTTACAAAATGCAGTAACCAGCAACGAATAAAATCAAGAAACATGTCAAAGACGATTTAATTGGAGAAAATGTGAAATTCGAGGATCATACTATTATTAACAAAGTTGAACGAATTTTGACTTCTGAGGTATTTGTTATAGTTATACCCATAAATATCTCCTTTGATATTTTTTTTCAGATTTTTTAGATCACTGGTGTCCATTCGCGAGGGAGGAAACACATTTTTCATGTATTTCCCCCCCCCTCCCTGTGCTCCCACTGAAGCAAAAACTGTCAGTTTAAGAACTGTTTTGAAAACCTCTCATAGAGAACTTTCAGTTGATACTCATATCGGCTACCTTTCATGAAATTTTTTTTCAGGGGCCACTCCTCTGTATTGTAATCATCGATTCATGGCCTATTTTTTCGAATCCTAAAATGGTTACAAAGCCATTTTGCTAGAAGCTCTCTCCTGCCTCTCCGACTTGTTTCAATTGTATGTACTCATCTTCATGATACCTATCACTCCTGAAATTTTCATGCAAATTCTAGCAAAGCTGTAGTGTCTAAGTCGGTGAAAAGCGCATATGGCTCCATAGCAATATGTTTCCATAGTAATACAGGGCATATTGCTCCATAGTAATACAGGAAAATTCAAATCGCTATAACTTCGCTAAATACTATTCGATCTTTTTGAAACTTTCCATAAAGATCAACCTTATAAATAGTCATCTCTTTGCTAAATTTTATTGAGTTTAAGGGTACCGTTTAGATTTTATTCAAGAAAACACAAAATCGATGAATCATACTATTACTAACAAAGTTGAGTGAATTTCGACTTCTCATGTATTTGTTGTTGTTGTACTCATTAAGGCCTACATTCATGATTTTTTCAGATTTTTCGGATGGAAGGTGTCCAATCGCGAGGGGGGGTACGCGAAAAGTTCGTACATTTCCCCTTCCCCTGCCCCCCTAGGTACTTATAAGACAATTTTAAGACTTGTTTTGAAAAGATCTCTTAGAGACCTTCCCAATGACACCCCACTCGACTACCAATGGTGAAAATTTTTTTTGAGGGGTCACCCCCTTATATGGGGAGACCCCCCTTAAACGCCTTTGAAAAAATTTTCCACCCTTGAACTTTCAAGAGGTCACCACTTCTGACCTTTCTACAAAGTTTCATAGCTGTAGCCTCTATAGTTTCGGAGAAAAAGTGCTGTGACATACAGACGGACGGACGGACGGACGGACGGACGGACAGACGGACAGACGGACACAGGTCGTGATTGCAATAGTGTTTTGTATTTTAGTACAAAACCCTAAAAAGAAGCTATGCTGCCACATACTGTTTTAAGATCAGTATCAATATGCTCGAATATATAACAAAATAATTCAAAATAATATGTTTGGATCAAACGGTCATATATGTAGTTTTTGCAAAAAAATAATTTAAATCTGAAACAAAATAAAGAATTTTTGCATCGCAATAAATCTCTGTACATCTAATGAAGATATTAAGAGTATTATTACTATCCTTAATAATATCCTTGAAGAATTGGAAAACAATTTTATAAATGATGCAAATGGTTAAAATGGTCATCTCATTTGTTTTAATAGGAAATTCCCTTACCTTTGAGAATTTCAAAATCTCATTCTGAAATTTCATTCTAATACTTTAACTCCATAATTGCATTCTTGATTTTATTCAAAAATTTCATTCCGAAGTTTCATTGCAAAATTTCATTCGAAGATTTCATATGAAAATCGACTAAATTACTAGGCGATCAGAAACGCAAAATTTCAGCAGGCAAACGAATTCGAGTGTATTTTTTACCAATTGAGTGAATATTAAAATATGAGTGTAATCTATAAGCCTAGAGGTATGCAACCCTGATTTAAGTTTTCGAAATGAATTAGGTGTATGTCCGAGATGGGACCTGGATAAATTCTCGCCGATAGATGGCAGTATAACAATGAAATTTATTTTTGAAACTTTTTTAGATTTAATTCATATAAGATAAAAACAATATTTTTGCGTTTGTATCCACCTTTATATGAAGAATTATTTATGATATACCTGGTTTTCATAAGAATTTATGCAAAACATACTGAAATTAGTATTTTCTTGATTAGCAACATTTTTAACTTTTTTAATGTTTTTTTAATGCCGGGCGTATCATAAATAATCCTCTTAATTCAGGTGAATACAAAGCCGAAAATATTATTTTCATTTTACTTGAATTAAAAACTAAAATATATTAAGACATCTATTCCGTTGTTATACTGCCATCTATTGGTGAGAATTGCCCCGGATTCCACCTCGGACAAACACCTAATTCATTTTGAAAATTCAACTCAGGATTGCATACCTTCAGGCTAATTCATTTCACTCATATTTAATTCTCCACTGAATCGCTAAAACAATTCACTCAATTTCGTTTGCCTGCTAAAATTTTTTATTTCTGGTCGCCTAGTATTTTAGTCAATTTTGATAATGGAATCTTGCAATGGAAATTTCGGAATGAAATTTTCGATTGAAATTTATGAATAAAATTTTCGAATTGAATTTCGGAATGAAATTATGAAATATTGAAAGTCTCAAGAGTCGCCCCGTATTTTAGTCGATTTATTTATGAAATTTTCGAATGAAATTTCGGAATGAAAATTTCAAATGAAATTTTAGGATGATATTTTATACTAAAATTTCGGGACGAAATTTAGAGGTGCTTGGGCTGATCATGCGACAAGGTAGCCATGGATGATGAATGGGTAGATTTTTTCCAGGATGGACGTGTAATCACTTTCAATAACGATTCTGTATTGAGTTGTAAATTTTTTTAAGATTTTTGTAAGTTTTCTTCCGGGGGGAAGAATTATTATTTTTAAATTAATGATATGTTGAAGAATCAATTTTTTGCAAAGATTGGAATGCTGAATAGAGAGGAATTATTTTTAATGGAAGCAAAATGACGTTTCGATTGCTTAACCAAGAAAGGAGATAGTTGAAATTTTTTGAAAATATCGGAAAGAGAAACACTGAATATTTTAAATATACGTGTAGGTTTTTCAAAGGTTTATGTTATATAGTGTATTGTCGCGTGTTATTGGTTCGCGGCCAATAATTTTAATGTTCCGGGAAAGTGAAAACGCAATGTCTTTTCATTTAAGTTAAAAGTGTTTATTTAATGCACAATAATCAGTTAACACTTTCACTATTTTAATTGTCACTATTAAAATAAATCTAACACTTGTCCATAAATTTATTATCGCAATTGTCTTCTAAATCACTTCACTATTACGAAACACACCCCATACATTTACTATCGCACTTGTCTTCTCAATTACTTCACTATTACGAAACACACTCCATAAATTTACTATCGCAGTTCTTATCGCGGTCGAATCAATTATTCCCCCCATTCATTCAGCTCGCCTTTATATAGGGTCTCTACCTATTCGCGAATGTTCTACCGAGAGGTACCTGGTAGGTTCGAGCAAATTCATGAATGGAGTGACGTCACTTGCAGATGTTGATCATGCTTGTTGCGTTCTCGTGGGTTCGAGTAAATTCATTCGTTGACGTTCTTAACGATGATGAAAACAATTGCGACAGTAGCTCACAGAATTATTTGTACGTGTAATTATTTGTACATGTAACACTGCCCCCACCTCAGTTCTTTTCGCCCCGAAAAGATGTGTCGCTATTTGTAGTCAATTCTCCCTGGGTGTAATATGGGGCAAGACGGTCCAGATGCACGATTTTCATTTTAGCTCTCGGCTTACGATGTTCCTGTATTCGGTATACGACGTCGTTGATTCGCTTTGTAACTCGGTATGGTCCCTCCCAATTATGTTGCAGCTTTGGAGACCTACCCTTTCGCCGTTGCGGGTTATAAAGCCACACCAAGTCATCTTGCTGGAATCCAGTAGAATTAGCGTTTAGATCATACCTGGTCTTCATGCGATCAGTAGCCAATTCGAGGTGTTTTCGCACTGTCCGATGTATCTGGTTCAACCGTTGTCTTAGATCACTTGCGTACTCCGAGACCGTTTGGGGTTTCTCAGGGGGTGTTCCGAACTTTATATCGGCTGGCAAACGAATAGTCTTTCCAAAAATGACTTTGGCTGGGGCTTGGCCCGTCGACGCATGTTCAGCGGCTCTATATGCCATTAAAAATAGTGGGATATGTCGGTCCCAGTCCCTTTGGTTCTCGTCAACCATTTTGGCAAGGTGTTTATTGAGCGTGCCGTTGAAACGTTCGACCATTCCATCGGATTGGGGATGCAGCGGTGTTGTCCTCGTTTTCCGTATTCCGAGCAGCTCGCACATTTCGCCAAAAACTAGTGACTCAAAATTTCGGCCTTGATCCGAATGTAGTTCGCTAGGTACGCCGTACCTACTGACCCAATTTAACACTAGCTGTTCAGCTACAGTGGTTGCTTCCTGGTTGGGAATGGGGTAGACCTCGGGCCACTTGCTGAAATAATCGGCTACAACCAGCGTGTATCGATTTCCCCATTCAGATTCAGGAAAGGGTCCTGCGATGTCAACAGCAATCCTCTCAAACGGTACCCCCACGTTATAGGTTTGCATTTGTCCTCTCAGTCGTCGCTTTGGGCCTTTGACGGAAGCGCAAATTGTGCATCTGCGACACCAGTCCTCTACGTCTTCTCGAGCGTGGAGCCAGTAGAACCTTTCCCGCAATTTCGCTAAGGTCTTGTTAACACCAAGGTGGCCTCCCGAGGATCCTTCATGCATTTCCTTAACCACATCGTGGATTCGGCTTTTGGGTAGTATAGTTTGCATCCTATAGGAGCTGCCATCCGCCGTTTCCCATTTCCGCTTGAGTATGCCACCCTCTACCTGAAGGGAGTTCCATTGTGCCCAATAGCTTTTCAGGGTTGCGCCATGCATCAAAACGTCCTTCCACTCCGGTCGCCCAGTCGTCTCCTTCCATACGAGCAATGGTCCGATGTCTTCATCGGCTAGCTGGGCATTTCGAATCCCCTCCGATGACCAACCTTCATCGGATTCGGCCGTTATCAGTCGCAGATCAACGGGCGGTTCCTTTTCCTCAATCCGTCGGCAATGCTTGCAGTTAGCTGGACATGGATGACGAGATAGGGCGTCAGCATTTCCATGAACTCTGCCCTTGTGAAGCAGTTGGGGCCCCACTAGGTCTGGTCGAATAGTCGAGCGGGTTGCACAAGTGTCGTTTGTTAGGGTGCGATGTTCTTCATCAACTTGACCAGGAAGGCATCTGTCTGCTTCTCCACGATGTTGCCTTGGCACGGCGCTGGGTATGTCGATACTCCTAGCCAACGTTCGCCCCCCGAAGTTGGCCCTTGCAGTTTGATGATCCATTCTAGGCTCCTGATACGGTCTGGATCTCCACCACCCTGGACAATAGCTCGGTCTTCTCCCCTTCTTGCAGTCTCTTTGCAGGTGCCCTTTTTCCCCGCAATTCCAGCATCTAGGCGCACCATTCACCTGCAGCTCTCGCTCAATCCCCACGCGCTCACACCTGCAATTATCTGCCACTACCTCACGAGCCCGGGCAGTGGTACGGGCAACATTTTTGGCTGCCTCAAAATTTAAACTATAAGCCAATGCATCCTTGACTGTTTGCTTTTGAGCTAACCGCACGGCTTGTTGCAATTCCGTGTCCTTTAAGGCGCTGATGAATGCTTCTGCTGCTACGTCATCTCAATGTTCTGGGTCGTACGCTGGGTAAGCCAAAAGTGCCAATCGCTCAATGTCTTGTGCTAGCTGCTGCAAGGTTTCACCAGACTTCTGCATCCGATGTCGTAGCTGTGCCCGGTAAATCTGCCTCAGATGATCGTCTCTATAACGCATGTCCAGCGCATTCATTATAGCAGCCGGGTTTGAATGCAGCTCAACGGGGATAGTCTGCAAAAGCTCGGCAGCTGAGCCTCTTAGAGCAAGAATTAACGCAGTTGCTCGTTCCTGCTCATTCCAGTGATTTATCCCAGCGGCTGCTTCAAACTGGATTTTGTAAATAGTCCAGACTGTTTGCCCATCGAATATTGGTGCTTGCACATTTCTAGATGAGCTTTGCGCTGCGGTTATAATTGGGGCTGGTGAGGCGGTTACTAGTGCCTTCGCTGCTTCTAATTCTTTTTTCACTTTTTCCATCTCATGGTTTATTCTCTCTTCGACCTGGCTGACGTTTCCCTCGACCTGGCTGACCTTTTCCTCGACCTGGTAAACCTATTCCTCGACCTGGTCAACCTTTTCCTCGACGCCTTTTATTTGTTTGTTC
The DNA here is from genome assembly GCA_963969285.1 of Odontomyia ornata. Classification (NCBI taxonomy): domain Eukaryota; kingdom Metazoa; phylum Arthropoda; class Insecta; order Diptera; family Stratiomyidae; genus Odontomyia; species Odontomyia ornata. The sequence continues at coordinate 35,724,870 of OZ017741.1, forward strand.
AGATGACCGAGCTCCGCTTTTATTTCGGTTGACTGTTTCTCCAGCTTCTGTGTGATGTCTGCCTTGATTTCGATCGCTTGTTGGTCCAGCTTCACTGATTGTTCATTTAACTTCGCTGATTGTTCATTTAACTTCGATGATTGTTCATCAAGCTTCGTAGTTAAATTGGATGACTGTTCATCTAGCTTCGCAGTCAGACTCGATGACATCAGCATTAACATTTGCATTAGCGCATTTTCTGGCTCCTTTGATTTTGATCTGCGCCTTTTTCCGCATCTGAGAACTCACCCGAATCCAGATTCACGCCTTCCGACTCGATCGCGTCACGCAAGCGTGCAATCAGTATGGCCTTTGTACCTTGTGTGGCCAGATTCCGCTGTTCTAACTCCTCCTTGAGCTCCGATATGGTCAATTCATTAATTTTTAAGTTTAAGCTTCGTGGCATTTTTTAATGTTTCTTTAAATTTTACTATTGTGCACTATAAAAATGTTCAAATTTTCACTTTCAAAATTTTTCTTTCGCACTTCTTGACACCATTGTCGCGTGTTATTGGTTCGCGGCCAATAATTTTAATGTTCCGGGAAAGTGAAAACGCAATGTCTTTTCATTTAAGTTAAAAGTGTTTATTTAATGCACAATAATCAGTTAACACTTTCACTAATTTTAATTGTCACTTTTAAAATAAATCTAACACTTGTCCATAAATTTATTATCGCAATTGTCTTCTAAATCACTTCACTATTACGAAACACACCCCATACATTTACTATCGCACTTGTCTTATCAATTACTTCACCATTACGAAACACACTCCATAAATTTACTATCGCAGTTCTTATCGCGGTCGAATCAATTATTCCCCCCATTCATTCAGCTCGCCTTTATATAGGGTCTCTACCTATTCGCGAATGTTCTACCGAGAGGTACCTGGTAGGTTCGAGCAAATTCATGAATGGAGTGACGTCACTTGCAGATGTTGATCATGCTTGTTGCGTTCTCGTGGGTTCGAGTAAATTCATTCGTTGACGTTCTTAACGATGATGAAAACAATTGCGACAGTAGCTCGCAGAATTATTTGTACGTGTAATTATTTGTACATGTAACAGTATGTATATTACTAAGCATTAATATTGTCTTGACTTAGAACTTTTGTAAGTATTAGATACCAGTTAAATCACCCGTCAGTATAATAAAAGATTCTGGCTATATACCATCTATCATATCTTTTGAAGTATGCAAACATTATATACAGATGAGCTTCCGCAATGGGTTGTAACGGTACTGAAATTCAACTTTGAAATTGATTTGAATTGCTAGCTAATAATTAAATACGACAATCTGATCTAAAGCCTTTTCACTTTAGAGTCAACTTGTGGGCGTAAGTAAATACAATTTTTTTTTGTGGTTGGGAGGTGAATGCCATTTACGCATAGAGTGTGGGACTCCCATGCTCGCAAGAAGGACACTGGACCACCCTTTGAACACCCCCCTGTCAACCTGAGAGCTTAGCCTGGGACCGTTTGATACAATACTTCGGACCAGGTCTCGTTTTGTTACGCCGTGAGGCGCCTTCAAGCTGGTGGATTCCTCTTCTAGCGGGAGGGGGTAGGGGAAGCGGTAGTTCCAGACAAACAATTCCCCACTCCCAATGCCTCTGGCTGCTGTGAGTCCCTTTTATCTTTTAAGACTGCCCAAACATAATGTGCCACTTGGTTCCATTTGTCAACCGATTCAAGCAACACCGCGACCATATTATCTGGAATGAGCTCTCCCGTCTCCCTGCACATGTTTTTTTGCAGCTTATCCCAGTTTATGCACGCAAAAAATTGTGGCAGGCATTGTCCTCCTCTCCTGGGCAAACCGACAATCGAGGGATCGTGACTTACCAATCTTGTGCAGGTAAGACTGAAAACACCCATACCCGCTCATAAGCTGGGTCAGATAAAAGTCAGTTTCATCATGCCTTCGATTTAGCCACGGTTTCAAATCTGGGATGAGGCGCGCAGTCCACCTTCCTTTTGTGCAATTCAGCCGAGGTTGCTGCCAATCTTTGAGTGAGCGCTGCCTCTCCTCATGGACAACCATCTCCCTTGCATCCAGCCAACAGATATTGCACCTGCAATAACTCTCACCGTCGAGTCAGAGACTGTCGGATATGATGATGCAATTCTCAGTGCTCCTCTTCTATGTACCTGTGCCAAGTGTTTTCGGTATACTGTAATAAACAACACCAGTCGAGCAGCCCCGTGGTGATCAGGAGTCACTGCTCCTGAAGAGATAAGGTGATCATCCCGTCAAAACTGCTTAGTTTGTTGTTTTACTAGTGTAATGTAAACTACTTCCGTCAAGTTTCCATTCTTTAGGCAAAGATGAGTGGTTCACATCAGCCACTTTAACATCTTTAGGTTTGTCATTCCCCTTGCAATGCAACGACCTTCTTTGAAGAAAGTAACGGTTGCTTTTTGTGTAATGTTTGCGTTTGTGTCAAGCTTTCGTGTCCGCTAACTTTAATGAGGCAACAAAAAAAAAATATATTGAGTTACTGTAGAGTAGCTTAATTGACACCTAATGTAACATTTCTAAAGAGAATAAAAATTGATCGGTACGTCTTGTAGAGTAGAGTACGCGTGATAAGTATTTTGTAGCTTTCATGGCTCGACAAGAACCCACCTCATATGATCCCGCAAATGCTAGCCATCAACCACGCGTACGCGGTCGTTAAGCGAAGCTAGTTAGCTAGTTATTTGTAGCTCGCTGACACTTGTGCCAGACCACCGGCACCCGCGTCCTACATGGATATGTCGAAAATCATTACAATGGCACCCAACGTGGGGCCCGAAGGGGAAACAATACCACTTTCCTTCGAGTTCCCACATTTTTAATTTCGCTGTCGGCAGATGAACCCATTCAATTTTTATTGTTGCCCACACTATTTGATATTAACGTAGCATACTTTGGAGCGTTCCGTAAAGTCAAGATAGAGTCACCGATAAACTTCCTTTTGGTGTTGTTTGTCTTGTCTTCGGTATGATAAGGTCTATAGCGTTTTCTGGAGTTCTTTGTTCGTGGTGGCTTTGGCGCCTAAATATGCCGATGAAGTTAAAGAGTAGTGCGTCCCTTGATATTACCAAAAGAAAGGTTTACACATTTTTATACAGTTTGAAGTCACACAGTTCTAATTTTGAGGAAACTGATGGTGCCAGAGTTTTTCTAATACACTGCTTAGAATTGCGTCAGTTTCTGCTGGGAGCTAATCTGATGACCGGCAGTGATAAAACCCGCATCATCAATCAGTGAGAACGTCGCCCCATATTTTTGCTCTGTACAGTAGCACTGAGCCTACAGCACTCATCAAGATGCGTCTTCTAGGTAGTCTGGGTCCCCTTACGTTGGCCATAAGCCGACCCAGAGCCGATACTCTCGAAGCAGCCTTCTCAGTCGTTGCTCTCATTTGCTCAGAGAAACTCATCTTCGAGTCAATCTGTAGCCCTAGGTACTTCATCTCTGGATTCGATTCAATTTGTATGTCTCCAATACTGATCATCGTTACTCTACGGATTTTCTCTTTTGTCAAGATGACCGCTTCGGTTTCCTCCAGTGCTAAACTGAACCCTTGAGCAGTCCTCCAGTCTCTCACTCAGCACATTAGCATATCTAGCCTAAGTTGCGGTTGTTCAACGGTGCGTCAAGTGATCAGAGCCGTAACATCATCCGCATAGCCGATCAAGCGTGACTCATCTGGTATCTCCAGTCTCAGACACATGCCACAGGTATGGACCAAGGAGAGATCCATGGGCAACCCCCGATGTAACTTTCATCCTTCGTTGGCCCTGTGGCGTATCGTCGAGCAGGCTTCAGTCCTTCAGGTTGTCCCTTAAAAGCCGCATTAGATATTTTGGAGCTTGAAAAAGGTTTTCCAGTGTATCCAGAATATCCACCCATCTAGCGAAGTTGAAGGCGTTCCTGACGACAAGCATCACCAACAGGACGATTCGTCGCTTGGCATGGCTATGGCCTCTGCTTTTTGGACCGCGCTGATACCTCTGCAATGGCATCAATGATAGAGCGTTCTACTCTAAAGCCGTACTGCCGAGGAGATAGGTCCCCAGTAGCACGAATTACGCAAGTGAGACTTCCCTTGATGAGTTTTCTAGCACTTTCGCAGCAGTGTCTAGCATGCACAACGCGTGGTATGCAATTGACAATCCGGGATCTACCTTCCCCTGGGTGACCAGCACGAGTTTTGCCACCTTCTATCGTACCGGGAAAATCCCGCCACATAGGCAAGCATTTAATATGCTGAGCAGCAAGTCGGGACAAAGGTTATGTACAAGCTGCAACATCACAGCCGGAACACCATCTGGACCTGGAGCCTTCCTCGCTTTCAGTGAAAGGACTGCATATTCCTGTTCCACCTATGTGAAGATTGGATACTCGACTGCTGTTCCACCACGGACAGCGTCACCACGGATGCGATGGGCGGGGAAAAGTACCCGCACTATCTCGTCCACATTTTCCGCATCATGCATGCAAGATTTCCGTAGGGCACCAAGCCTCCGCATAACTAGCTTATAGCCAAGGCCCCACGGATCCTTGTTCACATTGTCAACCAGATCTTGCCAGCAGCAAGCCTTGCTGTTGTTAATCAGTTTGCGAAGGCATTTCCTGACCGACTTATATGCTGCCCCCCCGGTTGCATTCCTCGTCATGGTTCCGTGCCCGTTGTGGATTACGCCGAAGCTGGTGACACTCCTTTTGCTTTTCAGCGATTTTAACCCACCTCCAGTACACTGGGGGTTTGCCACACCAGCATTTTCGACGGGGCATAGAAGCATTGCAAGCAGTCGTGATGATGCTAATAGTTGAGTTCACCACGTCTTAAGCTGCCAGTTCATCCTTCTAATGTTCCATCTAATTGTAGAAATCCGAGAGCATGGACGTCGGGAGATAACATCGCTGATCTCAAGCAGAATGTACTGGTGATCACTGGCTGAGTGGTCCTCTATTACTCTCCAATTGTGTATCCTCCGTACTAAGGACTTCGTGGCGAATGCCACGTCCGGTATCGTTCCTTCGCAGCCAATACCGCGGAATGTTGGCATATGTCCGGTGTATAGTGCGACGAGTGCCACCCTGGCCGCTATTTCTAGGATTCGTTTTCCCCATGGATCTGTTTGAGGTAAGCCCCATTTGATTTGGCGTCAAAGTCTCCTCCAACGAGCGGGAACGTGCTGCGTTCGAGACAGCACCCTCCAAAGCATTAAGCTTGGGTTGGAAAGATGATATCGATAGAACGTGGCCCCTGAGCACCGAACCCACACAAAACCATCTGCCTGTCCACAATTCTCCGCCTAGACATCACTATTTTAAACCCAGATGGTGGCAGTACCAGTTCCATCAGGATACCATGATGCTGAACTTTTATCATGGTGTTGCTCACTTAGCAGCGAGAAGCTGGCTTTTATTTCCCTTGCAAACTGCTCCAACAAATTTTGGGCAGTTGAACTGAGGTAGTAGTTTAGTTGCAGGATGTGGGCAATTGAAGTTCTGATTTGGCCTTGCCTAGGGCTGCCTGGAAAATGTGGCATTTTCCTGATCAGGCCTTAGATCAGCATCCTTGCAAAGAATACGGTGTGCCTCCTTCATACACTCTTTTCTTTTATGTCCCATTTCACCGCATTTGTAACATAGGGAACTCCTATCGAATCCTTTGCATTCTTGTGCGGTGTAACCACAGCCAAGGCATTTGAAACATAGAGGAGGCGGTGCTCTTTGCCGTATCCTACTGACGACCCACCCTGTTCTTACTTTGACCTTATTCAGAAAATGTGTGGCGTCCTTTTCGGTCAAGTCAGTTATGGCCATGCGTTGTCCCTATGGTTTTCTGGTATCAGCTGTTGATCCTGCTCACGCTAGGGAACTCCCTTTTGATGACCTCTTCTATCTCGGGCAGATCCGTGACGCAGTCTCTTATTTTGATCGTTGCCATCGGCTCGAGCGAGGCAATGTTTACGCTTTTGCCAAGGGCTTTCTTTACTGCGTCGCAGAATGTTTCCCTGTTGTCGGCCTCTGCTCCAAATACGTCCAGTATGTGGCGTGACCGCGTTGGTGGTACTGCGTTAATGGCAGTGTTTGTGTCTTCGGGTCTTATGTTTCCCCTGATATCCCACAGCACCTCCCCGTTGGGTCGACTATCTTGGGGTTTTACGGGCAGTGCCTACTGCCGGAGTCTTTGTCAAGGCTTCTTTCTCTCCTGTTTGGCATCAGGTCTGTTTTCTTGTTGGGCGTCCGCGGGAATTTTATTTTCTGGCACTTTTGAAAGAGTTTCTTTGCGGATTTCTTTTCTGCTTTTGTCGTCATTGTCTGGCACCCGTGATCTGCTGCTCCATGCTCATCAAGTGCCTCTTCCTTCCTTCTTTTATCCCGATCACCTTCGATTGGGCTAGACGCCATTCTTTTATTGATTTTTTATGGTGGACGTGGCCTTTAGATTTCGCACCCAGCGCTTCTTTAGCCTTCTGCTTGCCTTTGGCTTTTAACCAGCTCCTCGGATAGTCTATGAGCTCCTATAGTTCAACAAGCCCAATCTTTACTGCTTTGCTGATTTTTGGCTAGTCGCATGCAGATTATTTTCTTTTCAGAACATCTTCCGCTTTTCGGAATAGCCTTTCTTCTTGTATTTTGCGACCATCCTTGGGAAAGGTTATCGCTTTTCGTTTCCGAATACAGTACTTCCACCACAATTGCGATGTTGGCGATGCAAACATGCAACGTCGCTTTATTTGCCTGATCACTCGTTTCTTTTCCTGCCGTAATCTCCTCGTTGACTTTGAGATGGTTCCTTATTATTTCGGGATTTATTACCCTTGCATCGGACGCTTCGGTAACGGTCGCAGCAGTAACTATCGAATTTCCAATGTTCTTTTTATTTTCCTCCAGCGCTCAAGCACCTGAAGCGTCCTACAGAATTTCCCGATTTTCCTTTATAAGGCACTCTGGAATTCGCATAATTTTTTTGCTGCGCCCGAACGCCGCTGGAATCTCAGTCTGGAACAGACTGTATGTTTTCTGGGCTTTTTTGATCTTTTTTAAGTATTTTTGGTTGCTCCAGATTTATTGGGTCCCACCTTGGAGCCACTATCTCCGTTTGAGTGTGAAGTCGCCTTTTTGGTTCCATGGTTATACTTGCAGAAAAGGGAGACCATACGAGGGTTGGCACAAGCCCTTATGGGGACAAGTGCTCAGGGCCAGACCAGGAGAGTCCGTCTCAACTGAACCTTCACCATCGACCCAATGGTGCGAACTTGGAACTTACTCCAAGGCCCACCAAGGTTTTACCGGGACGAAGACGGTATGATAATTGAATTGGAGCCGTTCACACACAAGTGCTACTGTGCAAAGCAACTAGGTCCAAACCATGATATCCGCCAGCCCAAAACATCAATTCTAGCTCGTTGTCCACAGCGTAGTCTAGATCCAATCCGGTTCGTTGCCTGTCATCCCAGGAGGGAGCGCCCCTCATATCCTCGGGTCCGTGGGGGTGGCGCTCACCAAAGAATGCTAGTCTCCAAGAGTGCTCTTGTCGACCGGCATTCCTCCTTCGGGAATTTCCTCGGGTACGTCTCTCATGGTTTTGGCTTGGTAGATGAACCAATTCAAAATCTGTTTCAATCTGGGCAAGTTTATGCAATCCAGCACATATAATCCTGTTTCAACTTCTATATGGAGTTGGTACTATCAATTTCGATACCAGCCCTATCGAGAAGATTTATCTCATCACTAGTGACTTCAAGATTCGATACCTTCATTCGAGACTTCTTACGGAATATGCTATTCACTTTCGCAAAACGACATCTGGGTCCTGTAGCCTAATACCCCTCAATATTTCCGCCCATTGATTGCTGACCTCACTCCAGAAGTATGAACGGATTAAGTTCCGGACATTCTTCAGGTGTTATTTCAACAAAGCCAATAAGGGATGGTTGTAGTCACAAAATCGCCACTAAATATTGTTGAAACGTGTGAGAAGAAGGCTATTCAACCTTTCAATGGTTGGGGTTTCATTTCTTTCCATATTGTTTCGATTTTTAATCTTGGGAACTACTTTCTCAATCGTTTCCAATGTCAGCTTCTCTAACTTCGACAAATATCGATCTATTTCATCGTCAGTTAGATTTCTGTCATTAGGAACGATTGAGCAAGAGTTGCCTTCATCAGAAGGAGGACATTGCTTTTGGCTTCTCTCGATTAAACTTCTTTTGAAACATTTCCTAGTCAACTTTTTAGGTGAATTTCTGAAGAGAAATTTAGCTATTGCAGAGAGTATTTTATACATATAAAAGGTTATCCATTTCGTAGTAGGAAAGTATAACCCTGCCATTTAGCATTTGTTAAAATTAAATGTCATTCAAAGCATGTTTTTTTTAGTTAAAGGTTTGCCATTTAGAAATATGGATCGTTTAACAGTCGGAAAATGCGTTAAAGTTATTGAATTTTATTATAAAAAATAGTGATTCTGCTGTATCAACATTTAGGGCTTTACAAGCCAATTACGGTCGACATAATCGACCTACACAGCAAACAATTTCGAACACAGTGAGAAAATTTGAAGAGACTGGATCGGTTATTGATATTGCAAGGCCTGTGCATCATCGCAACATTCGTTTTGCTAAAAATATCGCTGTCGTTGCTCAAAGTGTGGAGGAAGACCCGAATTCCACTCAAGAACTTAAGCCTCAAGACCATACACAATGCAGAATGTATGCAAATTGGCTGATTGAACAACAAGCCATTGATAACGATTTTTCGAACAAAATTTTCCTAAGTGATGAAGCTCATTTTTCGCTCAGTGGTTACGTAAATAAACAGAATCGCCGCATTTGGGGCTCTTAAAATTCCCAGGTAATCGCAGAAAGGCCTTTGCATCCAGAAAAAGTGACCGTTTGGTGTGCATTATGGTCTGGTGGTGTTATTGGCCCATATTTTTTTGAAAACGATCAAGAGAGAGCCATTACAGTCAATTCCGACCGCTATGGACGGATGTTAACTGATTATTTTTGGAGAGAAATTGAAGATTATGATCCGGAAAATATGTGGTTCCAACAGGACGGAGCCACAAGCCACACAACGCAGGCTAATCGAGCACTTTCGCAAGAGGAATTTCCAGGACGCGTAATTTCGAGATTGAGTGATATCAATTGGCCCCCAAGTTCCTGCGACCTAACACCTTTGGATTTCTTTTTATGGGGCTATGCAAAAGATCGTGTTTACACGAACAATCCTCAAAATCTTGAGCAATTGAAAACTAATATTCGTGAAGTTATGGCCACGATATTGCCGGAAATATGCCGAAAAGTCATTGAAAATTACCTCAAAAGGATTGAGGCCTGTAAGAGGTCTCGTGGAGGACATTTGAATGATGTTGTATTATTTGAACGAGATTTGGTACATTGATTGATGCGGTCCCAGCATACGAAGATTTAAAATAAACCAAAATCAAATACATACATTCAAAATGGTGGCCCCCCAAAGGTCAAAAGGCAAGCATAATTAGCTAGTTTAGTAGCAACTGAAATAATGAATATTTTTCAAGGAAACGTTTAAAATGACTTAACTTGGAAATATTTATATAGCAGACCATTTTTAGAATATTGTTAAAATATTTTTACAATACCCTAAAAAATAATGAAATCGTGACTTGTCTGTCCGTCCGTCCATCCGTCTGTTTGTTCGTGCGTCGCAGTGAGTTTCCTTGCAAACCACATGAGCTAGAATAAGGAAATTTTCTACGTAGGTCAGAAGTGGTGCCTCTTGAAATTTGCAGTGCTAGAAAATATTTTAAAGTGTTTAAGGGGGGGGTGCCCCCATACAGGAGGGTCAATCATTTTTTTTCTGTAGCCCTCTAGCAGCCAAGTTTCTTAACAGATTTCGATAAAACTTGAAATTATAAGTTATTCAGGCAAGTTAATTTAATTAACCATTTTGGATGACAAATGAAAAGTCAAAATTTTAGCAGCCCCTGATGGTTCAGAAAAGAATTGAAAATGTATATATTAATGGCAACGCAAGTGCTGATTTAACTTCTATGGAAATCTTTTGAAATTAATTATTTGAGCTATTTAGGCCAACAAGTTATCACTTTTGTGTGGCAACCACTGTGAAATGTGTAAACACCAAATGTGAGAAGGGTGAACTCCGTATTTATATGTTTATAACAATTTATTATCCGCCGATTTTTAATATGTGATCTATATGTGTGCAACTCTAGAAAGGGTCTCGAAAAATGAGCGTCGGCAGATACTTTTTATGTTAATAAATATCCATGTGGTACTACCAAAATTGTAAGAAGTCTAGTAGTAGGCAAGCCAAATTCTTTTTCGAAACATTACGAGTACGCTACATACAAGAAATTTACCTTTCCGCCTGGTGCTGCCAGCGGGGATTTTTTTTTTTAAATTCAACCAATAATTTTCATGTTGAATTAGAATGAGGAAGAGATCATCCCCTTGCTGATTGATTTCCATTACGATTGCATTATGGTCGCTATCATAAGGATGCACCTGCAGTTTCCGTCGAGGAATTTGGAAGCTGAATTCAAGTCTTGCGTCAACAATGCAGAGGTCTAAATATGAACTTCCCCTAGGGTATGTTGGGAGTTCCGACCCATATAGATTACACGTGTATTCAATTTGGTTCTCTGTTATCCATGATTTCAGAAATACACCTCTTTGACTATTGGTGGCGTTCCGCATTGATGTATGCTTGGCATTCAGGTGACCAACAAAAATATAAAACTATACAGCCTGTTCAGTTCGAGTATTTCAAACAAAGAATTGAGATCCTCCTTGAACTTGAGAACGTTTCGACCAGTTGAATAGGCAGAGATAACGAAGAGGTTATCCCCACCTGGCAGTGAGATTTTGATAACGGACACTTCAAGAGATTCAAAGCTTTTGAATTCGACTTTTTCAATATTTTGGAAACAATAGGGTCTTCCCACCAATATCTCGCTGCCACCTCCCCCTCACCTATTACCCTATCGTTTTTTACGAATTCAAAATCCTTGAATGTCATGGAGTGCCATGACTTGAGATGGATTTTGGAGAGAAGCACGATGTCAAGCTTCTGCTTGACAAGGAACTCCGGGAGACAGCCACACCGATGTAGAGTAAGAAAAGAGTGGACGTGGATCGAGATGAAATGAATCCTATCCACGGGAAGGTGACTGGATGACAAGTTATTTTGAGGCATTTGAAGGCCCTAAACGCTGAAAAACAAAGTTAATTTTAGGATTCTGTTTACTGATTCTCTCCGATAAGGAATTTAATTGCTGGTAAATTTTCAGAAGTAGCTCATTATTGCCACTTACATTATTTATTTTATTACGTTGTCTGCTGGTCCTCTAGCAGCAAGTGCAAATGACACCCCGGGCTTGACGAAGTTGGTAGGCATCACACTGTGGTGTACTTGACTTTGTTTTGGAGTAGATTTTGCCTTTGATTCTTGATACCGGGGGCATGCTCGATATGATGCTGGATGACCAAAGATACCGCAGCTCACACAATACAATTTTTCTTTTGGCTCCGCCTGAGCCAATTTGTACTGGATATCTTTGCACTTTACACATCTTTATTTCATGGCACATTTGGCAGCCGAATCTTTGGCACCTATAGCACTGGTTGACCCAGCTTTTCTGGAGGCGTTCAAGTACCTTCACGACAGTTCAAGTAACTTCACGGCAGTTCAAGTACTTTCTTTTTTGTAGGGCACTTGAATTGCTTTTGCTGGAAATCTGGACAAAGTAATAAGGCAAGTTTTTACACTCTACAATCGATCTCCTTGTTGCGAAGTCTTTAACTATAATAAATTCTATTTCTGGTGCAACTTCTTGAAGCCCCTGAAGTAGATCGACTGTGTACTCTCCAAAGTCCTGACCCTTCAATTCTTCATTTTTTTTGTAAATATTACCAAAAAAGTGTGTTTAAATAGAAAAAGGATGTAAGAGGTGAATTGAGTATTGTTCTTTCTCAATCTTATAAAAGTGATTTCTTACAACCTAAATGTGCAATACTCATCGGTGAAGGGTAACAAGTTTGTCAGTAGACATCTTGGTGGGTTGTTTTCTTGGTAGGATTTCGCGTGAAATCTAGACGAGCGTTGACTCTGTTCGGTAGTTCACGCTTTAATTGACCAAGTGGCTCAAGGGATAAGTTAGAAAGCGTGTGGCGCCCTACGGCCCGGCCACGCGGGCTTGCCGGTAAGTTCCCTTGGTCGAGCTGGGTTATTTTTGGTTCGGCGCGATTCTTACGCTTAACAATACTGTTATGACAAAATCTAGTAAGCTTATATTCCCTGAATTCTTTGTTTATTCGCTGTAACAATAATATAAAAATGACGGAGTGACATATTTTTTCAACGAACGACAGACGTAGAAGGTCCTATGATGCAAACGATTTTCAAAAGTATTTCAAAATGTTAGTCAAAGTTGATTTAAGAAACACAAAACTCACCTTTTCCTATAAATTTACATTTGTTTTATTAATATTAGCTTTTCAATATTACATCATTACATACCTTAATTTCACTAGCAATTTTTGTATTTTTACATCATTTAATATATATACTATATATGCTTGCATTATTTATTACATTATTGTTTATAATTCTACTTGATTAGCTACACTACACTAATAACGAAAAAAAATAAATGAAAAACAAAAGAACAAAGAAAAGTGATTTTTCTCTCACAATTAATAATGATAAATCAAAAAATACGCAGGATAATTAGGTATACTCGTACACTGCATACATACAAAAATAATAATGCCACGATGATCAAAAAAGTGATAATCGTGAGAATGTGTGATTGGTGTGTGAAAGTTTCTTTGTTTTCTCGTCCTTTCTTCAGTGGAATTCTATTCCCTCTCCTATACATGTATACAAATGGTAAATGACTCTACAAAAACGGTCTACAAAACTGGTAAAATACATTATTTTGTCATCTCATACTTCCTTAATTCACTCTCTAGCTTATTTATTTATTGTTTTACGCTTTTTCTTATAGCTTAGCACAGTTCTACTGTTGTTTGTAAATTTGCACGATACAAACACAAGGAGAATATTTTCAATTTACTTAAGTGGGTGTGTGTCAATGTGTGTGCATGTGTGTTTATGTTTCTCTTTAAAACAGAAAATCAGGTCAAAAAATATAGAAATTGAAACATTTAGTAGGGAAAACTAAATCAATACCGAAAATTTAAATGTAAAACAAAAACGAAAACGAAAACAAAAGTTTATTTCTAATAACGAGCCAACTCCTATGAAACAAGCCTTTTAAAGCCAGCACCTTCGTGTCCTAGTTTGAGCTCTTCATACAGCGATGGGTTGACTTCCGTGGCCATTGGCACCATTGCATCATTGAAATGTGATGCTGCCGTTGAGTTTGTTGTGGATGTTGAGTTTGAATTTGTATTAAATTGTGTGGAGGCAGGTGGCTGAAGGGTTTCGTGACGCCACGGTGTCGTTGATTCCGTCGTTACGGTTGGAATCTGGTTATAAATTTCAAGCAATTAGGATTTAACACATTTACATTGAAAGTAATATGTACAGTGGATTAATGGAAATTATTATGGATTAAAAGCTTGGCAAGGTGAATATTAAATTACTAAATTAAGACTCGTTAATGAAATTAGTGAAATATAGCACTTGAAGCGTTAACTCGATTAAATGAGTGTGTAACGTAAATATAGATTGAAGAAGATGAAATATAAACAGTGTGAAACTTTTTTGGCTACATACCTGCACATGTTCTACGCCTCGTAGATAGCTGGGATTTTCAAATGCTACTCCATTCGCTGCCTTCTCACATGCTTTCCGTTTCCGGTAGAAGAGAACTGCTGCTATTGCCAAAAGGATTGCTAAGATTCCAGCGATGATACCGCTTATTGTCCCGGCTGTGTTGGATTGTGATGCCGATGTGATGAAATGATCACCAAGGGTGAATCTGATTGGATCAGTTAATACACTAGCGCCTGTTGGAAGAAAAGGATTTGGTATTAGATGTTGATCTATATACTTTAAGACAAGCAAAAATCATCTGTCATTAGGATAAGAATAAAAAACATGTTATCAATTGTTATTACACGCTCAACTCATTGTCTCTTCAGCTCGCAATGGTGTTCTGTGTTTGGGATTTTCAAACAGCTGAACCCTTAGGTTCAATGCACATGGGTGTTATTTAACGCTATGCCCCCGTAATAGTTGCGTGGACACATATTCCTACATATATCGCTCTTTCCTTTTCACGTTTCTCCTCGAATGCTGGATAAAGCACCTTGTAAATAATTGCCCACCCATTTTATTTATTTATTTATTTCACCAAGCAAGGCGTAATTACAAAAAATACAATACAAAAAATACAAACTTAATTTAAACATTTATGAAATAGCGACGTTGAGGGCATTTAAGATTTGGTTCTTAAAATTGGATTTGGAGATGGTTGGGGAGTAATGAACGCTAAACCTGTTGAATGCTTTACAGCATCTGTTAATCGGCTCATTGCTAGTATGTTCGTGTGGTGCATACGCACGGTTAGCATTGGTGTGTGTCTTGTGGCTCTTATAGGATCGTTTAAGTGTATTTTGTCTGACAAGGATGTAGTTTGAATGTTGCTTCTTATTACATCAAAGGGCAAGCAAGCGGACAATGCAACTCTCCTAGAGGCCAGTGTAGTCAGGTTGATTATGTGAAATCGAACATCATAAGATGGAAGATTGTGGAAAGAAGTAGGATCATACATGGATCTAAGGGCGGAGAGCAAAAACTGTTTCTGCACTGACTCTAATCTGCGACTATGAATGTCGAATATGGGGTCCCAGACTGTGCAGCCGTATTCAAGAAGTGGACGGACAAGTGAGGTGTACAGAGATTTAGTAGCCCAGATATTTCTGAACTCTTTTGCTCTACGTTTAATGAAACCTAGCATTTTATAAGCCTTGCTCAGGATTTCATCATAATGGAGGTTAAAGCGGAGTTTAGTATCTAAGACTATGCCAAGGTCGACAACTCTCTCGACTCTTTTCAAACGTGTGTTATTAATATCATAATCATGTAAGATAACGTTCTTTTTTCTTGCAAAACTTATTATCTGGCATTTTTCTATATTAAGAGCAAGTTGGTTTCTATCGCACCACTGAAGGAGAGCTGCTAACTTAGATTGAAGAAAAGATACATCGGATAAGGATTGTATACAGTGATACAGTTTGAGGTCATCGGCGTAAAACAGGTGCGAGACATCAGAAAGTACTGTAGAAAGATCAGCGATGAAAATATTGAAGAGGAGTGGACCAAGATGACTGCCCTGAGGTACTCCAGAGGTGACATTGAACTCACGAGACAACCGACCTTGAAACTTAACGCATTGTGTGCGGTCTTTCAAATATGACTGAATCCAGTTGAGCAGTGAACCGTAGATGCCAAAAATGCGAAGTTTATTCACCAGTATTACATGGTCCACTCGATCGAACGCTTTACTGAAATCTGTATATATTGCATCTACCTGGAAGCTTTGCTCCATGCTACAAAGAATATCCAACGTCAAGGTAATAAGATTAGTGGTGGTAGACCTGTTTTTACGGAAGCCATGTTGCTGTTCATTCATATACGGTTCTATAATGGGGGAAATTTTACTGCAGATAATTTTTTCGAACAGTTTAGGCATAGTAGAGAGGATAGCAATGTCCCTGTAGTTCTCCACGCGTCGCTTATCGCCTTTTTTGTGAATTGGTGTTATAAAGGATGGTTTCCAAAGTTTAGGAAATATACCAGATGTTAGCGATTTATTAAAAATAAGGAAGAGAGGTCTAACCAATTCCTTTTTTGCAGAGGGACAGGAAGCAAGGAGGAATAAGGTCAAGGCCGGGTCCTTTAAGTAGATCAAGATCTTCAATAGCATGAAGAATTTCATCTTCAGAAATGGTAATGTTATCAATTAAGATCTGTGTGGCTGTTTCTAACGACTCAAAATGAGGCGAGTTGACTGGATTGGAGTAAACATGCTGAAAATGATCAGCAAAGCATTCACAGATCTCCTCGGTGCAGGACGAGTCGGAGTCGTTGTATGACATTAAAGACGGGTAACCAGATGTTTTGCGTTTAACGTTAACAAAGTCGAACAATTTTTTGGATTGGATATAGTTTCCTCCGCTATGACGTTAACGTATGTTTGATAGGCCTCTTGCGATTTAATATTGAATTCAAGTGCAAGTTCGTTATATTTACTCTTAGTCGCATCGCTTACAGATTTATCTTTTCTTAGGAGCCTATATAGTTTATTTCACTGGTTACGTAAATGTCTCAGATCACTCCCCAGCCATGGTTCATAAATCGTATCCCTTTTCTTGATTTTCGTTACGAAAGATTCAACGGCGTCAAAGATTAAACGATAAAAGGTGGATAGGGCCGTATCCAAATCTAACGTTGACAGAGTACCGTACCAGTCAATGCTGGATAGAAGACTATTAATGTTTCCATAATCGCCATTGCGGATGTCATATACAATAGTTTGATTGTACGAAATAGAATGAAATGAAATAGCAGAACTCGTGGCTAATTATTTAAATGAGCATAGCAGAAACGGAACGTTTCCTGAAGAGGGGAAGCTTGCAAAAATTGTACCTATATTCAAAGGAGGAGATCGATCGGACCCCAATAATTATCGCCCAATTGCACTTTTGATCGGATTTAGTAAAATATTTGAAAAAGTAATTAACTCTCGCTTAACATCCTTCATATTAGATAACTCTATCCTAAACTCCCGCCAATATGGCTTTCAGAAAAACAAGGGAACGTTTGACGCTCTACTCTCGGTAACGCGATTCATCAACGAGAGACTTGATGTAGGGGATTATGTTGTTGCCATTTTTGTGGATCTAAGGAAAGCGTTTGATACGGTCGATCATGACCTCTTACTTCGAAAACTAGAAGCATATGGTGTTCAAGGCACAGCAAATAAACTATTTCAAAATTACCTAAAAGGCAGACTGCAGAAAACAGCATTTAATAATGTTCTGAGTGACCCAGCACCAATGAAATCAGGTGTTCCACAAGGCTCAATACTTGGCCCAACCTTGTTCCTGCTATACACTAATAATTTAAATACATGCAGGCTAAGTGGTAATTACTTTTTATATGCTGATGATACAGTGCTTCTTTACTCGGGACATCGGAGACGCTATCAACGAGGATCTAAATTCATATAATTTATGGTTGAAAGAGAATAAACTAGCGTTGAATATTTCAAAGACAAAATATATTATCTTTAAGCAAAAGAACAGGGAAGACATAGATGTTGATATAAAAATTAATGGTGAAAAGCTGCAAAGAGTGCTCGAACTTAAATATCTTGGCCTTACTATCGATCACCGTCTGACCTGGCTCCCGCATATAAACAACTTAAGGAGGCAATTAGCACCAATAATTGGATTGTTACGAAGATATGAGGAATTTCCAAAAAACATCAAGCATCTTGTTCTGAATGCCTTCGTACTGTCAAAAGTACATTACGGAGTGGTAATTTGGAGTCAGTCCTCAAAGCAACACCTAAATATAATTTCCAGGATATTAACCAAGGCGTATAAAAATATACATAATCTCCCAAGGCTCACACCAACAAACATAGTGTATCAATCATGTAACGCATTAACTTTTAACCAAATCATTAAAATGGAGAAAGCCAAGTTTATCTTCAAAAGTTTAAATCTCAGCTTGTCGTCACAAACACCATTTATTAAAGTCTCACAAAAGAATCAATACAGTACTAGGAACGCAAACCAACTTGTAATTCCTTTTGCAAGGACAGATCGCCTGAAGAACGATGCTACAAATGACGCCCTTCGTATATACAACAATCTTCCAGAATCAGTTAAAGAAGCGAATTCTCTTATGGTTTTCAAGAAAAGACTTAGGAACTATTTAATGAATAACGATTGAATCTCAGTGCAGAAACTTTCAACATAGCATCTTAGGTCAATTATTGATCCTATCTTCGAGATGCCTCGAGAAACATCTACTATTATTATAATATCAGTCCAGTAATTTCAACATAGCATCTTAGGGCATTGTTGACCCTATCGTCGAGATGCTTGAAGAGACAGCTATTCTTTTAACTCAGAGTTTTTTTTTACTGCGTCGAATTTATAAATTTTTTTTTATCTCTGAGAGCTGATCACGATATGGACAAGACAAGATTAACCGGAGGACTTCACATATTTTTGTGTGCCCCCTTATACCGATGTGTTATACATTGCCTGGGTGGCACACCTGAGGAAACGACGAAATGTGAAGTGCAGATCGCACGAGCGTAGTGCGACGAAGAAAGTGTGATGGAGAGAGTGGAAGGGAATGGAGGTTAAAAAAAAAAAAAAAAAAAAAAAAGTATCAGGAGTGGACAGTTCAATAGAAAAAGCGGAGTGATGTCTCGAGTTAGAAAACAGATTCTCGTTGTCATCAGTTAAACTGGCCACAACTTCGTCGTATGCATTAGAAAAAATAAGGTCTAGCCATACACCCTTCTGGTTGGGAGCAGGAGATATCTGCTGCAAGTCGTTACTATAGAAGGTGCTCATTAATTTGAAATCATTACTATCAAGGAGATTCACTGGAGGGAGTCGACCATCGTCATTGTCGATCACAAATTTTATATTAGGTCTATTAAAGTCGCCAGTAATGATAATTTTATCGTCTTCGTTTGTCATTGCAGTGATATCACTTATAATTTTACAGACATTGTCGTAGACAGTATCATTCGATTTAGGAGGGACATAAAAAATGCCAATAAACACAGTAGATTTTCCCATTTTTATTTTGACCACTTTATGCTGAAATGAATTATGCGGCGTGCAGTTAACTGGCTCGCTCATGAAGGAGTTATGTAAGGCGATCAATACACCGCCTCCTCTTGACTGGCCAGTGATAATCGGGTCCCTGTCATCTTTGTAAATCCTCCTGTTACTATCCAGAATTTCTTCATTAATGTGAGAATCCGTCAACCATGTTTCGGAAAGGGTGTTAGCATTAAAATGGCACGATTTTGCGTCAAGGAAAAACTTATTTAATTTACTGCGCATACCTTCACAGTTGTGGTAAAATAATTTGAAGCTTTGCTGATTATAGGGGGCGAAAAAATTTATTGTGATGTTCTCTAGTTCTTTGTAGTGACGAAATATAGTTGGAGCTTACATGTGATGTATATATTTCAAGATCTTTTTTAGCTTGATTTAGAGTGACACCTAACTCTTCATGGAATGAGAAATAAACGAGCCTAAGAGCCTCAAGATCGACTGGAAGCCCTTCTCTTTGAATCAAGATTTTCAAGCTGGTTTTTGTTTTACCGTCTATGCAGGTTGTGTCTGGCGCCTTGTACATATAAGAAAGGTAAAGACGAACGGACTCGTAAATTTTGTTATCTCTCAGTCGAGACATAAGATATCTTTTTTCCAGATCAGCTCCCGATACCATAGTTGCCTTGACTGAAGGGGGCAGAAGAGGGTCTAAGAATGTCTTGGTTAAGTTGTTTGAGGCAGGCGATAACGGATGAGTAATAGATCCAGGCGAAACAGGAATCAAGTCCTCTCCACAACAAAATTCCTGTATCTATCCTGATCAGTGGATTTAGGTACCAAGCAGGGACTTGCATCCAACTCTTGTGCACAAGATGCCACGGAATTTGAAGCTGTTTCAAAATCGCCAGCACGTACACAAACGGAGTGCAATGTTGAGTCAGCCGAAGAAGTGTGATTAACATTCAATTGTTTATGCGAGGGAGAAGTGGTTTTAGAGCTGGGATTGGCGTGAGTATTGATTGATAGGCTATGGCTACTATCTGAGAGTTTACAAATATGCTTAAGGCTACTTAAATTACCACTTTCTTTGGATTCAGGGCCAGTATTATGTTCGTTCCATTGTATGAATAGCAAGCCATTCCAGGAACAGGTACTATTTTTCTTCTTGAAGCTCTTAAACAGCCAGGCGTATCTTGTGGGAATAGATACCTTAAACTCTTGTCGTCGTTGATGCCGGAAAGGAAGCTCCGCAACCTTGCATCCACTGATAAGTAGGACATCTTCTAACAACTTCCGAACTGTGATTGGGTTATTGAATTTTCTTGAAACCTTAACAAAAAATATGTTGTAGTCAGACTGCGGGTTTGAGTCTGCAAGTTTCTGTATTCTGCTGTCCCACTCTTCAGCGGACCACAAGGTGCCAAATTTGAAGATATGTCGTGGATTACGTGGTGTAGGGGGCGTTGTGTTACTGAAGTCTGTAACCAATGGATGAGTGATCGTCGGCCTAGTGAGACTATTTTGTTGACCTTGAATGAGATTGCAGCACAACTTTTCGACATTATTAATTTTCAATAGCAGCTGAGATAAATCTACATGGTCCTTAGGTTTGAAAAGGGATGAAGTCATTTTCTCGAGGCTGCTATGATGCTTTTCTAGCATTTTCTCAACTATATTTTGTAGAGACGAAGAATTTTTGCAACAATCGTTTTCGTTCGGGGTATAGCACAAAAAAGTCTCTTTGATCGAAGCGAGTTGAGAATCAAGCAAATCAAGCGATCTACACACTTTTTTGTTGCTCTCCGTAATTTTGGCTGCTCATTCGTCAAAACTGCATGCCATTTCTACAAAGCTGTCGTCATTGGCTCGAGACTGCTTTTGCTGTCGTGAAATCAGGCTGTCTTTTTCATCGTTCAGCTTATTAATGTAGCCTATCAGTCTATCGAACATATTTCGTAGTGCGACATCAAACCCTTGGCAATCCGAGCATATGAAATATTGTCCATGTACGGATGGTACCAATCTCTAGGCGCATCCATGCATGCTCCATGAAGCTTTCTATTACAGAAGGCCCTGCAGGTGACAAATTTAAACGAATTGCTGCATTTAATGCTCATTGTAAAAATAAATCGTTTTATAAGAATCGTTTTATAAGATCTATTTGAGTTCGCGCACTGATGTTATTTTTAATTTTAGTGAATAAAACACACTTACAGCAGTTTAGTAAGTAGGTCAAAAGTAAGAACGAAGTATACAAATTGTGGACTTAGCCCAAAACAATAAAAAAAAAATCACATTCAGCAAGTAAAAATTAAATATTTTTTCGTTATAATAAGTGTACGCGCACTACAGCACTTTAGTATGTAGGTCATGAGCAACAAAACCAAATGTACATAAAAGACAGCAATTGTTAATAAACGAAAATCATAATTATAGGGGATCACGCACTCAAGCTATTTATTTGATTTTAACACTTAAAGCACTTTCGTAAGTAGGTCAAGAATAAAAAAAAAAATTTGTTTTTCGTTTTATCATGATAGCTTTCATGCAATATTAGGCAGCCCTACCGATATTAAAAATAGGTGGAAGCAATATTTCCAAAAACTTCTCACAGCACCCACAACATTTACCAAAACTATAAGCATTCCAGGGGCTGAAGAAGGTGTTCTGGCAACGTTACCAACTACAAAAAAGGTACAAGCAGCCATTAGTGGTCTGAAAAAGAACAAGGCTCCTGGAATTGACGGAGTACCGGCAGAACTGCTCCAAGAAAGAGAAACATATCTATACAACTATCTTCATCGATAAATATGTAAGATATGGGCAGCAGAGCAAGTACTAGATGACTGGCGGAAAAGCATCATATGCCCCATACACAAGAAGGGAGACAGGCTACCCTGTGAAAATTAAAGAGGCATTGCTCTATTGAGCACATCCTATCAAGTGCTGCCTCAAGTCATTGAACGAAGACCGAAGCCCTATTATGAAAATATCATTGGGGAGGATCTAGGTAGTTTTTGAAGTAGACGGTCTACGATTGACCAGATATTTTCAGTAAAACTGGTACTCAAAAAGTGCTGGGAATATAAAATCAATGTACACTAGCTCCTCTTAGCTTAAAGAAAGCATACTACTGTGCTGACAAAAATGCTCTATACAAAATAATTCTCAACTTTGCCTTTGCTAACTTTTTGTGCCCCAGTTGATTTCGTCCGCATGACCAAGGCTACAACGCTAAACACCGAGTTTCAGCTCAAAGTTAACAGAGATTTAACTGAAAGCTTCCCAGTGAACTGAGTCCTGAAACAGAGGAATACGCTTGCCCAATGTTCAATACCACTCTGGAATATATGGTCAAGAAAATGCCAGCAGACACCACGGGCGTGCTACGAGTACGAACCAGCGACGTTTGAAAATCATTAAAAATTACTTGCAAAATTTTGAGTTGGTGGTTGCAGCTTTAAGACACCTTATCCAATTTTTGGCCGGAATAATCGTCCCAACCGACAGGCAATGCGTGCTATAGTGGACAAGTCGAGTCCAAATTTTCGCTATTGGACGTACTGCTCTATCTATCTTTGTTAATACGCAAAATATGCATTATTGGTCAGCAACGAACCCACATGTGCTTCTTGAGACACCGTTGCATGCGCAAAATATTACGATTTAGTGCGCTTTTTACGCCGGAGGTATGATTGGGCCGTATTTTTTCGAGAGCGCTGTTCTGTCATTTTGGAAGATTATTTGTGGCCAAAATAGGATGAACTTGACATCAGCGATATGTGGTTTCAACAATACAGTGCCACTAGCCTCATAATCGACTTATTGAAAGGTAAATTTGGCGAACGTGTTATCTCGAGAAATGGTCCGGTCTACTGGTCACCTCGTTCTTGCGATCTAACGCCATTGGATCCCTTTTTATGGGGCTATATCAAGTCACTGGTCTTTGTCAACAAGCCAGCAACTTTAAACGAGTTCAAAGACAACATACAATGTGAAATTGCCAACGTTCCGGTCGAAATGTGTGCCAGAATCAAGGGAAATTGGGTCCAAAGAATCGACCGCTGTAAACAGGCTCGTGGTTGTCATATGGCCGAAATGTAATGCTTGCACTACATGCACAATAAATTTTAACTCAATATCTCAAATATTTATTTGTTTTATTAATGGAAAACCCTTTATGAATAACAATAATTATATAAATGCTGCACACAAAGCCTAAGTTCCAGTACTTCCTATGTTAAGATCCAGAGAGGGAATATAAAATTCATGTATACAAGACACTAAAAAGACCTTTGCTGCAGTTTTAATGTGAAACGTGGACTTTTGAAAATGTTTATGAAAAAGCCTTGGACGTATTCGAACGCAAAATCCGCAGGTGAATATATGGCCCAGTGAAGCATGGTGCAGAGCGTAGACGTCAATACAACAACAAGTTGTATAATCTTTTTGACGATCCACTTGTATCTGTGTGCGCAAAGCTAACCAAACTACAATGAGTAGAACATGTGGAGAGAATGGAGGAGCATAGACTCCCCAGACAAACTTTGAAAGGTAAAGAAAGCGCAAGGGAAACGTCTAATTGAAAAACCGAGGAAAAATGGAAAGACACAATTGATGATGACAGCAGGTTGCTGCTTTGGCTTTCCAATTGGCGAAAGAAGTCACAGAACAAATATGATTGGAGGCGACATCTACAACGGATTTTTCATCAACAAACCATGAAATGATCATAAAACCTTCATTAAAATTATCGTAACATGAGTAAAATGTTCTTTAAGTATAGTTGTTGACAAATGTTTGTAATATGATGCGTCCTTATTAAAAAATTAAAGTGTTGCTTATATTTTTTACAACAAAGATTTTACTGTTTAGGAATTTTATAGGAAACCTCATAAGGCCCCCACTAGACCCGCATCAGTTGGTTATTAATGCGGACTTGGGAGGTCGTCGACGTCATTGTCGTTTTGGTAAGACGGACTAATTTGGCTGGGATGCCAAAACCAAGCATTATTTGGTACAGTGCGTTACGATCAATACTGTCGTATGCTTGCTTGAAGTCAACGAAAATTTGGTGTATGTCTATGTTGAGCTCCCAGCGTTTTTCAAGTATCTGCTTGACCGTGAACAGTTGGTCTGTTGTTGATCTACCTGCCCTAAAACCACCTTGATACTCTCCAATAATACTGTTGGCGTATGATCCGATTTTATTTATTTATTTATTTATTTATTTATTTATTTATTTTTCACTACTGCTACCATATTTGATGAGCTCCACTGGAATGTCATCAATGCCTGGCACTTTATTATTCTTTTGGGCTTTGATGATGGAACAAACTTCATCCAGAGTTGGTGGGGCCAATGGAAGCTCTCTGCAGACATCTATAGGCTCCTACGTTCTGGAGCTGTGCGGAGGATTAAGGAGTTGCTTGAAATATGTTGCCCATCTTTCTTTAATCTTGATTTCATCAGCGATTATATTGCCGCTGTCATCACGACAGAGCGTGGTTTTGTGCTGATAACCACGTTTCAGGCTTTTCACTACTTTGTATGCTTGTCTTGTGTTATTGTGATTTCACACAAATATCGGACTAAAGAAGGGAGATGGGCTGGCCCCATTGGTATTCAGTTTGGCTCTGGAGTACGTCATACGGAAGCTACTTGTCGATACGTGAGGTACATTACTATACAAGTCGAGCCAGGTAGTGGCCTATGCAGACGACATCAACATTCTGTCACGGTCACTAACAACTGCCAAAGGACTCTTCCTGAAACTCGACAGCGAAGCAAAACTAGTAGGGCTACAAATCAACGAAAATAAAACAACGGACCGAGACAGTTGGAGCTGCTGTTTGCAGGAAGCGAAGGCCCGAAAGGGGCTGTAGTGCTAAGAAGAAGAAGGCCCACATCAGGCATGCCTAACTTAGACATGTACCGTTTGGTTCACATTAGGCATGCCTAAACTGACGAAATATGAAACATCGCTAGTCTCACGTAAAATTGCAAAATTTTCATTTTATCATTATTTTCGCCCTCCACGTTGCACAAAAATTCGAAATTTTCTAAATTTCTTAAGTTAAGCGTGCTTAATTAGGCCCCCATTAGGCATGCACCATTAGGGCCCGATTAGGCCCGCATTCTCACTTTCAATTGCGAAATTTTCACTTGAATATTTTTTTTACTCTCCAGATTGCAATAAAATGCAAAATTTCCAAAATTTCTTAAGTAAGGCATGCCTAATTAGGCCCTAATTATGCCCACATCAAGGATGCCCCATTAGGCCCGTAGTAAGCATGCCTAATTTAGGCAAGCCACACTGTTACCGCATTAGGCCTTAATGCCCGTTTAAGCATGCCTAAACTAATTTTTATTTGGGGAGATGAGACAGCCATGCACTTTGTGTGTAAATGTTCGGCCACTGCTTATAACAGGGTTAGATATTTGGTGTGACAACAATATATCCTGCACTTATTCGGTGAGATAGACCATGTAAAGTTATGCCAACTTTTGTATAAGGAATTTATTGAAGAGAAGTTAACACTCCTGTTGGAGCGACTTTGGGCCCTATGTGCCAAGCTAGCCACGCTCAAATAGCCATTTTTTAAATAGCTACCTGCAAGAAAGTGGGAACTACTCATCATGAGCAATGCTGCTAGTTAGGATAAGCTGGCAGAACATTCTGATTGAATTCAGGTGCTCCATCGGACAAAAGCGTTACCGATCTCCATCATCAACTATGATGGTACGATAAAGGAGCAGGCCAGTTTGATCTGGAACGTTCATAAGCCGCGAGGGAAATTGACCAAGTCGCAGAATTTTTAGGGTATTGTAAATAATTTTTACAATATCCTACTAAAATTACGACCTGTCTGTCCGTCCAACCGTCTGTCCGTGCATTATAGCTAGTTTTGTCGTGATAAAATTTTGTGGATAGGTCAAAAGTAGAACTGTAGAAAAACATATTTTAAATTGTTTAATGGGGTCACCTCATTTAGGGGGGTGGCCCTTGAAAAAGACTTGTTTATCAAATGTAGCTAATATGGGTATCCCATGAAAGATCTTGATGGGAACTTTTCAAAACAGGTCTTAAACTAGAAGTATTTGCTTGGAGGGGTGCCGGGTGAGGGGAAATGTAACAGCTATTTGTGTCCCCTCTCGTGACTGGACATCTTTGGACAACAAATCTGGAAAAATCATGATAGTAGATCTTTAATAGTACAAGGCGAACAAATACCTCCAAAGTCAGGAGCCCGTCAACTCCGTTAACAAGAGTACATTTTACGAACTTTACATTTTCATCTATAAAATTGAAAGGTGACCCTTAAATTTGTTAAAAATTTGTATCAAATTTTTCACATATTTCCTGAAAGTTTCACAAAAATTGAGTCGTAAACAGCTAAGTTTTAAACGATTAAAAATTTATCAGTTAAAATAATAATTACACGTGATACTATTCAAAACACGTCATAAAAGACCCAAACTTCACAGATGTATAAAGATTTTGATGAAAGCTTTGGAAAGATTTTATAATATTCATACTCGTATGTTATCATGACTACTCAAACATTGAGATCAAAACACTGAAAATAAAATAGCAGTAAATCAAAATACATAATAATATAAACTAGTTTACCAAACTCAATTCATGGGATAAACGAGCATGTATTTCAAGTTTTGATATTCAGAAGGCGTTGCTTGATTTTTGAACAATTTTATAATGCTCTTCTGGCAGGAGCATTCTCCTGATACTTTTATTTGTTTTTCTTTTTATTTTAATTGGGAGGTGAATGCCATATATGCACTGGGTGTAGGGCTCCCATTCGCACGAGCGACTGGAGTACTCACTAAACGCCTCGCCTGTCAACGTGAGAACATAGCCTTGGAACCGTTTGAAATATAACTTTGGGCCAGGTCTCGTTTTGCTACGCCGTGAAGGGGCTGGGGGAGACCTCCTCTAGTGAGAGGGGAAGAAGGAAAAATAATAGCCAGATAAGCGATCTCCCAGCCCTGAAATTCCCAGCTATTGTGAGCCCTTTAATCTTTTATGTCAGCCCAAACTAAGGTTTGGGAAGTATAGCTATGCTGATCCAAGCATCAACATAGCTATACTATCCAAGGTGAGCTTTTCCTTCTCTCTGTATAGGTCTCGGCACAGCCTATCCCATTTTTTGCACGTAAAAAAATGTGTGGCAGGTGTCTTCTTCCTCTTCCGGGCGGGATCAGTAGTCGGGGACCATGACATACTAATTTTGTAAAGGTAAAGGTGTCAGCAATGTCAAAATCAATATATCGTGGACCAGTAAAACGATCGCAACAACGATTACATGCTGCCAATTCCTTACCAACCAGGTTTTATCGCACATCAGTTTTCCATCAACGCTTCGAACTTGGATATCGGAAGCGCTCTGGAGCGAGGAGTCATGGCTTTTGGTGCCCGTTAGGATTTTACTCCAGAAAACTGAGAAATCCTGAAACATGTTATAGCACATACGCTAGGGAGCTGTTAGTAATTTTTCAGGGTAGCAAACATTTTTGGCGCATGGTCAGAGGGCGAAATTTTTCAATCAGGACAGATCATAAGCCGTTGATGTATAGTTTTGACTAGTGCTTTGAAAAAACTTCTCCAAGCCAAGCCTATCAACCAGAGCTCATTTAAGAATTCACTACGGAAATCTAATACATATCTCGTAGCAGAAATGCTTTCTTGGGTGGAAATAATAGAGGTGGTAATTGACGTCCAGCAGCTGGCAGCCGCTCAGATGAAGGACACAGCATTGGATAGCTTGCTTAAGTTGGAGACAACGCTCGTGTTAGGGAAAGTGCGTGTCGATGGTTTGGACCATGAAGTAGTCTGCAATTTTTTCATGGAATTTATACGACCATGTATTCTCAAAGTTTTGATTTGGTTCACAACGCTGCTCATTCGAGCGAAAAAAAACCAACGGAACTAATTTGAAGGAAACTCATCTGGCCAAACATTCAAAAGGACATCATGCAGTTGGCGAAGACTTTCTTAGTTTGCCAAACTAGCAAAACTTCAGCAATGCCAAGACAATCCCTGTCAGTTTCGCAGTACCTTCATAGAAATTTTAGCATGTTTACTTGGACTTAGGTGAACCTCTAACTCCATTCAATGTCTGCAGATATCTTCTAACGATGATAAATCGTTTTTCGTGACGGCCAGAAATGGTCCCATTGATTGCATCTGATGCTGACAATATCATATCAGCCTTCCTTTGATGCTAGGTCTCACATTTTGGAGCACCAGAAACGATCACAACGGACCAGGAAACTCAATTTGAAGCACGACTGTTTCCAGCCCTGACTCAGTTTTCGGGATAGAGTCACACTCGAACAACAGTTTATCATCCGCAATCCAACGGGTTGGTGGAAGGATGGCACAAAACTTAATGTGTCACAAAGGCAGCGGGTGGACAGAAATCCTGGAGACTGTTCTGTTTGGGCTCAGGGCAGCCTTTAAGGAGGACAATAGTTGCACAGCAGCAAATCTAATATATAGAACTACGCTTCGTATCCCCGGCAAACTCATACTCACCGACCTGAATTCTCCTGACACAACTAAATTCATGAAGTTTCGCTAACAAATGTAAACAATGCAACCCACACCTACAGCATCACAGGCAAACCCAGTTTAATTTTATGGAGCTAGTGTCTTATTCGCATGTTTTCCTTTGGACTGATGCAGTCTGCAAGTCATTAGAGCCACCGTATACGGGACTTTTCAAGGTCGTCAAAAGAATCAGCGGCCGAATATTCAGTATCTAACAAAACGACCGCAAATTTAACACCTCCGGAGAACGCTTAAATACTGCATTTTTGGTACATAAGAAAGAAACCTTTCTGGCTGCAGACTTCCATTCATTCAGCAATCAAAGGCAAATCGTACCTGACACAAGATTATGATGCTAGATACTTGGGAGGGAGTACTGTTGCGGTTGGTGAAATTCAACTGCTCTTTGCTATCCATAATATTTGGCATGGTACTCTTATCGTCGAGGATATAATCTATTTAGTTATGAGTCATTTTGTCTAACCATCAATAAGCTCATGCGTGGCAGCTTGCTGTCGTTCTCATGCAGGTAAATCCAGTTTTTTTAGACGCAAAAGACGCAACGCGGAGAGAGAGAGAGTGGTGGGAACTTGCTCAATGCCCACATCTTTTTATGAATACGAAGATATGAACAGCAAGTTGAGCTTACAATTATATTTGTATTGTTTTTAAGCCACTGAGCCACTGGCTATTCACATTGGAGTTGATATGTAGGCTGTATTTTTCTATTTATTCTCTGTGGAGCATTTCTTTTCCAAATTTGCTGTTGAAGTTTCCAAGAAGTATTTTCTTCACTTTGGTGATCAAACTAAACAAGTTGGGTAGACAGTCCTATGCTCATGTCAGAAGGGTTTTGTACTTAACTTACAAAATGCAGTAACCAGCAACGAATAAAATCATGAAACATGTCAACGACGATTTTATTCGAGAAAATGTGAAATTCGAGGTTCATACTATTATTAACAAAGTTCAACGCATTTTGACTTCTGAGGTATTTGTTATAGTTATACCCATAAATATCTCCTTTGATAATTTTTTCAGATTTTTTAAGATCACGGGTGTCCATTCGCGGGGGGGAGGAAACACATTTTTTATGTATTTCCCCCCCTGTGCCCCAACTGAAGCAAAAACAGTCAGTTTAAGAACTGTTTTGAAAAGCTCTCATAGAGAACTTTCAATTGATACTCATATCGGCTACCTTTCATGAAATTTTTTTTCAGGGGCCACTCTTCTGTACTGTAATCATCGATTCATGGCCTATTTTTTCGAATCCTAGAATGGTTACAAAGCCCTTTTGCTAGAAGCTCTCTCCTGCCTCTTCGACTTGTACTCATCTTCATGATATCTATCACTCCTGAAATTTTCATGCAAATTCTAGCAAAGCTGTAGTGTCTAAGTCGGTAAAAAGCGCATATGGCTCCATAGCCATATGTTTCCATAGTAATACAGGGCATATTGCTCCATAGTAATACAGGAAAATTCAAATCGCTATAACTTCGGTAAATACCATTTGATCTTTATGAAACTTTCAGAAAAGATCAATCTTATAAATAATCATCTGTTTACTAAATTTTATTGAATTTAAGGGTACCATTTATATTTTATTCAAGAAAACGTAAAATCGATAAATCATACTATTACTAACAAAGTTGAGTAAATTTCGACTTCCCATGTATTTGTTGTTGTTGTACTCATAAAGGCCTACATGCATGATTTTTTTCAGATTTTTCGGATGGAAGGTGTCCAATCGCGAGGGGGGGGTACGCGAAAAGTTCGTACATTTCCCCTTCCCCTGCCCCCCTCGGTACTTATAAAGCAATTTTGAAACTTGTTTTGGAAAGATCTCATTGAGACCTTTCCAACGACACCCTACTCGACTACCAATGGTGAAATTTTTTTTTTTGAGGGGTCACCTCCCTATATGGGGAGACCCGCCTTAAACGCCTTTGAAAAATTTTTCCACCCTTGAACTTTCAAGAGGTCACCACTTCTGACCTTTCTACAAAGTTTCATGGCTGTGGCCTCTATAGTTTCGGAGAAAAAGTGCTGTGACATACAGACGGACGGACGGACAGACGGACACAGGTCGTGATTGCAAAAGGATTTTGTATTTTAGTACAAAACCCTAAAAAACACCTTTGCCCGGATAAACGATTGTTTCATCAATCCCAAGGACACATATCTAGTAATCAACGACGTGAATCAACTACCAGAGGCCGATGACATGACGAGTTTTGATTACATAAGTGCCTTTTGCAGAATTCTACTGGGATTTGTTGGATTAACTGGACAAGAGTTCTGTCCGTTTGACACAGTTTTGTTTTAAATGATCCGCGGATTATTGTAGCGTTTAAGGAATATAACCATAGTTTACACAAAAAAAAAAATTCAAAAAAAGACACCAAATATGCAAAAGTGAATCCGAAATTCGCCGAAGAATACAGCTCGCAAATAAAATATTTTATTCAGTTTTGGCGATCTGACTCGAAGATAGTTCATCGTTGCTCAGATTTTGAAATGAGAGGACGCAGTCAATAGACCGAGACAGTTGAAGGCGCTTGCTGCAGGAAGCAAAGGTCCAAGAGGGGCTGTAGCGCTACGGAAAAGGACCCGAACAAATAAGTTGTTGCCCAACAACAATACTCAGCTTAAATCCAGAATTATGTAGGAGAACTAGCACAAAAACGTATTTTTCGTACATTTTGATGGTTGACCAGATGGGAACCCCAAAAGTTCACTGACAGATGTTGAAGGTGGATTGAAAATGGAATAGATTTCGTGGAATTCATAGGGTACCATACGTTAATTGTACAGGGTTATCCATTTCGTGTTTGAGAAAGTATAACCCTGCCATTTGACAGGTGTCAGAATTAAAATTCATTTAAAGCGTGTTTTTTTTAGTTGAAGGCTTGTCATTTAGAAATATGGATCGTTTAATATTCGAAGAATGCGTTAAAATTACTAAATTTTATTATAAAAATGGTGATTCTACTGTATCAACATTTAGGGCTTTACGAGCCGATTACGGTCGACATAATCGACTTACACAGCAAACAATTTCGAATATAGTGAGAAAATTTGAAGAGACTGGATTGGTTATTGATATTGCAAGGCCTGTGCATCATCGAAACATTCGTTCTGCTGAAAATATCGCTGTCGTTGCTCAAAGCCGATTTGTCGATTCCTCGACGTGCTCAACTTTTGGGCTAGTCTTACGGCTCATTGTGGCGGATTTTGCATTTAGATTCGCATCTCCATCCGTAAAAACTCCAACTCACTCAAGAACTTAACCCTTTGCGGCGCTGAGTAGTAGATCTGCATCATACTATCCGAATTAGCAAAATCGTTCAAAGCAACGAATAAAATACCTTCCAACGCGGCACTGCATATCTGCAGCAAAGCATTCTATTGAATTAGTTACCCCACGTTTGTGCTAGACGACGTTTTTTGTAATTTTTGGCCACTACAATTGACGGATCCCTTAGAACCGGTTTGTGTTGTTCGCGCGTAATTTTCGTTGTTTTCGTTGTTATATTGAAAATTTTGATGTGAGATTGCTGCGGAGTAACAATTAGTTATTGGTTTTTGCTAAGAACATGCAATTCAAATGTTTTAGATTGTTTTTAGAGAGATAGTCTCGAATTTCGTTTTGATGCAGTAATGCAACACTGCGCTAAACTGTTATATTTTATTTCTTTTTTCGTGCCCAATATGAGTTTGAGGTTTCCACATTTAGGCTGTAGGCCTTTGTCAACTGTCGAATTGGAAAACATTCTAACCAATGGCAAGATATTGAGGATGTCTTAGACTTTTCAGACAACGACGAAAAAAATGGAAAATCAAAATTTACGCCAAGACTCGGATGAGGAACCCGAAATACGCTTCCTAGAAGATCAGGAAGATGACATCTTGCTACCGAGCTCTGAGACCAGTACTAGCATTACAGTTCAACCATGTGAGATACCGCCTACTATTTCAGTACCCAGTACCAGCTCCAAAGTCAACGCAGCTTCACGAAGCACATGTGATCCAAAACAAATATCATATGGAAAACTAAAAACATAGAGCTGAATGAATCTTCCAAGTTACCAAATGAAATACTGGAACTGCAGACGCCTTATCAGGTATTCTTTTACTCATTAACGAGTACTGACGACATTGTGGATCTCATAAGAGACGAAGCAAATTTGTACAGCGTGCAAAAAGATGCCAGTAAACCTATAAATGCCACAAGCCAGGAAATAAGACGGTATTGAAATTATTTACTTCATGTCCATTATTGCCCTGCCCAATGTTCGAATGTACTGGTCACAGAAATATGGCTATGCCAACGTACGCGAGATAATGACGCTAAAATGGTTCAAGTTTCTGAGGTAAGTACTACACTTGAATGGTAACTCTAAAATGTTACCGTATAATCAGCCAAATTCTGATCGACTTTATAAAATCAGACCAATAACTGAAAAGTTGAATCATAACTTTAGAAAAGTGCCTCTAGAACAACATTTGTCTGTTGATGAACAAATGTGTTCAACCAAAGCACGAAGTGCTCTAAAGCAATATTCGCCAGACAAACACCACAAGTGGGGCTTCAGACTGTTCGTGATTTGTGGTGCAAGTGTTTATAGCTACAAATTTGAAGTTTACAGTGGCTAAGAGAATATATGCGCAGATGACGAGCCTCAATTAGGTGTTACATCTAATGTAGTGGTCCGACTTGTCAGAGAGATTCCTTCCAACCATAACTACCCTACCACCAAAAAAAAAAAAAAAAAAACCATAACTATTGACTGTTTATTTACAATCATTATGCATCGCTACCCTTGATTGAATTCTTGTCACACCGTGGTATATTAACTTTGGGCACCGTTCGGAGAAACCGTATCCCGAACTGTAAATTCCCAGAAGAAAAACAGCAAAAAAAACAGCCTAGAGGCACATCAGCTAAATAGGTTGCAAGTTAAAACGGTATTGACATATCGGTGGTGGCCTGGAGAAATGATAAAATTGTGGATCCAGCATCCAACTTTGCTGACGTAAGTAGATTCGACAGGTCGCAAAAGTAATAAATCAATGTTGAACGGCCCTATATTGTGGCAGAATATATCGGCACATGGATGGTGTAGACCTCATGGACTCCGTAACGGATGGTTATAAAATTAGACTTCAGGGCGAACGTTGTTTTATAAGGCTCTTTTACCATTTCCTGGACATGGTCATGACTAATTCTTGGCTATTGTATAGAAGAATTGATGCTGACACGGAAAATAATGTCAAGGTGCTAAATCCTGCTGATTTTCGACTAGAAGCTGCTGAAACTTTAGCCAAATATAAAAGGAAGAACCGGTTGAAGCGCACTAGCGATGTAAAAGAACTCATCCAGGACAAAAAGAAAAAGGGGCCTTGTCAGCATATCCCGCTAAAAGATATCAGATTTGATTAGTTAGGGCACTGGCCTGCTTGTCCCGACAAAAGGCTTCGGTGCAAATATCCAGGATGTACTGGAGCAGCCCAAACGGAATGTGAAAAGTGTGGCGTAGCCTAATGTTTTAGTAAAAATAATAACTGTTTCCGTCTTTTCCACAGTTCATGAATATTAAGATGTTTTTAAACGACGATGCAAATCTGCATTTCAATGTTTTTTTTCAAAAGCAAATACCTTTTCTTACATATAATTTTTTTTTACTATTCTTACCAATATTATATCGCTCATCTTAACAAATTTTCAATTACAAAAAACAAAAACACATTTTTGCGCCATTAAGGGTTAAGCCTCAAGACCATACACAACGGAGAATGTTTGCGAATTGGGTGATTGAACAACAAGCCATTGATAACGATTTTTCGAACAAAATTTTCTTTAGTGATGAGGCTCATTTTTCACTCAGTGGTTACGTAAATAAACAGAATCGACGCATATGGGGCTCTCAAAATTCTCAGGTGATCGCAGAAAGGCCTTTGCATCCGGAAAAAGTGACCGTTTGGTGTGCATTATGGTCTGGTGGTGCTGTTGGCCGGTATTCTTTTTGAAACCGACCATGGAAGAGCTATTACAGTCAATTCTGACCGCTATGGACGGATGTTAACTAATTATTTTTGGAGAGAAATTGAAGATTATGATCTGGAGAACATGTGGTTCCAACAGAACGGAGTCACAAGCCACACAACACATGCTAATCGAGCATTTTGCAAGAGAAATTTCCAGGACGCGTAATTTCGAGATTGAGTGATGTCAATTGGCCCGCAAGATCCTGCGACCTAACACCTTTGAAATTCTTTTTATGGGGCTATATGAAAGATCGTGTTTACGCAAACAATCCTCAAAATCTTGAGCAATTGAAAACCAATATTCGTGAAGTTATGGCCAAGATATTGCCGGAAATGTGCCGAAAAGTCATTAAAAATTACTTCAAAAGGATTGGGGCCTGTAAGAGGTACTGTGGAAGACATTTGAATGATGTTGTATTTCTTGTATAATGGCAAGGTTCAATCTTTATATTGAATAAAAAATTTCGTTTCCATCTGAATATTTCATGTGTTTTCTTCAGCTTTACTTTCCCAAGCGTAAAATGGATAACCCTATACCTTTAAGGCGCAACTAAGACTTCTCGCACGAATTTCGGTCCTATTTCAAGCTCTTCTCCATCAAGGGATGAATTTGAACATTGACTGTCGCAACTATTATTATTTATACTGATTAACCAAAGTGATTTCATAGCTTACTTCCATTTTCAACTGCAATATTCTTTCAAAAAATGTTCGAAGCCTACAAATTAAATGTTTTCCATTTGCATGACTATGCGAGTATGCAAATTTTATGTTTGAATTAATTTATATAAAAAGTATGGAGAATGAAGAGATTAAACTCACCATACTGATTTCCCGCTTTGGCGACCAACTCATACAAGATATCACGTTTCAGTCCTGTTATGCTTACACTTGTTCCTTGAACGTCCAAACGATTTGTACCAATTGAATTCACTTTAGTCACTAAATCATCAATATCGCTTTCAGCTTCATGATAGAATATCCGATAGCCATCGACAACATGTGGATTCTTCAATGGTGGATCCCATCTGTTCAAAGTGTATAAGAAATAAGGATAAGTTTCGTAATAATATGTACATAAATATTTTGTTAACAAAAATGTTGAGCTTGTAGACTCCATAAGTACTCGTAATTGTTTCCAGAATGTTTGCTTTTCTAGATTTGGTTCAGAAATATACAAAAACTAAAAATAAATCTGGTCGCTACGCTCTGGTGTATTGTACTCTGAACAAACCTTAAGGATATTTGTGATTTCAAATACAGAAAAAAAAAAATTTTTCAAAGCAAATAGTGAATAAGTTTACCATGAGGTAAAGGAAAATTTTAATAAAATGATACAGTTGGAGGAAAGTCAATAGCTAAAATTCTGGAAGAGAATATTTTGAAATTCTAAAATAAGCTCGACGTATTTTCTTGCGCAAAAAAATCTCTTTTTAGACATTACTCACCTCACTAACACTTCACTATCGGATACAATTGTGGCAGCCAGATTTAGTGGTGGTCCTGGCAAACGATCTCGATTCGATTGGAAGCATCCGATAATTGTTCTGGTATGTTGCAGCGCGCAAATTCCTCCCGTACTTATAGGCTCGCCACGACACCAATTCAAACAACGTCTTGGTACATCCTGACTAGCACAGCACATCCTGTGATCCGATCCGTCTGCTGCACATTTCATCAATTTATCAAAGTCAACAATACACTCAGGACGATCTATCACTGCATCTATGTCTACGTAGAAGCTACAGGCTGCCATGCATGGTGTCGAAACGTTCTGA
This sequence comes from Odontomyia ornata, assembly GCA_963969285.1. Taxonomy (NCBI): domain Eukaryota; kingdom Metazoa; phylum Arthropoda; class Insecta; order Diptera; family Stratiomyidae; genus Odontomyia; species Odontomyia ornata. The sequence continues at coordinate 35,761,107 of OZ017741.1, forward strand.
TTTATACAGCATTCGGAAATGTTATGAACGGCAGGAGTGTTACGTATCCTGACAGACACGGGAATCGTGGCAGACCCCAAAGCATTTTCCGCGTGACAAAAGTAGTCACCGACATCACTTGCCTGAAGCTTGGATATATGCAAATTCATTGTGTAAGTTGACGAGTCCGATTCGTCCTTAATCAGAGACATGTCGTAATTGCCGCCTTGGATGACTGGCACCCGACCATCATGATCTCGCCAAAAGATTACTTTTGGTGTAGGTTTCGCTCGAACCGTACATTTCAAATCAACTTCCGAGCCCAGATAGGCAACAACAATTTCATGCGCTTCCACTCGTGGAGGATCTAGAAACATAAATAAAAGACACGACAGAGGAAAAGAAAAGAGGATTAGAGTCAAGTTAATTGATTTATTTTGCATAGTCTACATCTAAATCTATTTATCTGAACAAACACAAATTCCGTCGAATTTTCATTAGAGAATTTCAAGCTGGCCCACTTGAATGGCAAGAGAGAAAATTCTGTGAAACAATTTACGAAAAGACTTGGTGCTTAATGTCCTTTACGATTCGGCTAATGCACTCTGAGTTCGTTTAAATCTGAACAATAAGATGAATATAATTGACCTGAACTTAATTAAGCATCGTTTCAGATAGCCAAGATTTATGTCTGAGCTTAAGTCTAATTAACCGAAAAAACAATAAACATGCAGACAACTACTTAGGGATACAACTTCAACATGAGCAAAGTTATTTATTGGTTTAAGTTTCAGTAAAAGTGTGGGGAAGGTTAAGAACTTTTTGGGAATGAATAAGGAGGGTATGCTTACTTATAAAAGTTTTAGAGCTATTTGTTCACGCGTTGAATGAATTGTTGCATAATAGTTTTTGAATAATCCAAACATTGTTAATTTGATCAATTGAAAATTCATTACATGTTTTACATGAAAATTCATTAACAATTTTAACAGAACATTGTGCAACATTGCTTTGTATCTAGAAACTGAAGCAGAAAACCTCTCTTTAAAAAGAAGGTTGGAAAAGACGAAAATGAAGAGCGGGAATCATTTTTGTTGCGAGCGAACGAATACCTCCTATGTACGCACGCTTTATCAATGAAATTATACAAGCAAGCACATACGCCCATTGTTATCAAAGCATATACTTGTCGTACAATGTATATAGGATACATATCAAGGCTCCCGGGGAGAGATCTTCATGTATGACACTTACCTGCTACTATAACTATCTTCACTAAATCAACCATGGAAAGAGTTAACTTCAAAGAATTAATTTTATTTCACTGTTCATTTTTCAAACATCTAGATTAAAACCGAATTTATTAATTACATTTTCACTTATTTAATTATTTTAAACTTGTATAAATGTTGAGTGAAGCGCTTTTTACTTCACTTGTCGCGCTTCACAGGTGAGCCCCAGCCTGTAGGGGGAATCAACTTGACGTGCTAATGGTTCGGGGTGGTCACTAGGCGTGGAACGCAAAAAGGCCGGTTGAGGTTAGCGGTGCAAGCCAACACCTCACTCCTCACCGTTTTGCTGGTTACTATATTTTACGATACCTCCGTTTAGAACTTAAGCCGCGAATACTTTAAATGATGTAGACAATAATTGGGCTGGACTGAACAAGACTGCTGGACTTGAACAAGACTGCTCTTCAGTACTCCATCAAGTGTTTATATATGCTCTTCCATATTTCGCCGAAATTTGCCGAATATACAACATGTGAGCTCCCATTCCACGGAAGTTCTTACTCTCCGTCTCGTTTGTAGACTTCTACGACAAAATTGGGGAAATCGAGCGAGGGAGAGCTTTTGTTTCATGTTGTGACTCTCTCTCTCTCTCTCTTTGGCTTTACTTCGCTGGAAGCAGACCCCAAAGCTTATGTGCTTGATCCTAATGAAGCTTATCACATACGTATGAAGTAAATTTCGGATTGATCTTTGCACATATCCATTAGACGACAAGTATATGCTTTGATAACAATGGGCGTATGTGCTTGCTTGTATAATTTCATCGATAAAGCGCATATACATAGGTGGTATGTGTTTGCTCGCAACATTCTGAAGAGAATTAAATCTGAATGTGACTCACAAAAAAACATTAGCAAAGTTGTAACGAACGAGTCCCGGAAGCTAGAGAAGTTCTTAGACCGTATTGGACATTACCAGTGGAGCTGGTTAACGGCTGAAAAATAGCAGAAGACCAAAGAAGAGCTGAGGGCTAAGTCTACTGAGGAAGTGTAGATAGCTCCGCCACCAAACACCATCAAAATAATTGCCTCTAGCCCAATCGAAGGAGACCGGGATAAAAGAGGGAAAGAAGAGGCACTTGATGCGCATGAAACGTTTAATCAAGGGGTCTAGACAGTGCTGATAAAAGCAACTAAGGAAGCCGCCCAAAAACGCCTTCAAAATTTCCCAGAAAATAAAATTATCATTTGATGAATTAAAAACTCGTTAGATATATGAGAAGAACATTCATTAAAATTTTTTTCATCATCATGGTACCCTGACAAAACTGGTACTGCTACCATCTTGGTTCGGAGCAGTGCTGATTTTGTAGTGGAGAACAATGGATGGAGGGATGGTTTCATATGGGTTCCGTATTCCGGGACTAAATTCGTTAGGGTGCACTTAACACCGAATAAACCGAAACCATTGTGGCAGCCCAGAGACAACTACCACTAGAGATGACATGAGCAATCAAGTGCAGCAACAGCAACCAATGCATAGCACGCAGTCATTCATGCAGTCGGTCAGTCAGTAACACGCGAGCAAGCAGCAAGGCATCTGTCATTGACAACCATAAGCGAATAAAGAGTTTTATATAGTTTTACCTGTGTGATCTTTCATTTCCGCAGTGCGGACAAAGTCACACGCTAAACTGGTGACCCCAGACATAAAAGAGGACACGTACTCAGCATTAGAGAAACGACAGGCTCTCAAAATGACATCTGAAGACGAAAACTTCAGGGATGCAAGCGAAGGCGAGCACGAGGAAAAACTCCAATCCGCAGAAATCTTCAAAATCACCGCTTGTAAGCTGCCATCGTTCTGGCAGGCGCATCCGGCATTATGGTTCGCGCGTGTAGAAGCTCAATTTCGATCGTATCGAATAATTAACGATACATCAAAATTTGACAAAGTGATTGGAGAGTTAGAAATGGCCGCACTAGCACAAGTGGCGGACATAGAAGAAAATCCGCCAACGACAGGGAAATATTTTGCCATCAAAACACGTCTTTTATCCGCCTTCGGGCAAAGTCATGAAGAACAAATTCGCGAGCTGCTTCACGGCTTGGAATTGGGTGACCAGCGTCCATCGCAGCTTCTCCGCAACATGCAACGCATCGCGAAAAACGGAGTGCCGGAGGCGTTCTTAAAATCATTGTGGTTGGAACGACTACCGGCAGAAATGCGAGCAATATTGGCGGGTTCCAGTGCCGTAGCCCTGGACGAACTTGCGGCGGCAGCCGACCGCATTGCCGAAATCAACAAAACCAACATATGCTCCGTGACAAAATCTACTATAAGCGAATGCGCCAGTACAACGAACACATCAGCGGATCTGCAATTGCGAGACGCATTGGCAGATGAAATATCGGGTATGCGCGCGGATTTTCGTCGAATACAAGAGAAGAGACAAGGCGAGCAATGGCGAACAGACATATCGCGACGCAGCCCACATCGTAACAATCCAACCCTCTGTTGGTTCCACTCTCGTTTTGGAACCAGAGCAAGGAACTGCGTACAGCCGTGTTCTTTCAAGTCGGGAAACGCAAAAGGTCACTGACGGAACAGGCGCTGATCAGTGACACAGGAAGCAATCGCCTGCACGTTTACGATAAAGAAACAAAAGTACAGTTTTTAGTGGACACGGGGGCGAAACTATCCGTACTTCCTCGGAAATTCAAGCAAGGAGCTAACCCGACAGGCTACAAATTGTACGCTGCAAATGGGTCGGAGATAAATACGTTCGGGGAGAAGCTTCTCAAAATAAACCTGGGTCTACAACGGACGTTCACCTGGAAATTCCGTGTGGCAGAAGTATCGCGGCCAATGCTAGGCGCTGACTTCCTCAGACATTATTGTCTCATGGTGGACCTAAGGAACAAAAGATTAATTGACTCCACGACGCTTCTATCAACCCCCGGGCAAATTCGTTATTCAAACCAACCGGCTATAGCGACAGTGTGCGGAACAAGCAAATTCCACGAATTAGTGAGAAAATATCCCGCGCTCACCAACCCAGCAACACTCAAAGTGAAAATAAGTCACGGAGTGCAACACCACATAATCACGAAAGGCCCCCCGGCTTTTGAACGGGCACGTCGTTTGGCACCGGACAAATTAAAAATTGCCCAGCAGGAGTTCGAGTACATGCTCGACAAAGGATTTTGTCGTCCATCGTCAAGCCCATGGGCAAGCCCCTTACATTTGGCACAGAAAAAAGGAGGTTGGCGTCCGTGCGGCGATTTCCGTCGACTAAATGCGGTTACACAACCCGACCGCTATCCACTTCGACACATCGAGGACATAATGGCAGACCTCGCAGACAAAAGAATATTCACAAAACTGGACTTAGTACGCGCATTCCACCACGTGCCAATTGCGGAGGACGATATACCCAAGACGGCGGTGATCACACCGTTCGGGCTCTATGAATTCGTGGTCATGACTTTTGGCCTGCGAAACGCCGCCCAATCGTTCCAGCGATTTATGGACGAGGTACTGAAGGGGTTAGATTTTTGCTGGTGCTACATCGACGACATCCTGATCGCATCACGAAACGAAGAAGACCATTTCGAGCAGGTGAAAGTAGTGTTGGAGCGACTTACCAAATTCGGAATTGTTATAAACATTGCAAAGTGTGTTTTTGGCACCACCAACATCGAGTACCTCGGACATAAAATAAGTAAAGATGGAATCAGTCCCCCAGAATCCCGCATCGAAGCGATACGGAGATTTAAGAAACCCGAAAATGTTAAAGAGCTACGAAGGTTTCTCGGAACACTTAACTTTTACAGGCGCTTCATCAAGAACGCAGCAAACCTTCAAGCACCGCTGAACGAATACGTGACCAACACGAAAAAAAACGACAAGACGCCAATAAGATGGACACCCAAGGCAAACAAGGCATTCGCAGACTGCAAGGAATCATTGGCGAAAGCAACTCTTCTCGTACATTTTAAAAAGAACCAACCTTTGTCACTGGTTACAGACGCATCGGATATTGCAATTGGTGCCGTCCTACAACAACTTCAGGGTGACCGTTGGCTGCCATTAGCCTTTTTCCAGCGCAAGCTCTCGGGTACAGAGAAACGGTACAGCGTCTATGATAGGGAACTGCTCGCCATCCATGACAGCATCAAGCATTTTAGACATTACCTGGAGGGCAGAGAATTCTCCGTCCAAACTGATCACAAACCCCTGACGTACTCATTCCAAAAAAAATCCGAAAAGTCATCACCGCGTCAAAGTCGACAACTAAGCTTCATTTCGGAGTACACCAGCAACATAGTTCACATCCAGGGGGAGAAGAACAAAGTGGCCGACGCATTGTCAAGAATCGAGACAATCAGCCTACCCACGGTGATCGATGCTAAGGAGTTCATCCGAGAGCAACAGGAGGACCAGGAGCTACAAGCGCTGGTAAAGGATAACAAAACGTCACTTAAATTGAAACGCCAACCCTTCGGAGACCAGGGAGAAATCGTTTGTGACACGTCCACGGGGTTAGTTCAACCGTATGTACCAGAAACACTTCGCAGACACGTCTTCGATACATATCATGAACCATCGCATCCCAGTGGACGCGCAACGTGCAAAGCGATCGCTCGAAAATTCGTTTGGATCAAAATGAACAAAGACGTGCATAATTGGGCTCGGTGCTGCGTACCCTGCCAACGCTCTGAAATTGCAAGACACACCGTTAACCCAATTCAACCATTTGCGATGCCAGACGGCAGATTCCAGCATATACACATAGACATCGTGGGGCCAATGATTCCTTCCAAGAACTTCAAGTATTGTTTGACGATGATGGACAGATTCTCTAGGTGGCCAGAAGCAGTTCCAATACCGGATCAAACAGCAGCAACCGTTGCAGAAGCATTTTTCTCAGGCTGGATTTCACGGTTCGGCGCGCCACGCACAGTGACAACGGATCAAGGAACTCAATTCGAATCCGCTCTTTTCCGAGCGCTTGCAAATCGAATGGGATGCGAAAGAAATCGCACAACTCCTTATCACCCCGCAGCGAATGGGATGCTGGAGCGCTGGCACAGATCGCTCAAAGCCGCTATAATGTGCCACGAGCAGAACCCCGCATGGGCCGACGTATTACCAACCATTCTACTCGGATTAAGGAACAGCTACAAGGACGACATCGGAGGATCGAGTGCAGAAATCTTATATGGAACAACACTCTCGCTTCCAGGAGATTTTATAGCAGCTGGAGACAATCAAATCGAACCACACGCGTTCATTGAGCAGCTACGGGAAACGATGCGGACACTTCGTCCAGTACAGGCGGCGCATCATTGCCAGCGAAAGATATTCCAAAGCAAGGACCTGCAATCGTGCACCCACGTGTTTCTTCGGGTAGATGCAAATCGAAAACCCCTTTCGCAACCATACTCCGGACCACATAAAGTGGTAAATAGATTATCGCAGGTCGTGTATACAATCGAGGTCAACGGGAAGAGAATAAACGTTTCAACCGAACGCCTAAAACCGGCATTCTTGGAGGCGACCGCATACAAAGGAAGAAACGCTTCGACACCCACAACCGACTCATCAATCACACCATCACAAAATCCAGCGGTCAACAGGACTCAGTGGACGCCAATCAACACACCTCCCAGAGACATTATCCGAACCTACCCTCCAGCTCCAGCACGGGCTTCCGCACTCAGGGGGGAGTATTGTGGCAGCCCAGAGACAACTACCACTAGAGATGACATGAGCAATCAAGTGCAGCAACAGCAACCAATGCATAGCACGCAGTCATTCATGCAGTCGGTCAGTCAGTAACACGCGAGCAAGCAGCAAGGCATCTGTCATTGACAACCATAAGCGAATAAAGAGTTTTATATAGTTTTACCTGTGTGATCTTTCATTTCCGCAGTGTGGACAAAGTCACACGCTAAACCATCTTTCTAAGCCAAGCTTAATGCTTTGGAGGACGTAGTTTCAAATGCAGATGGCCACTTACGCATTGGGGGAGACTTCACTACAAAAGCGATCAAATGGAGTATGCATTAAGCTAATTCGCGGGAAAAACGAGTCCTAGAAATGGGGTTAGGACAGGACTCTCTTGCTGAACACCAGCGATGCGACAATTTTCTACCGTGTAGGTTGTGAAAGAGCCATACCCGACGTCAAATTTGTGTCGGAGTCCTTAATACGGAGGGCATACAATTAGAGAACATTAGAGGAATACTCAGCTAATAATCATCAATACATTCTGCTTTAGCTCCATGATGATGTTTTCCAATGCTCGTGCTCTTGACCTTCCACAATTGGTTGGAATATTGGGGTGATGGGCGTTGAGGGGGTTCATAGAGGCGTTCATCGCAGGTGCACTGTTACTGAGAACTAATGAGCTAGCAGCTCAAAATGTGGTTTACTCAACTATGAGCATCATCACGCCTACATGTAGCAGTTCTATGTTCCGCCAGAGACCTCGGGACGGCAAGCCTGCATTATACTGGTGGTCGACTGAAATTGCTGAAAAGCAAGGGGAATATCACAAGCTTCAACGTGACGCTCAACGGGCACGGAATTGCGACGAGGAGTGCAACCATATAGCAGCATATGCCGTCTTGAACACCAACAACTGCAGAAGGAGTTCTGGTTAACGAGAGTATTCTTGGACGAAATTACTCCTTGGGGAGTACCACACTACGTACTCGACGAAGCAGAGGTTTTTGCAAAGCACTGATCATGACTTGGCAACGATCTCTGGATTACGAAAAGGATATCATCATTTGGACATAATTACATAGCACGACACTGCCAAGGTGACACTCATGCTCCAATCGAAATATCATACCGTCTCCATCCCGGCAAGGCTTGGCAGGCTTTGGAGTGCGTTCGAAATTCACACTGTTGAGGTTCGGTTGGGAAAGACTACCGATTAACGTTGCTCTGACTCTAAGCATTTGACCCTAAAACGGCTTGTGCTAGCCCTCGCGTTGCCTTCTTATTCTGGAAGCTTAATCACGGGACCAAAAAGACAACTTTAGTCACGAGCAATAATTGTGGCTCCAAGTGGGGGCCCAATCAAACTGGAGCAATTTCAACCAAAAAATCTAAAAATTAATGAAAAAAATCAAAACAAAATGAGTATAATAATATCAACAACGACGTTTGCATCACCAGCTACAGTCACGATGTTAACAGCACACCGAGTATGGTACCAACGACGACGAATACAACGATAGTAAAGACGGATAAAAAACAGCGAACACCGGATTGCCATGTCCAAATTTAAATTATCGCAAATGATGCGAATGCTAGAGCATCCCAAAAAGGAAGAGCGGGAAATTCTGCAGGACGCACAAGATGTTTGCGCGGTGTGGAGTATATGTATATATAAAGAATATCGAGAATTCGATGGTTACTGCTGCAACCACTACTAGAACAATTGAAATAAGGATAAGTGCCGAAATAATTAGGAACCATCCTGAAGTCCACAAAGCCATCATGGCAGACAAAAAAAGGAGTGGCCATTTCACCGCTACCGTCAAAGATGTGGCCGAAGTCCGAAAGGAGGTCGCAAACTACGATTGCGGTTCAGCGACATCAAGAAGAAAGGCTGATCCGAAAAGTGTGAGCGTTATAAAAAGAATGAAATCTGCATGCATCTCACAAAAAATCAGCAAGAGTATAAAGAATGGATTCCTTGAAATAAAGGAGCTCCTAGGCTGCATAGGGCATCATCAGAGGAGCTGGTTAAATGCCAAAGAGGATTAATAGGCCAAAGAAGGGCAGAAGGCTATAAAAACATTAACAGCTAAGCCAAAATGGTATAAACAGGTAGTTCCACCATTAACCATCAATAAAAGAACGGCGTGTAGTCTAATCGAAGGAAATCGGGATAAAAGTATGAAGAAAGAGACACATAATGTGCGTGGAACGCTAAACAAGGGTTTCCAGATAGTAATAACAAAATGAGTGAAGAAAACCACAAAAAAACTCCTTCAAAAATGGCTAGAAAATAAAGTCCGCAGGGACGTTCAGCAAGAAAAAGACCTGACGCAAAGCAGGAGAGAAAAAACCATGACAAAAACCTCGAAAGCAAGTAATGTCTCGTAAAACCTCAAGATGGCCGATCCTCCACAGAAGTGTTGTGGAATATCAGAGGAAATTTAAGGCCCAAAGAGACCAGTACTGCCACCCCAACCTGATAGGGCGATATACTGGTCGAAATTCAGAGGAGAGGCCGATAATAAAGAAGTATTCTGTGACGTAGTACAGAAAGTCCTCAGCTAAAACGCAATTGTATCGCCAGTTTGGGCAGAATCAAGGCAAGGCTGATACTAAAAAACCGTAGGCGACAACGCATGACCACAACAGTAACCACTTTTTGAATCAGTGTTACAAACCAGTATACCCTATGTATACTGGTAAGAACTGGGAGCTCAACTTGATGCGTATCCTATATACAACATCAAGGCTCCCGGGGAAAGAACTCACTGTACCACCACTTACCTGCTACTCTGTCCATTTAATACCAGAACACCAAAGACGAGAGTTACATGTTTAAAGAATTTAGTTTTATTTTATGCTGACATTTTAAATTAATTACTTTTACATTTCTTTAATTATTTTTAACATCTATCCATACTGGGTGAAGCCCTTTTTTTGCGAAGATGTCTGGGAAATAAAAACAATAGAGAAGGATTAGCTGATGGTGGCTACGCAGCGTAATACGCAATCAAGTCGAAGGAGGTTCGCGGCTTGAGCCAACACCTCACCATCTAACTAATCAGCGAAGATATTCCGCAGTTGCATCAGAACTATACTTTCGAAAGTACGAACGGATTACACACCGACTGGCTCGAACAATTGCTTTTCTTTTGTTATCACTACTCGCCGCTTCTCGCTCGATCAATTGCTTTTAAACGATTCTCCGGCCTCAATTCGCCCTAAATTTGCTGAGTAGTCGAAACGTGCGCTCTCGTTCCACGAAAGCTTCTTCCTCCGCGCTCCGTCTCACTTGCTCGCATGGTGAAACTTTGCGGCGAATCGGCGGAATTGGAGAAATCAGGCGAGGAAAAGCTTTTGTTTAGCTTTTCTGTTCTCTTCACAGTGTCGCTGGAAGCACACCCCGAAGCTTCTCATGTACATAGTCGTCGTCGTCGCTTATGTTATGGCTTATGTAAAGCGCATTATGAAGTCTTTTCGCTTGTCGTTGGTCGACAAGTACATATTTTGATGACAATAGGCGTATGTGCTTGACCGTATAACACTTGGTGGAGTGCGAATGCTTAAACGATTGTCGACATTTCTATAAGCACACCCCGAAGCTTCTCATGTACATAGTCGTCGTCGTCGCTAATGTTATGGCTTATGTAAAGCGAATTATGAAGTCTTTTCGCTTGCCGTTGGTCGACAAGTACATGTTTTGATGACAATGGGCGTATGTGCTTGACCGTATAATACTTGGCGGAGTGCGAATGCTTTAACGATTGTCGACATTTCTATATAGCATAACAACAGGACAAATAAGCATAGGGTAGGTTGTCTGCAGGATACAACAAACCGCAACATATTTTCAATACTTCAAATGCCTCGGTTATGGTTACGGTACAGAAGTATGGAAAGGTCCCGATAGGAATTCTCTATGCTAAAAATGTGGTGGAATAGGACATAAAAGAAAAGAGTGTACAAAGGAGGCACACTGTATCTTTTGCAAGGATTTTGACCCAAGACTGAATCTAAGGCACTTACTGAGATCAGGAAAATATTGGATTTTCCAGAAAGTCCTAGCCATGGCAAAATCAGACATTCGATGACCCTGTAGGATAACCTATGCCAACGTTCAACCTACTTAGGCAGTTTGCGAGAGAGATGTAGGACAAACTATGAAAATGTTCAACCGCCTAAAAACCTACTTAGGCAGTTTGCGAGGGAGAGGCTGTTGAGTGAGCAGTCATCATCATCTATGGCATAACAACCCTGTGCCTCTAGAATTAATCTCCTCAGTTTTGCGGCCTTATCCGCCAGTTGTTCACTTCCAACAAGATCTGCTGTTAGCTTCTATCGTGTCTTCTCATTAAGTCCTCGGTCTTCCCGCGGACGTTTATCTTGTGCTCTACCTTTTAATGTTCTTTTGGGTAGTTGGTTATCTTCTATTCTTTCTAGATGCCCTGCACATTGCAGATTACGTAATTTTACGCACGAGAAAACAAGTGGATTATCAAATAGTTCAAACAAATAATCGCTGTAACAAAGTCTCCACTCTGTTCCTTGTTTCACTGGCCTATAGATTTTTCAAAGAATTTTGCGTTCAAATACGTCTACTGCCTTTTCGGGTTCACTCTTAAGGGTCCGTATTTCACTTCCATATAATATCACAGGTTTGACTAATGTTTTGTAAATGTGGAGCTTATTTAGCCTGTGCACCACTCTGGAGCTAAGCGTGGTTAGTACGGTGTAATAGGTTTTATTTGCGGCATTTATGCGATTTCGAATCTCATCCTTTTCGGCACCTCTTCTATTTAGGTTAGCTCCAAGATAAATTAAATTGCCTACACTTTCAAGTTTATAGTTGCCTATGGTAAGGTGTTGTCAAACTGGAGTTTTCTTCCTCGTTTGAGTCATGAATTTGATTTTCGTTTCATTAATTCATAGGCCTATTTGGTTTGCTTCAGATTCTAGGCTCAGAAATGTTCCCTAGGCATTTAAAGTTGAATGTGCCATAATATTGACGTCATCAGCATATGCTACCAATTTTATGAACTTGTACATTAGTGCAACCTAGGTTTCAACTGACGTCTTCCTAATGACGTGTTCCAACGCAATATTGAAGAGCATTAGGAAAAGTCAGTTGCCTTGTTTTAAGCCTGATTTGATTATAAAAGTGTTCATTGGTCAACCGTTAACTTGAGCTGGGGTTTTGTATTTAGCATCGTGATCTTGATCATGTAGAATAGTTTTATGGGGGCCCAAAAAGTCAAGAATTATTTTGTACATTGCTGAGTGAGCAGTACCACAATAAAACTTCTGCATAATGGTATCCTGATGAAATTGTTACTTCCGCTATCTGTCTTTGAAACAGTCATTTCCTAGAGGAGGGCTGTGGATGGAGGGATGGTTTTATGTGGGTTAGCTGCTCAGAAACCACCTTCTTTAGAGTGTATCTAACGCTGAGCGAATCGATATTTACTCTACGAGCCAAGCTTAATGCTTTTGGAGGGCGCTGCCCCGAACGCAGATGCCCTAAGTGCTCGTTGGGGGGGACTTCAACGCTAAAGCAATCGAAAGGGGCATACCTTTAACAGATCTACGGGAAAAATGAATCATAGAAATGGTGGCCAGGATAGCACTTGTCGTGCTAAATACCAGAATTACGCTGATTCTCCGCAGTAGTGGCACTGAAGGAACCATATCGGACGTGAAATTCGCCGAAGTCTTTATTGCGGTGAAAACACAATTTAAGAGTATTAGAGGCAGTGATAATCAGTACACTTTGCTTGATATCCGTGATGTTGAGTTCCGACGTTCATCTTCTCAAATTTCCTAAAATGAATGGAATATTGGAAGGATAGACATCGAGAAGTTCGTCGAAATGCTGACAGCAGGTGCTCCCCTGCAGGATGATTCGCAGGGGACAGAAGAACTGGCAGCTAAAGATGTGATGAGCTCAATTATAAGCATCATCATAACTAAAAGCGCTTCTATGCTCCGTAGAAAACTCCGGCATGGGAAGCTCCCATGCCGGAGTTTTTTGGTGGCCCTAATATTGCTGAAAATTGAAAAGAGTGTTACAAGCTTCGGCATGAGGCTCAATGAGCACGGAACCAGTACGAGACATGCAACTGAATAGCAGCATATAGGTCGGCCAGGAAATACCTTCGCAGACTGGTTAACAATAAGGCTCGCTGCTAGCAAGATCGAGTCGACAATGTGAACAAGGATTTGCGGGGCCTTGGCTACAAGCCAGTCATGTGGAAACTTGATGGCCCACGAAATCGCCTTGCATACATGAAGCGGAAAATACGGACAAGATAGTGCGGAGACTTATCACCGTCTATCCCGTCCGTGTTGACGCTGCCCACAATGAAACAGCAATCAAGTGCCCACTCTTCACATAGCCAGAACTGGAAGAGGCGGTCCAATCATTGAAAGCTTGAAAGGCTCCGGACTCAGGTGGTGTTCCAGCTGAGGTGTTGCAACTTGTCTATCACCATTGTTCTAGCTTACTGCTCAGCATATTCAACGTTTGCCTACGGGACGGAAGGTGGCCAAGCTTGTGGTGATTATCAAGAGGAAGGGAAATTCCAGATCGCCGTCTGCATACCGTCCGTTATGTATGCTAGACACTGCTAGGAAAGTGATAGAGAAACCTATCAAGGGAAGACTCATTAACGCGATTCATACTGCTGGGGACCTATCTTCTCGGCAGTACGGCCTTAGATGCCATTGTAGAGGTGGTGAGCGTGGTCCAAAATACAGAGGCACAGGAACACTCTACGTTAGGAATGCCTTCTACTCTACTACATGGGTGGATATTCTTGATTGGCTTGAGGGCCCTTTTACAGCTCCAGAATATCTGATGCAGCTTCTGAGTGACTACCTTAAGGACCCAAGCCGAATTTATGACACGGCGCAGAGTCTATGAAGGATAAAAGTTCTATTGGGTATTTTCCAGAGATCTATCTTTGGCTTATAGATATGTGAAAATTGTCTTACAACAGGCTACTGAAACTGGAGATGCCAGATGAGGGGTATGCTGATGCACCGAGTGAGAGACTGGATGACAACTTGTGGCTTCAGTCTAGCACTGGAGAAAACTAAAATCATTACAAATGGCGCTCAATGTGGGGCCAGAAACATCCTAAAGGGGGAAAAGATTTGCGTCTTTTGACGATTTGGTTTTATACGGAGGATGTAAGGTACTGCTGTAATAGAACCCCACGGACAAGTGTAATGGATTTGTGTTAGACACCAGTTCAGTCACTTCACGTGAGTTGTAGCTTCCACTCTCCTTTGTTTTATGTTTTTTTCCCGCGACGGACTCCTTCCGATGTGTCGTCCCAGGGTAAAGCATGTAAAAACCTTCGTTTTTCTTGGTGGGAACTGTCACCCAGATGGGTTCCTCCTATCTGCCCAAGCTCTTAAAAAATAGAAGGTTACCTTGCCTTTATGTTTCGGTAAGATTCTAACCATCTTTTTATGCATGACAGATGAGTGGTTTCGGTTCGACTTTCGGTGGCGTATGCTGGAGTTGCGAAGCCCAGAATGCTTCCACACGTCCGGATTTCTTTGATCGCGTACAAAGCTTGTTACGGTAAAGCTATCATTCATCTTGTCGAGTCAATTAACGTAGATAAGAGACGGTCTTTGTAATGTACTTGGGGTTGGGGGATAAATTTTAAAATCTGCCAAGAGCACGCTCTTTTTGGCAGGTCACCATTCGCTCTCATTTCCTTATGGAGGAGTCGGCGCTGTTGGAAAGGAAAGAGTCCACTGAATAAAGTTTTTTCGATAGATTATTTTAGCTCGCCACTATCGGTCACTGAAGTATACTATTTAAGTTTTTTATAGTTAGGAGCAGTTTTTTTGTATACAACTATGCGTGGAACAGTGGTGAAAGACTCCTGAACTAATGACCAGACACAACCAGGTAGCCGTAGGTGGGGAAGCTCCAGTAACAGGAGCACCGGCAGACGCCCCAACAGCGTCTTCAAACACCACGGTAAATGCCATGATTCTATCCTTATTGCAAGGGCTGTATGACAGGATCGGAGACATGGAGAGAGATTTCCAAGACCTCAGGAGCAGCCAGTACCCCAGTCGCGCAAGAGCTCTACAGGGATGGGAACCGAATCCAAGTGCGGCTATGCCCACCTCTAGACTGGTTGAGGATTGGAACCTCGGAATGCATCCCAGAGCCCCAGAGTATTGACCTCGGTACAGTACCGTACTCCCATCGATAGCGACAAAGCACGACTCAGTTCCGTACGGCGGACTGACCAACGGAGCGAATCACCCCGCGATCTTTGCAATGCAACCCCGAGACCCGCGACCGAAATTCCTCTCCAAACTAGCTAGCAAGCCAGCAGCCACCTCGGAGTAGACTAAGAGTGTCCCGATTTGTTGACCTGATGGGTACAGTCCGTTGTCAGGTTCCAAGACTTGAGAGGTTGGTTCCTCGAATGTTCGAGACGTTTGAGTGACAAAATCATTAGAAATTAGTCTTGACAAAAAAGAGTATCCCTAGAGTGTGGATGATCAGTATTGGAAACATACTAATCGACGCCAGCGGTGAAGTACCTGGGGCTACTGATCGACTCGTAGATGAGTTTTTCTGAGCAAATCAGGGCAAAGGCTGAGAAGGCTGATTTGGGAGTATCGGCTCTAATTTGACTTATAGCCAACGCAGGGGCACGCAAACTATCAAGAAGATGCCTCTTGATGAAGGCTGTAGGGTCAGTGCTATTGAATGGAGCAGAAATATAGGGCAACAGTCTCAGTAAAGAAGTGTACCAAAAACGCTTGGCATACGTATATAGAAAAGTAGCACTGAGGATTGCATCTTTATATCCAATAGTTTCTGATTCGGTGATTAGCGGTATTGCAGGCGTGATACCTGTTGCCCACCTTACTAGAAAGCACCGCGCTATTTCCCTGTGTTAAAGTGAGGACTTAAAGAAAGTGGTTACCTACTAAGAGAGACAGCGCTCCCTCCACGATTGTCAGAAGTCTTGGATAAATTTAACCGAGGGAAGACGGACTGCGTAGCTGAGACCGTGGCTAAATCGGAGGCATGGTAACACTGACTATTATCTGACCCAGTTTTTGAGTGTGCATGGATGTTTTTAGTCATACCTGCACAAGATTAGTAAGATAAAGTCCCCCGAATATAGATTTTTGGCTAGAAAGACCATGTCCGAAACACGTTTTTTGCATGCAAAAGATGGGACAGACTGCCACGCAACCTCTGCGGGGAGACGTAGGATGTCACCCCAAACAGTGTGCTTTCCGTGATAGTTGAAACAGTTTTTTTTTTTTGTGGTAGGGAGGTGAATGCTATTTATGCACAGAGTGCGGGACTTCCATGCGCGACTGGACTACCCACTAAACACCTCCCCTGTCAATCTAAGAACCCAGCCTGGAACCGTTTGACACATTACTTCGGGCCAGGTCTCATTTTGTTACACCATGGGGCGCCTTCAAGCTGGGGAGTCCCTTTCCTAGCGGGAGGGCAGAGGGGAAGAGGAAATGCCAGAGGAACGATCCCCCAGCCCCAGCGCCCCCGTCTGCTGTGAGTCCCTTTTATATTTTAGGACTGCCCGAGCATAATGTGCCACCTGTCTCCATTTGTCAACCGATTTGAGCATCACCGCAACTATATTATCCGGGTTGCGCTCTCCCGTCTCCCTGTAGAGTTCCCTACGCAGCCTGACCCATTTTGTATACGCAAAAAATGTGTGACAGGCATTGTCCTCTTCCCCTGGGCAAAACCGACAATCGCGAGACCGTGATTTACCGATCTTATGCAGGTAAGACTGAAAACACCCATGCCCACTCAAAAGCTAGGTCAGATAGAAGTCAGTCTCACCATGCCTTCAATTTAGCCACGGTCTCACATCTGGGATGAGGCGCGCAGTCCACCTCCCCTTCGTGCAATTGACCCAAGACTGCTGCCAATCGTTGAGCGAGCGCTGTCTCTCCTCGCGGACAACCATCTCCCTCGCACCCTCGTTTCGGCGCAGGTAAATAGCGTGTCGCTCTCTAGCAAGGAGGGCAACAGGTATCACGCCTGCAATAACTCTCACCGCCGAGTCAGAGACTGTTGGATACGAATATACAATTCTCAGTGCTTCTTTTCTCTGTACCTGTGCCGAAAGTTTTCGGTATACCTCCTTGCTGAGAGCGTTGCTCCATACCTCTGCTCCGTTCAGTAGCACTGACCCTACAGCACTGATCAAGAGGCGTCTTCTTGATGGGCTGGGTCCCCTTACGTTGGCCATAAGTCGACTCAGAGCCGATATTCCCGAAGCAGCCTTCTCAGCCGTTGTCCTGATTTGCTCAGAGAAACTCATCTTTGAGTCGATCAGCAGCCCAAGGTACTTCACCGCCGGCTTTGATTCGATTTGTATACCTCCAATACTGATCATCCTTACTCTAGGGATTCTCTTTTTTGTCAAGATGACCACTTTGGTTTTCTCCAATGCTAAACTGAGCCCGCGAGCAGTCATCCAGTTCCTGACTCGGCGCATTAGCATATCTAGCCTAAGTTGCGCTTGTTCAACGGTGCGTCCAGTGACCAGAGCCGCAACAACATCCGCATAGCCGACCAAGCGCGACTCATCTGGCATCTCAAGTCTCAGTAGCCCATCGTAAGACACGTTCCACAGGTCCGGGTCAAGGATAGATCCCTGGGCAACACCCGATGTAATTTCCATCCTTCGTTGACCCTGTGTCGTGTCGTAGAGCAGGCTTCGGTCCTTTAGGTAGTTCCTCAAAAGCCGCATTAGATATTCTGGAACTTGAAAAGAGTTTTCCAGCGTGTCCAGAATATCTACCCATCTAGCGGAGTTGAAGGCATTCCTGACGTCGAGTGTCACCAACAAGGCAATCCGGCGCTTGATGCGACTATATGCCTCTGCCCTTTGGACCGCTTTCACCAGCTCTGCAATCGCATCAATGGTAGAACGTCCTACTCTAAAGCAGTACTGCCTTGGAGATAGGTCCCCAGCAGCACGAATCGCGTCAGTGAGTCTTCCCTTGATGAGATTCTCGCGGTATGCAGACGATAATTCGGGATTTCCCTTCCCCTTGCTGATCAGCACGAGCCTCGCCACCTTCCATCGTACCGGGAAAACCCCATCTCGTAGGGAAGCGTTGAATAAGTCAGGACAATGGTGAAAGAAGAGCCGCAACACCTCAGCTGGGACATCATCTGGACCTGGAGCCTTCCTCGCTTTCAATGAGAGGACTACCTCATCCAGTTTCAGCTGTGTGAAGAGTGGGCACTCGACTGTTGTTTCACCATGGACAGCGTCAACACGGACGGGATGGGCGGGGAAGAGTCCCCGCACTATCGCGTCCATCTTTTCCGCGTCATGTATACAAGGCTTCCGTAGGGCACCAAGCTTTCGCATGACAAGCTTGTAGCCAAGGCCCCACGGATCCTTGTTTACATTGTTCACTAGGTCTTGCCAGCAGCGAGCCTTGCTACTGTTGTTCAGTTTGCGAAGGCATTTCCTGGCCGACTCATATGCTGCCACCCGGTTGCATGCCTCGTCACGGTTCCGCGCCCGTTGAGCCTCACGTTGAAGCTTGTGACACTCCCTTCGCTTTTCGGCGATTTCAGTTGACCACCAGTACACTAGGGGCTTGCCGTGCCGGGGTCTTCGACGGGGCATAGAAGCGCAGCAAGCAGTCGTAATTATGCTCATAGTAGAGTTCACCACGTCTTGAGCTGCCAGTTCTTCCGTCCCCTCCGAAGCTCCCTGCAGCGGCTCACCTGCTGTGAGCACCTCGACAAACCTCTCGACGTCCATCCTTCCGATGTTCCATCCAGTTGTAGAAGGCCGAGAGCACGGACGTCGGGAGACAGAATCACTTATCTCAAGCAGAATGCACTGATGATCACTGGCTGAGTAGTCCTCTAATACTTTCCAGTTGTGTATCCTCCGTACTCAGGACTCCGAGGCGAATGTCACGTCCGGTATGGTTCCCTCACAGCCAATACGGCGGAAAGTCGGCATATTTTCGGAGCTTCGTACGACGAGGGCCGTCCTGGCCGCCATTCCCAGGATTCGTTTTCCCCGCGGATCCGTCTGAGGCATGCCCCATTCAATTGCTTTAGCGTTGAAGTCGCCCACAACGAGCACTTTACCCTCTGCGATCGAGACAGCGCCCTCCAAAGCATTAAGCTTGGCTTGGAAAGATGATATCGATTCGTTAGGCGTTAGGTACACACTACAGAAGGTGGTCCCTGCACACCGAACCCACACGAAATCATCCCCCCGTCCACAACTCTCCGCTTGAAAGTCACTGTTCCGAACCCAGATGGCGGCAGTACCAGTTTCATCAGAATACCATAATGCAGGACTTTTATTATGGTGGTGCTCACTCAGCAGCAAGAAGTCGGCTTTCATGTCCCTCGCAAACTACTCAAGCAGATTTTTGGGTGGTTAAACTGCGGTGTAGGTTCAGCTGCAGGATGCGGGTCATCGGAGTTATGATTTTGCCTTGGCTAGGGCTTTCTGGAACACCCGGCATTTTCCTGATCCCAAGACGTGTCCAAAATCAGGTTTTGGATCAGCATCCTTGCAAAGAATACAGTGTGCCTCCTTCGTACACTCTTTTCTTTTATGTCCCATTTCACCACATATGTAACATAGGGAGCTCCTATCGGGTCTTTTACATACTTGCGTGGTGTGACCATAACCAAGGCATTTGAAACATTGGAGGCATTGTTCTTTGCCGTATCCTACAGGCACCCCACCCTATTCGTACTTTGCTCTTGTTCAAGAATTGTTCGGCGTCCTTTTTGGTCAAGTCAATCATGGCCATGCGTTGTCCCCTGTTGCTTTCTGGTGTCAGTCTCGCTTTGATCCTTCCCACGCTAGGGAACTCCTTTTTGATGGCCTCTTCTACCTCGGCCATATCCGTCACGCAGTCAATGTCTCGTATTTCGATCGTTGCCATCGGCTCGAGCGGGGCTATAGTTGCGCTTTTGCCGAGGACTTTATTTACTACGTCATAGAATGCTTCTTTTTTGCCGGCCTCTGCTCTGAATTCGACCAATATGTGGCCCGAGCGCGTTGGTCGTACTACTTTAATGGTAGTATTGGTCTCTTCGGGCCTTACGTTTCCCCTGATGTCCCGCAGTACCTCCGCATAGGATCGGCTATCTTGGGGCTTTGCGAGCATTGCCTGGTGCCGGGGTCTTCGTCGGGGCTTCTGCCTCTCCTGCTTTGCATCAGGTCATTTTTGTAATTGGGCGTCCGTACGAACTTTACTTTCTGGCTTTTTGAAGGAGTTACTTTGCAGCTTTCTTCGCTCCTTTTGTAAGCACTGTCTGGAACCCATGATCTGGTGCTCCACACCCATCAAGTGCTTCCTCCTTCCTTCTTTTATCCCGATCTCCTTCTACTGGGCTAGACGCCATTCTTTTATTGACTTTTACTGGTGGAGCTATCTGCATGTCATCTTTAGATTTCACCGCAAGAGCCTCTTTAGCCTTCTGTTCATCTTCGGCCCTTAACCAGCTTCTTCGATAGTGCCCTATACGATCTAGGAGCTCCTCTAGTTCAAGGAGCCCCACCTTTGCTGCTTCGCTGGTTTTTGGGGAGCCGCATGCAGATTGCAGTATTTTCAGAACATCTCCCGCTTTTCGGAGTAGCCTTTCTTCTTCGTATCGCTGGGCCGCAATCGTACCTTGCAACCATCTTTGGGAGAGGTTATCGCATTCCGTTTCCGAGTGCAGTACTTCCGCCACATTTTCGATGTTGGCCATGCAATCACACGGTATCTGGTCACTTTTCGTGGCGTAATCTCCTCGTTGGCTTCTGGATTTTTCGTTGCAATATTGGGATTTGCGACCCTTGCATCGGTCGCTTTGGTAACGATCGCAGCAGTGACAATCGAATTTTCGGTGCTGTTTATATTATCTTCTTCCGAGGCCCGAACACCTGAAGCGTCATGCAGAGTTTCCCGCTTTTCCTTGATAGGACGCTCTGGCGTTCGCATCATTTTTTTGCTGCACCCGAACGCCACAGGAATCTCAGTCTGAACCAGACTGTCTGCTATTCTCCGTTTTTCGTCTGCCTCAACTAGTTGCACCAGTTGACAAATAGAATCAGGTGAAACATTATGTTAGGGCAGTTCTAAAAGATAAAAGGGACTCATAAAAGCCGGGAAAGTTAGGACTGGGAGGGTCACTTGTCTGGCAATTCCTCTTCTTTTCTGCCCCCTGCTTGAGAAGGTATCCCCCAGGTTGAAGGCACCTCACAGCGTAGCGGAACGAGATCTGGTGCGAAGTAGTGTGTCAAACGGTTCCAGGCTAGGTTCTCAGGTTGACAGGGGAGGTGCTTAGTGGGTAGTCTAGTTTGTCGCAAGCATGGGAGCCTTACACTCAGTGCGTTAATGGTATTCACCTCTCAACCACGAAAAAAAAATTTTGTTAATAGTCGTTGTTTGTGTTGAGTTCAGAGATGCCATCTATTTTTGGTCCCACTCGGAGTGGCGATTTCCGTTTGTAATGGGTTTGTTCTCATGGTTATCTTTGCAGAGCAGAGAAGTGTTGCGAGCGTTGGCACCAGCCATTCTGGGGGGTATTCGCTCAGAGCCAGATCAGCGCTAATTTGGAGTCTCTTCCAACCAATTCCACACCACTAACTCAGCAGTACAAATATCGAACGTGCTCCGAAACATACTAAGGCTTTATTGAGATGGAAACAGTGGTACTAAAATTTGATTAAAGCTGTTCATGCAAAAGTGTCACCCTGACGCTACTGTGCTACGTAGCTAGGTCCAAAACATCAGATACACTAGCCTAAAATATCAGGTCCAGTTCAATATCCTATTTGTAGTTCAGAGATCGTTGCCAGGTGGTAGTCTGAGGAGGAACCTTATGAAAACCTCCACTTCCTCGGGTACGTGGGGTGACACTTCCTAGAGGGCGAGCTTCCAAGAATTTGGTTGTCAACCAGCATTCCTCTTGCGAGGGGTTAAAAAAAATGTTTAAAAATCATCTTGCTAAAAATACTGCTTCATTAATATCAAACTAATTTGGATCAAAAACTCTCCGTTGTTGTTTTTACATATCATTCTCGACACAAACTGAACAAAACCATTACAAATCCGTTTCAGCATGTACGCTAACCGTTAACCACATCATATTTCCTATCATAATCAAACACTAAAATCCTCGGGACCAAGTTGGTAAAAAAAAACTTCAATACCGATCTAAAATTTCAAATACTCACGACTGATGTTGACTTTTTTCGATGCCTGCATCGGTATACCATATCCATTATCCGCATAGCACGATACTGATTCCATATCAGCTGTAACATTATGTATCACAGTTACCATATGCCTCGATGTATCCTGTCGTATTAAATGTCCACCGACATAGAGAGAAATAGTTGGGGCGGGATTGCCTAGCGCCAAACATAAAATCGTCATAGAACCACCCTCAGCAACTATATCAGCCGGATGTATTGTTGGTGGCTGAAAATAATAAAATCACATACACACGAGTACCAAATCCTTTACTAGTAGGATAGAAATGTAGATTGGAAAGAACCACTCAGGATGAGTATCATATTATCACTATCGTTTTCAGGATGCACATTTACAATTTTCAAAGTTGAAAGTTTAAAGAGGATTTTCAGGCAAGAGGATGCCGGGAAAATGCGATTATGATGTTTCGTTGCTGATCTGCATAATACTTACATCGACAAATGCTGGCAATGCAGGATCCGTCCAGGCAACAAGTGTTTCCGATGGTAAACTGGTACCTTTGGCACCAATTGCTTCCACGTAGATCACATGCTGGGTATTTGGTTTTAAATCGCTCAATCGCATCCATTGTAGTCGAGTTTGCATTATTTGATACTTTTGAGCTGAAGTTGCTTTGTGGTAGACACTGCAAACAGTAAATGCGTTAGACAAGTTCGGACGAAATATCTATCAAATTGGTGCAGGCTGGAAGGAAGACATTAGATCTAGATAAAACTGTGAAGGAGGGAAATGGATTGGAAGGAAGGCATTGAAGATTCATTAGATTGGATCTTATTGTTAGCAGAACGTGTAGAGCATCATTAATTTTCAATGGGTGAACCTCCCAGAATTTGGCTTAGACCTTATAGAACTCCATGCTGGCAGCAATGATTGTTTCTGGGAATTTCAGATAGAGATTAATTGCAAAGAGCAGTAGTTAGTATGTACATTGAAGTGCTCTCTTCCCTTTTTCAAATTTTGTCAAGTTGCATAGACAAGCAATACATAGCCAAGCATAAAAGGGATGAAATTGCCTAAACAACAAAATGTTCATCTTAACAATCATCTGATTCGTTATATTTATTTGAGTCTCTAAGAATCATCCCTACCCAACCATTTTATCCACAGTCAAGCTGAGTAATTTGTATTCATAATTTTGTACGGACAAGTTAAGGATGAAAACACCAGGAGGAAGTCTTGTCGATATAAATTTCATTCAGATTCATGAAATCACATGTCAAGAGACTAGACAAGGACATGCTGGTTTAGAGCTCACAGCATGTATCTAATGTTGCCTATTTATTAGAAGGAGTTATCTTATTGCTCTTGCCATCATCGTCTAAACTGAATTTGTTTTAATAGTTGCGTGGATTCTCCTCACTTTGCTTCTTTGAGGAGAAAAGCCAAACCAAAAAGAAAATCAGAATTGAATGAATACAAATTAGTTTTTCATCTAACAAAGGAAAATGTCTTCTAAAATATTGTAGTCGCATACTTACTTGTACGTTATAGATTCATGAGGGTGAGAATATTCCGGTGGTTGCCAAGCAATTGTCACCCAAGTGGCACTGTGTGCGGTTACGGTAAGTGAATGTGGTTGCGACGGTGCACCGTATACAGTTGTTGATGGATCTAAAGGAAGAGAAATTTTCATTTTGAAATAGTAGAATTGCACTCATGACTAATGAAACAAGACGCGGAAGCACTTGAAAAGGTCGTTTTACCTTGATTTGTAGTATTGATTAGAAGTACAGATGATGGTAACGACGAGCCATGCTTTCCACGTGCCACAATTAAGACTCTATACAACGATAATGGTTCTAAATTGTTCAATTCAATCTCAGTCTCTGTTGTGTTAAGTTCCTGTAAGAGGTAAATAAATTTCCATTTAAAAATGATGAATAGAGCAATGAAATTGCAATTTAATAAACTTAAGGTTACATCTGTATAATACTACACTTTAATATCGAAATTGATCAACTGAACCTATCAGGATGTCAAACGAAATCAGGTCACATCCATGCAATCTCGTCTGTTATGACCGAAACCAATATTCCCTACAAATACACATTTTTTCACGGAAATCATCCGGAAAGAGTCGTGAAAACAGAAACCCAATACCCTTTGGACCATAATCGAAAAAGCCCATAAAATATAAAGCAAAACATGAGCAACAGCGGCTGCTCGTTTATTTATTGCATATACGCTCCTCTCATAGATTCACAACTGAAAAACCAGGGATGCACAGTTCTACCTTTCCACGAGGAAGCAGGGAGAAATCCTCTACATAGTAGCCACATTGCATTGAAGAATACTAAATGCAATTCAATCCTTTACCTAGAAAGCTTCAGTCTAGCGAAAGAATATTTTTCATCATGATGCGTTGAGTCGAGAGTCAGCATACGAACCTTTTTGGGAAATGGCAGGAAACTACACATACGAACGTATAAAGTGATGAGATTAGAACGAATTTCCAAAGTGCATTAAATCGAATAGTTCTTGTCGCTTGCTCTAATTTTATGTCAATGCTTGATACACTTCGTGCTTCTGCATTCGCTTTGCGTTGCCTGCAGAGGACATGGACGTAGAGACAGCGAAAAAATTGATGATGGCTTGTTTGAGTAAAGCTTGAAATAGGGAATGAAATGAAATTAAGGCCGGGTGGAATATAGTTCGGAAACGATACAGTATAAGATAATTAATGGGAAAGGGAAGCATTTGGTAAATTATATTAAACGGTTTAGCTGATGATTGGAATGAATGAGACAGTGATGATTAGATCGATTTAGCAGAGTATTTTGAATTAAAGGATTCATTGCGATACACGCATGCAATTGATTAAGGATAAAAGGAAAATAAATTCGTACTTGGTTTTATGTTAGGCAGTTTAGGATTTGTTTGTAGCAGTGATTGCGAATGCATAAGGAATTCATGGAATTTTACGTTTTAAATTGCAGAGTGACTTTTCGGGAGATTGTATTTAGAACCAGTGGGCTACTTTGTAGGCTAGCATTTGCTGTAAATTTAATAGATCTTTAACATGTTCTAGACAGCTTGAGGTGATTCAGATTCCATCTGTTACCGTCCTGATCGTAGCCGTGACCAAAAAACGTGTAAAAACAAAAATTGAAAATCTTTGGTTGTCTAATAAACCTACCTAGCATAAATAGAAAAGACAGTTTTTCACTTAAAGTTACAACAAATTGGCGACGAGGATATTAAAACGTGTATAACAAACTCACAGAAAGATATGATACATAAAATTGTCACACTGTGACACGTGTGATATTAATAAAATTCAATAAATCGTGCTCAACACAATTTTAAAATTCAATAAATTGCTCAAGACAATAATTCTAAAATTCAATTAATCGTGCATAATATAATTTTAAAATAAAAGCATGACGGAAAGTCAAAGTTCAAGTTCGGCAAACCAAAATTCTACAGCTCCGACGATTTCAATGTTCAATATGGAAACATTTGATAAAAATACGATTTGGTTAAGTTGGATAGATCGGCTAGAAGCCGCATTCGATATTTACGGAGTGAAAGCTGCCCAAAAGAAAAATCTTCTTTTACATTGCATGGGTGCCGAAACGTATAACATCTTATGTGACAAAATTACGCTAGAAAATCCAAAAAATAAAACTTATAGTGAAGTTGTAACCACGTTAAAAGAATATTTTGGACCAGAAAAACTAGAAATAGTTGAACATTTTCGGTTTCACTTGCGCAAGCAAAAAAGTAACGAATCGTGTAGTGATTTTCTTATAGCATTACAAAAGCTAGCAATTACTTGCAATTTCGGTTCGTATCGTGACACAGCGATAAGAAATCAATTTGTGTACGGACTATTCAATAGTAGAATGCAGAACAGGTTACTTGAACAGAAAAATCTAACGGCTAATACAGCATTAGAGAAAGCAGTAGCGATGGAGTTATCAGAGCAAGGTGGTGCCGTGTTTTGTGCAAAATCAAAAGAAAATATTAACCAAATCAAATTAAAAAATCATAATAAAAACTATAATTCTGCGAATAAAAAGTTCCATGATAACAACATAAAGCTTAATACAAAATTAAATCCAAAAGAAGAAGTCCTAAACAATTGCTGCTATCGATGTGGGGATCCGTCACACAGGGCGAATGAATGCCGCCACGAAAATTTTCAGAGCGCCTTTTGCAAGCGTGTCGGACATTTGAAGCGAGTGTGTTTCAAAGCCAGAAACAAAGTAATCGAACAAATATCCTGGAAGAAGACGGAAGGGATGATGTTGGTGCGGAAAAGTTGCGAGTGGAACAGCTATTGCAACTATCGGAACAAAGGAGAGTGAAGCAAAATGCGTTAAGAAAAAAAATATTTTGTAAATTAAATATTAATAATAATTTTATTTCTTTTGAAATCGATACAGGTGCGCCAGTGTCGGTGATCAGCAGGAACGAAGCGAAGCGATATTTTGCAAAGTTCGAAGTTTTACGGAACGACACGCAACTGGAGAGTTATTGTGGCAACAGCATTAAATGTTATGGTTACATACACGTAAACGTTGATTCTGAGGAAAACTTTGGTAAGAAGAATTTAAAACTATATATTGTGGATTCAGACAGAGGACCTTTACTGGGTCGGGAATGGCTATGGCAATTGAAATTGAATTGGCAAAAGATAGTTAGTGAAAATCTTGCAGTGATATAAATATTAATCAAAGAACAGAATTGAAAAAAACTATTAGAAGACTATGATAGATTGTTTATGAAGTCCATAGGTAAAATCAAGGGTATGCAAGCTAAAATTCACCTAAAGCATGGAGTAAATCCAAAGTTCTACAGAACGAGGAGGTTACCATTTTCCTTAACATGTGCCGTTGAAAGGGAGCTCGAAAATTTGGTAAAAAACGATGTTTTGGAAAAAGTTGACACTAGTGAATGGGCGACTCCGATTGTTGTCGTTCCAAAACCCAAAGGGGAAGCCAGAATATGTGGTGATTACAAAATCACGGTCAATAAATGTATTGAGATAGATGAATATCCCCTACCTAATATTGACGAATTATTTAGCGGATTTGCAGGTGGAGAAAAATTTACTAAAATAGATATACATAAAGCGTATTTACATATGGTAGCACATCCTGACAGCCGGGAATGTTTAACTCTTAACACACATAAGGGATTATATAGGCCCAAAAGATTAATGTTCGGTATTTCAAGCGCTGCCGAAAAATTTCAACGCGAAATGGAAAATGCCCTACACGACATACCAGGGGTTAAAGTATTTCAGGATGATATTAGGATTACTGCCCCGAATTACATTTTACATTTTGAAAGGTTAAGATTAGTTCCGGATAGATTAGATAAAATGGACCTTAAGATTAATAAAGAAAAATCAGAGTTTATGGTAAATGAGATAACATATTGCGGGTATGTGATTAACAAGAGTGGCTTTTACAAAATGCCTGAAAGATGGATGCCATCGAAAAGATGCTTAAACCAGGCAACAAAGACAAGTTTCGTTCATTCTTAGGGCTAGTAAATTATTATGCTCGTTGTATTAAAAACATGAGCACCATTATCTATCCACTCAACAGCCTGTTAAAGCAAAACATAAGCTTTAGTTGGACTGATAAATGCGAAGAAGCATTTAATAAAATAAAAAAACTTTCACAATCTGATATTGTGTTGGTTCATTACGACAGCAAATTACCACTTATGTTGGCCGTGGATGCATCTCCAGTTGGTGTCGGGTATGTATTAAGATGGAACTGAACGCCCGATTCAGTATACATCACAAACACTGTCACCTACACAACAACGATACAGTTAAATTGATCGTGAAGCTTATGCGATTATATTTGGAATAAAGAAATTTTACCAGTATGTTTACGCAAGAAAATTTACACTGGTAACGGACAATAAACCCCTTTCATAATATTTTCTCCTCAAAAAGGTCTCCCAACACTTTCAGCGACTAGGATGCAGCATTATGCCATTTTCTTAGAAGCATTTGATTACGAAATCAGATATAAAAAATTAAGTGAAAACGCTAATGCTGATGCAATGTCTAGATTACCTGTAAAAACAAACTTAAGGTACGCAAAAGAAATTGACTACATTGAACTAGAATGTATCAAGAATTTGCCTGTAACGGTGGAGGAATTTGGTTCAGCTACTCAAAACGATGAGGAAATAAAAGTTTTAATCCAGTCCTCAAAATATGGTAGAATTTGTGAACCTAAATTTCGCTTTTCCATCAACCAGGATGAGTTTTCTCTCCAAAGTAACTGCCTCATGCGTGGCATTAGGGTTTACATTCCTAAACCTCTACCACAGAGAGTCCTCAAAGAACTTCACACCGCTCACTTTGGAATGAGTAAAATGAAACAGGTTGCCCGAGGATACTGTTGGTGGAACGGCATGGATAAAGAAATTGAGGAAATGGTTAGCAACTGCCAAAATTGTTAGTTAGTTAGACCTGACCCAAAATGGTCGCTCCTACTCATTGTTGGGAAAGGCCTAAAAATGTCTTCGATAGAGTACATGTAGACTTTTTCGGTCCCTTTAAGGGCAAACTATTTTTCATACTTCTTGATGCATTTAGTAAATGGCCCGAGATTCACGTGATCCCAAATACTAAAGCATCAACCACAATCAACAAATGAAGGGATATCTTTGCAACGTTTGGGTTACCTAACGTTTTGGTAAGCGACTTTGGAACGCAACTTGTTTCCCATGAGTTTAAAGAATTTTTGTAATTGAATGGCATTGTCCATAAACAAGGGGCACCTTATCACCCAGCAACTAATGGACAAGCGGAACGATATGTTCAGACCATTAAAAGCAAAATTAAAACATTAAATTGTAAAGCAAGTGAAATTGAATATGAATTAGTAACCATTTTAATGGCATATAGGAGAACAATACACCCAATTACAAATAAATCTCCAGCCCAACTCATGTTGGGCAGACAAATGAGATCAAGATTGGATTTAATGATCCCGACAAGTGAATATAAAGATAGGGAAGTACAAGTGGCGAGAAGTTTCCAGGTGGGTGATAGAGTCACTACCAGAAAATACTTAAGTGTTGAAAAATGGGTCTTTGGTAAAATATTAGAGAAGTTAGGAAAATTGCATTATTTAATAAAACTTGATGACGGTAGGACTTGGCGAAGACACGTAGATCAATTGAGGAAAGTAGGTGAACACATTAAGGATAAGAATGCGTTAAATCCTGATTCAATTGACCAGGAAGCGATGCCAACAGCCATAGACCGATCCAGTATCGAAGCACTGCCAAAATATGACGTTCAACAAACAACAACAAATGATGCTGCCGCAACAATTGCTCCCAAAGTGAATATCATTGAACCGACAGTCCCAGATGATACGTCCCAGATGAAACATCAGCCGATCCCTGCCACTGTTGCACCTGTCTGTACTGATCGACCGAAAAGAATTACTCGACCCCCTAAACGGTTTTGCGATGAATTCAATTATTTTTAAATTCACGATAAAAAGAAATATTGCATGAATTATTTTTTTGAATTATAATAAGTAATAGTAAGATTAAATTTGAATTATAAATTAAAAAAAAAACAACTACGTAAAATTATTTGTTATATCGAATTCAATTTACTGGGGGAAAGTTGTCATATATTTGTGTGTACGTTAATGTATATTATTTTATCCAACCCTGAATTGTTTTGTTTCGAAAAGTGAACAACTTCACACACATGGGGATTCCATATGTTTCCGTCCTGAACGTAGCCGTGACCAAAAAACATGTAAAAACAAAAATTGAAAATCATTGTTTGTCTAATAAACCTACCTAGCATAAATAGAAAAGACAGTTTTTCACTTAAAGTTACAACATTCATGTTATACTAGAAAGTATGATTCTAGAAAAAATAGAAACAAACCTTCATTTTTAAGCAGGTGAAGATAAGAGCAGTAGATGTTGCCGAGCACATTTTCAGATATATTAGGTGAATGGAACAGAAGTCATAATCAAGGTTATTGTTGAAAATCAGGGGTCTACAGTTATTTTTATAGTCGCTATCTCTACGTTTCCAAGTAGGCAGTATGGTTTTAATCCATGAGGAGCTTTTTTATTTTGACTAGCTGACATTTTTTGTTCTGGAACACTTTCTGCTTTTGTCTTCGGTTAAAATAAATTTAAGAGCGTGTTCAATTATTGAAGTACAAATACAAACGCTAAAACCAAAAATATCGACTGGCTATGGGCCTAGTTTTTTTCAAATTCAAATTAAAATGCGCTTTACTGATTCCATCTTTATAAATTTGATAGAAACGTAAAGCCAGTTTTGAAAAATAAATTGTTTTTTTTTTGTGGTTGGCAGGTGAAGACTGTTTATACCCTGAGACTCCCAGGCACACCAGGTACTATGGACTACTCATTACATACCTTCTCTATCAGTTGAGAAGCTAGCCTGAAACCATTTAGCACTTAAATTCGAGCAAGACATTATTTTCCTTCACCTAGAGGCGTCTTCGGAATCCAGCTGTTTACTTTTTAACGGAAAGGAAGAGAGAGAAAACTATTAATAGGGGTACCTTTTTTTCGAAAATTAAAGCTTTATTGTGAAAAAATGAATACAAATTTAATATTCAAAGTATTGTCCATCGCTTGCTATAACTTTATCCCATTTTTCTGACGATTCACGAGTCCCCTCCCTGAAAAATTCGGCCGGTTTCTCTGCTATCCACGAATCGATCCAATTTTTGACTTCTTCATAATTGGAGAAGTGCTGGTCAGCCAGACCATGTTGCATTGATCGGAAGAGATAGTAATCGGATGGCGCAAGGTCTGCACCATACGGCGGTTGGGGTAGGACATCCCATTTGGGCGTTTCAAGGTAGGTTTTGACGACCTGTACAACATGTGGCCGAGCATTGTCATGTTGCAAAATTACCTTGCCGTGCCTTTGTTCATATTCCAGCCGTTTTTCGCACAGTGCTCGGCTCAAACGTAGATTTTCCCTGTGATTGTTTCATTCAGTTGCAACAGCTCATAATAGATCACACCCAGCTGGTCCCACCAAATACACAGCATAACCTTTAGGCCATGAATATTCTGAACGGCCGTCGGTGATGATGCAAGGCCGGGTTATCCATACGTTGCCTGACATTTTGGATTATCGTAACGGACCCACTTTTCATCGCCAGTGACAATTTGATGCAAAAACTTTTTATTTTTGTGCCATTGAAGCAGGTGTTCACACGTGAAAAATCTGCGTTCGACGTCTCTTGGCTTCAATTCATACGGCACCCAATGGCCTACCTTTTGGATCATTCCCATTGCTTTTAGACGATTGGAAATGGTTTGTTGAGCGATGCCAAGTGATTTTGCAAGTTCTTCTTGCGTTTGGGATGGATCTTGGTCGAGTAATGTCTCCAATTAGTGATCTTCAAACTTTTTTGGCTGTCCGGGCCGTTCACCGTCCTCCAAGTCAAAATTGCCACTTTTAAACCGTGCAAACCACTTCTGGCACGTACGCTCAGCTAGAGCATGCACACCATACACCCACCAAAATGCGATGACTTTCGGCAACACTTTATTCGGCACAAAATTCAGAGCAAAAAAAAGTATTGTTGTGTACGCTTCAGCTAAATGACACATACTGATTCTGAAACTATATGACAGTAGCTTTCCGACACATATTTGGAAAGGTGAATCACTGGAGTAAAAAACAAGTTACGCCATCTGTTAGAAAACCGAACGAATTAACCGGTACCCCCATTACAATAATATAAATCTCCCGACCTTAATGCATCCTGACGCTTAAGTATGCTTTTTAGGGTTTTGTGAAATAATTTTACAAGACCCTCCTAAAATCGCGTTCTGTTTGTCCGTTCGTCTGTCTATGTGTCACAGCACTTTTCCCCGCAAACAACATAAGCTAGAAACATAAGATTTTGTAAGTAGGTGTCAATTCAGGCCTTCTTCAAAGTTCAAAGTGTTTAAGGGGAGGTCGGCTGTCCCCATACAAGGAAGTGGCCCCTGAAAAAAATTTCATCAAACATAAGCGATATGGATATTAAATGAAAGGTCTTAATGAGAACTTTTCAAAACTGGTATTAAAATGACAGGGTTTGCTTTGAGGGGTGCAGGGAAAGGGGAAACGTATGAACATTCTGTCCTCCCCCCTCCCTTTACCCAAAAAAATCTGAAAAAGCACAGAGGTAAGTGTTTCGGAGCGCAAGGACAACAAAACCTCAGAAGCGAAACTCGATTAACTTTGCTGATAATAGTACATTTTATAAATTTTACCTTTTTGCATATAAAATCAAACTGGGACCCTTGAATTTTCCAAAAACTACAATTTTAGGTTTCTAATATGCAATTGCATGTGTCCTGACTATTTTACAATAACCAAACCGTAAACAGCTAAGTTACAGCCGATTGAATATTTAACATTTACAACAACATGAAAACGTCGTACGGACGGACGTAGGCACTACAAATATGTAGGACTTTTGATAAACATCTTATAAATGGTTTATAATATTGATGTGTTATCATAACTAATTGAGCAACGGGTTCAAAACACTTCAAACAAAATGGCAGCGACTTGAAATGCATAATAATCAGGATACATATATTTTTTCAATACCTCCATTCCCTCCCACTCTCTCCATCACTCTTTCAACGTCGCACAACGCTCGTGCGATCTGCACTTCACACGTCGTCGATTCCTACGTGTGTCTCCAAGCAATGCTAAAACATCGGTATAAGGGGCACACAAAATGCTGCGAAGTACTCCTTCCTTGCTAATCTAGTTTAATTCGTGAACAGTTCTCAGAGATGAGAAAAAAAATTTTATAATACGATGCAGCAAAAAAGCTCTGAGTTTATAAAAAACGAGCTATGTTTAAGTATCTCGACATTAAGGCCTAAAATGCCCTAAGATACTGCAGTTTCAATCCTCTGGAGCTATCATTAATTTGAATTTAATGGATTTTTCTTACGCCTTTTCTTAAAAACCAATAATGAGTTTCCGTTTTTCACTGTTTCTGGATAATTGTTGTATACAAGGTCTGTTCAAAAAGTACCCGGAATTTTCGTTTATTCAAAAAAATATTTATTTATTCGTCTACATCAATGTGGTCCCCTTCAAAATAGTCCCCCCAGATATAATACACTTATGCCAGCGTTTTTTTAAATCTTCGAAGCACTTTTGATATTCACTTTTCGGTATGTCCTTGAGCACTCTCTCGAGGAAAAACGCCGAACTTTCATGAGTCTCTTCAACTTTGGGAACAGGAAAAAATCACACGGAGCCTGGTGAATATGGAGGTTGGGGCATGACTACGGTATTGTTTTTGGCCAAAAAATTAAGAACAAGCAACGACGATTGAGCAGGTGCGTTATCGTGGTGCAAAAGCCATGAATTCTTTTTCCATAAATCGGGGCGTTTTTTTCGGATTGCTTCACGCAAACGTCGCATAACTTCAAGGTAATACTCCTTATTAACCGTACGATCTTGCGGTAAGAACTCTTGATGCACTATGCCATTATAATCAAAGAAAACAGTAAGCAAAACCTTGACATTTGATCGAACTTGACGTGCTTTTTTCGCTCTGACGTTGAATGCTTCCAGGTGAACGATTGTGCTTTGGTCTCGACATCATAACCGTAGACCCATGTTTCATCATCAGTTATGACCCTTTCAAGCAAACTTAGATCGTCGTTGACGTCATTTAACAGCTCCTGAGCGATGTTCATGCGATTGTTTTTTTTGGTCAAAATTCAGCAGTTTCAGCAAAAATCGCCGAGCTCATAAAAACACGTCGAACCTTAGCGACTACCACAGACAAAGTAAACAGTGAATATGGCTGAAAATTTTATCATACTTTAGGGGCATGTATACCAACACAATAAAAAAAGATTTGACAATCGGACTCTCCAGACCCGCGAAATTTAAAAATTCCGGGAACTTTTTGAACAGACCTGGTATACACAGAGCATCATTCGTTGCATCGTTCTTTAGTTAATCAGTTCTGGCGTAAGGTATTGCAAAATTGTTCGCATTTCTTGAATCATATGGATTTATTTGTGATAGTTTTATATAGGGGCATTGCTCCAATTCACTGGAAATTAGACATTTGAAGATAAACATAGCATCCTCCATAGTAATGATTTGACTGAAGGCAAGTGCATTGCGTCTTGTTGGAGTGAGAATTGGAGGGTTTAGAATATTTTTATAGGCTTCAGTTAGCATCCTGAATATAATATCAAGGTTTTCCTTTGACGATTGACTCCAAATATTTGAATGATGTAGCTTTGTCAGTACAAATGCATTTAGTACAAGTTTCTTTATATGCATTGGAAAATCTCCACATCTTCTCAACAATCCTTTCATTGGTGCTAGTTGTTTCTTCGAATTATTTATGTGTGGCAACCATGTCAAACGATGATCTATTGTAAGACCGAGATATTTAATTTCAAACACTCTTTGCAATTTTTCGCCGCTAATTTTTAGGTCAACTTCTATATCTTCTTTATTCTTCTGTTTAAAAACAATGAAATTTTGTCTTTGTAGTATTCAATGCCAGCTTTTTTTTCGATAAGCCGTGAACGATTTTTTTTGCAGATTCTCGTTGACGATATTCTCCACGGCAAATTTATCATGTCTTGAATAACAGTATCACAGCATATAATGTGTGGTGAGCTTTCAGTTTACATATATTCAAATTATTAGTATATAGCAAAAACAAGGTTAGACCAAGTATAGATCCTTGAGGACCCCCCGATTTCATTGGTGCTAGATTGCTCAAGACATTATTAACTGATATTCTTTGGAATCTTCCTTCCAAATAACTTTTTAAAAAGTTGTTTTGGTCTGCCTTGAATACCATACGATTCAAGTGTTTGAAATAATAGATCATGATCCACTGTATCAAAAGCCTTCTTCAGGTCTACAAAAATTGCAATAACATAATCTCCTTTATCAAGACTTTCATAGATGTAACGTGAGACAGAAAGTAACGCATTGAAAGTACTCTTGTTCTTTTGGAAGCCAAACTGCTTCGGATTTATGATAGAATTTTCTATTAAGAAAGATTTTAAACGATTATTTATAAGTTTCCGTATATTTTACTAAAGGCTGTCAAAAGTGCAACTGGGCGGTAATTATTCGGGTCCAGATGATCTCCTCCTTTGAATATTGGAATTATTTTTTCCAGTTTCTCTTCGTCCGGAAATGTTTCATGTCTAGTATGCTCTTTTATAAAATTTGCCAGTGGTTCAGCTATCTCCTCTTTGAGTAGAATAATTTTGTTTGTGGCGATGTTGTCAATACCTGGTGTTGCAATTTTTTTTTTTTTTCAAATTTTCGATTGTATTTAATACTTCTCTTTAATTCGTTCGATGAATGTGAAAGATGGACTTAGGTGGGCTATTTATGATATTGAAATAGTTAGTTGACTTTTCCCCAAGCTCCCTGGTAATTTTTGCACCAATTGTTGGAAAAAAAAAAGTTGTTTAGCGAGTTTGCTGTTCCACATGGACGTGCTGCATTCTTAGAGTCCATGCCAACAAATTCAGCATTTGATAACATGATCCAGGGGGACGGATTATCTTTTATTTCATTTATTATTTTCCATATTTCATGTGAGTTAACCGCCGTTGCTTTCAATCTTCTGGAGTAATATGAAAATTTAGCTTGTTTCATGAGACGTTTTGATTCTTTTAGGGCTTGGTTATACAGATGTTTAAGTGCTTGATCTTCAGCGTACTTTCTGTATTTTTTAATAAGCTTTCTTTTTGTTAATACTAGCCTCAATAACTTTCTTTGTTATCCATGTCTATTGTCGACATCTGATCTTTTTCTCAATGGTAGAATCATGATTGGACTCTGTAATAATATTTTTGAGCTCCATAAGGTTTTCAGCTTTTCAGTTCGTTAGCAACTGTTGAAATTTCGATATGAAAAGATCCTTGTCTAAATATCTGAATATTTTGTCAGTAGATTTTTGCTTTCTGAGGCTTTGACCATGGATGACAGTTTTTAGAACACGATGATCTAACTCCGATCAGGCTTCAAGTGTGAGTTTAATGTTTTCAGCAATTTTTTTCTCATTTGTTGCTATGCAATCTAGGCAGGTACTTGAAGTTTGCCCTTATTGGCAACGACTGCTCCGTTTGTTTCCAGGGTATCCTTGTACATCCTCGGTTCTGGTAATTCTGCAATCACGTCTATGTTTGTGTCAGCAACTGTAATTAGATTTTTTTCAGTAGACTATATTGCATCTATTACTGCGCAAAAGCCATGCGCATTGAGATAATTGGGATTATAGAAAGTACCAATTTTTAGTTTTTTACCTGCACAGGTTATTTCAATTGTTATTATATTATATATGTCAGATGTTACTTTCTCTGTCACGAACGAAATTAATTGTATTTTTTATATAAATTGCTGTACCTACTCCTCTTCCGGGTCTGCAGGAGAAGACGGAGCTATATCCCAGAATATTGTAATAATTTGATTCTTCAGGATAGATCCATATTTCGTTCAGTATAATCCGATCCATTTCAGGATTTAGCTGCAGATAAATTTGAATGTCACTCAACTTGTATCGCTTGCTTCTTATATTGGCATAAAAGATAGTCAATTTGTCACTTGATTGAGTTTTGTGATTAACTAAGAGGTGCCAAAAATAAAGAGGTGACCACACAGGCTTTCCCATCTTTTGCAGTCAAATACTGTTCGGCAGACATCATCTAGCTCTTCTACGCAAGACACGCCATCGGAAGGCCATGGCTTGCCAATCTTGTGTAGATAAGATCAAAAACATCCACACCCATTCGAGAGCTGGGTCAAGTACAAGTCAATGTCATCATACGTTCAACGAAGCCACTGCCACAGCTTAAAAATCAGATGCGCAATCAATCTTCCCTTTGTGTCACTCTCCCAGGATTGTTGCGATTCACAGAGAGCGACATACCTCTACTCCATTGTGACTACTTTGCTTCTGCGTATTTATTCACTCTCTAGCAAGGGAGGTGACGGATATCACTCCTGCTATCCCTAACATTGCCGATGCAGAGCCTGTTTGATATGCTTTCGAACACATATTGGAGAGGTGAATCACTGGAGTAAAAAACAAGTCACGCCACCTGTTAGAAAACCGCACGAATTAACCGGTACCCCTATTACAATAATATAAATCTCCCGACCTTGATGCATCCTGGCGCTTAAGTATGCTTTTTAGGGTAAGGTGAAATAATTTTACAAAACCCTACTAAAATCGGGTTCTGTCTGTCTGTTTGTCCGTCTATGTGTCACAGTACTTTTTCCCGCGTACTACTTAAGCTAGAAACATAAGATTTTGTAAGTAGGTGTCAATTGAAGCCTTCTTCAAAGTTTCACAACAACAAACTTTATAAGGTCTTTAAGGGGGGGGGGGGGTTTCTTGTCCCCATACAGGGAAGTGGCCCCTGAAAAAATTTCATTAAACATAACCGATATGGATATTAAATGAAAGGTCTTAATGAGAACTTTTCAAAACTGGTATTAAAATGTCAGGCTTCGCTTTGAGGGGTGCAGGGGAAGGGGAAATGTATGAACATTTTGTCCTCTCCCCTCCCTTTACCCAAAAAAATCGGAAAAAAATACAGAGGTAAGTTTTTGGGAGGGCAAGGGCAACAAAAACCTCAGCAGCGAAAATTCGATTAACTTTGTTGATAATAGTACATTTTATAAATTTTACGTTTTTGCATATAAAATCAAACTGGGAACCTTAAATTTTCCTAAAACTACAATTTTAAGTTTCTGATATGCAATTGCATGTGTCCTGAGAATTTTACAATAAGCAAACTATAAAAAGCTAAGTTACAGCCGATTGAATATTTTACATTTACAACAACATGAAAACGTGGTACGGACGGACCTAGGCACTACAAATATGTAGGACTTTTGATAAACATTTTATAAATGGTTTATAATATTTATGTGTTATCATAACTAATTGAGCAACGGGTTCAAAACACTTCAAACAAAATGGCGGCGAATTGAAATGCATAATAATCAGGGTACATATATTTTTTCAATACCTCCATTCCCTCCCACTCTCTCCATCACTCTTTCAACGTCGCACAACGCTCGTGCGATCTGCACTTCACACGTCGTCGATTCCTACGTGTGTCTCCAAGCAATGCTAAAACATCGGTATAAGGGGCACACAAAATGCTGCGAAGTACTCCTTCCTTGCTAATCTAGTTTGATTCGTGAACAGTTCTCAGAGATGAGAAAAAAAATTTTATAATACGATGCAGCAAAAAAGCTCTGAGTTTATAAAAAACGAGCTATGTTTAAGTATCTCGACATTAAGGCCTAAAATGCCCTAAGATACTGCAGTTTCAATCCTCTGGAGCTATCATTAATTTGAATTTAATGGATTTTTCTTACGCCTTTTCTTAAAAACCAATAATGAGTTTCCGTTTTTCACTGTTTCTGGATAATTGTTGTATACAAGGTCTGTTCAAAAAGTACCCGGAATTTTCGTTTATTCAAAAAAATATTTATTTATTCGTCTACATCAATGTGGTCCCCTTCAAAATAGTCCCCCCAGATATAATACACTTATGCCAGCGTTTTTTCAAATCTTCGAAGCACTTTTGATATTCACTTTTCGGTATGTCCTTGAGCACTCTCTCGAGGAAAAACGCCGAACTTTCATGAGTCTCTTCAACTTTGGGAACAGGAAAAAGTCACACGGAGCCTGGTGAATATGGAGGTTGGGGCATGACTACGGTATTGTTTTTGGCCAAAAAGTTAAGAACAAGCAACGACGAGTGAGCAGGTGCGTTATCGTGGTGCAAAAGCCATGAATTCTTTTTCCATAAATCGGGGCGTTTTTTTCGGATTGCTTCACGCAAACGTCGCATAACTTCAAGGTAATACTCCTTATTAACCGTACGATCTTGCGGTAAGAACTCTTGATGCACTATGCCATTATAATCAAAGAAAACAGTAAGCAAAACCTTGACATTTGATCGAACTTGACGTGCTTTTTTCGCTCTGACGTTGAATGCTTCCAGGTGAACGATTGTGCTTTGGTCTCGACATCATAACCGTAGACCCATGTTTCATCATCAGTTATGACCCTTTCAAGCAAACTTAGATCGTCGTTGACGTCATTTAACAGCTCCTGAGCGATGTTCATGCGATTGTTTTTTTTGGTCAAAATTCAGCAGTTGCAGCAAAAATCGCCGAGCTCATAAAAACACGTCGAACCTTAGCGACTACCACAGACAAAGTAAACAGTGAATATGGCTGAAAATTTTATCATACTTTAGGGGCATGTATACCAACACAATAAAAAAAGATTTGACAATCGGACTCTCCAGACCCGCGAAATTTAAAAATTCCGGGAACTTTTTGAACAGACCTGGTATACACAGAGCATCATTCGTTGCATCGTTCTTTAGTTAATCAGTTCTGGCGTAAGGTATTGCAAAATTGTTCGCATTTCTTGAATCATATGGATTTATTTGTGATAGTTTTATATAGGGGCATTGCTCCAATTCACTGGAAATTAGACATTTGAAGATAAACATAGCATCCTCCATAGTAATGATTTGACTGAAGGCAAGTGCATTGCGTCTTGTTGGAGTGAGAATTGGAGGGTTTAGAATATTTTTATAGGCTTCAGTTAGCATCCTGAATATAATATCAAGGTTTTCCTTTGACGATTGACTCCAAATATTTGAATGATGTAGCTTTGTCAGTACAAATGCATTTAGTACAAGTTTCTTTATATGCATTGGAAAATCTCCACATCTTCTCAACAATCCTTTCATTGGTGCTAGTTGTTTCTTCGAATTATTTATGTGTGGCAACCATGTCAAACGATGATCTATTGTAAGACCGAGATATTTAATTTCAAACACTCTTTGCAATTTTTCGCCGCTAATTTTTAGGTCAACTTCTATATCTTCTTTATTCTTCTGTTTAAAAACAATGAAATTTTGTCTTTGTAGTATTCAATGCCAGCTTTTTTTTCGATAAGCCGTGAACGATTTTTTTTGCAGATTCTCGTTGACGATATTCTCCACGGCAAATTTATCATGTCTTGAATAACAGTATCACAGCATATAATGTGTGGTGAGCTTTCAGTTTACATATATTCAAATTATTAGTATATAGCAAAAACAAGGTTAGACCAAGTATAGATCCTTGAGGACCCCCCGATTTCATTGGTGCTAGATTGCTCAAGACATTATTAACTGATATTCTTTGGAATCTTCCTTCCAAATAACTTTTTAAAAAGTTGTTTTGGTCTGCCTTGAATACCATACGATTCAAGTGTTTGAAATAATAGATCATGATCCACTGTATCAAAAGCCTTCTTCAGGTCTACAAAAATTGCAATAACATAATCTCCTTTATCAAGACTTTCATAGATGTAACGTGAGACAGAAAGTAACGCATTGAAAGTACTCTTGTTCTTTTGGAAGCCAAACTGCTTCGGATTTATGATAGAATTTTCTATTAAGAAAGATTTTAAACGATTATTTATAAGTTTCCGTATATTTTACTAAAGGCTGTCAAAAGTGCAACTGGGCGGTAATTATTCGGGTCCAGATGATCTCCTCCTTTGAATATTGGAATTATTTTTTCCAGTTTCTCTTCGTCCGGAAATGTTTCATGTCTAGTATGCTCTTTTATAAAATTTGCCAGTGGTTCAGCTATCTCCTCTTTGAGTAGAATAATTTTGTTTGTGGCGATGTTGTCAATACCTGGTGTTGCAATTTTTTTTTTTTTCAAATTTTCGATTGTATTTAATACTTCTCTTTAATTCGTTCGATGAATGTGAAAGATGGACTTAGGTGGGCTATTTATGATATTGAAATAGTTAGTTGACTTTTCCCCAAGCTCCCTGGTAATTTTTGCACCAATTGTTGGAAAAAAAAAAGTTGTTTAGCGAGTTTGCTGTTCCACATGGACGTGCTGCATTCTTAGAGTCCATGCCAACAAATTCAGCATTTGATAACATGATCCAGGGGGACGGATTATTTTTTATTTCATTTATTATTTTCCATATTTCATGTGAGTTAACCGCCGTTGCTTTCAATCTTCTGGAGTAATATGAAAATTTAGCTTGTTTCATGAGACGTTTTGATTCTTTTAGGGCTTGGTTATACAGATGTTTAAGTGCTTGATCTTCAGCGTACTTTCTGTATTTTTTAATAAGCTTTCTTTTTGTTAATACTAGCCTCAATAACTTTCTTTGTTATCCATGTCTATTGTCGACATCTGATCTTTTTCTCAATGGTAGAATCATGATTGGACTCTGTAATAATATTTTTGAGCTCCATAAGGTTTTCAGCTTTTCAGTTCGTTAGCAACTGTTGAAATTTCGATATGAAAAGATCCTTGTCTAAATATCTGAATATTTTGTCAGTAGATTTTTGCTTTCTGAGGCTTTGACCATGGATGACAGTTTTTAGAACACGATGATCTAACTCCGATCAGGCTTCAAGTGTGAGTTTAATGTTTTCAGCAATTTTTTTCTCATTTGTTGCTATGCAATCTAGGCAGGTACTTGAAGTTTGCCCTTATTGGCAACGACTGCTCCGTTTGTTTCCAGGGTATCCTTGTACATCCTCGGTTCTGGTAATTCTGCAATCACGTCTATGTTTGTGTCAGCAACTGTAATTAGATTTTTTTCAGTAGACTATATTGCATCTATTACTGCGCAAAAGCCATGCGCATTGAGATAATTGGGATTATAGAAAGTACCAATTTTTAGTTTTTTACCTGCACAGGTTATTTCAATTGTTATTATATTATATATGTCAGATGTTACTTTCTCTGTCACGAACGAAATTAATTGTATTTTTTATATAAATTGCTGTACCTACTCCTCTTCCGGGTCTGCAGGAGAAGACGGAGCTATATCCCAGAATATTGTAATAATTTGATTCTTCAGGATAGATCCATATTTCGTTCAGTATAATCCGATCCATTTCAGGATTTAGCTGCAGATAAATTTGAATGTCACTCAACTTGTATCGCTTGCTTCTTATATTGGCATAAAAGATAGTCAATTTGTCACTTGATTGAGTTTTGTGATTAACTAAGAGGTGCCAAAAATAAAGAGGTGACCACACAGGCTTTCCCATCTTTTGCAGTCAAATACTGTTCGGCAGACATCATCTAGCTCTTCTACGCAAGACACGCCATCGGAAGGCCATGGCTTGCCAATCTTGTGTAGATAAGATCAAAAACATCCACACCCATTCGAGAGCTGGGTCAAGTACAAGTCAATGTCATCATACGTTCAACGAAGCCACTGCCACAGCTTAAAAATCAGATGCGCAATCAATCTTCCCTTTGTGTCACTCTCCCAGGATTGTTGCGATTCACAGAGAGCGACATACCTCTACTCCATTGTGACTACTTTGCTTCTGCGTATTTATTCACTCTCTAGCAAGGGAGGTGACGGATATCACTCCTGCTATCCCTAACATTGCCGATGCAGAGCCTGTTTGATATGCTTTCGAACACATATTGGAGAGGTGAATCACTGGAGTAAAAAACAAGTCACGCCACCTGTTAGAAAACCGCACGAATTAACCGGTACCCCTATTACAATAATATAAATCTCCCGACCTTGATGCATCCTGGCGCTTAAGTATGCTTTTTAGGGTAAGGTGAAATAATTTTACAAAACCCTACTAAAATCGGGTTCTGTCTGTCTGTTTGTCCGTCTATGTGTCACAGTACTTTTTCCCGCGTACTACTTAAGCTAGAAACATAAGATTTTGTAAGTAGGTGTCAATTGAAGCCTTCTTCAAAGTTTCACAACAACAAACTTTATAAGGTCTTTAAGGGGGGGGGGGGTTTCTTGTCCCCATACAGGGAAGTGGCCCCTGAAAAAATTTCATTAAACATAACCGATATGGATATTAAATGAAAGGTCTTAATGAGAACTTTTCAAAACTGGTATTAAAATGTCAGGCTTCGCTTTGAGGGGTGCAGGGGAAGGGGAAATGTATGAACATTTTGTCCTCTCCCCTCCCTTTACCCAAAAAAATCGGAAAAAAATACAGAGGTAAGTTTTTGGGAGGGCAAGGGCAACAAAAACCTCAGCAGCGAAAATTCGATTAACTTTGTTGATAATAGTACATTTTATAAATTTTACGTTTTTGCATATAAAATCAAACTGGGAACCTTAAATTTTCCTAAAACTACAATTTTAAGTTTCTGATATGCAATTGCATGTGTCCTGAGAATTTTACAATAAGCAAACTATAAAAAGCTAAGTTACAGCCGATTGAATATTTTACATTTACAACAACATGAAAACGTGGTACGGACGGACCTAGGCACTACAAATATGTAGGACTTTTGATAAACATTTTATAAATGGTTTATAATATTTATGTGTTATCATAACTAATTGAGCAACGGGTTCAAAACACTTCAAACAAAATGGCGGCGAATTGAAATGCATAATAATCAGGGTACATATATTTTTTCAATACCTCCATTCCCTCCCACTCTCTCCATCACTCTTTCAACGTCGCACAACGCTCGTGCGATCTGCACTTCACACGTCGTCGATTCCTACGTGTGTCTCCAAGCAATGCTAAAACATCGGTATAAGGGGCACACAAAATGCTGCGAAGTACTCCTTCCTTGCTAATCT
Organism: Odontomyia ornata; assembly: GCA_963969285.1. Classification (NCBI taxonomy): domain Eukaryota; kingdom Metazoa; phylum Arthropoda; class Insecta; order Diptera; family Stratiomyidae; genus Odontomyia; species Odontomyia ornata. The sequence goes on from OZ017741.1 coordinate 35,804,992, forward strand.
AGTTTGATTCGTGAACAGTTCTCAGAGATGAGAAAAAAAATTTTATAATACGATGCAGCAAAAAAGCTCTGAGTTTATAAAAAACGAGCTATGTTTAAGTATCTCGACATTAAGGCCTAAAATGCCCTAAGATACTGCAGTTTCAATCCTCTGGAGCTATCATTAATTTGAATTTAATGGATTTTTCTTACGCCTTTTCTTAAAAACCAATAATGAGTTTCCGTTTTTCACTGTTTCTGGATAATTGTTGTATACAAGGTCTGTTCAAAAAGTACCCGGAATTTTCGTTTATTCAAAAAAATATTTATTTATTCGTCTACATCAATGTGGTCCCCTTCAAAATAGTCCCCCCAGATATAATACACTTATGCCAGCGTTTTTTCAAATCTTCGAAGCACTTTTGATATTCACTTTTCGGTATGTCCTTGAGCACTCTCTCGAGGAAAAACGCCGAACTTTCATGAGTCTCTTCAACTTTGGGAACAGGAAAAAGTCACACGGAGCCTGGTGAATATGGAGGTTGGGGCATGACTACGGTATTGTTTTTGGCCAAAAAGTTAAGAACAAGCAACGACGAGTGAGCAGGTGCGTTATCGTGGTGCAAAAGCCATGAATTCTTTTTCCATAAATCGGGGCGTTTTTTTCGGATTGCTTCACGCAAACGTCGCATAACTTCAAGGTAATACTCCTTATTAACCGTACGATCTTGCGGTAAGAACTCTTGATGCACTATGCCATTATAATCAAAGAAAACAGTAAGCAAAACCTTGACATTTGATCGAACTTGACGTGCTTTTTTCGCTCTGACGTTGAATGCTTCCAGGTGAACGATTGTGCTTTGGTCTCGACATCATAACCGTAGACCCATGTTTCATCATCAGTTATGACCCTTTCAAGCAAACTTAGATCGTCGTTGACGTCATTTAACAGCTCCTGAGCGATGTTCATGCGATTGTTTTTTTTGGTCAAAATTCAGCAGTTGCAGCAAAAATCGCCGAGCTCATAAAAACACGTCGAACCTTAGCGACTACCACAGACAAAGTAAACAGTGAATATGGCTGAAAATTTTATCATACTTTAGGGGCATGTATACCAACACAATAAAAAAAGATTTGACAATCGGACTCTCCAGACCCGCGAAATTTAAAAATTCCGGGAACTTTTTGAACAGACCTGGTATACACAGAGCATCATTCGTTGCATCGTTCTTTAGTTAATCAGTTCTGGCGTAAGGTATTGCAAAATTGTTCGCATTTCTTGAATCATATGGATTTATTTGTGATAGTTTTATATAGGGGCATTGCTCCAATTCACTGGAAATTAGACATTTGAAGATAAACATAGCATCCTCCATAGTAATGATTTGACTGAAGGCAAGTGCATTGCGTCTTGTTGGAGTGAGAATTGGAGGGTTTAGAATATTTTTATAGGCTTCAGTTAGCATCCTGAATATAATATCAAGGTTTTCCTTTGACGATTGACTCCAAATATTTGAATGATGTAGCTTTGTCAGTACAAATGCATTTAGTACAAGTTTCTTTATATGCATTGGAAAATCTCCACATCTTCTCAACAATCCTTTCATTGGTGCTAGTTGTTTCTTCGAATTATTTATGTGTGGCAACCATGTCAAACGATGATCTATTGTAAGACCGAGATATTTAATTTCAAACACTCTTTGCAATTTTTCGCCGCTAATTTTTAGGTCAACTTCTATATCTTCTTTATTCTTCTGTTTAAAAACAATGAAATTTTGTCTTTGTAGTATTCAATGCCAGCTTTTTTTTCGATAAGCCGTGAACGATTTTTTTTGCAGATTCTCGTTGACGATATTCTCCACGGCAAATTTATCATGTCTTGAATAACAGTATCACAGCATATAATGTGTGGTGAGCTTTCAGTTTACATATATTCAAATTATTAGTATATAGCAAAAACAAGGTTAGACCAAGTATAGATCCTTGAGGACCCCCCGATTTCATTGGTGCTAGATTGCTCAAGACATTATTAACTGATATTCTTTGGAATCTTCCTTCCAAATAACTTTTTAAAAAGTTGTTTTGGTCTGCCTTGAATACCATACGATTCAAGTGTTTGAAATAATAGATCATGATCCACTGTATCAAAAGCCTTCTTCAGGTCTACAAAAATTGCAATAACATAATCTCCTTTATCAAGACTTTCATAGATGTAACGTGAGACAGAAAGTAACGCATTGAAAGTACTCTTGTTCTTTTGGAAGCCAAACTGCTTCGGATTTATGATAGAATTTTCTATTAAGAAAGATTTTAAACGATTATTTATAAGTTTCCGTATATTTTACTAAAGGCTGTCAAAAGTGCAACTGGGCGGTAATTATTCGGGTCCAGATGATCTCCTCCTTTGAATATTGGAATTATTTTTTCCAGTTTCTCTTCGTCCGGAAATGTTTCATGTCTAGTATGCTCTTTTATAAAATTTGCCAGTGGTTCAGCTATCTCCTCTTTGAGTAGAATAATTTTGTTTGTGGCGATGTTGTCAATACCTGGTGTTGCAATTTTTTTTTTTTTTCAAATTTTCGATTGTATTTAATACTTCTCTTTAATTCGTTCGATGAATGTGAAAGATGGACTTAGGTGGGCTATTTATGATATTGAAATAGTTAGTTGACTTTTCCCCAAGCTCCCTGGTAATTTTTGCACCAATTGTTGGAAAAAAAAAAGTTGTTTAGCGAGTTTGCTGTTCCACATGGACGTGCTGCATTCTTAGAGTCCATGCCAACAAATTCAGCATTTGATAACATGATCCAGGGGGACGGATTATCTTTTATTTCATTTATTATTTTCCATATTTCATGTGAGTTAACCGCCGTTGCTTTCAATCTTCTGGAGTAATATGAAAATTTAGCTTGTTTCATGAGACGTTTTGATTCTTTTAGGGCTTGGTTATACAGATGTTTAAGTGCTTGATCTTCAGCGTACTTTCTGTATTTTTTAATAAGCTTTCTTTTTGTTAATACTAGCCTCAATAACTTTCTTTGTTATCCATGTCTATTGTCGACATCTGATCTTTTTCTCAATGGTAGAATCATGATTGGACTCTGTAATAATATTTTTGAGCTCCATAAGGTTTTCAGCTTTTCAGTTCGTTAGCAACTGTTGAAATTTCGATATGAAAAGATCCTTGTCTAAATATCTGAATATTTTGTCAGTAGATTTTTGCTTTCTGAGGCTTTGACCATGGATGACAGTTTTTAGAACACGATGATCTAACTCCGATCAGGCTTCAAGTGTGAGTTTAATGTTTTCAGCAATTTTTTTCTCATTTGTTGCTATGCAATCTAGGCAGGTACTTGAAGTTTGCCCTTATTGGCAACGACTGCTCCGTTTGTTTCCAGGGTATCCTTGTACATCCTCGGTTCTGGTAATTCTGCAATCACGTCTATGTTTGTGTCAGCAACTGTAATTAGATTTTTTTCAGTAGACTATATTGCATCTATTACTGCGCAAAAGCCATGCGCATTGAGATAATTGGGATTATAGAAAGTACCAATTTTTAGTTTTTTACCTGCACAGGTTATTTCAATTGTTATTATATTATATATGTCAGATGTTACTTTCTCTGTCACGAACGAAATTAATTGTATTTTTTATATAAATTGCTGTACCTACTCCTCTTCCGGGTCTGCAGGAGAAGACGGAGCTATATCCCAGAATATTGTAATAATTTGATTCTTCAGGATAGATCCATATTTCGTTCAGTATAATCCGATCCATTTCAGGATTTAGCTGCAGATAAATTTGAATGTCACTCAACTTGTATCGCTTGCTTCTTATATTGGCATAAAAGATAGTCAATTTGTCACTTGATTGAGTTTTGTGATTAACTAAGAGGTGCCAAAAATAAAGAGGTGACCACACAGGCTTTCCCATCTTTTGCAGTCAAATACTGTTCGGCAGACATCATCTAGCTCTTCTACGCAAGACACGCCATCGGAAGGCCATGGCTTGCCAATCTTGTGTAGATAAGATCAAAAACATCCACACCCATTCGAGAGCTGGGTCAAGTACAAGTCAATGTCATCATACGTTCAACGAAGCCACTGCCACAGCTTAAAAATCAGATGCGCAATCAATCTTCCCTTTGTGTCACTCTCCCAGGATTGTTGCGATTCACAGAGAGCGACATACCTCTACTCCATTGTGACTACTTTGCTTCTGCGTATTTATTCACTCTCTAGCAAGGGAGGTGACGGATATCACTCCTGCTATCCCTAACATTGCCGATGCAGAGCCTGTTTGATATGCTTTCGAACACATATTGGAGAGGTGAATCACTGGAGTAAAAAACAAGTCACGCCACCTGTTAGAAAACCGCACGAATTAACCGGTACCCCTATTACAATAATATAAATCTCCCGACCTTGATGCATCCTGGCGCTTAAGTATGCTTTTTAGGGTAAGGTGAAATAATTTTACAAAACCCTACTAAAATCGGGTTCTGTCTGTCTGTTTGTCCGTCTATGTGTCACAGTACTTTTTCCCGCGTACTACTTAAGCTAGAAACATAAGATTTTGTAAGTAGGTGTCAATTGAAGCCTTCTTCAAAGTTTCACAACAACAAACTTTATAAGGTCTTTAAGGGGGGGGGGGGGTTTCTTGTCCCCATACAGGGAAGTGGCCCCTGAAAAAATTTCATTAAACATAACCGATATGGATATTAAATGAAAGGTCTTAATGAGAACTTTTCAAAACTGGTATTAAAATGTCAGGCTTCGCTTTGAGGGGTGCAGGGGAAGGGGAAATGTATGAACATTTTGTCCTCTCCCCTCCCTTTACCCAAAAAAATCGGAAAAAAATACAGAGGTAAGTTTTTGGGAGGGCAAGGGCAACAAAAACCTCAGCAGCGAAAATTCGATTAACTTTGTTGATAATAGTACATTTTATAAATTTTACGTTTTTGCATATAAAATCAAACTGGGAACCTTAAATTTTCCTAAAACTACAATTTTAAGTTTCTGATATGCAATTGCATGTGTCCTGAGAATTTTACAATAAGCAAACTATAAAAAGCTAAGTTACAGCCGATTGAATATTTTACATTTACAACAACATGAAAACGTGGTACGGACGGACCTAGGCACTACAAATATGTAGGACTTTTGATAAACATTTTATAAATGGTTTATAATATTTATGTGTTATCATAACTAATTGAGCAACGGGTTCAAAACACTTCAAACAAAATGGCGGCGAATTGAAATGCATAATAATCAGGGTACATATATTTTTTCAATACCTCCATTCCCTCCCACTCTCTCCATCACTCTTTCAACGTCGCACAACGCTCGTGCGATCTGCACTTCACACGTCGTCGATTCCTACGTGTGTCTCCAAGCAATGCTAAAACATCGGTATAAGGGGCACACAAAATGCTGCGAAGTACTCCTTCCTTGCTAATCTAGTTTGATTCGTGAACAGTTCTCAGAGATGAGAAAAAAAATTTTATAATACGATGCAGCAAAAAAGCTCTGAGTTTATAAAAAACGAGCTATGTTTAAGTATCTCGACATTAAGGCCTAAAATGCCCTAAGATACTGCAGTTTCAATCCTCTGGAGCTATCATTAATTTGAATTTAATGGATTTTTCTTACGCCTTTTCTTAAAAACCAATAATGAGTTTCCGTTTTTCACTGTTTCTGGATAATTGTTGTATACAAGGTCTGTTCAAAAAGTACCCGGAATTTTCGTTTATTCAAAAAAATATTTATTTATTCGTCTACATCAATGTGGTCCCCTTCAAAATAGTCCCCCCAGATATAATACACTTATGCCAGCGTTTTTTCAAATCTTCGAAGCACTTTTGATATTCACTTTTCGGTATGTCCTTGAGCACTCTCTCGAGGAAAAACGCCGAACTTTCATGAGTCTCTTCAACTTTGGGAACAGGAAAAAGTCACACGGAGCCTGGTGAATATGGAGGTTGGGGCATGACTACGGTATTGTTTTTGGCCAAAAAGTTAAGAACAAGCAACGACGAGTGAGCAGGTGCGTTATCGTGGTGCAAAAGCCATGAATTCTTTTTCCATAAATCGGGGCGTTTTTTTCGGATTGCTTCACGCAAACGTCGCATAACTTCAAGGTAATACTCCTTATTAACCGTACGATCTTGCGGTAAGAACTCTTGATGCACTATGCCATTATAATCAAAGAAAACAGTAAGCAAAACCTTGACATTTGATCGAACTTGAAGTGCTTTTTTCGCTCTGACGTTGAATGCTTCCAGGTGAACGATTGTGCTTTGGTCTCGACATCATAACCGTAGACCCATGTTTCATCATCAGTTATGACCCTTTCAAGCAAACTTAGATCGTCGTTGACGTCATTTAACAGCTCCTGAGCGATGTTCATGCGATTGTTTTTTTTGGTCAAAATTCAGCAGTTGCAGCAAAAATCGCCGAGCTCATAAAAACACGTCGAACCTTAGCGACTACCACAGACAAAGTAAACAGTGAATATGGCTGAAAATTTTATCATACTTTAGGGGCATGTATACCAACACAATAAAAAAAGATTTGACAATCGGACTCTCCAGACCCGCGAAATTTAAAAATTCCGGGAACTTTTTGAACAGACCTGGTATACACAGAGCATCATTCGTTGCATCGTTCTTTAGTTAATCAGTTCTGGCGTAAGGTATTGCAAAATTGTTCGCATTTCTTGAATCATATGGATTTATTTGTGATAGTTTTATATAGGGGCATTGCTCCAATTCACTGGAAATTAGACATTTGAAGATAAACATAGCATCCTCCATAGTAATGATTTGACTGAAGGCAAGTGCATTGCGTCTTGTTGGAGTGAGAATTGGAGGGTTTAGAATATTTTTATAGGCTTCAGTTAGCATCCTAAATATAATATAGAGGTTTTGCTTTGACGATTGACTCCAAATGTTTGAATGATGTAGCTTTGTCAGTACAAATGCATTTAATACAAGTTTCTTTATATGCATTGGAAAATCTCCACATCTTCTCAACAATCCTTTCATTGGTGCTAGTTGTTTCTTCGAATTATTTATGTGTGGCAACCATGTCACACGATGATCTATGGTAAGACCGATATATTTAATTTCAAACACTCTTTGCAATTTTTCGCTGCTAAATTTTAGGACAACTTCTATATCTTCTTTATTTTTCTGTTTAAAAATAATGAATTCTGTCTTTGTAGTATTTGATGCCAGCTTTTTTTTCGATAAGCCGTGAATGATTTTTTTTTTTTCAGATCCTCGTTGACGATATTCTCCACGGCAACTTTATCATGTCCTGAATAAAGAAGTACAGTATCATCAGAATATAATGTGTGGTGAGCTTTCAGTTTACATACATTCAAATTATTAGTATATAGCAAAAACAAGGTTAGACCAAGTATGGATCCTTGAGGTACCCCCGATTTCATTGGTGCTAGATTGCTCAAGATATTATTAACTGATATTCTTTGGAACCTTCCTTCCAAATAACTTTTTAAAAAGTTGTTTCGGTTTGCCTTGAATACCACACGATTCAAGTGTTTGAAATAATAGATCATGATCCACTGTATCAAAAGCCTTCTTCAGGTCTACAAAAATTGCAATAACATAATCTCCTTTATCAAGACTTTCATAGATGTAACGTGAGATAGAAAGTAACGCATTGAAAGTACTCTTGTTCTTTTGGAAGCCAAACTGCTTCGGATTTATGATAGAATTTTCTATTCAGAAAGATTTTAAGCGATTATTTATAAGTTTTGCGAATATTTCACAAAAGGCTGTCTAAAGTGCAACAGGGTGGTAATTGCTCGGATCTAATATTTCTCTTTTAGTAGTTTGATGAATATGAAAGATGGACTACGGTGGGCTATATGTGATTTTGAAATAGCTAGTTGACTTGTCACCAAACTCTAAACTCTCTTTGGTTCTTTCACCAATTGTTGAAAAGAAGTGGTTCAGCGAGTTTGCTGTTCCACATGGGCGTGCTGCATTATTAGAGCCCATGCCAAAAAAAATCAGTGTTTGATAACATGATCCAGGGTGATGAATTATGTTTTACTTCATTTATTATTTTCTATATTTTGTGCGAGTTGTCCGCCGCTTTTTCCAATCTTCTGGAGTAATATGAAAATTTAGCTTCTTTTATGAGACGTTTTTATTCTTTTAAGGCTTGGCTATACACATATTTAAGTACGGGATCTTCAACGTTCTTTTTGTATTTTTTAATACGCCTTCCTTTTGTTAACACTAGCCTCAATAACTTTCTTTGTTATCCATGTCTATTGTCGACATCTGATCTTTTTCTCAATGGTAGAATCATGATTGGACTCTGTAATAATATTTTTGAGCTCCATAAGGTTTTCAGCTTTTCAGTTCGTTAGCAACTGTTGAAATTTCGATATGAAAAGATCCTTGTCTAAATATCTGAATATTTTGTCAGTAGATTTTTGCTTTCTGAGGCTTTGACCATGGATGACAGTTTTTAGAACACGATGATCTAACTCCGATCAGGCTTCAAGTGTGAGTTTAATGTTTTCAGCAATTTTTTTCTCATTTGTTGCTATGCAATCTAGGCAGGTACTTGAAGTTTGCCCTTATTGGCAACGACTGCTCCGTTTGTTTCCAGGGTATCCTTGTACATCCTCGGTTCTGGTAATTCTGCAATCACGTCTATGTTTGTGTCAGCAACTGTAATTAGATTTTTTTCAGTAGACTATATTGCATCTATTACTGCGCAAAAGCCATGCGCATTGAGATAATTGGGATTATAGAAAGTACCAATTTTTAGTTTTTTACCTGCACAGGTTATTTCAATTGTTATTATATTATATATGTCAGATGTTACTTTCTCTGTCACGAACGAAATTAATTGTATTTTTTATATAAATTGCTGTACCTACTCCTCTTCCGGGTCTGCAGGAGAAGACGGAGCTATATCCCAGAATATTGTAATAATTTGATTCTTCAGGATAGATCCATATTTCGTTCAGTATAATCCGATCCATTTCAGGATTTAGCTGCAGATAAATTTGAATGTCACTCAACTTGTATCGCTTGCTTCTTATATTGGCATAAAAGATAGTCAATTTGTCACTTGATTGAGTTTTGTGATTAACTAAGAGGTGCCAAAAATAAAGAGGTGACCACACAGGCTTTCCCATCTTTTGCAGTCAAATACTGTTCGGCAGACATCATCTAGCTCTTCTACGCAAGACACGCCATCGGAAGGCCATGGCTTGCCAATCTTGTGTAGATAAGATCAAAAACATCCACACCCATTCGAGAGCTGGGTCAAGTACAAGTCAATGTCATCATGCGTTCAACGAAGCCACTGCCACAGCTTAAAAATCAGATGCGCAATCAATCTTCCCTTTGTGTCACTCTCCCAGGATTGTTGCGATTCACAGAGAGCGACATACCTCTACTCCATTGTGACTACTTTGCTTCTGCGTATTTATTCACTCTCTAGCAAGGAAGGTGACGGATATCACTCCTGCTATCCCTAACATTGCCGATGCAGAGCCTGTTTGATATGCACGTGCAATTTGTAGTGTTCCTTGTTTCTCCACCTATGCCAAAAGTTTTCGGTGGAGCTCCTTGATGACAGCGCCGACGCATATTTCTGATTTGTAAAGTAGTGCAGACTGTACAACGCTCATCAAAAGTCATCTTCTTGATTAAGAGGGTTCCCCTATATTGGCCTATAAACGTACAACCGCTATTACACTCTCTGCCACTTATCAGCTGTTGCCTCGATTTCCTTGGAAAAGCTCTTCAAGTTCGTCAATTTGCTCAACTATTTCACTACGAGTTTTGACTCTACCGGCATTCTCCCTATATTGACAGTCTTGACTCTGGGAATGCTGCTGTTGTTCAGGATAATGACTTTGATTATTTTCAATGCAATGCTGAAGCTGTGAGGGTTTCCCTCACTCTGCTCATTAAACAGTCAAGAACTCATTATACGAGATGTTCTATGTGTCAGAGCCAAGGGTAAAGCCCTGAATAAGACTTAAAGAGATTTCCATCCTTCTTTTGTATTATTGGGGAGGCCACAATCCTTCAGATAGTCCCTCAGATATTTTGTTGCTTGAAAATAATTTTACAGCACTGCCAGAATATTTGCCATCTAGCATTTCTGACATCAAAAGTGACCAGCAGGACAACCCGTTGGGTGAAACTGGTATGTGCCTCTGCGCGCTGGACCGTGCCCACCACTTCTCCGATAGCGTCACTGGCAGAGCGATCTGGTATAAAGCCCGACTGCCATGAAAAAATACCCTCAGTAGTATGGATTGCATCAGCAAGTCTTTCCCTGATGAGTTTTTTGAGCACTTTCTCGGTCATGTCTAGAATAGAAAGTGGCTGGTATGTGGAAGGCGACTTGAGATTTTTCGTCTCTTGCTCATCAGCATTAGCTTTGCTGTATGAATCGCAATAACTAAAAGCTAAAAATATAACACGATATCTTAGGTCCTGATAATAAAGTGTCATCGAGTGACAATCCAGTGGATGAAGCAGATGAGGCGTCAAATACCACTCAGACCTTGGTAGTTCGACTGCATTCTTTTATCACCTAAATAAAAACCGTCTTCAAGTTGTACTTTTAATTTTTGCAGATATCTTATATCAAAATATCCTTTTATGACCTTTTTGTATTGTAAGTGAAGGTTGGTGTCCCTTTTAAACCTTCCTTCTATAGCTTGTAAACGTTTAAACGCCAAAGAATGGGATTCCGCTAAAGAGTCTTTTTTTTCTGTTAAATGCAAGAGCAACCGTATATCTACCACTGGCGTCCCGTTCAACATGTGCAGTAAAATGGTTTTCACATTGTGTCTTTTCGCTGGATAAATGACGTTTTGTCGTACAATCTTCTATCTCCCAGAATTGATGTATGTCTGCCTGTATGTAAGTAATGTAGCATTTAGCGCTTTTGACTGAAGCTTGATATTAAGGCAAATTGCCTCCAATAATCCAACCGAGTTGTGTTCTCTGTAGTACCAGATCAAGTGAAGACAAACGCGTAATTTGTCCTATGCATACTTTCTCATGGACGCACCTGCTCCAAGTAATAGATGTACTGGCACTGGTATGTGAAATTCCGGATCAGCCAGTTCGAAGCTATGAGGTCTGTAAACAATATATTTTTTTCGGTTAATTTGGTGTGTTGGAGTGAACAATTTTGGAAGTTTTTGGAAGTAAAAATCCCCGTCTTTAGCTTTTACTCTATATTTATATTTTACACTTTGGAAATGACAGAATTTATTACTCTCTTTGCTTACGACGAAGTAGGCGGCTATGACGATGAAGATGATGAATGATGATGTCGTTGTTGTTGATGATGAATGACGATGTCGTTGTTGTTGTTGATGATGATGATGATGATGTTGTTGGTAATGATGTTGATGATGATGTCGATGATGTTGCTGATGATGTTGTTGAAAATGTTGACTATGAACCACTAGGAATTTTGCCAAGGTTCTCTAATTTATGCTAATTCATGACAAGCTAGAAGAGCGGCTCAAGCAAATTTCCCTTTTTCTCGAGGGAATTGCTTGCGCCGCTGATATGTGGAATCGGTCGGTAGGCCAAGATTTCTCGTGAGACGAGGGTATGCTTGCGCCGTGAAACGTGCGCTGATGTTGGGGCGTTCTGAGTCGCCACAGTCACTCCCTTCCCAATGACCTTTACATGCGTCAAAGGGAGTGAAAACGTGATTCTGTTCTTGGATTGCTGGAGTGGTTGTTCCGGCAAAGCCTGCGCTGGTTGAGCCGTTTCCGAGGCCAGCAGAGGTGGTATTTTAGGCGCCTGTAGTGGTGTTGAGTATGACTGCTGTGTCACTAGATGGGCCTGAGATAGCTCCAGATAGGCTGCTATGAGTTGTGCGGTAGAGAGTGGTTTGGTGACGCTGTTTACGTCTATGACGTAGGTGTTGGCGTTGATCCTTCTGACAACTCAATGAGGTTTGGATGATCGAGCGGCTTCTTTACAGCATCGATGCGGCAAAACACGTACTCACAGCTGGCCAGGCCTTTGAAAGCGAATGGTTGGTGAACCGAGTGCCTGGCTGGAGGGATAGGACGAATCGATTTGAAAAAGCGGCGTATGTCGGTGACAAAATCTTTTTGGCTGCCAGCTGGTGTGTTTGAAGGCATAATGAACTGACTCACAATCCAAAGCAATATACCGCAAACCATTTCTGCAAGAGAGGCTTGCAGGTCCTCCTTGAATGTGGTTTGTAGACCCAGCAAGATGGGTGGAAGTGCCTGTAACCATGGTGTCTCCGAAACGCATTTTAACGCTGCTTTGAGAGTTCGGTGCATACGTTCGACCATGCTTTTGGCTTGAGGTGTGGAAGTGGTTGGTTCTCAAGAGGTGGCCGAGCTGATTCAGGAGGTTGGCTTCAAACTGGCATCCTTGTCCGATGTGATCTCCAGTGGTGGGCTAAATATTGATATCCAGGGTCAAATAGCGCACTGCTTGAGGCCACCGTGTATACCTATCGATAATGGTGAGACAGTTCTCGTAGCCTATACACAGTAACAGCTTGATCAAGTCAATATGGATGTGGTCGAAGCGCCCATCCAGCGTCTTGAAATTTCGTAATTCGGTGCCGTTGTGGCGGTGGACCTTCGACAGTTGAGATGGTACGCATTGCTTGACCCACCGGGATACGTCCTTCCGCAGACTCGGCCAGAAGTATATAGGCGCTACGTGCTTCGAGATGGCACGTCCACTTCGAGTTGATGGGCGATGTCGAAAGCCAGATGGCGGAGCGCAACTGGCGGTTAAGGCTTAATGGTGCCGCTAAACTCTACATAGTACGCTGAGTAGCCATCCAAGACAAGCTGGTGCAGTTTGAGATGGGGGCTCGTCAGAAGATGAGGCAACTGTTTGTCTGTATTCTGTGCTTCACTGATGACTTGAGCTGTGATTTGGCGGGTATTTCAACCGTTTTTGCACGTGAAAATGCATCAGTGACGATTTTGTCATCCCCTGGTGTGTATTCCACTCATGGATCGAATTGGGCAATGCAATCCAGCTGTCTGCTTTGGCTGGGTGTGACTTTGTCCAAGTATTGCATCAGAGCAAATATAAGTGGCCGGTATTCAGTATAGATGATAAAGTGCCTTCCTTCCAAGATGCGCTGAAAGAACTTGATGGCAGCAGAGATCGCAAGGAACTCGCGGCAGCAAGTGGCATGCAATTGCAATAAAAATTCGGCCTCCCGAGAAGACGTCTCACCTGGGATGAGTCGGCAGATTTAGGAAAAGACACGATGGTTTCCGTTTTGGCGGCTGGTGGTCGAAATCCAGTTTGACAGACGTGGTATCCAGCAAAGACCACCTCAGGCTGACCGACTTGACACTCATCCCAGTTAGCGTGGAGATTTGCCACCTGCAGCATGGAGAGAAATTGCTCGAGGTGGCGCTGATGTCGGTCGTGGCTGGCCGAGAAAAACAGTGCCACTGGCCTCCTGAATCAAATCCTCGATGATGGGCAGTGGGTAACGGTCCCCAGTAGCTCACCGATGGCCATTATCCTTGGGCACCATGGGCAGAGGACTGTCCCACTGGTACGCTATGGGTCGAATTGCGCCTCCTTCCAGCAAGACAGCGAACTCGGTTTTGGCCGTGGTGAGGCTATCTCCCACGAGGCGACGTGGTCTTGTGAAAACTGTTGGGTCATTGGTAACTATCTGGTGGTAGACGGGTAGGTCAGCGACCGAGGCTGATTTCCCGGGTTTTGCGTGTGCATTTGGATATTTGGCGATTATTCCATTGTACCGCTCTCCAATGGTGTTCTTAACTTTAGTGTCGGCGCTAATACTGTGTATGGCTGGAGCTGGACCGAGGCCACAGGCTACGGAGTGGCTAGTGATATCGTCCAAAAGGTGCTGGTTGCGCAAGTCGATGAGTAGACCATGGTGTTTTAGTGCGTTGGCTCCTAAAATTGCTTTCTGAACATCTGTTATCACGAACGACCAGTCGAGTGGCCGGCGTAGCCCAAAATCTAGGGTAAGCTGCTAATATCCAAGGGTTGTGATGTGCGGGCAATTGGCTGCCTGTAGCACGAGGCTCTACTTACGAAGACGCTTGGCGATGGACCTCAGGATGATAGATAAAGCGGAGCCAGAGTCTACCAAGAACCTGGTTTTTGTGGTGCAGTTGGAGACCTAAAGGCGTCTTTCTAAACTGTTGCCGGCGGTACCCACTGAGTACAGCGCCGGCAAACCCAGTTTTGTCTGAAGCTGGGAAGGAACAAGGCTGCTTGCATCGCATCGCTAGCATCCCGTGCTTGACGTGATACCAGCAGTATTCTGTGCGACTGTCTGCGGCCTCGTCATTGGCTTGCGTTTCTTGACGAGAACCGCTCCCGCAGTGTGTTGGTGCAGGCATGTGGTTGCTGAAGCGCCCCTCGAGTCAAGTTTCTTAGCTGCTAACTTGACAGCAACTTGGTCCAAAGAACACAGCGTGGAGAGACCAGATGAGAGTGTTATTGGGCGCGTGGATGATTGAAATAAAATGGCCATCTTTCCCACACCTATGTCTTGGACCTCGTCTGCGACAGGGGCAAGCTCCTCTAGTGTTTGGTTTTTTTTTGAGGAAAAGCATGCGGCGCGTTTGCTGAGGTAAGGGGTCAAGCCATTTGATACGGAGGACATCGTCGCTAACCCATGTGCCAGCGAGGGAATGCATATGCCGTAGGAGTTGCGAAGGTCTCCTGTCTCCGAGCTCGACGCCTGTGAGCAATTTATGTATCTGCACATCAGGTGAGTCTGCGAAGCGGGCAACGATAGCTGTTTTCAGTGCTTTGTATTCGTCGTGCTCCGGTGGCGCATAGATGATGTCCGCTACATCCGTGATGGTTTTATGGTCCAGCGATGATACCATGGGATGGTACTTGGCTGCATCCCTTGTCACCTTGTGCACCTCGAATAGTGATTCCACTTGAAAGAACCACAATTCAAGACTAGCCCGCCAGAAGGATGGCAGCCTGCACTGGCTATTGACGTTAACCTCCTGAGTCGGTGGGAAGCTCCCGGCTGGTGGCACCTCCTTAGGGAGACGGTACTCACCATCCTCGTCAGGTCGTCCGACTACCATTATTGTTATAAGTTGGGCTAACCACTTTGTAAGTTAAAAATCCTCGTCCTTAGCTTTTACTCTATATTTATATTTAACTCTTTGGAAATGACGAAATTTATCGCTCCTTTTGTTTACGACGAGGTAGGCGGCTACGACGATGAAGACAACGAATGATGATGTCGCTGTTGTTGTTGATGATGATGATGTTGTTGGTAATGATGATGATGATGATGCTGATGACGTTGTTGCTGATGATGTTAATGAGCATGTTGACTACGAACCGATAGCAAATTTGCCTGGGTTCCCTCATTTATGTTAATTCATGAAAAGCTGGAAAAGCGGCTTAAGAAAATTCCCCCTTTTCTCGAGGGAATTGCTTGCGCCACTGATATGTGGAATCGGCCGGCAGGCGAAGATTTCTCGTGAGATGAGGGTCTGTTAACGCCGTGAATCGTGCGCTGACGTTTGACGTTCTGAGTCGCCACAGATGTAATTGATGGAACAATGAGAAATTTGAGGTTCGTTTCAAATCCATTGTGCCATGATTTGATTGTTATTTCAACACTGAAATTCGAAGTGGTTGTGGAAGCATTCAATTTACTAATTTCGAAAGATTTGCGAGTAAGTGTTAATTGTAAGATTACAGCTGGTTCTTCTGTGACAAGATTCCAGGAAGATCCAGTGTCTACGATAGCTCGGGATGAAATTAGTTGCACGTAAATCAAGGTGGTCGGTATGATGTCGTCTAAATGTGGGCTCGAGTGTAGTGTTAGGGTCTCGTGCAAATTTTTCTATAGTCATGGTTTTGATAGTTCGCATGATTTATCATTAGGCATTGTCGGCAATGATTCTTGTTTTGCGTTTTCGCTTGTATGTAAGAAGGTGTGATATCTCTCATTGCAAACACGGCATCCTCTGGATTTACAATCTTTTGCAGATTGGTTCGTCAGTAAACAATTAAAATAATCTTTATTTTGTATACTAAATTGCCGTTTTTCTCTTAGGGCCATTCGACGAAATGCTGTACATTTTTAAATAGAATGTGTACTATAGCATACTGGGCATACAGATTGGTTACTTGTGAATCTCGGTTGGACTGTCGCTACGCACGTTGAGCCCTGATTTGTATTTCTTTGCCTCAAGCTTCGTCGGTCTCTAATTGGTTTCTGTACATTGGTGATATTTTGCTGATTATCGCTTCAGTTCCACGTTTCTCCAAAAAGGTGATAAGATAGCTGTACGAGGGCATCTGACTATCAGATAAAGGCATCTCCCAATGATTGCACGTATTGTCTCTGATTTTACTTATAATCAAGTATATAATATTTCTGCTTCAGTATTCTACGGGCTCACCGAGGCTCTTCATGGCTCTGATATGTTGAGGGAAGATATCTACTAGTTCATATAATGCACTAGGGCTATCTCTGGGTAAACGAGGCAAATGATGTAGGATTGCCCAGTGGCGTAAAATAGCCTTGCGTGAATTATCATACTTCTTTGTAAGAATTGACTACGCTTGGTTGTAATTCTTGTCGGTGCTCTCCATAACATTAACGGCTCAGGATGCTTTGCCCGTAAGTGCGGCCAATAGATATTTTAGTTTATCTACGTCAGAACGGCCAGGAATACTATCGATGCGACTTGTAAAATGGTCTTTGAAGGCACGCCAGTTTTCTGTTTCCATCAAAGTTTGGTAGCAAAATTTCAGGAACTTTTTTTCGGCTTTGGAGTATTGTACGTAAATTGTCGATTTGAATTTCCTAGGATAAAATTATTCATTGCAACCTCATGTACTTCTGCCCTACGAATAATTTAACGTAACATAGCTAACAACTGGTGGTAATTTTTTCCATTTTTAGGGTTTTGTACTAAAATACAAAACCCTATTGCAATCATGACCTGTGTCCGTCCGTCCGTCTGTATGTCACAGCACTTTTTCTCCGAAACTATAGAGGCTACAGCCATGAAACTTTGTGGAAAGGTCAGAAGTGGTGACTTCTTGAAAGTTCAAGGGTGAAGAAATTTTTCAAAGGGGTTTAAGGCGGGTCTCCCCAAATAGGGAGGTAACCCCTCAAAAAAAAAAACTTTCACCCTTGGTAGTCGGATAGGGTGTCATTAGAAAGGTCTCAATGAGATCTTTTCAAAACAAGTCTTAAAATTGCCTTATGAGTACCGAGGGGGGCAGAGGAAGGGGGGCGTACCCCCCTCGCGATTGGACACCTTCCATCCGAAAAATCTGAAAAAAATCATGCATATAGGCCTTAATGAGTACAACAAACACAAATACATGAGAAGTCGATATTCACTCAACTTTGTTAGTAATAGTATGATTTATCGATTTTATGTTTTCTTGAATAAAATCCAAACGATACCCTTAAATTCAATAAAATTTAGCAAACAAATGACTATTTATAAGCTTAATTATTTCTGAAAATTTCATAAAGATCGAATAGTATTTGACGAAGTTATAGCGATTTGAATTTTCCTGTATTACTATGGAACAATGTGCCCTGTATTGCAATGGAAACATATGGCTATGGAGCCATATGCACTTTTTACTGACTTAGACACTACAGTTTTGCTAGGATTTGCATGAAAATTTCAGGAATGATAGGTATCATGAAAATAATGCATACAATTGAAACAAGTCAAAGAGGCAGGAGAGAGCTCCTCAAAAGGGCTTTGTAACCATTCTAGGATTCAAAAAAATAGGCCATGAATCGATGATTACAGTACAGAGGAGTGGCCCCTGAAAAAAATTTCATGAAAGGTAGCCGATATGAGTATCAAATGAAAGTTCTCTATGATAGCTTTACAAAACAGTTCTTAAACTGACAGTGGGAGCACAGGGGGGGGAATACATAAAAAATGTGTTTCCTCCCTCGCGAATGGACACCCATGATCTAAAAAAATCTGAAAAAATTATCAAGCGAGATTTTTATGCGTATAACTTTAACAAATACCTCAGAAGTCAAAATTTTTTCAACTTTGTTAATAATAGTATGATCCTCGAACATGACGTGTTTCTTGATTTTATTCGTAGCTGGTTACTGCATTTTGTAAGTTGAGTACAAAACCCTTCTGACATGAGCATAGGTCTATCTACCCAACTTGTTCTAATTCCGTGCTAGTGACATCTAGTTATTAATGGATTCAACTCTTGTGTCATTATCGTTAATGAAATTTCAACAAAAAACATAAATACATAGAGTCGAAAACATCGGAAAAATTAATAGCGCGGAGCACTTAATTGAGATATTGCAGATACCTAAAAAGGTATTCGTTGGGGGATCTGTAAAGCGAAAGCTAGTGGGGAAATCGAGGAAACGCTGGTCTGACTCAGGCAATGAAAACAATTCATCACTGCTCGGATTTCGAAATTGGTTAAAGGTGGTCAATAGGCCGAGACAGTTAGATGCGCTTTTTACAGAGAACGACGGCCATAGAGGGTGCTACAAACAAGAAGAAAACTCTACTCGGCTTAATTTTGGTGTTCAGACATGTTTGGTTACTAAACTACCCGCTAACGGACTGAAATGCCAGCATAGGGCGAACTAGGCCGATATGGAAGCTTTTCAAAAAGATTTCAAATACATGATGAATCTCTAATAGCTTCCATTAAAAATTTTTTTGTACATACCCATCATGCAATAAACCTGTATAATATACTCGTATATTTATAAAGTAATTGCTGCTAACACTTCCCACTGGAACTCACATTTAAAGTGAAGAAATAAAATAATGTTCAAAGAATCGTAAACATCAAAAAGCTACAATCAATATCCCCAAGAATCAATCTAGCCAATAATCTAAAATTAGTCAGCTTAAATATCAACATCAGAAGCACACAATTTGGACCCCACATCAAAGTTAAATTTAAATTAATTCCCAAAATAATCCTGAAATCAAAAGGAAATCCTACATAACGACTACCTTCACCACTTTCGTTAGACATTTATTGAACGAACACACTGTCTGAAGCCCAATAAATTATTTAACTTATCGACAAGACATCAAGTCTTCCAATTATCTTCGGATCCCCAAAATACGTCTTTGTGTTGAATCAATAAAGCCACTACTAACTGTAACCGACCAAATACAAAAGTCAACCCCAACTAAGTTCAATTAGTTCCCTATCTGCAAAATATACTTTGAGCCTTAATATTTACTTTACATTTGCACCTTCGCTACTATCTCTAATATTCTGAGAATTTCCCTTTCTCTTTCTGCTATCGGAAACCATTTGATGTCTCGGAAGAAACAATTCTAATTTGCAGCTTACCTTCAGTAACAAACCCCAATATTGAAGGAAGAAGTGAAAGCGAAACAGGATAAATTATTGTATAAATTACTTTCTACTTACATTGTCCAACTTAACCACAGTCTCGTACATAGTCATATTATTGACTTTACCGTATTGCACCAGAAAGTCAATATATTTGGCTTCAGTGTTATTTGCGTCCATTTCGGATGGGACCCATGCTAAGGATATGCTTGTGTTTGTCACAGATGTTACGTGAACATCCTCAACAGGACCGGGAATGTTTCCTGTACCTATAACGAGACAAAATACAAATATTTAATCGACTTATTTTTGCATTTGCTTGCAGAGTAAAGTTTGTACTCGTAAGTGAAGTGTTTGCTATCCAGGACCAATTTGCTGTGCAGGATGTGCCGAGGATGCTTTAATTATTAAACTCATAACTTGTCCTTTACAGTTCTATGGACCAACTATATATGACATTATCAAAGTCGATGTGAGGAATAAATTGGATCCTGAAATTTAACGATTCTCTGAATTATACTCCAATTCACTAGTATCCTTAGGATCCTAAAGCTAACCAAAAGATGAATCCGAGTACAAACCAGAATCATCGTATTCACCTCGGTGGTTGAAAGCATTCTGGTATCCTTGACAGCAATCGACCCAGATCTTTGCTAATACTTCCCATACTGACCTTCTTCGAAACATTGCAGGATGTTGCCGGCATAGGACAAGCAGTCGGATGATCCAATCGTAGGCGAGATTACACCCCGGCATAATGAAATACAGGCTGGTATAACACCACGTCGATTGCAGCAGGGAGTATGGTCACGGCCACCTGCTGCACACCTTGCGAGGATGCCTGCAAAATAAGACAATAACAGGATCTCAGGTGAAATTCAAATGGAAAACGGGTAATAAACACATGCTTGAACCAAATGCAACTAAAACTACACATTCAGCTCTTAATTGACCATAGTGGACTGAGTGCCTGGATACCCTCCATAGAAACAATCCTTTTTTAATTGCTTCGTATCCCTCTTACACGAGTATCGTACGCTTGAATGAAGTAAATATTTTCATACCCATTTGTGCTTGGCATGTTGCCGCCAACGCTTGCATATCTGACATCTTTATATCGTACGAGCAGAGCGGCATACATTGAGGCAATAGTCCTGAAGCGTAGCAACATTGCGTTAGATTATAGCTGGGCTCCATTTGTTCAGTATTCTCCTGGAATGGAAGATGCAAAAAAAAATTAAAGGATAAGCTTCAACTTATTGTCATTCACCACTTGATGTAATATTTAATTAAGGTAGGATTAACAATATAATGAGACGGAAGGAAGTTAAGGATATTTATGATAAGGAAGGTTCAATGTAAGGAGCATATGGGTCAGATTTTAAATGTAGAATATACTCACTTGGAATCTTGTCCGGAATACAAGTCGAGGCGAAGGCGCACCCTTGCCATGGGCATTTAAGGCCACAACATATGCTTCGTAGAACACGCCAGGCTCTAATCCTTCCAGGACGAGCGGTGGTCGAATCTATGAGAGAGGAGAAAAAAACTAAATTAGAAGAGAATCGTTTTCGGTTGTGCTTTTGGTTAGTTTAGTGGAATTTAGAGACAAGAATGTTGAATACTTTAGAAAGTTTACGTGAATTGCTGAAGCTAGTGATTAAAAGTATATTTTGTGGATAACATTTTAGGATAAAAACAAGTTAGCTTAGCACGAAATTTTACCAGGCTTTGGAACAAGCTTAACGTCCTAATTATTCTTTAAATAGTAAACATAAACTGATTTTAAGGCTTGCACTATACATGAATGAGATCCTTCAACTAAATGACGAAGGGCAAATTCTTCATCCGCCATTCCTACTTCCAGTGCAAATAGCTTTCACTCTGTTTTAGCTCTAAGGATTCACTTAATGATTTGAAAGGTACGTGACGTATGATTTGAATTTCCACGAAGGTGAAAGACTGTTATTTTAAGAGAATATAAGTGTTCATTTATTGGCACTTCAAACATTTTTTGCATATAAAAAATTATTTTCCATAAATTCTGTTAGTCCTCTGGTTGTACCCATTCCGAGTGAGGCCGAAAGGTATCGGTTGGGATCTCTAGTTCCCAATTAGACTTACAAAGGCGAGTGTGGCCTAATGACGTCCCAAGAAAACAGAGTCCAACACTAAATTCCAGAAAAAGGCCAGTAATTCACGCGGGAACGGTACCGAATCCGTGAAAAAATTAACTGTACTCACTTATCACGAGCTCAGTTCACAAAAATCATACCCTAAAATAGAAGCTTCAATTTGACCAAAGAAAAGATACACTCCATAAATGACTAGTCGCTTACGTATATTCTTAAATATTCAAATTTTTTTTAAATCCGTCTGTTAGTCTTCATGTCTAGAATTAATAAACTAAATTCCAACAATTATCTCAAAACCCATATCTTACATGCACTTATTTTGCATACGATACTTTGTAGTCATAACGAATTTTATTCATACAACATTCCATGCATATATTGTACAATCCCACGAGATGCACGGAATGTATCTATCCGAAATTAGCAATGTAAGCAAAAAACATGTAAAAATGTAAAATAGTTAAATAAAGCAAGTCAGTTATTAAGACACAAACGAGATGTTAACTCGGCTGCTGTGAGTCCCTTCTATCTATTAGGACTACCCGAACATAATGTGTCATCTAGTTCCATTTGTCAACCGATTCGAGCATCATCGTGACTATATTATCCGGGGTGAGCTCTCCCGTCTCCCTGTAGAGGGCTAATCGCAGCCTGTCCCATTTTATGCACGTAAAAATATGAATACCGACAATCGGGGGACCGTGACTTACCAATCTTGTGCAGGTAAGACTGAAAATACCCATGCCCGCTCAAAACTGCGTCAGATAGAAGTCAGTCTCGGCATGCCTTCAATTTAGCCACGGTCTCACGTTGGGGATGAGGTGCACAGTCCACCTTCTCTTCGTGCAATCGCTTAGTGAGCGCTGTCTCTCCTCGCGGACAAGCATCTCCATCACATCCTCATTTCGACACACTCTCGGCAAAGAGTACACTCTCTAGCAAAGAGGCCGACAGGTATCACGTCTGCAATAGCTCTCAGCACTGAATGAGAGACTGTCGGATACGAAGATGAAATCCTCAGTGCTCCTCTTCTCTGTACCTGTAGTGAGGGTTTTGGGTATACCTTCTTACTGAGAGCGTTGCCCCATATTTCTGCTCCGTACAGTAGCATTGACCCTACAGCACTCATCAAGAGGCGTCTTTTTGATGGGCTGGGTCCCCCTACTTTGGCCATAAGTCGACTCAGAGCCAATACTCCTGAAGCAGCCTTCTCTGCCATCGCCCTGATTTGCTCAGAGAAACTCATCTTTGAATCAATCAGTAGCTCCAATACTTTACCACTGGCTTCGATTCGATTGGTATGTCTGCAATGTTGATCATCCTTACTCTAGGGATTCTCTTTGTGGAAAGATCACCACTTTGGTTTTCTCCAGTGCTAAACTGAACCCGGGAGCAGTCATCCAGTATCTCACCTGGCGCATTAGCATACCAGCATCCAGCGACCAGAGCCGCAACATCATCCGCATAGGCAATCAAAGGCATTTTATCTGGCATCTCCAGTCTCAGTAGCCCATCGTAAGACACATTCCACAGGTCCGGATCAAGGATAGATCGTTGGACAACACCCGATGTAACTTCGATTCTTCGTTGGGCCTGTGTCGTGTCGTAGAGTAGGCTTTGTTCCTTTGGGAAGTCCCACAAAAGCCACATTAGATATTCTGGAACTTGAAAAGGGTCTTCCAGCATATCCAGAATATCCACCCGTCTAGTGGAGTACAAAGCATGTGTGAGGTTGAGTGTCACCAACAGGACGACCCATCACTTACTGCGCTATATGACTCTGCCTTTTGGACCGAGCTCATCACCTCTGCAATCGCATGAATGGTGAAAAGTGATGTTCTCAAGCCATACTGCCGAGGAAATAGATCCACAACCGCACGAATCGCGTTAGTGAATCTTTCCTTGATGAGTTTGTCTTGCACTTTCCCAGCAGTGTCTGGCATGCATAACGGGCGGTATGCAGATGGCGATTTGGGATTTCCCTTCTTCATGCTGATCAGCATGAGCCTCGCCACCTTCCATCGTACAGGGATAACCCCGTCCCGTAGGGAAGCGTTGAATATGCTGAGCAGCAAGTCAGGATAATGGTGATAGACAAGCTGCAACACCTCAGCTGGAACACCATCTGTACCTGGAGCCTTCCTTGCTTTCAGTGAAGGGACCACCTCTACCAGTTCCGGCGTTGTGAAAAGTGGACATTCGACTGCTGGACAGTGTCAACATGGACGGGATAAACGGGGAAGAGTGTCTGCACTATCTCGTCCATATATTCTGCATCATGTATGCAAGGCTTCCAAGCTTCCGCATAACTAGCTTGTTGCCAAAATCCCACAGAGCCTTGTTCACATTGTCCACTAGATCTTGCCTGCAGCGAGCCTTGCTACTGTTAATCGATTTGCAAAGCCATTTTGTGGCTGACTATGCAGCCACCCGGTTGCATCCTCATCATCGTTCCGTGCCCTTTTAGCCTGACGCCGAAGCTTGTTTTTGACGGAGCATAGAAGCATTGCAAGCAGTCATAATGATGCTCATAGTTGAGTTCACCACGTGTTGAGTTGCCAGTTCTTCCGTCCCCTGCGAATCTCCCTGCAGCGGGGCACCTGTTGTGAGCATCTCGACGAACCTCTCGACAACCATCCTTCTGATGCCCCATCCAATTGTAGAAAGCCGAGAGCACAGATGTCGGGAGACAGCATCACTGATCTCAAGCAGAATGCACTGATGATCACTGGCTGGGTAGTCCTCTTATACTTTCCCATTGTGAATCGTCCGTACTAAGGACTCCGAGGTGAATGTCACGTCCAGTATGGTTCCTTCACAGCCAATACGTCGGAAAGTAAGCGTATTGCCGGTGTTTTGTACGGCGAACGCCATCCTGGCGACCATTTCTAGGATTTGTTTTACCGCGGATCTGTATGAGGCATGTCCCATTCGATTGTTTTAGCGTTGAGGTCTCCCCAACGAGCACGTTTCCGTCTGCAGTCAAGACAGCACCCTCCAAAGCATTAAGCTTGGCTTGGAAAGATGATATCGATTCGCTCGGCGTTAGGTACACACTAGCGAAGGTGGTCTCTGAGTACCGAACCCACACGAAACCATCCCCACTTCAACAGTTCTCCACCTAGAAATCACTATTTTGAACCAAGATAGCGGCAGTACCAGTTTCATCCTGATACCAATATGCCGAACTTTTATTATGGTGTTGCGCACTCAGCAGCAAAAAGCCGGCTTTCATGTCCATCGCAAACTGCTCAAGCAGATGTTCTGCGGTTGAACTGCGGTGTAAGTTTAGCTGCAGGACACGGGTCATTTAAGTTCTCATTTTGTCTTGACTAGAGTTTCTTGGAAAACCTGGCATTTTCCTGATCTCAAGATGGGTCCAAAATTAGGGCTATGATCAGCATCCTTGCAAAGAATACAGTGTGCCTCCTTCGTACACTTTTTTCTTTTCTGTCCCATTTCATCGCATTTGTAACATAGGGACTCCTATCGGGTCTTTTTCATACTTGTGCGGTGTGACCATAGCCAAGGCATTTGAAACATTGAATAGACGTTGCTCTGCACCATATTCTACAGACAAACCACCCTATTCGTACCTTGCCCTTATTCAGAAATTGTTCGGCGTCCTTTTCGGTCAAGTCAATTATGTCCATAAGTTGTTTCCTATGGTTTTTCGGTGCCAAGCTCGCTTTGATCTTACCCACGCTAGATAACTCCCTTTGATGGCCTCTTCTACCTCAGCCAGATCTGTGCCGCAGTCAATAATCTCTTATTTTAGATCATAGTTGCTTTTCTGCCGAGAACTTTCTTTACTGCGTCACAGAATGCTGGCCCGACTGCGCTCGGCAACGTTGGTGTCTTTGGGCCTTATGTTTCCCCTGCTATCCTGCAGCACCTACGCGTAGGAGCAACCTTCTCGAGGTATTACGAGCAGTGCCTGCTGGTGGTGTCTTTATTGGGGCTTCTTCTCCTCCTGTTTTACATCAGGTCTTTTTTCTTATTGGGCGTCAGTGCTAACTTTATTTTCGGTACTTTTGAAGGAGTTTCTTTGCGGCTTTTTTCGCTCCTTTTGTCAGGACTTTCTGGAACCCCTGATCTGGTGTTCCACGCCCATCAAGTGCCTCTTCCTCTCTACTTTTATCCCGATCTCTTTCAATTGGGCTAGACGCCATTTTGAATTGATTTTAAATTGTGGAGCTACCTGCACAAGCCCTTTAAATTTCACCCCCAGCGCTTCTTTAACCTTCTGCTTACGAATACAGTACTTCCACCACATTTTTGACGTTGGCGATAAAATCACACAACCCCGCTTTATTTGCCTCGCCACTCATTTCTGTTCCTGCCATAATCTCTTGGTGATTTTGGGATTTACGACCCTTGTATTAACCACTTCAAAAACGACTGAAGCAGTGACTATCGTATTCTCAATGCTCTTTATAGTTTTCTGCACCAGTCGAACACCTGCCGCGTCCTGCAGAGTTTCCTACTTTTCCGTTTTAGGACCCTCCGGCGTTTGCATCACTTTTTTGCTGCTCCCCAATGCCACAAGAATCTCAGTTTGGACCAGACTGTCTGTAAGCCTCCGTATTTTGTCCGTCTTCATTGTCATTGCATTAATCGTCGTTTTTGTCATCGTTAGCACCGCTCTCGATGTACTGTTAGCCGCTGATTGCATCGTCATTGTTGTTATTATTGCTTTCTTTTTTGGTTTTTTTTTAAATCTTTTTTAAGCGTCTTTGGCTGCTCCAGTTTTATTGGGTCCTTCCCCGGAGCCGCTATCTCCGTTCATGTGTGTAGTTGCCTTTTTGGTCGCAGGGTTACCTTTGCAGAGCAGAGAGGCCATGCGAGGGTTGGCACAAGCCTTTATGGAGACAAGACCAGCGCTAATCGGGGGTCCATCTCAACCCATCTACACTACTAACCCAATTGTGCAAACTTCCAACGTACTGCAAGGCCTGCCAAGAATTTACCGGGACGGAGACGGTATGATAGTTGAAATGGAGCCGTATCTAGGTCTAAATCATCATATCCGCTAGCCCAAAGCATGAATTTCAGTTCTTTAATACTTACCGCAAAGAGGAAAGAATGGGAGAGGAGGGGGTCGTTTCGAAAAATTAAAAATATAGTTTTCACACAAGCGTGGCCGCTTTATTTAAATCAAAGCAAAATTTATAGAAGTTATTTGCTAGTTTACAAAGAAAATGTTTGAAAATAAAAAACAAATCTGCCCTCTTCAAAAGTTATAATACTTTAATATGAAGGCAGAAACAAAAAAGGTCAATCAAGTATCCTAAATAAACGAAAACAAGATAATTTAATAAGAATGCCAAAAAAAACAAAAAAAATTCAAATTGATACACACTTCATTCCCTGTAGAACTCCGAGCGCTTGGCGAAGTGCAAAAAAAGAAGCGTGGAGCCACTACACATTAGAATGGAAATAAATATCTGTAAGAAAAAAATCAACGGAATTCAAAACGGCCACTTGCACAAACACCATTCACTGTCTATCCTTCGATTTTGTTTTGTGTATTAGCCAAAAATTCAGGATTCTGTACTTTGTGTTCTTTTATTGGCAATTCACTCTTCACTTTTTCAGAAGTAGCACTTGATTTTAGTTTTTTTTTCATAGTATGATATTCTTCACTCCTGATTTTTTATTATTTACTATATTATTACGAAATTTAAATTTTTTCTTTTCTCTTCTTTACCACTCCCAAACTTGCACTAATTTGATTTTTGCAAAATATCTAGTATTGCTACCGTCCAACTGAATACTCGCGTGGTTACCATTTGCCACCCTTGGCTGCAATTTATGCTATCACCGTTACGGTTACGGAGGATTCACTGCTCATACACTGAGATCTAAAACCAACTTTTTCCGCGATTTGCAGCACAACACTTTTTTTTAATTCTTACATTGTCTTTTTCCAACAATGAAAATCAAAATTTCAATAGAATGTGCACAGCAATTTCCGACAATTCGTGTGAATTACACGCACAATTCCCCGTGAAAATCAACATAATAAAACTCCACGATGTCACTTTCCGATCCGCTCTAGTCTTCACATCTTTCCGCAACTTTTTTCCCTAATTACCACTGTCCTATCGCGGTAACGTGATCAAAGTTCAATACACTTCGATCCCGTTCCTCCCACATCTTTTCAGTTTCAACAAACGCAACAATTTCCATTTGCATATATGGCGATTTACATATAACCATGATAACGCTTAGTTATATGCAAACCGTCATACACACAGAAACAATTGCTTTTGACAAATTTAAAAAAAATTTTCCTGCGCCCTAACACCTAAGCCATGTTCCAATAATCTCCCACGCATCAAATAGCAAGCAAATTCCACATGCCTACGTAGTTATCGTTACAATGGGAAATTATACTTTCAAAGAGTAGAAAAGTTGTGGAGATATTATGTCATGTAACGGTTTGTTGATTTTGCAAAAAATAAAATTTTGTTAGTAGGAAGAAAATGCAATGTTTTTAAGTAAGAGGTATAGAGTGAAATTTTGTTAATGGGAAGTATCAAATGAAATTTTGTTAGTATGATTTTTTTGATACTTAAAAATAAAATAGGAAAGGTAAAATTAATATGACGCGGGATAAAAAATTAAGGTGAATGATTAAATGTTTTTGTAAAAAAATAAATAAAAAAGTTGAAGATGATATGTAGACAACTTGAATTTTTGGATGAGAGGATGCTGGTACGGCCAAAATTCGAAACAATCGTGGTGATAACCTAGACCCTGAATGTCCCATTCAACTGGGGAAAGAAGGAAGAAGGTAGAGATAATTAGAAGTCCCATCGAATATACTTAGCGTAAAAGGTCCCGAGCAACATACAGTGGCGAGTCTAGAGGTTGTAACATTGAGCTCTCTTCTGGTAGGCTTCTTCTAACTTAGCTTGGACGCGGTCTTGTACAGCTTACAAACGATCACTGTTTGCATATAACTGTACTTCTCCATCCTCAAAAGCTTTCAAGCTTCTAAGGAGAGCATACTCAGAACTATGCTGGATAGGGTGGTACCCCAATATGAGAAAGCAGGACGAAAATCCTGTGGACTCATGAATCATGAAGGCAAAACATGATTCTAAAAGATTCTCGTCCTAGTTGCCAATATCGGACCCTATATAAGCCCTGATGCCATTCAATATCGGCTGGTTTGACTTCTTCGAGGCAACTGCTTGCGGTGAATGTTATGGAGCGAGGCAGTGCTGCAATTGATAGTCATACATAAGCTTAGCAAATACCTTGGAGACGAACTGCACACCATTATCTAAATGAAGCCATTTGGGAACTCCGGAGGTCAGACAGATTTCACGCTCCAAATATCGCACGACTGATTCTGCAGTGATTTTACCCATGGGCTCTGAACGGGAGTATGGACTCACGAAGCCCATAAACAGACACTGCATATGTCTCACTGAGTCTCGTGATACACCTATAGGGGGTATTAAAGTAGAATTTGAAGGCTTGACCTTTCTTCATGTCGAGCAGCTTTGGATGCGCTGAATCACGTCTTGATGCAAACGAGACTAATAGTAATATCTTTGTAAGATTTTGTAGTCTTAGGAACTCCCCAATGCGAGCCTTGGGGAGCTCGTATTACAAGAGCTTGTTGATGTCCCATAGGAACCCATAATTTTATTCAGCGAGTATCTAAAGTCAGCGTTACAGGAGACCCAGTGCTGATGCACACACGGTCATCAGTAAGGTGCTAGTTCTGTAACTTATCAGGTTGCTTCAGAATTTGCTCCTTAAGATGCTTATACTCGAGCTCGAGACAAGGAATAAGCAAGGCCACTCGCTCATCCTGCGAGCAAGATCTCGACGACTCATCCTGTACAACGTTAAAGGCACCTTACCGATGTTTAATTTGGAAATTGAATCATTGCATTTTCAGGCTCCAGCGAGCCAATCAACCAAACAGTTCAAAATGCTGCATAAACCATTTGAGACTAGCATGATCGATAGGAATGGTGAAAGGCAATACTTCATTATATACCCTAAATTTCTTTATGCCGTGCACCCCAGCTAAGCAATCCAATTCGGTGATGTAATAGTTGCGTTGCACAGCGTTGAACTTTATCTGTATTTAATTTCGAAATTGAACCCTTGCAATTTCAGGCTAAAGCGAGCCAATCGACCAGAAAGGTCCGACTGCTGCATGAGCCATTTGAAGCTAGCATGACCGGTAATGATAGTGGAAGGCAACCCATCGATCTATGCCCTGAATCTCTTCACGCGTTGCCCCACAGCTAAGCACTCCAATTCGGTAATGTTATAGTTGTGCTGCGCAGCGTTGAACTTCATCAACATTTATGCTATCCATCTTCATCAAATCACTTCTGATACCCACTGTACTTGCGTCACATTGAATATAGAAGTGTCTTGTAAAATCGAGATTGGCCAATACTGGAGCGGAAATAAGCAACTGCTTCACTTTATTGAAGGCACTATTGGCGGTAGCCGACCATTTGAAGGAGCGCTTACCCTTAAACAATTCCGTTGGTGGAGACGTAATTGACGAAAAGTTCGGAATAAAACGTCTGTACCGTCCTACCATGCCCATGAACCATCTCACGTCTTTGGCCGTTCCGTGTTCAGAATAGGAAACTATGTCTAAAATCTTCTCCGGGTCGGTACGGCAGCGGTAATTGGGAACAAGGTTGCGAAATTGAAGAGTTTCGAGTAGGTAGCTAGTGAATTTGATGACGGGAAAAAGAAAGGCAGAGTGTATAGAAAAGTATAGGGGCGGAAGTCAATCGTGTTGGAAAGGGAAAAGACGGAAATGTACATTTGATGTTGAAAAAATTGAAATTCACTTGTAAGTACGCGAATAAAAGTCGAGCTGATTTTTTCTTTAAAGGGTGAGAAAAAGAAGTTTCGTGATTTCGTGAGGGAGATGAACTGCAAGGTAAAAAGCTGAATAAAACTCAATTATCCATCCGCTCAACCCATCCTACGACTATATAAAGTCATTCCCTTCAACACATCCTTTAGACACTGAAGATGACTTGAAGTAGTCGAAACAAAGCATGGCCTGACGGCCTTCAAAGGACAAAAAAAACTTAATTTGTTTCACATTGTGAAAGTGTGTCAAAAAAAAAAACAAAAAAACAAATCAGCAATGGATATTTTATTTTTGAATTGAAAGGAGTGAAGTAACAAAATAACGAAGGTTTGAATATACTTGTAAACCTAACCATCAATATTGCATTGAAAATAAAATCCAATGTTTGGTACAAAAACAGGGTATTTAAACAATCAAGTATCGAGATTCCTAAATCATAAAATCTTAAGAGTGTAGTAAGGATTGGCTATTTGTAAAGACCGCTTTGTTAATTTATTGAGAAGGCAAAGTGCCGGACTTTGAATTTTATTCCAATTAATTAGAACAGAAGAGGCTGTGAAATTTCGGATGGTGGCGATAAAAGTGGCTGTTGCATATTTTTTTGATTTTGTCGTAATGTTTCATATTTATTTAAAAGTTAACTAGAAGTGGAGTATAACAAGAAAGGAAGTGAGTACATTTTTGGTTTTTTATTTTTTTTTTTACTTTATTTATATTTTTAAGTTCATTTGTATTTTCTTCTATTAAAAATTCTTATCTGATTTGTATAAAATTTTGAGGGTGCTTATTTATTTATTTCTTATTTTTTATTAAAATTTGTGAATTGTTCGTAAAAAAAATGTTTTTTGTTTCTGAATTAAATAAATTGGCCATGCCTTTTTAAAAGCCAACTTTTTCATTTCGCGATATGATACGCTTCTCTTCCGTCTTTTCTTTTTTGTGCTAAGTTTTTATGTGTAGGATGACACAACACGGGCAAAAGGTCTCCCGGAAGACCCGCGACACGAACTCAGTATGCCACCCCGGGTTACGCGCCCCTCTATCAGAAACTAATGTCTGCAACTTCCATAGTTGCAACAGCCTCTACAGCACAAGCATTTTCTATTTATTTCTTGTTACAAAGTAACAAGGCCTAACTGCTAATGTTCGTACGTACCGGTCAAACCTCAAACAAAATAAGTGAAATTTAATATGTCGATTTAATTGAAAATGAATAGCTTTTGCTTGTAGTTGGCAATGCGAGCTTTAGTTTACTTCGATTTGCCAACATTGGGAGTGATAAATAGCAACCAAATCGTTATATCAAAGACGTAAATAAAGAAGAAAACCTTGTAGCCAGTTAGACTAAAGTCCAAATAAAATCATAAATAACAAAGATTGTAACATTCGTATTATCAATAACATTATTACGGCCATAAATATTGTACGAACATATTTTAAAAATCCATACTTCTATTAGACATATAGATAAATACAAAACAATCACAATTTAAAAATTCATTATGCTTACAGGCACTATCAAAAACCGCATAGAAAAATAAATACAAAGCAATTACAATTTAGAAACCAATTTTATTTATAAGCACTATCAAAAACCTCATAGAAAAATATATACAAATAATAATAAACAAATACAATTTAAAAACTAATTATATCAATATCGAATACTGTTCAGTGAAACAAATCAGCTAAACAAGAAGCATTCAAAAATAACAACAAATAAATATGCTGAAGCATACCCCCAATATCATCATATCAAAAGCAAGACGACACCTAATGCACGTCATAGCGATGCGATTTAAGGCCGCAAAAGGCCAGCAGAGCCAAGGACGGGGAATACGGAAATAACAGACCATGCATTTAGACATACAACCACGATGATATGCGGTTGGAAATTTGATCATCACAAGCGCGTTAGTGGATGATTATTTACGTCTGGAATTAAAACAAAACCATGCATTTGGACATGCAGCTAGGCAGTTGAAACTTGATCCCTGCAAGCGTTTGGTGGACTATTGTTAGTAATTCTACGGAGGAAGAAAATTTAATTGAAGAAAATGCAAGTTCAGCATGTCACCTGATTTGAAATATTGAGCTCTGTTCAATAAATAAAATTGGATTGAAGAAAATGCAAGTTCAGAATGTCACCTGACATGAATTTTTGAACTATGTTCAATACAAAAAAAATTGCATTGAAGCAAATGCAAGTTCAGCATTTTAACTGGCATGTAGTACTGAATTGATTAGAGAATACACACGGTCAGCAGAAACGAAACGTGGAGTTCTGATCGATCGGGGAAAAGATCAATAGCCCCAATCAGCAGCGTCAGCACTTTACATGTTTAAAGTCGCAAGTAGCAGAGCAATCAACTTCTTTGAATTCCTGGCAATCGAAGACGTAAGTTGGCATCTCGGCCTAGCCACAATAAACTATAACCAAATTGGGTCCCTTGGCTTGCACCTGGTCCAGCTGCTGTGTGATGCTGCGATAGCAGGGGTTTTTTGGCTTACGCCTGGCCAGTCTTTATCGATGGCTATTCACCGCCGGTCCCACCATCAAATAGGACTCCTTGGCTTACGCCTGGTCCTAGATATCGTTTCGTTACATTGGCTCCTCGGCTTACGCCTGGCCGGGCTTCATCGGTCACTGTTAACCGCCAGCCCCAACATCAAATAGGACCCCTTGGCTTACGCTTGGTCTTGGGCATCGTTTCGTTATATCGGCTCTTCAGCTTATGCTTGGTTAGTCTTCATCGGTCGCCGTGCACCAGAATAGGACCCTGGGCATCGTTTCGTGACATCAGCTCCTCGGCTTCCGTCTGGCCAGTCTTCATCGGTCGCTGTTCACCGCCTGCCCCACCCTCAAATAAGTTTCATTGATTTACGCCTGGTCCTGTGCATCCTTTCGTTACATTGGCTCCTCGACACTCCTCAGGCCTGGTCGATGGTAAGCGGCTTCAACGAGTCCATCCGCCTCCATCCTTGAAGCCCCCGATTTTCCTAGTTAGCCACTCTGTTCATTCGCAGGGTCCCATCAGCTCAAGAGGAACCAAGGAGCGTTCTGAGGCTCCTTATGCTACCCCGGCCCGCCCAGAAGCCCGCGGAGCTACATTTCCGCAGGCAACCATCAGGTCCCCCTGAGACGTCGTTTTCGCAGCGGAACTCCTATCGGCCCTCGGCCCATCACTTTGGAAGATTATAAGGGCCGACGGCAGCAGAAACAACAGCCCACAGCTGTGAAGAAGCGAGAAACCACCGAAACCCCCTCGAAGCTACACAGAGGAGTTCAGCAGGCAAAGTTGCGGCACTAACTGGGGGAGCTGCTGCGTCTAGCATGGGTCAGCGTCACACCGGAGGAGAAAGACTGGTTCCGTGACCAGGCGCAGGCCCACCGAAAACAGCGTCGCAACAAGCAGTGGGAAAAGGACCGCCAACGCCGCTGAGACCGGAACCAGTCGGCGGATCCTACATCATCGAGGACCCAGCTACGGTATTAGAGAATTTTTAATACCTTAACTTTGTAGTTGCGTTTATAATTTTGAGTGTACGAATTATAACGTTTCAAGAAAAAAATCAAACCCAGCTCTTTGCGTTTCCTCCATTGGGAAGAATCATTTCGATTGCGATTGCCAGCCACACGGTTCAAAAGTGGTTGGAACCATTATTTATAACAGTAGAAAGACTTTGACCTAAATTTGTCAAAGCTATCGAAGATTAGCAAAATACATATTTTTTTTCCTAGCACTACAGCCCCTTTCAGGCCTTCGCTTAGAGATGGTTAAAGTATCTCATTATCATGA
Source organism: Odontomyia ornata (assembly GCA_963969285.1). NCBI lineage: Eukaryota > Metazoa > Arthropoda > Insecta > Diptera > Stratiomyidae > Odontomyia > Odontomyia ornata. The sequence goes on from OZ017741.1 coordinate 35,839,176, forward strand.
TCAAATGAATCGGCGCTCCACAAGGTGATATGATCATTATCACGCTTTGGCTGTGTGTCCGCCCACCCAGCTACCATACGTTCTGATTTTAAATCGGCACGAATCGTAACTGAACAGGCTTATAGTCCGTCCGAAGAATCACTCGAACTAAATCTCGTTGACGCCAACGAAACTCGAACCAGAGACGTTCGGCTTACAGGCATAGTGCTCTAACCACTACACCACGCGGGCTACTTTAGCAAAATATTATTCAAGTTTAAAACTATCAACAAGCAAACTCTAACACATTTAAAAAATGTATTTTTACGTTAAATGTAAAAAGGCATAAATTTAAATACTTTCAAAAATTAAATTCATATCTGTCCATTTCATTTGCTACCAGACGTATCCTTTTTTCAACTTCTGATCACAATCTCACCAAGCAATAATACCGCATTAAACAATATTTCAAAATTCATACACTCATACTGACGAAAGCATCCGTAACAGACAAACAGGAGTAGAAAGGATGCAATACGCCATCCGCGACTAAATTAATAAATAACTCCACCAGACCAAACATGAATGTGTAAAAATAATTTATTGCCGTCACTAAATCAGTAAAAGAGGGCAATTTTAATTTTTTTATATGTTCACTTGTTTCATATTCGTCATCTGAATGAAATTTATCGCTACAAGCCAAATAATTTAAAAAGCTTTCTATCATTGCAAAGAAGTGATAGGAGGAGAGAAAGAGAATCATATCGACAGACAAAAATGGAGAAGAGAAACAAATATACAAGGACTTTATGTCGGCTGTCCTCAGGATAAAGTGACTTTTGCAGAAAATAATTTGTATGATACTTTGAGGAATTTATTCTGTCGCTTTCATGGAAAATGCGTTCTCTTTGATACCCATATTAAGAAGATCCTGACTGAGAGGATTAGTAAATTAATTGGATGGTGAAAGGAAAGTCTGAAAGTCGATTATACAAATAAATTTAAAGCGAGTCAACTTGAAAGAGAAGTTTTCTAAAATATTTCTCTA